>JANFCV010000063.1:2400000-3134743 GCA_024500475.1 Phthorimaea operculella
AGTGCCAAGTTGAGAACTCTACCTAATACAAAAAATATACCATACTAAAATTAATAAGCAAAAGTTACATACCTATGAAAGATAACTTGATTTTTTTTTATAATGCAACCAGGATTTGAGTCTTCTTCTTTCGCAAACAATATTAAGCAATCAAGTTAATAAAATATTTATATTCTATTTAATATATCGAACTTTTAAACTGACCTATTGAAATTCAAGTAGAGGCGACCTTTCTTGGTTTTAATCAAATTACAGAAAAGTAAAATTGATTGTCCTTAGTAAACTAAAGCTATATTTATTCTAAACTATTTTGTTCTATGTTCTAACTTTCTATCTATTTCTATTTCAGCCTATTGCAGTCCACTGCTGGACGTAGGCCTCCCCCAGGGAACGCCATAAGGCACGATCTCCCGTTTTTGCCATCCAGTCGCTACCAGCCGCCTTTTTTAAGTCATCGGTCCATCTGGCCGGAGGGCGTCCAACGCTACGCTTGCCGAGGCGTGGTCTCCACTCGAGAACCCGCTTACTCCACCGTCCGTCGGTTCTACGACAAATGTGGCCAGCCCACTGCCACTTCAGCTTGCTACATTTCCATACTATGTCCGTCACTTTGGTCTTTTTTCGGATGGCCTCATTCCGGACTTTATCCATTATAGAGATACCAAGCATAGACCTTTCCATAGCTCTCTGAGTGACATGTAGCCGGTGGGCCAGTTTTACTGTCAAGTTCCACGTCTCGGCTCCGTAGGTCATGACTGGTAGGACGCATTGATCGAACACCTTGGTCTTGAGGCATTGTGGCAAAGATGATTCGAGGATATGACGCAGCTTTCCAAATGCTACCCAGCCAAGCTGCACTCTTCTGGTGATTTCAGCCTCAAAGTTGTCTCTTCCCATCTGCAAAGTTTGCCCAAGGTACACATATTTCTGGACAACTTCAAGGACTACACCTTCGACGGAGACCGGCTCGGGGACTATGTGTTGATTGAACATGACCTTCGTCTTATCCAAGTTCATCCCAAGTCCAACACGTCTCGAGGCAGAGTTAAGACTAGATAGCATTTTTTGCAGGTCCTGCAGCGATTCGGCCATTATGACTATGTCGTCGGCAAAGCGAAGATGCGTGAGACTTTCGCCGTTGACGTTGATGCCCAGTCCATCCCACTGTAGAGTTTTGAAGACATCCTCCAATGCGTTGGTGAAGAGTTTCGGGGATATAACGTCACCCTGTCTTACACCACGGAGCAGTTGGATGGGTCTTGTATTATGGTTTTGTACTTGAACGGACATCGTAGCCATTTGATAAAGGCTTCTCAGCACCTCCACATACCGCCAGTCGACTTGGCACCTCTGCAAGGACTCCAAAACAGCCCAGGTTTCGATAGAGTCGAAGGCTTTTTCGTAGTCCACAAAGCCATACACAGTGGTTGGTTGTACTCCTCTGTCTTCTGTATAACCTGCCTTACAGTATGGATGTGGTCCACGGTACTGAAGCCCTTACGAAACCCGGCCTGTTCCGGTGGCTGAAAGGCGTCAAATCTTGATGCCAGACGATTCGTGACGACTCTCGAGAACAGCTTATAGACGTGGCTCAGAAGTGTGATCGGCCTATAGTTTTTGAGAAGCGTTTTGTCTCCTTTTTTGAAAAACAATGCCACTACACCTCTGCTCCACGCCTTCGGGGTTGTCCCATTGGCTATTACAGAGTTGAAAAGCCTTTTCAGCTCCTCAAGCACAGGTTTTCCACCGGCCTTAAGCAGCTCAGAGGCCACTCCGTCTTCCCCGGGAGCCTTCCCATTCTTAAGCTGTCTGAGAGCCGCCCCAATTTCGTCTATATCTACGTCCGGGAGATCTTCTGTAAAGTGGCGGGAGAGAGGAGCTCTTGGGTCTGGGGTCGCATCAGGTGGAGGCTTTTTCGCATGCGAGGCATACAGACTTCCATAGAAGTCCTCAATTTCAGCGAGAATCTCTGGGACCGATGTGACAGTTACACCATTCGAGGTAGTTAGCTTTGCCAGATGACTCCTTCCCAGTGTCTTGGTAAAAACTTTCGAACCTCGGTTTTTCTCAATCGCCTCCTTAACGAGTCGAGTGTTATAGCTTCGGAGGTCGCGTCTTACCATACTTCGGATCTTTTTGTTAAGTGACTGGGGATCTGGCAATGCATCCTCTGGTGTTTCCCGTCTAATTCGCATCAGTTCCAGGGCCTCGCTTGAAAGTTTGGACTTCTTATCTGTTCGCCTTTTACGAAAATGCTTCGTCCCCACTTCGCGAACAGCCTCGACTATGCCCTCTAGGTCCTCATCAACGTTTGTCGGGGTCTCCAGGGCAGCGAATCGATTTTTCAGTTCAAGTTGAAACTCCTCATGTCTGGCTTGGGACGGAGAACTTGCTTCACCATGCGGTTTCTTTCTAGCTTGAAGTTGATATTTAGGGTGCCTCTTACTAGTCGGTGATCACTTCCGGTATTGAACCTACTGATCACTGAGACATCCCTAAATATATGCCGTTTATCCGTCATGATGAAGTCGATCTCGTTCTTCGTCCTGCCGTCAGGGCTCTTCCAGGTCCACTTCCGTTGGGGCTTTTTCTGATAAAAGGTGTTCATACAGAACAGCCCCTGTCTGCTAAGGAAGTTGACTAGCATTTGGCCCCTCTGGTTTCTGCTCCCGTAGCCATGTGGTCCCAAGCTTGATTCGCCGTGCTCCTGTCCCACTTTAGCGTTGAGGTCCCCCATGACAACAGTGAAGTGGGTCTTAGTTGTTTGGTGTATGGCCTTCGACACGTCGTCGTATAGGGCCTCCACCTCTTCATCTGAGCTGCTCGAAGTCGGCGCATATACCTGTACGACCTTGAGAGAGTACCTCTCGGTCAACTTCAGTACGAGGTACGCTACCCTGTTCGAGACGCTGCTGATCTCCTTCACGTTGTCACAGAGAGCCTTATTGACAAGGAACCCTACGCCACCCTGGGATTGTGCGCTCCCTTCCCTGAAGTAGAATAGGTGACCTGATTCTAGGGTTATCGTGTCCTCCCCCTCTCTTCGGACTTCTGACAACCCAAGAACATGCCACCGTATCTTATCTAATTCCACCTCAAGGATTTGGAGACTTTCGTCCAGCCGCAGACTGCGTCCATTATACGTCGCCAGGGTCAGTTTATGGCAGCCGTCGTCCGTAGCCCGGGGATTCTTCGCACCCCCTGCCCTACTATTACCCGGGCCGCTACCGTAGCCCGGGGTAGTAAGGCGGCCGGGAACTAGGGGCCGTTTCTTTATCGACCTATCCATGGAGGGTTTTGCCCATAGTCACCACGCTGGGCAGGCGGGTTGGTGACCGCAGTGTGTGTTTGTGGACTATGTTGTCAACACGGGAAGCGCTGCTGCCCACCTCCCGGAAGCCCTTTATCGCCTCTTACGATACCCACGGGCAGATTTGGGGTGGTGAAATTCTACTCTGCGGACACCACACGGCTAATACGGCCTGTTCTAACTTTAAATTAATTGTAATTAGTTTTTCTAGCCCTGTCCCTGGGTTAACCTTAAAAGGTTAGCGATCTCTCATATGTACAAAACTTTTTGAACGAACGCACCCGAAGGTAATGCAATAAGATTAATGAGTTAGAACCCAAAGGTGGATATCACATGTGCCAGACAATGTTGCGATATTTATGAAAAGAAATAAACAAAATAATATTTATTGATGGAAATAAACAAAGTACCTGCTTGAATCGTAAAACATGCAAGTTCATCATGTGCGGCCGATCGCAACTGCATGCTGCTGCGGCTATAGTCGTAGTATGAAAGTGTATGGCGCCGCGTTTGAGGGGTGCGACAGACGCGTACGACCATGCACCGTAAACTTTCATACTACGACTATAGCCGCATCGGCCACCTGTGACGAACTTGCACCGTAAGAAAGTATTGTATCAAATCGCATTAAGAAGCCACATACGTCGCAGCGTCGTCGTGTGTCCCTTCATAGGCTTTTATTTTCTGGCTGGCTGTCAAATACTACAAAATTGTGCGGCAAATGTTAAAGACTTGCAGGCAAGCTTAAGACAGCTTCTGACAGCCGTGTGACGATGTGGCGTCGTCAGCTGTAAGACTCGTATGCGGCATTTTTATGCGATAACATACTCGTACAACTTATTTCTCAATAAAATTGGAAGGCATAAAGCCGCCAGAACGAGTGGCAAATGTGAAAATTAACTAAAATAAGGCTAAGAATTTATTTATCTGAGTAATTAGAATGAATCGTGAAAGTTTGTTTGGTTTGTTAATTAATTGTTGTAATCATTGTTTATGCTCCTTGTTTCAGGTAAATAAAGCTGCGAGTACGCCTACTTCTTTCTAGTAATTAATTAAGGTAAGCGTAGGAGTAAATAGCGCGTTTTTTTCTACGTATCTTTAGGTAACTAACTATGACGGGTAGGTATTCTACCAGAACGGAAAAATTTGAATGTCTTTTATAATCGACGGAAATGATGGAAATATAATAATTTCTGGCAAAAGTCAGCTTCCTAATGTCGGAGTTTTTCAAAATGAATGTTCATAAATTACAAAGGAATTAATATAAATGTTTTTTTAAGCTAATGTTTTTAATTCAATATTGACTTTTCACCTCGCCTGTAGGTACTAGAAATATCTAAGCGGCATACCATCACGGTGTAAGTAACCCGGTAAGTTAGAAGACTATGCCTTTATGCCTCCCTCAAAGACCTTAGGCCTTATCTGGTCAGACAAACAGTCGACTAACGACCCGGTGAGATCTGGTGGGTTTTCTCCTCTGCGCCCAAAGGGGAGTAAGTAACCCTGTCAGTCAGAAGACTATGCCTTTATGCCTTCCTCAAAGACCTTAGGCCTTATCTGGTGTGACAAAGAGTCCACGAACGACCTGGTAAGATTTGGGGACTTTTCTCCTCGCCTGTACTAGCGATATTTAAATGGCATACCATTACGGTATAAGTAACCCGGTCAGTTAAAAGACAATGCATTTAATATGCCTTCCTTAGGGATCTTAGGCCTCCTGGGTTTTACCGAAAAGGAAACTAGGAGAATACCAAAGAGAAATAAATTCAGTCATTGAGAACGCCACTTGTCTGTGGAGAATACTTTACAAATCGGTAGGCGAGAAACTGAATACCTAATGTTTTTAAACACTTCCTGTGTTAGGTACATACCATTTTGGAAAACCTGCGGTGGAAAATTATGCAAGTTTCCCAAACAGGCGAAAATTACACGTAACGTCCGTTTGTACGTTATTTTGAGCAGCGTTACGTGCGTTAGTTAGGATCATGCTATTTTCCTTCTTATTTTCATAAAAATACGATTTATTCAAACAGTGTGATAGACGCATCTGCCTGGACTGCGCATTGCAAGACTATACGATGATGGTGCGTCTGTCAATCCGTTTGAAATAAAATAACCCGTATTTGTATAAGAATTATGTGTAGATTTGTATTGTCATTGTCGCATGCGTTACGCAACTTAAGTACTTGATAAGCATGTTTTACAAATAATTACAGGGTGTTTTATATTTCGATACAATCATATTATGGCGCTTTTCTTTTCATTAGGTTAAGTATGTTGTAGGTAGGTAGGTATTAGTCGTATAGTTTGTACTATGGGCACGTATATTATAAACTTATGATATTCATCCAATCGGAAACTACGCGTAGAAATATGGTTGAGGTTCCGTTATTTGCAACATTTATAAATCGAAGCTAACTGGGAAAATGTAAGCCACATTCAAACATGGCAAGTTGGTTGGAAAATCTGGTATAGCTTTTTTTATAGGAAATGCCTGAAGTGCGTTGAAATGGATGAGCGACTTTTATTTAATAGAAGCAAATCATCTTCTTCTTTGAGTAGGACACCGAGTCGTCCAACGGTGCGATGAACCCTGGTGTCAGTTTTTACAATAGCAGGCCTCTGACATGGTTGTGTAACGACCACCATCTAAGTAAGTAATCATAGACAGCAACCAGGACCGATGGCTCAAAGTGCCCTCTGAAGCAGGCACCCTCTTTTTTCACAATCAGGTGGTTCGACCTGCAATATCCTTACCAGACTGTGAACAAATTCACAGAGTGATAAAATATCGACTTTGTGATTGTGAGTGACCTACCGGGAATCGAACCTGGAACCTTCTTCGTCGCAGGCAGTCGCACTACCACTGCGCTCCATCGGCTGTCATGATATTTTATTACTCCCCTACTGCAGCGTTTACTTTACAGAAGTAGCAACTTCCGCAACTTTACACCTTTCTTAGTAGCTAACTTTCTTTTACCTTCTAACTGTTTAAAATTTTATACTCTTTACATTGTCAGTATTAAAGTCCAAATGCGTAATAAAGTCACACTTTAAAGTCCATAAAATCACTGGGAATCGTATAATCGTAATCTAAATTCGATTTTGTTCCATTGAAATGGATTTTGTAATCGCTTGGCTCATTGAATTTTTACTGCTGTTTGCAATGTTACAGGTAGCACAAAATAGAGAGTTTACAAAAGGATCACTCGACCCTATAAAGGATTTTCGCAATGCTCACCAGACTTGCTACCGTCAAATATCTCAAAGTATGGCTTCTCATGCAAATAGCAAAAAAAGACAGCATAAGTTGATACCTAGGTACCTATTGGCGTTGTCCATATCATTTTATCAGGCGAAAAGTTATTAACTTGACTATACTGGGTGGCCCAAGGAGTGATGTCTAAAGACACAAACAGAGGTATTAAAAAACAAAACCATTTCATTTCAAACAAAGTCATTTCAAAGTTGTATTTTGCAATAAAAATCTAGTGTAACTTACGCTTCTGATACAAATGTCAATGCCCAATCGTTCGGGCTGTAGCCCGTGAAAAGGAATTTCTGGATACGATACATACATAAATAATACATACATACTCTCGAAAAACATAACCCTCCTGAGGCTGTCGGGTAAAAATATAATGAGGGGTATCCAAATCACCCCTTGTACCTACGTTTCGCGATTATTTGTAGTTTATAATTCGACTTTTTAAAGTCGTATGGAGAAATATCTACTGGGTTAATATTAAAGTTAGAGGGATCTTATACTGTTGAATTCCAAGAATATGTGAATTTCACTTGAATTTCAATAATATCTACTTTCAGAAGTTCATATTGAGATTCTTTGTATAAGTAGATAGTTAATAAGGTACGTATTAGTTATTAAGAGAGGATCAAATTGTTCATTCAATAGGTACTCAAAAGCAATATTATCTGATGAATTCTATGATACTTACTTACCCATTCATGTGAATGAATATTCTAGATATCTAGAAAGTTAACCGACCCTTTAAAATATTAACTACTGTACTTAGAAACCAGTTTCCAAGAAAATTCGTATACAGAAACCTTTGAAATGTTGATTGTGTGACTTCGCAAAAGAGGGTTGGTAATGTTACTAGGCATTATGTCCTGACATTCTCAGAAATGACACCCTTATGCCAAAAATATGTGCCTATTTTTCCGCAAAATCGTCGAAGTATCGAGAATTTAAAATAAATAGACTTCGTAGTCAGCACTGTGGCCACTGTGAAGGATTCAAAAGCACGAGTTGTAAATAAACTTGCTCTCACACATACAACTTTTTACAGCTACCACTTTTTTGTGTTTATGGCGTTTGTATACTACGAGCTATATTATATGCCAATGTCAAGAAAAATGGGAGGGAAATAAAACGCATTTAGAAAAAATAAGTAGACTGAACAATTTTAAATAAGATGTTCGTAATTTAAAGCAACTTGCCTCATCGAGTGAGCTTAAGTGACTTTTCCACACTGTTTTGATGGAAGAAAATAATTGTGCTTCCTACCATCCTTATACAAAACTTTACTAGTAATAGCGACGTGTGGCCATGACCCTTATCAGTAGAACATGTTTAGCTACTAGGAATGAGGTGCATGGAAACTATTATTTTCATTAATATTGTCACGCGAAACGAAAAGTTTGGCCTTGCTTTCGATTACAGACCGGTGTGTTGCTACAGGCTACAGTAATTATTTTGATAAAATCGGTACAAAATAATCTGGGTTTTGTTTTAGGTACCTAGACTTCCTTGAAATATCTATCAACCTTTTTATACAAAAAAAGATCGATAAAAGAAAACCTTGCCGTGTGGTGCCGGCTACGATTAGCATCACCCCATATCTTACCCTAGGATGTCATAAGAAGCGACAGCGGGATTTGAGAGTTCCTGGCATACTGATACTCGGTCTTCTGAATGACTTTCAAACTTTTGTCAGACGTGGTGTAAATGGCCGTTTTACAGCCGTTTACGCTTTGCCTTCCCCGCAAGGTATAAATGCGTGATATATGTATGAATGTTGATAACTTTCTTGTCTCTAAATCACTTACGAAATACCCCATTAAGTATTTTCCTACATAATCCCGGTAAAAATATCCAAGTCGCCGTTATCGAGACATAAGATCGTCTTGTCCCAAACGGACTCGGAAAATGTAAAACAGAAGGGTGTCGTTCCACCGATTTATCAAGTCGCGGACGCCGGCAGAATGCAAATTACACACCTTTACTGGGAAAACGAGGCACTGGGTAGACTTTTGTGTCCATTGAAGACGGGGATTCGACTGGTAGGTAGTATTTTGTAGTAACGACAGTAGGTACACAAATTAGGGAAACTGGTACACGAACGTCATATAATTCTGAGCCAATTTTAATCCAAGAAATATGACGTTCGTAGCAACCATGTTCCTAGCACAGACCTACTAAACCTGGTATGGACTGGAACTAATCTGGTCTGTCAATGTAGAATACGGAAAAATAATGTTATTTCCTTTTCTCTCAAACGATTTTCTGTAAGGAGATTGAGATAAAATATTGTCTGTCAGATCCCTTTAATTTTCGAACGCGACTGTTCCGCCATTTTATAGTGCCAACAATCTATGGTACTTCAAGTGTCAAAGTCTTGTAAACAAAGTGCGATTTATTCGTATTTTTCATAAAATATAATATATTTGCGGTGCATTTTTAGTGATAAAAGACTAAATTAAGGAAATGATATCATGCCTGACTATTCCATAATACAGTGCGACGGGCGTCGGAATAAAAATCGCCCTGAAATTCTCTCACAAATCTGCTATTTTACTCGAACTTTATAGGATTATATGTAATTAAAAGCCACGAGCATTTATTTTTCGCTATAAAGCAGCAAACTATAAACATTTTTTTCCCCAATATATCATTAATTACTTTATTTCTGCTGATACTGATTTCATACAAACTGATCGTCGGCTAGGGTTGGGGTAGTACATAAAGTCACGGTATCGATATATTTTGCCAGAATTCGTAAGAATGGAAGGAAATAATGAATTTGGATAGTTCAATTCAGAAAGTTATAATGTGCCAAAGTACCTATCAACAAAAACTTAGTTCTGTAAAGGATTTTGTATATACTTTTTTAATAATTTAAAAATATTATTTTACAGAAGCAAAAAATGAAGTTAGAAATGGTTAGAAGAAGGAAATGGCTTGATATTATTGGCACTGAAAATATAAATCCACGTCATGGAAAAATATTTACATGCTCCCTGTATTTTGGTGTCGAATGTTATAACAGAACTCTAGATAAATTATGCCTACGTTAAGAAGCCTTGCCATCCCCTTTTTGGTACAAACTAAGGAAAATGATAGGTCTGTTTTGACTGAGCAGCAACAGGAGCAAAGTGGAAGGAAAAGGAAAATTTCTGGAATAGCACAAGAAATTCAACCTGTGTTAACAAACCAAATACCTAAATTATGTTATAATAAATTATTATTTTTGGTTTTTGATTGATTATTATTATCATAAATTTTTACCCCGACAACTTGTTTTTCTTTTTAACCATTTATTTACTACACACAAAAAGCAGTAAAGTATTATGAAAATAAGCATAATACAGTAGTAACGTAGGTACACAAAAATATCACAACAGCGTAGGCATAATGCCCGTCGTAACCATCATCATCTTCCTACCCAATTACTTGGGGTCGGCGCAACATGTTTTGTATGAACACAAAATCATGTTGCAAAAGGATTTTGCTATGTTTTATGACCGGCCGCTTACCTGACGTCAACCCTCTTTGGGAATGACGTCAAATCGTGACCTAAATTGCATAATTGGATCGTTCGTAGGCAGTTACCGACTATCGATATCGATTTTTGGGTCCAAAATGATTACAACCCTACAAGAATCCGCCATTTTATGAGTCCAACATCGTTTGACATTCACGCACATTCAGAGGGTACAGCCAGTCCATAGGTTTAGTAGGTCTGTGGTTCCTAGTTAGTTTGAGTTGAGAATTGAGTTGCCCCCTGAGATTAAAGTCAGTAAGCGTCAAAATCATCTCTACTACTGAACGGCCATCTGTTAAGGTGCCCCGCGCGTTGTGATACTACTACCTGTATAGTATACAGTGTATACCTAATTTGACCTATCAGACAATTTACAGCAAACTGCTCCGCCCATCCCAAAAAAAAAATTTGCGTAGCGAAACTGTTAGTTGTCGTGTGTAAATGAATATTTTCTCCAACAGAGCAAAACCTTCGATGGATAAGCAAAATAACAACGACATCGTCACCAAGGTCGTTAAGGGAGCCCGACTTGCAAATTTAAATTATATGATAATTGCGTTGAATTTTTATACCCAGGTAACAGAATTATGTAAGGGGGAGATAAGACGCAGTACATTATGGAAGCCTTTTAAAGAACGGATGCTTGTGATGGGATTTTGAAGCGTTCAAGGATTGCTGATATAACCCGACTATAGGGTAATTACCCTTGTTTTTTGGTGTCCTTTTTAACCTTTTGGAAATAAGTATGTTCTTTTTAATGTTTTTTTTTATTATATATAATATATAGCCTGTTTTGTGTCCCACTGCTGGGCAAAGGGCGCCAATTTATGTTTAGGCACAGAATACATAATAGTACAGGTACAGAAGACGCACTCCGCCATAGCAAATCAACAAATATAAATCCTTATGCGCGATAATAAAGTAAAATTTCCTTCGCGCCGGCTTTGGATACCTACTTTTATATTAGCCTACTGATCGCGCGCGCAAGCAAAAATGAGCCGAATTGCTGCGCGCGAAAGTTCACCTTTGAAGGTCACAGCCGGCGCGCTTTGTAGGGATGCGAATTTCGAGATTTATATGAAAGTAGGTACCTACGAAAAGTGTACTGGGGTACACTTCTACACCCAAGTAAAACATAAATAAAATGTTTTGTTAAACGTAGGATATTTAACGAAAATCAAAGCAAAAATATTAGAAAAGATATTAAAATTGCATTATTATACAAAATTTACGTATGAGGCAAGAAAGTGAGTTATTTAATACAAAATTGATAAAATAAAATAAATCTCGTGAAGAAATGCGAACGGCATCGGAGCGCGCGCGTAGCGTGCGGCGCGCGGCAACCAACCAACTGATTATCCACCGCGCGGGGGTCGCCGCATGTACTTGCAACTCTGTACCTACGCCGCGGAGTGCGCCAGGCCTGGTTTAGGAAAGTAATCCTCTCCTAAACATATTGGTGCGCCGGCGACTGCCGGCGATAATTAAATTGAGATAAGTTGTTAGTACTTAACTAAACTATTATAGGTGAATCTCATATAGTAGGTAGGTATATGCGATTTTGTTTTATAGGAAGCAAAACAATTCTAAAAATACCGGTACCTATTTGCAAGATCATGTTAAATGAGAAGCTCTAAAGCTCTGTCACAAAAGTTAATTCTAATAGAAGTATAAATAAAACGTTGATCGTAATATTTTTACTGAAATATTTAGTGGTTTTTCTGTCTATCTCTTTATGAGGTAAAAATTTTGAATGAATTAACGTAATTTATTCATTTTAAGGCCCTTAATTTTGTAACGTAAAAAAGCAAAAAGTTGCCTTTACATTTTTAGAAATGACATGTTTCAGTTTTAATAAATAACGAGGTTTTTATTCAGCGAACTCGTTTCACGTTATTACGGAATTGTGTAGAATTTTAAGGTCTCATTTAACACGTAAAAATGTTCCAATTGTGTTATCTCGTGAAAAAGGTTTTATCACGTTAGCTGAATCTCATACCTCAAGTCAATTAGTGCAAAAGAGATAAGTATATTACATCTAAAATAATAAGTGTAACGAAGACAGATGCCAACGCAAGTTTACGTTGCTCCGGCTTCAACGTCTGTTTTTAGTGTGCCAGTCGTTGATGCCAGCTTCGAAGTTTTCTTGTATCTGATGGAATGGATGGATGCGTTTCGGATGCGCTAAAATGCGCAGCAACGGTCGTCTTGTAGGAAAACCACCTGATTTGTAGCCATATATTATGGTGTAGCTAGGTGCCTACAAATCGAATGAGTAAACTTTGCACCTCGTGGTTGTCTAAATTCAAACATGTCAGTTGTTCCGCGACCTGGAGTCTTGCTTTACAGCAAGAAGTACCTACAGAACAGTATGTTCTCGACTCCTTATGATTTGTGGCATTTTATTCCTGTTGAGATAGAAATCATTTTCTTAGGATCATTACTGTCCTACTGTGTATTTTCACTTGTGTCCTACTGTGCACGCAAATAAACAAAATAAATAATGTGTACAGTACTGTGCACGCAAATAAACACGCGGCCTTATACCACAGAATACTATACACTACACTGTGTAGATAAGAACAAACCAATTATTTTGAATATTATTTCCTATCCTCAAATACATCACGCATGATATTTAAATGATCAAATATCTTGGATAAATTTTAAAGATCATTTTACTTACTTAGGCAGATACCAAGATGATTAACTTGAGTTCTATTCAATGTCTCTTTGATCTGCTGATTGTAATTTCCAAGAATGGTTGAAACAACATCATTATTTCCATAAAGCCACTTTGAAACAAACATCTTTCCGAGAAAGTAAGTCAGGTATTAAGTTACTTGTTAAAAACCGTACACTGTGGTACTTTCGGCCGGGGCCCGGGTTTTAGGAATTGCATGTGTTTTTTTGTTTGTATAAACTGTTTTTTTTTTCTGGGAATCGCATAGTAGTAGAGTAACGGCTATTGGACATCTTTGTAGACCTTTCCTCGATTCGGCATACATTGGTGTGTACATGGTGGTCTTCTTCTTTTCGTGTGGGACATCGAGCCGTCCAACGACCCGTTAAACCCTGGGGTCAGAGTTTTCCAAACTTTTACTGCATTTAACAGGCCTCTGACAACCGCCGCTTATGTTTAAACAGTAACTTAATGAAGCGCGGAGCCATTTTCTTTTCTTTTAGTAAAGTGATTCAGCCTGCAATGTTTTAACCAGACTGGGAACAAATTTACAAAGTGATAAATATTAACTTTGTGAGTGCCCCTCCGGGTATCGAACACGGGACCTTTGCATCGCAGGCAGTCGCAGTACCTCTGCGCCACATAGGACGTCGTACTCAGCAATGTATGTCAAATTGGACCTTGTCAGCTGGGTACTGTAATAGTCACTTGTTTTGTAAATTGTTGGGTCGAAGGGCAAATCCCAGTTATCTTTAAACTCGTGACGGAAGAGGAGTGCAGTGATGGTGCAAATCACGTCTGTTTTAGATCTGCGGGGTGTACAGTGATCAACGGTCAATAGGATATTGTTTATGTCTTGTTTATCGTTTTTGTAACGTGGTATTTTTTTCCAAGTGATTGGTTGTGTAGTGTAGTGTTGGGTGATTATAAAGGATTATGGGTTGTCGAATTTTTATTCAACCTTTTTTTAATGTTTTGGTAAGTCTATTTTTATTTATAGTCCGTGATACCTTCTGTCTCGTGTGCTATGATTATTTAGGTAGGTGGCGGTCGTAATCGTAATACATTCGCGTCAGAGGCCACGTTGAAAACACTGACACCAAAGTTTCATTGCGTCGGTCATTTTCTGGGTGTCCTACACGAAACGCAGCTAGGGTGAACTTTTACAAGTGACCGATAGCTAAAACTTAGAAGCAGCTGGTGATAAGGAACAACTTTTCCCAAGGAACATACGTCGAAATATGAAAAAATAAATTTGGTCCCCATACTACTGAATTCAGCTGATCGGCAATTTTGTATGGGGGTCCAATATTTTTTCATATTCATACCTAAGTGCGTTCCTTGGGGAAAATTGTTCCTTATCACTGCGTCTGAGTATTCGCTATCGGTCACTGGTAAAATTTCACCCTATATTTCAATGTTTATCTATGGTGGAAACTACTTTGGGCAGTTCAGAAGCATTCCCAAATTCTCCATTCACCACTAATTAAGTTTTTGTTGGGCGAAACTTGTTAACAAGGGTTGCGCCCCATAAGTTACCCGGACAGGTGATGTATCGTCCCATCCGATCCAGATAATAACCCCCTGGTCTGGGGAAGTCCAGGGTTGGGGCTGGACTAATAGTTAAGGGACGAAGTACATCTAAGGGGTAGTATTTAAAATACATCCAAGGGTAATGTCATTGCCTAATGAACATACTTTGGACGAAATATAAAAAAAAAATGGGACCTCCCATACTAGCTGAAACCAGCTGATCGGCCATTTTGTATGAGGGTCTATTTTTTTTCATATATCGACCTTAGTGTGTTCCTCAGGGAAAGTTGTTCCTTATCACCAGCTGTGTCTGAGTCTTCGCTATCGGTCACTAATACAATTTTACGCGAAACATATTTCAACGTTTATCTATGGTGGAAACTACTTTGGGTAGTTCAGAAGCGTTCCCAAATTCCCCATTCCCCAATAATTAAGTTTTTGTTGGGCGAAACTTGCTAACAAGGGTTTCACCCCATAAGTTATCCGGACAGGTGATGTATCGTCCCATCCGATGCAGATAGCAACCCCCTGGTCTGGGGAAGTCCAGGGTTGGGACTGGACTAATAGTTAAGAGACGATGTACATCTAGGGGTAGGGTATTCTCCCATACTAGCTGAAATCAGCTGATCGGCAATTTTGTATGGCTTTTTTATATATTTCGACCTTAGTGTGTTCCTTCGGAAAAGTTGTTCCTTGTCACCAGCTGCGTCTTGAGTTTTCGCTATCGGTCACTAGTAAAATTTCACCCTATATTTCAATGTTTATCTATGGTGGAAACTACTTTGGGCAGTTCAGAAGCGTTCCCAAATTCCCCATTTCCCACTAATTAAGTTTTTGTTGGGCGAAACTTGTTAACAAGGGTTGCTCCCCATAAGTTATCCGGACAGGTGATGTATCGTCCCATCCGATCCAGATAACCACCCCCTGGTCTGGGGAAGTCCAGGGTTGGGGCTGGACTAATAGTTAAGAGACGAAGTATGTATACCCTATACTACCCCTACACGAATCGTAGCTAAGGTGAAATTTCACTTGTGATCGATAGCGAAATCTTAGAAGCAGCTGGTGATAAGGAACAACTTTCCCCAAGGAACATAGGTCGAAATAAGAAAATGAATTATTTGGACCTATCATACAAGCTGAAATTAGCTGATCGGCAATTTTGTATGGTAGGGTCCGTTTTTTTATTCATATTTCGACCTAAGATCCTTTGGGATATCAATCATCAGCCGATTCTAAGTTTTCGCTATATCGATCACTAGTAAAATTTCACTCTAATATTTCAATGTTTATCTATGGTGGAAACTACTTTGGGTAGCTTCAGAAGCGTTCCCAAATTCCCCATTCCCCAATAATTAAGTTTTTGTTGGGCGAAACTTGTTAACAAGGGTAGCGCCCCATAAGTTACCCGGACAGGTGATGTATCGTCCCATCCGATCCAGATAACAACCCCTTGGTTCGGGGAAGTCCAGGGTTGGGGCTGGCTGGACTAATAGTTAAGGGACGAAGTAAGTCCGAGGGGTAGGGTATTTAAAATAAGGGTGCATGCAATGCATGTTAAGTTTTACTTCTTATCCGACTGTCTCAGAAGGAGGATATAGCCAGCCAGTATATATTCGTATTTTTCGCTTTTAGGCTATATTTTTCGAGAGTATGGATCTGTTGTATGTGGTCATGTTCCTTTTTTTCGGGCTATAGCCCGGATTTTGACCTGTGGGGTGTCGTTAGATTCGTCTCAGTTGTGCGAGTGACACTGGCTATAATAATAATTTCATGAATTCTAAATGGCGGATTTCTAACGCGGACTAATGCGCAGCAAATACATCGCGGAAGCGCGGCGGTTTCGCAACGTTTTCAATACAAATAGGTACGCTGCGCATCCGTTGGGCCTCCACGGCGAATTGGCTGCGCATCCAATCGCATACCGCTTTTATGACAAGGCTCTAATATTCTACAGTCGAGTAAGGTCCACTCCCCTTCAATACCGACCGTCATAAATCCGTGATTTATATTCAATGTTTAATTAAATTCTAGTTTGTTTTAACAACCTCATTAGCATTGTAAAACTGTTATCCACCCCTGGTTGGAATTACGATTGATTTGTAACTGAATCGTTAATTATTATAGAAATACAAAATACAAATTGTATTTATTTCCGCGTCATAATTATTAACACACATTGCGGGGTAGGTAGAGCGTAGAAGGCTAAAAAAAACAATGGCTGTAAACGACGCCTGACAAAAGTTTGAGAGTCATTCAGATGACTGTATCACTATAGTTGTCAGCCTATCGCCTAAAATTACCTGTATCATAAACTTTTGTCAGACGTGGTGTGAATGACCGTTTTACAGCTGTTTACGCTCTGTCTACCCCGCAAGGGATAAAGGCCTGGTACATGCATGAATGTATTATGTAATTATGCCATCAATTTGAAAATATCGCGATTGCACTTACTTTAGATGAGTCTCGATCCAATGTTATAATTTAATTAAAAGTTCATCCGTAAGATGAACTTTCTTCCAGTGTCTGTTTAATTTCATTCAAGATGTTGCTTAAGAGCACTCCGGTGCCTACTGCTACTTAATTTAAGGAGTCAGGGAAAGGTACTGCAATTTACTTCCTCTTTTTTAGGGTTTCGTAGTCTACTACAAACCCGTATCATTTGGTCAAGTGTGTCTGTCTGTCTGTCTGCATGCCGTGCTTCGAGCATCTTCCGTCCCGTTCCGGCTCCGGATGCCGTGCCCTCATAACTTCGTCAGTTTCGGATCGATCGACATAATATTTAGTGTGAAGAAAGATCGTAATAACCCTTTAGAAATGTAAGGAAAAAATAAAAATGTTGACCCCTCCCATTCATGTGAAAGGGGTGGAATTTTTTTTTCCGCTTCTGTTAAATACTTACCTACGTACAGTGAGGTTTCTTTAAACAAAGTCACTACAATGTTTCTGTCTCGCTTTTAAAAGTGGCGTTTTTTCGACTATAGTCGATATTGGTCTGATCGCAAACGCCGGAAAAGTATGCTCAACAAAGCCAATATTTATTTTGCTACAATCACGACACAGTTCATTTTCAAGTTTCTCACTGAAAACAAGTGCCGCTAAGTAATCTCTGGCAGAGTAATGAAAGACGAAAATCTCTTTGTTCTACTCTTCAATCCGCTTAATTTATCTTGTTTGTAAACAAATCAGCAGGCGCCATGATGGATCACCTTTAGGAACCCTGGTACAGCTTTGTTTCCGATATTCCGATTAAGTTAAGTAAAACTTATTCAAAGTTTGGTGTTTCTACCTACATCTACGTAGATTGGGAAAGCAATGCTCTAAGTGGTTCCAACAAATGCTACACGATTTTACAGTGTTTTGCCTCTGATCTATGGTGTTACATTACGAGATATGGTATTTGTGGATTTTTGGCACTCATAGTGCTATTCTGTAGTAGGTATAGTATTTTCTTTTATGGTACACAAGCAGCTGTGAATGCTATATACAGGGTCTCAATAAAAGTGCGTGCCATAGCTTCAGGGTAGGTTTAGTATCGATAAATAAACCCTGGTTCTAAAATTTATTTTTTGGACTTAGTCATAATACCTTTATCTCAGCCAAAATTGGTTCTAACTGAAAGTTGGATTAATGAAATGGTCGGGAGTGTCTTTGTTCTGTTCTTGAATCCGCTTAATTCATCTCGTTTGTAAACAAATCAACGTTCAATCCTCATGATGGATCGCCTCTGCACAGCTTTGTTACCGATTTTCTACCGCTCCAAGTTCTACTGCTTCTTGGTAACTTCATTCAAAGTTGTGTTAGGTACCAGGTACTTAGTTCTAGACTGCCGATGTGGCGCAGTGGTAGTGCGACTGCCTGCGGCGCAAAGGTTCCGGGTTCGATTTCCGGTGGGGCACTCTTATAGATGAGATATACATATAATGTTGTGAATAAATGATGTTGCGCTGACCCTAACTGATTTGGGAATAAGGCTGTCGATAAGGGTAAGAAAATGATAATGATGATATACTCGTAAAAATCTAGTCTTTTTATGTCGTTGCAGGCTGAACTACCTGATTGTTCGAAAAGAAAGATGGTTTCGTGCTTCGGAGGGCACGTTAAGTCTTCGGTCCCGGTTGCTGTCTATGATTACTTAGTTAGCGGAGATACACAACCATGTCAGAACAAATGCCTACTACTGGTATGGTAGTAGGCGGTTGAAACACTCTGACACTAGGGGATCATCGAGTCGTTGGACGATTCGTTGTGCTAGTTCAATAAACAAGTAGATGTGTTAAAAAACAAAAAACCCGACTGCGGTAATTTCAAAGTAGTATTTTGCTGTAAAAATCCGCCATCTTGAATCTATAATTTTTTAATTTAGCCAGTGTCACTCGCGCTGCTGAGACGAATCTAACGACTTCTCATATGTCAAAATCCAACTATCCGTTTGGGCTGTAGCCCGTGAAAAAGAATTTTCTTGTCCACATACATACATATACATACTCTCGAAAAACATAACCCTCCTTCTGAGGCAGTCGGGTAAAAAAAAGCATCTTGTTTGTAAATAAATCAGCAGTATCCATGATGGATCACCTCTGCACAGCTTAGTTTCTGATTTTCCGAATCAACGTCCAACTTTCACCGCTTCTTAGTAACTTCATTCAAAGTTGTGTTGGTTGGTGCTAGCCAGGTACTTACTTAGATCTACCAAGCTCGAGAAACTAATATAAACTATACCAAGCTCTATGCCAAAGCTGGTATAAAACATGTTTTTAGAGTGATTAGCTATGCGATGACGAGGAGTGACTTTACGATGAAACACAAGTACCTACCTACTTATCATCAAATAGAAAGCCCAAAAAAAAGAAAAATGTAGGTATAATATGTAATGTAAAACGCCTTTCGGGTCAAATTTTCACTATTGTCACTAGGGCATGTATTTAACGCGGCGACAAATTGATACCATTCCGGGTCTTAAAATAAAACTGAAGTTAGATAGTAAATAAACTACTTTGGCGACTAATTTGAGGTAGCATCTTTACTAGAAAGCGGCGGCTTTTTAATGAGTTTTGAGGTGTTAAATATTTGCCATTTTAAAGCGCCCTCAAGTTATATACATACACTTATTTAGCGAGCACTCGCAGTATCTTGTACACAGCCGTTCGCTTTTTACAATTGACGTTTTGCATACCTCATTGGCCCTTAAAGATTAGCTAGACAAACAGAAAAACTAAAAACCAAAACTAGTCTAGAAGTGCTCCTGCTTTTACAGAAAAAATAAAGTGAATCGCGGTAGAAAACATTTTTCACGTGCGGTACAAGTAGGTACAAGTTGAAAGTAGCCCACGTCGATAAATCTCAACATACTCTATTGACTCTCCAAACTTCTCACTTGTACAACTTCAGTTCCGAATAGAGCTGTACGCCGAAAGAATATCGATACCCTGCTTGTCGATAAATCTCAACATATTCTATTGAATCTCCAAACTTCTTACTTGTACAACTTCATTTCCGAATAGAGCTGTAAGCCGAAAGAATATCGATAAAAGAAGGTACATGAACATTACCAGTCAAAGTCACTTCGCTAATTAGTATTGTGTCCTATAAAATTATATATTTATTTATTTATGTATGTATATATGTATGTGTGTATTGATTTATTTATAATAATTATTTATTAAGATTGGTATATATTGTGGTAGGTATATTATTATATTGTAATATTATCTTCTTCTGAGTCGTTTTCTTCACTGCTGAAGGTCGTGTCCACAAAGTTTCGCAAGCACGTTCGAAGTCAAGGTTCTCCATTTATCTCTGCTCTCGGCTTTTCTTAGGGCATCGGTTACAGGGGCTCCAACCAGCTGTTTCACTTGGTCCACCCATCTCGATGGAGAGCGACCACGTGAGCGTTTTCCTTCCACTTTCCCAAATATGACCAACTTTTCGAGGTTGTCTGGTTCTCTACGCGCCACATGTCCAAAATAGCTGAGGATCCTTTGGTAGCATATGGTGGATAAACGAGTTTTTATTCTCAGCTGCTCGAGAATAGATTTATTTGTTCTTTTCGCTGTCCAAGGAATACGTAGCATGCGTCGCCAACACCACATTTCAAATGCATCTATCTTCTTTCTTTCAGTAGCACGTATTGTCCACGACTCAGCTCCATACAGGAAGATTGAGAATACCAATGTTCGCATTAGTCTTATCTTTGTATTATTTCTAATATTTCGATCTTGCCAGATTCTAATAAGCTTGGTCACAGCTGTTTTTGACATCTGAATGCGACGACGTATCTCCTTCTCACATCCGCCCTGGTTACTAATGAGTGATCCTAGGTAGACAAATTCGTTTACATACTCCAGGTCTTTTAACTCTCCAGTAGTTGTAAGTTCGCCGGCTCGGTCCACTATCATCACCTTTGTCTTTGTCCGATTGATTGATAGACCTACAGCCTCACTTTCTCTCTCTACTCTCCGAATGAGTTCAGCCATCTCACTCTCAGAAGACGCAAACAGTGTGGTGTCATCTGCGTAGCGCAGGTTGTTGATTTTTGCACCGCCTATGCGAAATCCTTCCTCCCATCCTTCCAATGCTCTCCGCATGATGTACTCTCCGTAGATGTTAAACAGCACTGGCGATAAAATGCATCCCTGTCGGACGCCTTTTCGGGCTTGAATGGGTTTGATTCGCAGTCATTTACTCGGACTACGGTTTCTCCATTTTCATACAGATGCGATATAAGGATTACCAAATGCTCTGGGACACCCATCTCTCCTAGGACGCGCCATAAACAATCCCATCTGACACAGTCAAAGGCCTTCGAGTAGTCGATGAAACACATCAATAGTGGTCGGTTGTAATAGTGGTTGGGTGTAATATTATATGGTTTATCTAAACATATTTATTATTAATATAATCTGTCTAAAATTACCTTTATTTATGCACTACTCTTTTCTCTCTGTATTCTCCTCCACCCAAAGGTTGTCTGGTAGAGATCGCTTTGAGCGATAAGGCCGCCTTTGCGCATTAGTAGTTTAAGTTTTCCTGTTATGTGTTTTTGTTTTTTTAAATGTGCAATAAAGTGTTTTTACTTACTTACTTACTTACTATCGATACTGCTTGTCGATAAATCTCGACTTACTCCATTGAATCTCCAAACTTCTCACTTGTACTACTTCAGTTCCGAATAGAGCTGAACGCGGGATGAATATCGATATCCTAAAGAACATTGAAAGAACTTCAGTGACTTCAGGTTAAAGCTACGCGACTGTATTTTAAAGCAGTTACAAGAACGTAGCAATTCAACTGAATAGTTGTCTCTGAAAATGTGTTCGTAACGTTAACAAAAATAATCAATTTGAAGGAATGACGCGTTAGTTCCGATCTAATTTTGCCACGACAACACTAGTTGTTTTGGCTGAAGTCACGTCCTTTAAAGCATTTGATTTAATCAAATTAAAAACTCCTAGTCATTCAGAATTCATCGCCGTACCATTTAAAACTGGCGAAGGCATAATGCAAAGAAAATATTCTGCAATATTGGGCTTCAACATTTATGCAAGATTGTTTTCTTGCCATCGATAATGTATGCATCCATCACTAGCCCACAAAAGTTGTTCTAAGGAGTTGAACTTAAGTTACCACATGTTACCAAGTCGTTGCATTAAGAATGCACCCCAAAAACAGGGTAAAGTAACTAACTCACTCTTAATTGTACAAGTTGAATAAGAACAGAAGAAACTTAAGTAACTAGCCTAGAATCTCATTAAGAGCCATTTGCACTAAGTAAAGTTAAGTATCTAAGTAATCACAAGTTGGTGCTTATTGCCATTAAGTTAAGAGGAAGGCCGCCTAATGTACAGGACAGGGGTAGCTAATAAAAATTCACGAGGTTTTCAAATATTTACTTACTGTTGCTTCCGTACCCTCTTTGCTGTCACTTGACTTGAGTCTAGTACCTGCCTCAAGGATTCTTTGTAATTTTACTGCGACCTCCATGGCTATGGCTCTGCTGTGGATCCTGCTAGTGCAGTTGATGTAAATACATATTTTTATTAGATTTCCGTTGACTTTGGGTTTGCTCTTGACTCAAGTCTAGGCTATAATCTGTGGCAAGCTGTTTGGCGATGGACTTCGATGAAAAGGTAGTTAGTACTACCAGTAGGTAGTACCAGGCAGCCTATTCCGAAGCCTACGTCTGCTTATTTGGAATCTTTAAACTGGATTTCCACAGACCAAACCTATGGTGCCTTTGCCCAGGATGGCAAATAAATACAAAAGTGCAATAAGAAATTCTATTCCTATCCGTCACTAGCATAGAAATAGAATCGCATTAGCTGAAGTACTTTTCAAAAATCTTTCATGGTTTTTGGTTTTTTCATGGTTAGCACCGTGGGGTCTTACTGCTCTGCCAACTGAGCTACTGAGCACGACTCAAGACCCGGGTTAATCTTCACATTTTGAATTGGTGAGAATAATATAGCACTGTGAGTGCATTAAAATCCTAAAAATATAGTTCAAATAAAAGCTCTTTGCCAAACTATCACTATATTTTGGCTCTTAGATAAAATCTCTACTCTCCTTTACAATGAAAGTCGTCTACAATTTACTATCAGCCTGCCAGTCCAATTCTTTGCGCACTCGTTTCCTTTGAAAAAAACTGATTTATCGTTCATAAAACTTGGCCAGAATACAAAGCAATAATTGGGTTGATAAGCTGCCAGCGAGTAAAGTTTTATGGCGTGCCAAGAATAAACGAATGAACCCCGTGAGTGGACTGTTTTCGAGGTTGTTGCTTATCGTGTGGATTTTGTTTAGGACTGATTCCTGGTCAAAAATATACATAGGTAATTCTTCTTCAACTTAAGAGTTAGACTTTTATCGGTGGAGTCATTTCCATTCTTTCCTCCTGTCCGTCTGTGATTTGATTTTATTTGGCGCCCAACATGGGGCGAGCCAAATTTGTATTATGTTATGTATTTCATTCATAAGTCACATTACACCAGCTTATAGCAGTAAGGCCTTGATCGCGGCACGATCGTCCGTTTTCTCTATCCAGTCTCTACCAGCCAATAGACAGCGGATGTCAGGATATGAATGCTACTCTTGCTGAGGGTATTCAGGATTATAGGAACCCACAACCACGTTAACGAGAGCCCAAACCAACCGCTATGCATGCCTCAGTCCCAGTGAGTAGGCACTTTTTAAACTGGGGTAAACAGGGTTTAACTTTGAAATTCAGGCAGAATGTCGCTGTGAGGCGCAGATTAGGGCGAATCGCACACGCACGGACTTATTTTCGTTTTGTGACAGCCATTATACATATACAAAACTTAAATCCTAGTATATAAGGGGTAAATGAACCAGTCCATGAAACTGAAAAATATCCTTCAAGGAACATAGGTATATCTGACAAAAATTTGGATCGTCTTTACAAATTGACTCGGTCGAGCGATGAAAAATTTTGTGTGGGAGGTCCAAAAATATTTTTCATATTCGACCTATGTTCCTTTTGTAAAAGTTATCTACACCTTATACCTACCTACAAGAGTAAACTTCCTATTTTGACAGGTGTGAGAACCGCAAAGGGCTCGGCTGTGAAAATTTTGTCTCATCATGAAAATGTTTGTATTGTGATACATACCTACTAAAGTAAATACATATTTTGATACCTACAGACTAAGCTGATGGAATTGTAAACACGCTTTTGAGCTTTCGCGTGATATTTTAGCTCAACGAGAGGTGTAGGGATTTTAGATTATCGCTGGTACCTACACAATATTATTCTGTAGAATTATTAATAAGAACAAGATAATACCTTTGCTTTTATTGCCGCGTAATCTTATACGAAACTTTACGACTAAAACCCTAAAACCAGTTTTCATACTTTGAGCACTAGCCGTATTGATTCATTTTCTTCGAGTGGGACACCGAGTCGTTCAAAGATCCGATGAACCCTGGTGTGAGAGTATTTCTACCGTCCACTATAAGTAACAGCCCTCTGACATGATTGTAAACATAAACAGCAACTGGAACCGACGGCTCAACGTGCCCTCCAAAGCGCGGAACAATCTTGCTCTTCAGACAATCAGGTGGTTTAGCCTGCTATGTCCTAACCAGACTAGAAACAATTCAGAAAGTGATAAATACTTACTCATATTTTGAGCAAGAGCCGTATTGATTGAGCAGTATTTGATTACATTTGATATAGACACTTAGACACCTATTTGATCAGATCAATCAACTCCATTGATTGTAAATTAAATCCTCTACGTTCCGTTTCACGCTTGGAGTATCGTATTACACCAAACATTAGGTTGGGGTGTTTCTACTAGCTGTTAACCTATTAACTAGTTCTTGATTCTAGTTACTACGACTAACCAGTATTAGAGCCTTATTACACAAGCCATTTACGAGCGGAGCGACAGTGAATTCGTCGCGGACGCCCGGCGGATGCGCAGGGAATTCGTCGCAGACGCGCGACGCATACCGACTGTAATCGTACCCGAAAAAAAGATCAAATCTCAAAAGTATTTATTCAAAATGGGATACAAAAAATATCACTTATTGATAGTCATTGTAGAAATATGGAACCACATTAAATTAACAAATAACATAAAAAAAGGTTACATGCATATTTAGCTGGACCCCCTGGACAGAAAAACCCCCGAACTTAGCGAATCCGCCGCGCGTCCGCGAAGAGTTCCCTGCACATCCGCCGGGCGTCCACCCCGCTCCGCATCTGCTCGCAAGAGTCGACTGATGACTCAAGAAACCAGGTTGACTTGCGTACTTATACATTAAGTCCTTACGTTCCATTTCACGCGTAGGGTATCATATTTCTGGGCGCTGTTCGAAGTATTTCAACTGGAATAACGGAACGTGTTTGTGCTATTTACAGGCCACACGTTTAATCCTTCATCCAATTAATACTCGTATCTCGATAGAGTTGGGTATAACGTTTATGAAAAGTCAATCCCACCAAAACATCCTCATGTTATATGAGGCGTAAACGAGCATACGGCTGGCCCTGTGATAAAAATATCAAATCTCAAGTATAGCTTCTGTATCTACACGCCCTGACTTCACTAAACCCCCCTAATCTCACAAACTCTAAAGCGAGTCAAAATCTATGGGATTTTAATAAATAAATAAATAAATCCTTTTATTTCAGGCAACGGGGCCCATACAAAATAATGCACTCACAGCGCCATAACTATTCTCACAAATGAAAATAATAAATGGAAAAATGTCTTGCATCGGCCGGGGCAGTGGCAGAGCGGTGGGGCTTTTACCCATGGTTCGATCCCCGGTCGATGCATGACTTTTTTCTATTTCTTATTTTCCAGTGTCAAAATGTTGGCAATCTATTGGGCTAGATTGTCAATTTGGTGGCATAGATGTCTTACAGTAAGATGCTTTTACAAAGGCATTTAGACACAGATTATGAACAAACAAAAAAATATTTTACCTGGGGCCTACCGACAGCTGGGTGAGGTGAGATAAACAAAATTACTGCTCCTCATCCATTTACCTGTATTCAAATAGCAGTTACCCAGGAGCCTAATAACCTGTTAATACCAGCTACCGCGTACCTCTATTCAATAATAGCTTAATCTCCAATAATAGGATAACGTACGACACCCGATTGGCCAAACAGAAACACGGTATAACCCTAGCCACAGGATAAATAATAGGGACAGTAGGTAAGGTATGCTGGCTTAAAATAGCATCATCTCACTGCGAACCAGTTCGACACCTTGCTCGGAAATAAATGAATTAAACGTTAAATTAACCTCTACATTGCAGCGTATATCTGACTGGTTAGAAGAATACAACCTACAACTTAATCTAAAAAAGACTAAACTCATACAATTCAAACCTTTCCAGAAAGCATCTTTGGAAATAGCATACACATACAATAATATAACTTTAGACTCGGTTAAAACATCTACATTATTAGGAATTACCCTTGACACACACCTGACTTGGAAACCACAAATCGAAAATTTAAAAAATAAATTATCGTCTTTTATCTATGCTCTACAACATAGTCTAGTAACTAACGTCACAGCTATTCGGATTGACCCATGAAGCTGAAAATCGGCATGTAGGTACTTCTTGACCTCCTAATCAAAATTAGACATGGAGCCCAGCGGGCACCACCCCCCTTAACCTTTTACCTCCCCCCCCCTCCTTTACAAGGCGTAACTTTTGAAGTAATTGACTTGGAGGGTAGTTTTTATTTTATGTTGTGCGTGACATCTCACTTGAAGCTTATTGTGCTCTCAAAATTACCCTTTAGGCCCCCGGGGGGGGCCAAAAGCCCCAAAAAGTGGGGTGTCCCGTTCTTATATGAGATTTTCTTATTTTCAAGCTATCGACTCCCAAGAGCTATCAAAAGTTGCGTAATTAGACACAAATTGCAAAAATCCTAATATATCTTTAAATAATATTTATCTTTAGGGCTCTATCGATGGTTAAAGTGTTGTGACTACGAAACCAACATATTATTGTTTTTAATGTTCGGCAAAGCCCTAAAGATAAAAATAATTTAAAGATATTTTAGGTTTTTTACAATCTGCGTCTAATTCCGCAACTTTTGATACCGCTTGGGAATTGATAGCTTGAAAATAAGAAAATCTCATACAAGGACGGAACACCCCACTTTTGGGGCTTTTGGGGCCCCCGGGGGATCTAAAGGGTAATTTTGAGGGCACAATAAGCTTCAAGTGAGATGTCACGCACGATATGAAATATAAAGTACCCTCCAAGTCAATTACTTCAAAAGTTGCGCCTTATAAAGAAGGGGGGGCAGTAGAAGGTTAAGGGGGGTGGTGCCCGCTGGGTTCCATGTCTAATTTTGATCAGGAGGTCTAGAAGTACCTACATGCCGATTTTCAGCTTCATGGGTCAATCCGAATAGTTATAACCAGCTATTGACGTTAGTTACTAGACTACATCTAAAACGGGCTACTGACTTCAACTGCGCCTTGACAGCCTACTACGCATACGCGCACTCTAGACTTTCCTACGGGATAATTATTTGGGGAAATTGCTGTGAGGTAGACGAAGTGTTCGTCTTACAGAAAAAATGCATACGAATATTGACAAATATAGAGCAAACGGTATCATGTAAATCATATTTCATTAAACATAAAATTTTGACTCTCACTTCAATTTATATACTAGAGTCCTGTAAATTTATTAGACAACATGCAGAAATATATACTCCAATGGAGAATAATAGAAGAAATAATCGTAATGAAAATAAATTAATAAGAGCGCATACAAAAATGAAAATAGTATCGAATAGTCCTCATCACATGTTAATAAAAATATACAACCACGTCCCAAATTATTTAAAAAATATTGAAAAAACTACCTTATTTAATAAGGAATTAAAAAAGTTCCTTATAGACAAGTGTTATTATAATATCTCAGAATTTTTTAATGACAAAATGACTGTTGACCTTTCAAATCTGACATAGGTAGGTAATTAATAAATATTATTCAAGTCATATATAACATTTTGGAATTGTTAATTTTTATTTGCGATGTTGGATTGATTATAATGATGTTACTATTAATATGTACTGTATGGAATGAAAATGGACCAGCGATAATTACTAACATAGAATAGAAACTCGTTACTAACTCTATTTGACATTACATTATTCACTATAAATTATATAAATTGAGTATTTAAGTTTAATAATGGCAGCTAGTTGCCTCCCTGTTGTTTGCTGTGCCCTTACAGGGCGTCACTTGTACCTTTTAATTTTGTGTAACACCTTTTTATACCTGTGGCTTTGCAATAAATGAAATGAAATGAAATGACACCTGATTGGTCAAACTTAAACACAGTATTATCCTAGCCACAGGACATTAGAAGCAGTAGGCAAGGTATGCCGGCTTAAAATAGCATCATCCCATTACGACCAGGCACGATACCCGATTGGCCAAACAGAAACACGGCATTATCTTAACCACAGGACATATTATTAGAAGCAATAAGTAAGATACGGCGGCTAAAAATAGCATAATCTCACTGCAATCCAGTACACATCTGTTCGGTCAAACAGAAACACAGTAATATCCTACCTAGCCACAGGACATATTTGGAACAGCAGGTTAGGTATGCTGGCTTAGAATAGCATCATCTCTCTGCAATCCAGAACGACATTTGTTTGGTCAACAGGTAAATCCTAACCACAGGAGATATTAGGAACCGTAGGTTTAGATATGTTCAAATGTCTTTCTCAGGATGATAAATTTGATAGTCTTGTAGGACAGCAAGTCAAAGACGAAACTTCAACTCTAGGTATGTGAATTCTTGTGAATGATAAATTGATTCTTGGCGGTTAGCATAATATGAGAGAGTGCATTGCATACCACAGAAAAAAACCTTTATATTTTTGATTTTGTCTTAAGCATGGATTAGAAACGATATCTATGGGGTCGGTTAGAGATGCATTTTTCCTATAGTATACGTCACTCGGATGTTAATGAAGATGGCTCCTAAAGAACGTACACGCTATTTAACTTTTACTATGTCTCACTGTAGCTCACTTCGCTTATCCCTACTGAAACAAACAACTGAGGAGATTATAAGAGCTCGTTATTGTCTAGAAATTCGCCAAGTGCTAAGTCATTTTAGTTCAGTTGTTGAGTGTCTGACTGTGTTTGTTGACAAATGTATTTTGTCACAGAGAGTATCTACTGTTCCTTATCTTTGCTATGTCTCAACTGTGGCTCGCTTCGCTAATACCCACTGACATAGACGACTGAATGGATTATAAGAGCTCGTTATGGTTAAGAAATTCGCCAAGTGCTAAGTCATTTTAGTTCGGTTGTGGAGTGTCTGACTGTGTCTGACTGTGTCAATTGACGAATGTATTTTGTCACAGACAGTATCTACTGTTCCTTATCTTTGCTATGTCTCAACTGTAGCTCGCTTCGCTAATACCTACTGACATAGACGACTGAATGAATTATAAGAGCTCGTTATTGTTAAGAAATTCGCCAAGTGCTAAGTCATTTTAGTTCAGCTGTGGAGTGACTCTTTCAGACCGTATCTACTGCTCTTTATCTTTGCTATGCCTCAACTGTGGCTCGCTTTGCTAATACCTACTGACATAGACGACTGAATGGATTATAAGAGCTCGATATTGTTAAGAAATTGGCCAAGTGCTAAGTCATTTTAGTTCAGCTGTGGAGTGACTCTTTCAGACCGTATCTACTGCTCTTTATCTTTGCTATGCCTCAACTGTGGCTCGCTTTGCTAATACCTACTGACATAGACGACTGAATGGATTATAAGAGCTCGTTATTGTTAAGAAATTCGCCAAGTGTAAAGTCATTTTAGTTCAGTTGTGGAGTGACTGTTGGTGAATGTGTTGTAGTGGCTACAAGTGTTTAGTGCGGAGTGTATTAGGACTGTGTTATAAAAATACTTTGATAGAAAAATGTCTGGAAGAGTGGGGTCAAGGTTACGAGGGCCATAATGTCACTGTTGGTTTCTGGACACAAAAATATATGTAGGGTTATGTTATGCACGATATGTGGTTATGTGTGTTAATCCAGGAAAGGTTAATTAACAGAGCTTCTGGTTTGAAAAGAATAAGGTATAATATTAAAAGTGTTGTTATTACAAATTGTTCATCGTCTTCCTGCCATCCGGTTTTTCTTTTTACAATTGACTAATCAGAAATTTTCTTTATTCCAGGTAAGGCAACGTTTCGGTCTCTTTCCCGTCTACATATTTTTCTTGTAAGTAAGTAATTCATCAAACCTAGTTTAGGATAGTTTAAATATTCATGTCAAAATACCCTTTGTTCCTAATATTTGTGGCACAGAAAAAATATTACAGAAGGCTCACTGAAACGGCAATACCCCGAAAGAACTTACTTACTTACTCAACACGGTGGCTCAATGACCCAAAGAGGATCTTGTCCTCCGACACCAGAAGTTGCTAGCTATCTCGATCTTGAGCTGTCGTTCGCCAGTCGGGTGCTGAAGCTTCAGAAGTCTTTCTCTGCTTCGTCGGGCCAGCAATATCTATCAATATCTAAACACAAAAGAACGACGATTCGTAATGCACTGCTGGTTATCTTGAGTTTATTGTTATATCCATATAGTAACCAGAAATGTAATCCGAATTGGGCACTATCGGCAGGGTAAAATAATATCTGTTTTAGTAGGTACAAACTACAGGCGATCTTTCGGTGGTCTCAAGGGAAAATAACCTATATGATTGATCTGCACGCGAATAATTCAATATTCAATTTGATCATGGTTGCAATGACTACTGTAGCATCCAAATGACCTAGTTCTGACTCCACTCAATTTCTATTATACCCGGTTTTGTCATTTTGCAACGGGGTGAAATCGAAAGTGGGTGTTATCAGAACTCACTCTCTCTTTCTCTCCGTGTGGGACACCGAGTCGTCCAACGACCCAGAATGAATCAAAATTAGGCCAACCAGATAAGGTCATTGAGATTTGAAAATTACAAGATTAAGCCTTCTACAAAATGTCTTTGTTTTATAGTTGTGTCGTCGCGTGCCATACGCCACTTTGTCTGCACTTCCGCGGGTGAAGTCGCGAGCCAAGACATAACTCATTCCGGTTTGTTGTGGATTTACAAAACTACTTCATTTTCGTGGACAGTTTTACTAATTGCTTCTATAAATGGAACCGATTTAGTTTACTGTTTCTTGGCATTTTTAAAACATTTGTTTTTAGGGGTGCGTCGTTCCTACTGAAATACGTTTTCTACAGTTGGTGATGTATGTGAATCACCTAAAAGTTTTTAGGAAGTGCTAAAATAAAACTGCCACTGCCTTAACTTTATATGGTGGACAATAAATTTTATCTAGTTTGCAGTTTATGTTATTTTCAGACAATGAAATTATTGTTTAGAACGGGATTTTCACAGCAATTGGGTTTTGGATTACCTCGATATTTCGGTGCAGTTGCAACCAGTTTTCTTTCTGTGAACTACCGAAAACATCTAAAAACATAATAATGAAAACTTTTCCCCTTGTGCGACGCTGTCGTTACACATAAGACGTGAGACACCTAAGTTGACATTTCAGACATATGTACAAGTGATCGTCGGCCGTCGACGATGAAACGCGTGTCGCACAGGTGTAGACATCGTCTCTTCTGTTTCATACATTATATATAGAATCGGTTTCGAGCGTAGTTTACGTCGCATATGCAGAGATAGGGCCTTAGCAAACAGGACCAAAGATACACTCACACTCATATCATAAGACCAATCTGGCCTCCGCAAACCAGAATAAGTTGTGTTGTTCGTATGCACACATCGGTCAGCTGATTGGCTAAACGACCGGCCATGTTTGCAGATGGCCGCCATCGCCTGATTACATGACATTCATTCGTTTTGTCAACTTTGGAGACCCTTTCTGTAATATATTGTGGTTCTGTGGTTCGAACTTTGGTATCTCGAATCTGAGTTCTTTACTAATGTATTTTTAAATTGTATTTATTACTGTCTATATGTATAAATAATAATAAATAATAATATAACTGTCATTGTCTTGAACTAATTCTTCTTTTTTTATCTTGTCGTGTCAATGATAATGGATGTTTGGAGATAGGGCCTTACCAAACAGGACCAAAGATGTACACTCACACTCATATCATAAGACCAATCTGGCCTCCGCAAACCACAATAACTTGTGTTTTTTACCAATGTTTAAGACAAAATTGAATTTTTAACTGTTCTTGCCTTGAACCTAGTATTACTATGTATTCTGTGCTTGAACTAAATCTTTTTTCTTTTTGTCATGTCAATGATAAAGGATGTTTGAAGATAGGGCCTTAGTCAACAGGGTCAAAGATACACTCACACTCATATCATAAGACCAATCTGGCCTCCGCAAACCACAATAACTTGTGTCGTTCGTATGCACACATCGGTCAGCTGATTGGCTAAACGACCGGCCATGTTTGCAGATGGCCGCCATCGCCTGATTACATGACATTCATTCGTTTTGTCAACTTTGGAGACCCTTTCTGTAATATATTGTGGTTCTGTGGTTCGAACTTTGGTATCTCGAATCTGAGTTCTTTACTAATGTATTTTTAAATTGTATTTATTACTGTCTATATGTATAAATAATAATAAATAATAATATAACTGTCATTGTCTTGAACTAATTCTTCTTTTTTTATCTTGTCGTGTCAATGATAATGGATGTTTGGAGATAGGGCCTTACCAAACAGGACCAAAGATGTACACTCACACTCATATCATAAGACCAATCTGGCCTCCGCAAACCACAATAACTTGTGTTTTTTACCAATGTTTAAGACAAAATTGAATTTTTAACTGTTCTTGCCTTGAACCTAGTATTACTATGTATTCTGTGCTTGAACTAAATCTTTTTTCTTTTTGTCATGTCAATGATAAAGGATGTTTGAAGATAGGGCCTTAGTCAACAGGGTCAAAGATACACTCACACTCATATCATAAGACCAATCTGGCCTCCGCAAACCACAATAAGTTGTGTTGTTCGTATGCACACATCGGTCAGCTGATTGGCTAAACGATCGGCCATGTTTGCAAATGGCCGCCATCGCCTGATTACATGACATTCATTAGTTTTGTCAACTTTGGAGTCCCTCTCTGTAATATGGGGATGGGGTTCTGTGGTTTAAACTTTGGTATCTCGAATGTGAGTTCTTTACCAATGCTTAACACAAAATTGTATTTTTAACTGTTCTTGCCTTGAACTTAATCTTCTTCATCTTCTTGTCGTATCAATGATAAAGGATGTTTTGTTTGGAGATAGGGCTTAAGCAAACAGGGCCAAAGATGTACACTCACACTCATATCATAAGACCAATCTGGCCTCCGCAAACCACAATAAGTTATGTTGTTCATATGCACACATCGGTCAGCTGATTGGCTAAACGACCGGCCATGTTTGCAAATGGCCGCCATCGCCTGATTACATGACATTCATTTGTTTTGTCAACTTTGGAGCCCCTCTCTGTAATATGGGTCTGTGGTGCTGTGGTTTGAACTTTGGTATCTCGATGAGACTTCTCGATTCTGAGTTCTTTACCAATGTTGAACTAATCAATGTCACGAGGTCTCACGTCTTATGTCTTACGTCACATGTGTGAAGATAGAGCCTTAGCAAACAGGGCCAAAGATACACTCACACTCATATTATGATAAGACCAATCTGGCCTCCGCAAACCACAATAAGTTGTGTTGTTCGTATGCACACATCAGTCAGCTGATTGGCTAAACGACCGGCCATGTTTGCAGATGGCCGCCATCGCCTGATTACATGACATTCATTAGTTTTGTCAACTTTGGAGCCCCTCTGTAATATGGGTCTGTGGTTCTGTGGTTCCGAACTTTGGTATCTCGATGAGCCTTCTTGATTCTGAGTTCTTCTCCAATTTTGGACACAAAGTTGTTTTTACAACTATTCTTGAACTTCTTCTTCTTCTTCTTGTCGTGTCAATGATAAACGATGTTTAGAGATAGGGCCTTAGCAAACGGTTTCGAAGATGTACTCATATCATAAGACCAATCTTGCCTCCGCAAACTAGAATAAGTTGTGTTATTCGTATGCACACATCGGTCAGCTGATTGGCTAAACGACCGGCCATGTTTGCAAATGGCCGCCATGGCCTGATTACATGACATTCATTAGTTTTGTCAACTTTGGAGACCCTCTCTGTGGTTCTGTGGTTTGAACTTTGATATCCCTGAGTTCTTTTTCAATGTTGGACACAAAATTGAATTTCTTTTTGCTGTTCTTACCTTGAACTAGATCTTTTTCTTCTTCTTCTTCTTGTCGTGTCAATGATAAATGATGTTGGAGGGCCAAAAAGGGCCAAAGATGAAAACAGTACACTCATATCAAAGGACCAATCTTGCCTCCGCAAACCACAATACAGGTCAAAATAAAGACCGAGTGTGGCGGCGTCGCAGTGCGCCGTCAATGAGACAGCGTCGTTCAAACTATGAAGGTCGTGCCGCCCGGTCTTTCTGGCATCCCCATATAAACCAATCATACTATGAATGACGCTGACACCTTACGTCGCACGTGTGAAGATAGAGCCTTAGCAAACAGGAGCAAAGATACATTCACACTGATATCATAAAACCAGTCTTGTCTCCGCAAACCGCAATAACTTGTGTAGTTCGTATGCACACATCGGTCAGCTGATTGGCTAAACGACCGGCCATGTTTGCAAATGGCCGCCATCGCCTGATTACATGACATTCATTAGTTTTGTCAACTTTGGAGCCCCTTTCTGCAATATGGGTCTGTGGTGCTGTGGTTTGAACTTTGGTATCTGATGAGCCTTCTTGATTCTGAGTTGTTTTTTACCGACTGCCTTACGTGTCGCGTACGAAACTTGACATCAGCCATACAGATAAATGATTGTCGGCCGTCGACGATTAGTCACGCGTCTTACGGGCATCTCTTCTGTTTCATACATTTTATATGGAAACGGTTTCGAGCCTCTCGATGTCTCATGTCTGACGTCGCATGTGTGAAGATAGAGCCTTAGTAAACAAGACCAAAGATGTACACTCACACTCATAGCATAGAACCAATCTGGCCTCCGCAAACCGCAATAAGTTGTGTTGTTCGTACGCACACATCGGTCAGCTGATTGGCTAAACGACCGGCCATGTTTGCAAATGGCCGCCATCGCCTGATTACATGACATTCATTAGTTTTGTCAACTTTGGAGCCCCTTTCTGTAATATTGTCTGTGGTTTAAACTTTGGTATCTCGATTCTGAGTTCTTTACCAATGTTTAACACAAAATTGTATTTTTAACCTTGAACTAAATCTTCTTCTTCGTGTCGTGTCAATGATAAAAGATGGCTGAAATGGCGGCCATCGCCTGATTACATGACATGAAATTTATAAGTTTTGTTAACTTTGGAACGCCTTTCTGAAATATGGGTCTATGGTGCTGTGATTTAAACTTTGGTATCTCGATTCTGAGTTCTTTACCAATGTATAACACAAAATTGTATTTTGAACTGTTCTTGCCTTGAACTAAATCTTCTTCTTCTTGTCATGTCAATGATAAAGGATGTTTGGATATAGGGCCTTAGCAAACAGGGCTAAAGATGAACACTCATATCATAACACCAATCTGGCCTCCGCAAACCACAATAACTTGTGTCGTTCGTATGCACACATCGGTCAGCTGATTGGCTAAACGATCGGCCATGTTTGCAAATGGCCGCCATCGCCTGATTACATGACATTCATTAGTTTTGTCAACTTTGGAGCCCCTTTCTGTAATATGGTTCTGTGATTTGAACTTTCGTTGAACTAATCAATGTCGCAAGGTCTCACGTCACATGTGTGAAGATAGAGCCTTAGCAAACAATTCTTTACCAATGTTTAACACAAAATTGTATTTTTAACTGTTCTTGCCTTGAACTAAATCTTCTTCTTCTTCTTGTCGTGTCAATGATAAAAGATGGCTGAAGTGGTCGCCATCGCCTGATTACATGACATTCATTAGTTTTGTCAACTTTGGAGCCCCTTTCTGTAATATGTTGTGGTTCTGTGGTTTGAATTTTGGTATCTCGATGAGCCTTCTTGATTCTCTAATGCTGGAGACTAATTTGTATTTTTAACTTTTCTTGCCACAGCACAGTAACTTATTGAAACTTAAACTAATCGATTTCTTAGCATAAGTACTAGCTTCACCTGCTGCATTTATTTATTCTATATTATTCTTGTGGTAATATTATTTATGCCGTCTGTGTGGTAGCTAGCTAAGAATACTACCACCCCTAGCCCACTCAGAATGTTTAGTAAAATGCGACGTAGATTTTTGGGCTTTAACTGAATATCTGTCGACTATGGTCAACCGCATGGTGGCGGTGATACGACCTACAATAGCATTCACATAAAATATAATATAGCCCAATCAGTTTGCTACATGATTTTGTGTTCTAATTCTAACAAATCATGTAGCGCCGTCCCCAACTGATTTGGGATAAGGGCAGGAAGATGATGGTAAATAATATAATTTGCGTTCTTAGGCTAAAGAAATAGCTCTACTAAAGAACTAAAGAAGCGATAAGTTTTTTTTAATCAAAACAGTAGCTACACTTCCTTATCATGCAAAAGGAAGTTTAATTTGCAAGCAAAATAGGAGTCACGTAAAATAATTTCTTTTCCCATTTAAAATTGACTTCTCAAAGTATTATTTTTATGCAAGGCGGAATCCTTCGTAACTAGGGGCACGCCGTTGCTATAGCAACCTAATTCTCGGGTAATCCCTTTTATTTTAGCGTAGGTACAGTCAAGCGCACGTCCAGATAGACACTCGAACTGCCAATATAAGTCTTATGCGCGCGCGCGGCGTAAGGGACAAGCTTCATAGAATGGACGTGAGACGTGAGACATCTGTCAGACAAGTGATCGCCAGTCGTCATCGCGTCTCACGTGTGTAGCTTTGTCGATTCTGTTTCATACATTTTATATGGAAACGGTTTAAAGCGCCGCCGCGATGTCGCTCACACGTCTAAAGTCTTACGTCTACTCTGTGGGTGGTACTCTACTACGTCTTGCGCCTCGTGCGGCGTAAGAACGGTCCATAGTATAAGCAGTCTAACCCAGAATGTGCTTGACTGTATAATATACGTGCATCCCCTCGATGCGCACCCCTATTTATACACCCCTTGTTTAGGGGTGTGTTGCACCGAATCGAATATACGATGTAGTGCGTTTAAGAAATTGATTATGTTTAGGGATGATTTGGTTTGGTTGGTATAGGAATTTAAGAGTGAATAATAAATAGCTGCTTCAAGGCTTTTTCGACACAGTTTCTGACTAGAACTTTTGAGAATTAAAACGTGAAATCCATTGTCATTGGTGAAAGTTTTCAACAGATAACGTGGCGCCTAAATATGTTTATTTATCAGTACGTAAGTGCCTGTATTATAATGACTTCCGTGTAAAAGTGGCTAAGCATTTATCTATATTTTTATCTTTAGGACTGACTGCGTCATTATAGTTATGTATGATGACTATGATACCTCTAATAGCAGGCAACTTAGAAAAGACAAAAAGTTTGTAGGTAATGCCACAAAATAGAGAGTTTACAGAAGGTTCACTCGACCCTATTCAGGATTTTTGCGATTGTCACTTGTTCATGTTACATAGCCAGGGTTGCGACTGTAAAAACCTCAGGGTAGGTAGGTATAAGAATATCAAAACAGTAAAATCTAATACAAGAACGTCATATATGATTATATATTATATTATACCTACGTCATATATTATAGGCAAATTTTTAATCCAAGAAATATGACGTTCGTGGCAACCATCTTCTTATATAGTTACCATAAGTTCCTCTGAGATTCCAGTTATTTTCAGTTAACGTCATTCAAAGTAGTCGCTAGTACTGAGAGAACCACTGAACCACGGAAAATAAAAAACCACTAAATTGTTCTAACAAACTCCTTACCTAACTCAATAGATTCTAACCGTATTTTCTCGGTGTGAATTGTCCCTAACTCAATAACAAGTGAAACAAGAATGTGTCGGTTGCATACACCCTTGTCAAGTCGTCACACGATGCCAAGCATCCCATCCTGAACATACCGCATTCTCTCACGTCAAAATACGTAGCAAAGACATACCTACCTATTTTCTGTAAATAGGTAATAGGTAGGAAGTACATTGTTGTTAATGTCCACAGAATCATAGACTTATATACAGGGAGTAACAGAAAGGGTATAACAAGCCGAAAGGAGGTCAAGGTACTCATAAAACTGAACAACTTTCCCTATGGAACATGGGTCGAAATGTGAAAACAAAATTTGGGCCTCCCATAGTAAATCAATCAGCTGATCGGCAATTTTGTATGGGAGGTCCAAATTTTTTTTTCATATTTCGACCCATGTTCCATAGGGAAAGTTGTTCAGTTTCATGACTACCTTGACCTCCTTTCGGCTTGTTATACCCTTTTTGTTACTCCCGGTATATAAACTAGCGTTTCACAGAATAAATACATTTGGTGCGATTACAAAATAGTTGAAAACGCGTTTTGACAATGTTTAAGTTAATTTTCCGTACGATTTGACGTTATCAAGAGACTTAAACCATCTCTAACTTTTTTGTAATAAAGCGGATTGTGTATGAAATACCCAAAGTCCCTTGCGTGACTAAGAAAAACCTACACCTACGATAGGGCAACCCTTCTATTTATCTGTGTTCTTTTTGGCATCCTCTCATGTTCGTCGTTCTATTGCTATTGACATTTTGTCAGTCCATCCTATTGCTACTTAGCGAACACATTCTTAGATGTACCTACCAAAATTTTCCCCTCACGTATCCAAAATTTGGCTGAAATAACGACGCAAACCCCTGCTGGGTTACATCCATTTTCAAGAATTTCTCAATTCAATAGCACCCTCTATCCGTCAATTGCACCCTTGCGCCCCAGCTGTCTGTCTGAACAAGTAGGTACCTATAGTATGTGTGTGTGTACGTAGGTAAGAGCGTAGTACGCTTCTTTGACCAAAAGTTTTGAGTGGTGAAACATTGTACAACATCCCTGTATTGCTTTATTTTGTGGCTTAGAGAAAGATAATCTCCATCTAGTCCGTCCTAAGTTATTAATATTGTTAATCAAAGATCTCTGGGCAAAACTCCGAAGTCCATGACTATAATCTCTACTGGAAATACTTGGCACTCCAAGTTTTCGGTTCAAAAAAACCCTGTCTTACGTATTCGTGACATCGAACCCTGATATGGGTTCTTACTTAGTAATAGAGAAAATGAAGGCCATTCGTTGTCTTCCCTCCCTAGTTCATCAACTTCACTATATCACTCAACCCCAGCTGCTCCAAAAGAGGGTATTATACTACCCTATAAATAAATTCCTGCATACATTGCCAGTTTTTTATAGGTCCCATTACAATAAGCTCAATATAGCCAGCAATGTATGCTAAATAGGGCCTTGTTGACAGGGTAGCTATCAACCAATCTAAACTGTGCATTCACCCACGTAAACCAAACTAAATAGGCATGCAATGTCAATATAAATCATTATAATTGTAACTATTACAGTTAAGGAACTATTGTTTAGTCATGCTTTATCGATTTTATAAACATAGTTCAGTTCATCTTTATGAATATTAAAAGTTTAATAGACCCTGTAGGTTTGGGGTGTGAAATTGTAAATCACTATGTTGCTTGCACCCCTAACTTTTCGTCTATAATTTTGTCTTTATTATGACTAGGCTGACAGCTGACGCGATATCTATAATTGCTACATATAACTTTTTTTTTATACCTTTGGAGCAGTCTTTTGGTAATAAAATCACAGAAAGTCTTTATCGTTTGTGTAGAGTAGGTACCTAGGGTTTTGTGGCGACGTAAGTAGGTACTATACCCCGATGAATCATCCATCTCATCACTCATGAGTAGTAAACTAGGTGTGTACTAGGTGTAATAAGAGTTGCTGTGACGATTCCGTGTCACTAATTTACGAAATCAAGTAAAATAACTAAATTACAAATGAATTTTAATTAACAATTTCTTGGTGATCTAAATATAGGTACTGCAAATCGGTGCGTTTAGAGTGGCAGGGCTGACAGAAATCTAATTCGCTTGTATAAGGATTGAATAATTATATCTGCGAATCGAAGTCAGTATCGCCAAAGTTTGCTAATTGGTAAACAAAGATTGATTAGGCGAGATTCCTCGTACCTAAAGTTTACTTGGAAATACATAGTTCATCAGTAAATCAGTATTTATTTCCAAGTTAAAGTTTCTGTCGCAGGCTATATTTTGTGTGGTGCCTTTTTTGGCTTCGCAATATATATTTTTTTCTCTTGCAGGAATCGAGTGTCATTCATGTCTGAGAATTTTAGGGAAGTAGGTAAGTAATATTACCAACCCTCTTTAGGGTTTCACGGACAACATATTAAAGGTTTCTTTATACGAAATTGCTGATTTGTTTGTATTTAACTATTTGCCAACAATTTCTTTTGATCAAACAATCCACGAAATTAACTGATGAATACGCAGAAACGTCCAGCCAGTTTCTAAATAAATTAATATTTGCTCTGTAAATCATATATTACGATACGAGTGCGGTTATGACCTATTTCGAATTTTAGATAGATTTAGATAAACATACTTTATTGCTTTCAACACAAATATTACTTGAAATTTGTTGGTGATTTATTCTTGACACAGAGGGTAATAGCTCAGCTCGTACGCGTACACGGTATCACACGCACATATTACTCGCACCCTACGCAACGCAAGCAGTGAGCCGTATTTTATATCTGTGTCACCATCATCATCATCATTCTAACCATCATCAACCAAAGATTTGGTGTAGGCCTCCTTCCTTCTGTTTTGGGCTGTAAGAGTCCAGTTGCTACCCGCCACCTTTTTGATTTCACCTTTCCACCTCATCTATGGCCTTCCTCTTGGTCGCTTATCTTTGTATTACGTGAGTTTCGGCACACTGCTTGTATATCATATAGTCCCATACAATCAACCGTTATGTGTGATGACGTGCACGCACACGCAGGCAGTGTGCTGTGTCCTTTATAGAGCAGTTGTGGCCTTATCGTTGGCAGGTGGAAAAGCTTGAACTCATTGCAATTTTTCTAAAAGCCTCCAAGATTTTCTTTCTCAACCTTCTCCACGAACGAAACAAACTTCCATTTTAGTATGATGCATTTCGCTATATCTTTCACCTAAACGAATGAGAATAGTTTCTAAAACATTTCTTCGAATTTCCAATATGAATCCGAACCTGGTTGTGCCAAAAGCGATTCGTCTTTATTATAAAGTCGAGCTAACCGCAACCTCACCGGTCCGAAGTAAGAAAAATAGTTCCATTTGATTTCAACTGAAACTTTTGCAATATCCTAAGAGTTTCTATATTCTACTGTTGGAAAATTCAAGTCGAAAATATGGTTAAAGTTCTTTTCACATCTTTAACTTTCCTTGGTACCCAGGTACCTACTGAACCTTTAGGTATTGCAAAAAGTCATCGAACCCGGTTCAGACGTTTCTAAGGTAAATGAAAATAAAAAATTGAAAAATGACATTCATACCGGGGATCGAACCCGGGTCGCATGGGTAAACAAACGCCCCACCGCTGCTCTGCCACTGACCTATAGATGCACCGATTGGTGCGCGTCAAATTTCAATCCCAATAGGTTTCTAAGGTAGTACTCATTTGTAAGGAAATACCCTTCTCAAATACTTACGTTTTAAGTAAAACCCTACACGAACCGACATATCAAATACTTTACCTGCATTCTGAGACGTCTTACCAAATAAGTATCTAGATAAATTAAAATCTAAGGGTTATAGAGCAGAAAACGCCACCCCCGTATGCGTAACATGTACCTCTTCACGCGCGTAATTATGACGTTCTAATGCATGGGATCGTAATGATACATGACGCGCACGCATAATCATCATCTCTTCTCATTATATGGCCGAACCACCTCAGACGGCTTTCTTTGAGCTTGTCGGCTATAGGGGCTACTTTGAAACTGCCACGGATGTACTCATTGCGTACTTTATCTAGCCTTGTAACCCCACCTGACCACCTTAGCATTTTCATTTCAGCCGTGTGAAGCTTTTGCACATGTGTTTCTTTTACGGGCCAGCACTCTGCTCCGTATAAGATCGCTGGTCTCACCGCCATCTTGTACACCTTTCCTTTTGTGCGAACAGGCATACGGGTATCACACAGAGCTTCTGTTAACGACCGCCATTTCTGCCAGCCAACATTCACTCTGTGCGCTACGTCTTCGTCCACGTCGCCGTTTTCAGTGATGACTGATCCAAGATATTTAAATTGCGTCACTTTGGGTACTGTTTCTCCATCTGGATAGCAAATAGTGGACGAGAGGGCAGTATTACTGAATTTGCATTCCAGGTGTTCAGTTTTGGATCGGCTGACTTTTAGCCCTACGCCCTCCAGTGCATTTACCCACAGATGTAGTGTGGCCTGCAACTCTTCGGCTGTACTTGATATGAGTGCAATGTCATCTGCATATAGAAGGTTCCAAGGTAGTGGGGCCTGAATACTTTTAGTTATTAGTTCCATCACTAGGTTAAAAAGGAGCGGACTGAGTGCTGAGCCCTGGTGTACGCCAACTTTGACGGCGAAAGCTTCACTGAGACCTGCTGGGGATTTCACTTTTGTCGTGACATTTCGATACATGTCTTGTATCAGTTGCACGTAAGATTCGGGCAGATGTTGTGCTCTTAGTGCTTCCCAGACTAGCCTTCGAGGTACTTGATCGAATGCCTTCTCGAGATCGATGAATATGAAGTGTAGGTCTTCTTTGTTTAGTCGGTACTTGTCGGTCAGTACTCTAATTGCTTGTATTGCGTCTGTTGTTGACCTAGACGGCCGGAATCCAAACTGATTTGGGGATATTGTGGTAAAAGCTAGGATGCGCTTGTTCAGAATCCGTTCCCATATTTTAAGAGTGTGAGATGTTAATTTGATGCCTCTGTAATTTCCGCACTCAGTAACATCGCCTTTGTTCTTGTAGAAAGGGATTAAGTGGCTGAGACGCCATGACTCTGGTATAGCCCCGGTTGTAAGAATGAGGTTAAAAAGTCGTGTTAACCATTCTATTCCCACTGGGCCTAGCAGTTTCCAAATCTCTGCGGGAATTTCATCCGGTCCAATAGCTTTACGGGTCTTCATTTTCTTCACTGCTAGCTTTACCTCGTTGACACTTATCTCTTCTACAGGACCTTCTGCTGGCTTTAGCGAGTTGCGTAGTTGGCTAGGGAATTCTTCGTTCATGAGCTCTTTATAGTATTCATACCATCTGTTTGTTATGTCTTTATCTAGTGTCAGTAGTACTCTATCTTTGTTCTTGATATATTTGTTTGTTTTAAGGTCTTGCGATGATTTATGCCTGGATTTAGCTAATTTGAAAATTTCTGCGTCTGATTCTGCTGTTTTTATTTTATGGTAGATTCCCTCTCGAGCGGTTGCTCTAGCCTGCGCCACAGTTCTTTTTGCAGCTGATTTGGCTTCTCTATACCTCTCTCGGTCTTCTTCCAGCTCTGAAGCTTGCCAAGTTTTGAATATTTCTTTTTTGTTTGCCACACTTGTTTTAACCTTTTCATTCCACCAGGATGGATCTCTTCCTGTGCTCAGTGCACCCTTTGATACACCCAGTTTTGCTGTACCTTCCTCACAACAATGTTTTTCAAAGTTGGTCCACATTGATTCGGTATTGGTGTAGGTGATCTTTAGGTCATTTTCCAAGTGCTCCTTCAGGTCTTTTAGAAGTGCTTCTCCCTTTGTGCTGTTGAGTTCTTTCCATTTGATTCTAGCTGTTCTGTCGATTGTGTTCTTTATAGGCTTGGATAGTGCAAAAACTCCTACTAAAATTCTGTGTTGCGATGTTAAGGACTCTCCGGGAATGACTTTGCAATCTTTGAAATGCTTTTTCAATTTGGTATCAGCAAGTATGAAATCTATTTGGGACTTTTTCCCACCGCTGCTATAAGTAATCAGGTGGTCGGGTTTCTTTGTAAAGGTAGTGTTAATGATAGTCATTTCATGTCGCGATGCAAATTCCAAGATATGGCCTCCTTCTGTGTTTGGGCTTCCGAATCCGAATCCTCCGTGGACATTATTATACGTAGTATTCGTCTTTCCTACATGTCCATTTAGGTCACCCATCACAAACCTATTTTCTTCTGATGGTATATTAACTATCATTTCATCAAGGTCATCCCAGAACGCTTCCTTTTCTTGGGCCTGGCATCCTACCTGGGGTGCGTAGGCACAGATGATATTCATGATAGGTTGTTTGTCCAGCGCTAACTTGACTGCAATGAGGCGATCCGATTTTCTTTCTATATTTACTATTCTATTTTTGAGATGATTATCCAACACAATGCCAACTCCATTCTGTTTGTTGTTTGTTCCATGGTACACCAGTTGATAGCCCAATCCTAGGTCTCTGGATTTGGAGCCCTTCCAGCGCGTCTCCTGTACACAGCAAACGTTTATGTTTCTGCGTTTCAGCGTTTCTGCTAGTTCTTGACCGCGCCCAGTTAGGGATCCAAGGTTCCACGTTGCTACTCGTAGTGTAGATTGCGAAGATGTTTTCTTGTCATTTAGATTTGTGTCGTCGCTTTGGGGGAACGCCCTAGTATTCTTCGCATTCGCAATCCTCACGTCGCTTACGGGGTACGCCCTAGCAGTTATACCCTTATTCTTTCTGACTTTTTTCATAATTAGGAGAAGTTGATTTGGTTTTAGTTTTACGGCCGGTTACCACCTGACGCCAAGGCCGTAGCAGGAGTCGCCGTTGACTTCATACTCCTCCCTCTGAAGTTCGTCCGCCGCCTTCCTTACTGCGTACTCCGGCCTAAGCACGCAGCACACCAGTGGCCCCTACTCCGAGTACGTCAGAGAGGCCCAACTGGCGGGGGTTTGTTAACGGAGTAGTTCCATTCTCCGGCCTTGTGGTCCGCGGGAGGTATTTTATTTCCCTCCTACCCGGCATATCTGCCGAGCATTCCCCTATCCGCCACCTGGGGACGCGGTCTCTAGGGAATGAGGCTACCCCGAGACTAGTAACCGAATACCACATCAAAAGAAATAAATGCTACTTTGAACTATTTACATTACGTATATCGTGGTCAGCCATGATCTAAATAGTTTGAAAATAACCACATCAAAGGATACCGATAATAGGTATGGTATTATCTACATGTGCATTAAGCATAACTGCAATTAGAACTATCTTTGCTTTACCATAGTAGGAGTGAGATACAGTAGAACGTCTTCAAGAATTGAGCTCAAAAAATGCATACAGCACCAGACAGGTTTTTGAATTTTTGGGGAGTTTTAGCGACACTTTGGCCACCAGCAAAACGTACTAGCATAGAGAATTATTTTATTTGTTAGATTGATGAAGAAATATGTTTCTCATGTAAATGTATGTACCTATAATATGCCTTAGACATCTTATTGACACTTTTTCCTAAGACTGATCGGAAGTGCCTGTTTTAATTTAGGTTCACTTCAAACATCACAAGCTTACGTATCGTTGGTAATAATTTTTGAATAATAAAATTACCAAGCTACATTTTGTGAGAACAACATTCCCTGCTGCGTATTTTCTGTACTGTGTGATCACTACGCGTTATGTTTTGACTTATGAGGTTCGACCTATATCTCCACGTGGCAGTAATCCTCGGTGTTTTTGAACCCAGTATCGGATGTCGGTACATTAGGCCTCGTACACGTGTAGGTAAATATTAGGTTACATCTAATGAGTATTTGGTAAATACACTAATTCTAAGTAAAAGCATGATTTACTTCGGTATTTACCAAATATACACGATATGCTTTCATACTTCTTTCGATGTCTCTACTGTTTATAATCTTTTCATTTTTGCTCGTCGGTTGAGGGTAGATACTTACTTTGGACTAGTAAATAACAACTAACATTAAAAATATATATTGTTTAAGAGTCATGTTTTGTTTTACCGAAAATAGTTCCAAGGATACAAAAATAATACAAGGTAATAAAATTAATATTCGCAGAAGATGTAATGATAAACAGTTTGGTAAATTGATATTCGATTCCAGTTTGTTTTATTAGGTCATCAAGGCACACATGAAAATAATTGCTTCCATTTGAGTTTGCCCTACAAACTGAAATTGTAGGGCTGATGTAAAGATACGATAGGCATTCAATATTGACTATTACAAGTTTTGTGATTGCGTTCGTCACGCACTTGAGCTTTTTGTTCTATGCTCTACAGGAGTTTTGTTCTCTACGGTAGATTTTAAATTGATTAAGGTAACTCAATAGTAATGACAATAAAGCGAAATCTCTAACAGATACCGAAATACTGTATCCAAATAAAAAATCTTCTCTGATAGAAAGCTGATTTACCTAACTATGAAAAAACCGTGATTCCCAGGGGAAAATGCATTACCAGAAATAAACGTTTCAAAACATTAAGAAAATAGTTGCGACAATCAAGTTAATTTGTTATATAAAAGCCTACAAAGTTTTCTGATCCCAGCAATCAAGTGTTCTTGTATCGCGGATAGATAGAAGCGAGTATCTGATATAAGTCTATGACTGCGTCATAAGAATTTGCTTCTAGGCTTTGGGTATGCTGTAAGGCACGATATCCTGCCATTAAGTCCCACCCAACCTATGCCTAGCAAATACAATAGTAGTTTACGTTACCACCTACAATGTCTTATTATTCAATGAACTACCTACACAATCAATCTTAGCGCCCCTTTTATCCGTATCACAGTCATACAATCTTACTATTACATCACACATTATAAATATTGATATTAGTAACACGTGGGCAGGTAATATAATGCTAATGCTTGTCAGATTATGTAATTTTGTTTAGATGTCAATATGAACATTGTTCCTGATAAGCTTCTGTTTGAAATGGTACGTTGTAAAGTAAGTTTGTTACTCTATTTGGTTTGGCTATTCTTTTATTCGTTTGTAGTCGTTGTTTGTTACTTAATTCAGACGTTATCCTGTTTGTTTCTTTTGAACCAGTAACCTATAAAAACTATTTTGATACTCATACATATTGATTCGGCTGGGCAATATGTGGGGCAATACAATTTGAGTAGGACACCAAAAATGTTTTTGTTTCTTTTTTCTGGCCTTTGGAAAAAAGAGATTGGATGTCTTTGGGAAAATACGTTTAATCACGAAAATACGTTTGATCACTGCTTTATTTTTACCATTTGTATATGTTATTTTTTCAAACCAGCAAATATTTAATACAGTGTAACTGGTACTGTAGGTTATTATTAGCGCTTGTACGCTTGTACTAACTCTGAGGGATTAATATAAATTGTTTTTATTGTTAACAGTAAGGGCAACTAGTACATATTGACCCCTTTAAACTGCGCGCGGGACACCTATACGGATGGCTCACTTAGTACTAGCGACGATTTTGATGCTTACTGACTTTAACTGGAAATAACTGGATTCTCAGGGGAAGTCAAGGTAAATAAGGAGATAGTTACTACAAACGACATGCTCATTGGATTAAAATTTGCTCAGAATTATATGACGTTCTTGTACCAGATTTTGCTGTTTTCATATTCTTATACTTAAAAATTTTTGACAGTACTAATCAAGGTTATGTAACAAGTGACAATCGTTAAAATCCTGAATAGGGTCGAGTGAACCTTCTGTAAACTCTCTATTTTGTGCCTTTAATGACAATTTGAGGTACTCCAGGATAGTTGCCTTCATTGTTTGTCTTGAACTCAATTCCCAACTGCAATATGTGTTTAATATTCATTACTCCTCACTGTAAACTGTTAGTAGGAAACTCGGCCATCTCATGGTTTAGTTTATAGATTAACAGCACCAACTTGGTGTGCTAGTTGGTACCTAATTCGCCCCTGGTGACTGGGAAGTACTTCGAGATCGTGGGGTAATCAATAATGACCACATTAATGACTTGGTGTAGACTGAAATGGGATACTTCCTGACTACCTATATACTAGAATTAGCTTCGTTAACTTACTTCCGTGTGATGCTGGCTTAGAATAGCATCACTCCAATTCTACCCGTGGGTGTTCGAAAAAGCGACCAAGGGATAATCATCCAGGGAATGGGCAGCAGCGTTCCTTGTAAATGCAACATCTTAAACTGTGCTCGCCAATCCGCCTACCAAGCGCGGTGAGTATGGCAGTACCCTCCGAAAGAATGTGTGTTTCCATAGTGACAGGTTGTCAGCCTGTCGCCTAAAATTGCAATGCACATTAACTCTCAAATTCTTTATATTCGCTTCTTACGACACTGATGGAAAAGATATGGGTTGATGCTAATTTCTACGCCGACACCACACGGCAAAATTGATACACCGTCTGCATAATAAATAAAGGAGACATACAATACGGCCAGTTATCTACAAACCCGAACTAGAAAGATTGAATCTACTCGTAATAGAATATTTACTATTGATTGACGAAATGAAGCTCATATATTGTGCCGGAATGGTGATTAGTTCTGAATAATAAATAAGTTTAATACGAGCCCGGCACGCTATACGACACGCCGTTTGATTGTAACTTTATTTAGTTGGTAAATCGTTGTGATATAATAGTGATACGATTTGATAATACGTGTAATCAGTCAGTTTTATGTATTTTGATGACAGATTTAAATAGAGTTACCTACGTAACGATGGCGTTTAACGATGGTTTGTAGGGAAAAGGATTGAAAAACTTTCTTAAGCCACAGGATTCCTTGTCAAAATTGGTAAACTCTGGAAAAATACTATAAAACCTCTGTGGACTGTGGGTGCGTACTGGGAAGAGTATAAATGTCTTAATTCGCTTATTCTTGCATGATCGACCAACGTATGTGACTCCATTACTAACGTATCTATTACTCCAAAAGTTTCCTAAACATGAGGCGTAGTTTAGAATCTATTGAAATGACTGCGATGGACGAAATTGTTCTGGTTCAATTCAAAGGTATACCCTGAATAGAGGTAGAGGCCTGAATTTTGGTCAGAGACATCATCATCATCATCACCTTTTGTTTAGGAAATATTATTCCGTATTCTGGACAAAATCCGAATTCCTCTTTTCAAACCTTGCATCAATCTGTCCATTGAAATTCAACACGACCACCCGATCCATTCTGGCCATCGCAATAATTCCATTCGCTTGAATATAGCCCAAAACACGGCTTGCATTTACAAAATACCCCATAAACCATTCTATAAAGACACTATCTACTTTACAAAGCTCTGCAATTTACAGCTCAAGAGGTCCTGGTCAACACTGTGAAACAACCAATTCTTATAGACCCTTCAGTGAATGGAAGTATAAAATAAAGCGAGTTCACGATAACTGGTCGTTTTACCTCAACAAAAGAGCAGTATGATGGGGCCCTGGCTAAATTTAACGAAGATTACAGTAACAAATTAGATAGACAGGACATTGTATGGATATTTAGGTAATATGTTAGGCTATCGATATTAGCAAGCTTTTATGAGGAGTACATTGATGTTGGTTTAGGATCGGATTGTATCAGCGCCTCATAAGCACGAAATATAAGACGACGTTACTTACATAATTCCAGGAAATGTGTTGACTTAGTTAATATGTTTATCTACACTTCATACATAATGTTCCTATTACAAATTCGTAAGCAAATGTATAAGCAACTGCTTTACAGCCATTCAGCCTTTAAAAAAAAATGTCGATATCATAAAGTAAAATGTCGATGTCATAAAGTACTTTTTTCTGACTTTATGTTATCGACATTTAGCAGTAAGCTAATAAAAAAAAAACAAATGTCACGACTTGGTCACGACACAATCAAAGAATAGGACCACACTTGAAATTATGAGGACTTATTTATTATTAAATCTTTGCTTCAAATCATTTTTCGAATTAAAATTCACCGATAAATGCTATTTAATTTTAAAAGTTGTTCAGTTTTTATGAGCCTCCATTTTAACGTTTAGTTAAAAAGTTACTTGTGTATAAAAGTCGTTCAGTTGGTGGTTCAGTAGATAGGCTTGCAATCGCCATAGTGCAGTGCGGAGGTTTGAATTATTTTTCATAGTTTTTCTTGTAGAGTGTAGATAAAATAGTGTATGCAACTGCAAATAATTAGGCTTTAGAATGCTCGTGTCAAACTATTATCACACTCGGCTGTGCCTCGTGTGATAAACAGACACTCTCATCCTAAAGCCTCTCATTATTAGGCAGTTGCATAAACTACTATTATTACCACCATATTTTACTTAGGTCATACATAACATTACACATCTTATCAGACTTCAGATGCATTACCGCTGTATCTCCCGTTTTCGCCATCCAGTCGCTACGAAGTCCAACGCTACGCTTACTTCTTCTTCTTTACTTCGAGTGGGACACCGAGTCGTCCAACGACCCGATGTACCCTGGTGTTAGAGTTTTACAACCGCCTACGACAAGTAGCAGGCCTCGACATGGTTTTGTAACGATCCCTGTCTAAGTAATCATACAAAGCAACTCTGACCGGCGGCTAAGCGTGCTATCCGAAGAACTATCTTTCTTCCTAACAATCAGGTGGTTCGTGAACAGATACCTAGGTATTACGAGTACAAACTACGAGAAATGTAGCACTATTACTACAATTCTCGTAATTTATAATACCTATCTGGTTTTGACTTTGCTTTCTTACAAATAGTCACAACTCGTGCCAATATTCAATATTCATTTTGCATGAAGAACCAAATTATTTTTTCGCGTTTCTCGTTCGTTTCCATCTGACCTCGTTTATATATTTTCCACATATACAAGCGGTATCGGTATCGGATCCAAGTGTGTTTGCCAAAGAAGCAAATCTTAGGCGTCGCTACATTGCCTCCGAGTTATGATTTCATGAGAAACTAGCGGCTCGTTAGCGGTTTCACCCGCTGCAATGCATTTTCCTTGCATATGATATACATATTAATAAATTAGGTAACCTTCCTCTTGAGTCACTCTATCTGTATGAATATTGAATATTGACAACCGATGTGGCGCAGTGGTTAGTATGCCTGCCTGCCACGCAAAGGTTCCGGGTTCAATTCCCGGTGGGGTCACTCACAAAGTTGATATTTATCACTTTGTGAATTTGTTCCCAGTCTGGTTAGGACATTGCAGGCTGAACCACAGCAGTCATGCTGAATAACTTTTACTTTGAAGCCATTACCGTATCTCTTATTGTTTATATGGGATGCTGGTGGTCTACATCAGGTACTCCAGACCCTCGTGACCATTTGCCAGCAGAAGCGGCCCGTTATGCTGAATAACTTTTACTTTGAGGCTTTAACCGTATCTCTTAGCCACTCCTCTGTGGCGCATTTTTTATAGATAGGCTTGTCTGTGGCAAAAGTCCTATATAGGACTTTGCCACAGACGAGCGATTATAGTTTATATGGGATGCTGGTGGTCTACATCAGGTACTCCAGACCCTCGTGACCATTTGCCAGCAGAAGCGGCCCGTCATGCTGAATAACTTTTACTTTGAAGCCATTATCGTTTCTCTTATAGTTTATATGGGATGCTGGTGATGTTCATCAGGTACTCCAGATCCTCGATGACCATGTGCCAGCAGAAGCGGCCCGTCATGATGCACAACTTTTTCTATGAAGCCATGGCCGTATCTATTATAGTTTAGATGGGATGCTGGTGGTCTTCATCAGGTACTCCAGATCCTCGATGACCATGTGCCAGCAGAAGCGGCCCGTCATGGTGAACAACTTTTTCTATGAAGCCATGACCGTATCTTTTATAGTTTAGATGGGATGCTGGTGGTCTTCATCAGGTACTCGTACTCCAGATCCTCGAGGGCTGACAAAAAGTAGTCCATGTCCATCTTTACTATGCTAGTAATATCAGTGCCAAATTTCGCGAAGATCGGTAAAGCGGTTTGGCTTATTTGGGTAATATCCGCTGTATTTCCCGCTTTTCCTGCTGCTAACCGTTTTCCCGTGGAAATTAGGAATTTTCCCGTAGTTAAAAGTAGCCTATGTTACTCAGGAATGTTGTAGCTTTCTAATGGTGAAAGAATTTTCGAAATCGGTCCAGTAGTTTCGGAGTTGTTCGATTACATACATACAAAAAAACAAACAAACAAAAAAACAAACAAAGTTTTCCTCTTTATTATATTAGTGTAGATGTAGATATGTGTGTGTATATATTTTTTTACTGTAAGATAGGCCTGCATTTGTGAGTTTGTTTTTATATTTTCCACATGGTATCAGTATCGGATCCAAGTGTGTTTGCCAAAGAAGCAAATCGTAGGCGTCGCTACATTGCCTCCGAGTTATGATTTTATGAGATAGGAACTCTCCACAGTTGCCAAAGTTTCTGTACATTTCGTAGATAGAAGTCATAAAGACAATGTTAAACGAAAAAATGTATAAGCCATGAATGTTACCAAATAAGAACATCATGTTGATGATACGAAAAGGTAACCTTTTAAGTAATTCTGAAAATATTTTAAACGGCTTAAAACATTGTCATCATATCTATAAAATATCAACAACCTTTCTTTTGTAATGCTATTGTGTGTGGTATCACCGTCACCATGGTTGACCATAGTCGACAAATATTCAGTCCAGGCCAAAAGCTTTTGTGGATCACCCTGAGTAGACTTGGGGACTCTATTAAAACATATAAGCAGAATTCTTTTAAAAAGTGGTTTGTTTGGTTTAATGGACTGATCATGTTAGCAATGTTAACTGTACGCCATACATTGAAACCCTTACCATAGACGAATAACCCTTACTACGTAAAACATGATATCTATGAAGGTCGCCCGTCAATGAATGTAACATACATAATGTGAACATCAATAGGCCATCCCTCTCGATCTCGACAAAGGACGTGATGCCTCCACATTGGCAACCTACCACTATACACTACACTACTCTCAATGTAAGGGACGGTGTGCTGCAAATTTTCTAGACATGATCAAACTATGAAACTGAACAACTTTCCCTATGGTCATTATGATGTTAGTAAACGAGGAAAATTCATTTCCCGAAATAGTCTGTACGGTAAAAGTTGTTCAGTTTTTGAATCTGATCATGCTTGCTAAGTTTTTGGTAAATATCTACACCGTCCCTTACACCACAAATTAGAGAGTAGGTAAACAGAAGGGTCACTCGACCCTATTTAGGATTTTCACGATCGTCACTTGTTACATAGCCAGGGTTGCGACTGTCAAAAATCTTAGGTCAACGTATAAGAATCAAAACATCAAAATCTGATACAAGAAATATGAATCCAAGGAATATGATGTTTGTGGCAACCATCTTCTTAGTTACCTTGAGTTCCCTGACATTCCAGTTAATTCCGGTTAAAGTCAGTAAGCGTCAAAATCGTCGCTATTACTCAGTACACTACCTACCCTTTGGGGCTATACCTTGCAACTCTTATTTATTAATACCTACCTACATGACATCTATGAAGGTCGCCCGTCAACGATTGTAACATACATAATGTGAACATCAATAGGCTATCCCTCCCGATCTCGACAAAGGACGTGATGCCTCCACATTGCCAACCTACTACTATACACTACACTACTCTCAATGTAAGGGACGGTGTGCCGCAAATTACATGATCAAACCATGAAACTAAACAACTTTCCCTATACAGATCACTATGATGTTAGTAAGCGAGCAAAATACGTTTCCCGGAATAGTCTGTATAGTAAAAGTTATTCTGTTTTTGAGTCTGATTATGCTTGCTAAGTTTTTGGTAAGTACCTACACCGTCCCTTACACCACAAAATAGAAAGTATACAGAAGGGTCACTCGATCCTATTTAGGATTTTCGCGATCGTCACTTGTTACATAGCCAGGGTTGCGACTGTTAAAAATCTTAAATGTAGCAAAATCTGATACAAGAAATATGAATCCAAGTAATATGACGTTCGTGGCAACCATCTTCTTAGTTACCTTGAGTTCCCCTGACATTCCAGTTATTTCCGGTTAAAGTCAGTAAGCGTCAAAATCGTCGCTATTACTGAGTACCTACCCTTTGGGGCTATACCTTGCAACTCTTATTTATTAATACCTACCTACATGACATTTACGAAGGTCGCCCGTCAACGATTGTAACATACATAATGTGAACATCAATAGGCTATCCCTCTCGATCTCGACAAAGGACGTGATGCCTCCACATTGGCAATTTTCCTCATCATAAATTCTGAGGGTATCTGTACTTCGGCCGGAGATTGACCATCCGAAGTTTCTTTATTAGGTATTTGCTTATAAGACCCGCCCAGTGGTTTTACTCTTTGCTTTTTCCTGTTGTAGAAGCTGGCTACTATCAGAGTACTATTCTATTGGCTTGCACAAGTGACATGGGCTATGTATACTGTACATTGTATAGGCTGAACCACATAATTGTCTAAGAAGAAACATGGTTCCGAAACACGACCATGTCAAAAGCTTACTTACTTAGCAGGCGATTGAAAAGCTCTGACATTAGGTTTTATCAGGTCGTTCGTCGTCTCGATGTCGAACTCGAAATAGAGAAAAATGCGAAATGTAAAATTTTTCTAGGTAGTGCAAGGAAGGTCACTGAAAAGGTTACAAAATACATTAAAAAGTTATACCTATTAAGGCTGACGCACATCTAGAAGTTTTTTGTGCAGAGTGCGGACCATTCTCGATATCATTGACAGCCGATGTGGCGGCGTAGTGGTTTGTACGCCGGCCTGCGACGCAGAAGATTTCGGGTTCAATTCCCGGTGGTTGATATTTATCACTTTGTGAATTTGTTAGCCTTGTCTAGCTAGTCCAGTCTGGTAGGGATATTGCAGGCTGAACCACCAGATTATCCAAAAAGCAAGATGGTTCTGTGTTTCGGAGGGCACGTTAAGCCGTCGGCTCCGGTTGCTGTTTATGATCACTAAGACTGCGGTCGTTACACAACCTTACGAAAGTAGTATGCGCCTAATGATGCTACATGTTCACTGTCCCTAAGAAGATCCGCTTTTCCAATATGAACGATGGCATTTTTATGTGGCATTTCTTCAACTTTGTCTGACATTTACGACGATGTGTCCAAGCTTATGTATATTACACACTTAATACGTTTAGGCTTAACTGAGCGTAAAATATTACTACTTTTCATTTTTTTAACTCATTTTCATAGAACGTTTCATGTAGGAAGGGTATTAATAAATAAAATCAAGTCATCAAGCTTTAGTTAACCAGTAAGTTCAATGAATAACAAGCTACCTACATTCTACGTATAGAAAGGTATACGCTACATACAATAAATCTGCAATTTCAAACTTCTGTACTGTCTAATCTATGACCGGCGAGCGCAGTGTACCTTCTGCATGGTCTACTCTATGTCAGAGTTCATCGACCTGATCTGACGAAGAGCAGATAATGCTTTTATTGATCAGTAGATTTAACTGGCATAGGTTAACTGGGTTCTATTAATACTATACCGTGTTCCTCGCTACAGGTCGTTCACTGGCTAATAGTGTCGATTCAGACGTACGCAGTCCGTAAATATTCTTGCAGCGCTGGGTATATGTAAGAAATTTCTTATTAGAAATTAGTAGTGCGTGTTGTGTCATTTTTATTTTTGTACTTGTCCTGTATTTGTTTTTGTGTACAATAAATGGTTAAATAAATAAATAAATGGATAGAAGCCTCACCGTTCTTTGTTTCTTTCTAGTAAGTCAAAGTCACCACGCTTGGTAAGTCAAAGTCAAAATATTCTTTCCATTTCCAGTCACGGTTTAATTTTTAAAAGAAAATAAATGCTTAGGGGTAAGCTCCACTGAATAGACGCGCGACGCGACGCGCAACATGACATGTCAGACAAGTGATCGTCAGCCGTTATCGATAGGGCGCGCGCCCCTCGTTTGTAGCTTTGTTTCTACTGTTTCATATATTTTATATGGAAACGGTTTCAAATTTGCCAATTTCGCACCTCTCACGTTTCGTAGGATCACTTGTTTGACAGATGCCGTCTTACGTCTCACTTTTCACGTCTACTCTCTGTAGAATTCGAGACAAGACTAAGCTCTCGATAGTTAAAGTTGCAGGTGTTTCCTATCCTAAATTAAGACCGTGACAGGATTCTAAGATTCAAATTAGCTAAAGAAAGTGTATGTTAGAATCTACGTTACTGGTTATAACTATTGCTACCGTGATTGAATAAGCTTCTTGAGCTTAGCTGTTTGATAATGGCTGAAGTTTGTTATGATATAAACTTGGCTATTTGCTAGTATACCACTAAAGTGGGAGGCTAGCTCTGACCGTTAAAATATATGGCAAACCTAAGTTTTTGGCTGTTAATTGTTATATAAATTTGTTGAATTTTGACTTTCTTTAGTGTTTTAAATACTGATTTACTCTGCTGATGAATCATTGCTTACTCTGTGGCAATTTAGGGTAATGACATTGTTTTCTTAGAAAATAGAAAAGGTTTAAAAAAAGACTCAATTTCTTTGATCTTTTCAATGAATTCTCGAAGACGAAGAAATTTTATGAAGTCGCAAAGAAAAACCGCAGGTATTTAACATGATTTACATGACAATCGCCGCCGCATCGCCGTGTGACTGCCAGAGACTCAAAAACCGCATCACCATGCATTGAGCTAACGACGTGGGCGATAATTTCATAGTTGTTCAGTTTTTTGCGCTGAAACCTTCTTAGTTTTGTGCTATTACCCACCCAGTATCAGCATCAAAAGCAGAATCCCGTTTCGAAGCCGTATCGCCTGATTCACGCGAATTCGTAAGCGACGCGACGGATCTGCTTATAAATAAGGATCTCGCTAAGTTGGGAATCACACTTGAGGCCCGTTGCTGTGGATTTTAGCGCATCCGTAACGCAAGTAAATTTCGAATCCCCTTACTAAAAACTGACGTTGACACAGGCAGTAGCAACGGAAAATCTTGCGTTGGCATCTGTCTCTGTTACACTTATAATAATGGTAGATTTAATAGTTCAGTAGGAAGACGCAGGTAGAACTAAACTGAACCTGATCTGCCCGACTGATTTCGTAATACTTCTACTCCTGATCAAGTTAGCGCTGATGCGCCCGTGGGTGGCTATTGTAACCAGTTTTGACAGAGAACTCCCGTGCACAGTGATTGTAATTTTGCCATTATTGACATAAAGATAGGCGACTGGAGGACGGTCCTTCAGTTCATCGCATTTAACATCGAGGTCTGCTTTACGCTGCTTCTCAAAGTCACGGATTCGCCTCTTTACCAGATCGCGGCATTCTGAACTTTGTGCTGCCAAAACCTCAAATTGAGAGAGCTCGATGTTACATCTTTTCATACCTATCTCTAGCACGAACGGAAGTAAGATGTGAGACCCGCGTATCGTACGATCCCGGGATCCCGACTTTACACATCCCGGTAATAAGAACGGCATCGGGTGAGGTGGGGTGATGATTGTCTGTGAATGCGATTGGTTTATTCCAGGATTTATTTCACACGAATGCACGTGTGTGTTTTTAAAGTTTTGATGCTCGCCGAACGGCTAGTTACGAAAATATGGCAGGTTTTTCAGGATGGATGGGTTTTATTAAACTTGGGTTTTAAATAAGAAACATTAAGATAAGGATAAGTTATGATTTTGAGACTCGCACAGCACAGTATTAGCTAATCCCATTCGTTGTCAATAATTTTATATTTCTTATCTTACCTATTATTGTTCGCGCCCCAACTATGTCAGTCTTCAGATTCTGGTTTCCTAAAAAAATATCTAGTACCTAATATAAAACTTATATTCTTCATAAGACCGACCAATTGATTCTTTTTGATATAGGTAATGCTTAATTTGCCTTCTAATAAAAATACTTTAGTTGATTGTATACCTCAACGCACAATAGATTTAACGAACAAAACACGTTTTAGAGACAACAATAGATATTCTTATCCTCTTCCTTTAACGTGATTCACGCCTCTTTTTACGCACAACCTAATTATTTTCTTTTTTTCAAAGGTAGCTTTACGAATGAAATTCTCCATTAAAAACATTATATTAGATTGTACGAATTTGGCATCTCATTTTACATTTTCTTGCTTTGTGAGACTGTATCGTGGTGTTCTGAATACTGCTCGACATCTCAAAACATTTCCTTACTTTGTGAAATAAATAATACAAAATAAGACATTATTGAAATTTATTGTCACCTCTCCAGATTGAAAATAAAAGGTTTCCTGCTTAAAACTAGTGTGCAACAGTAAATTTTTCTCACTCGATGAGGCTAACTGATGTGAATTTCGAACGTCTAGATACAGACGGAATAATTAAAATTATTCAGCCATCGTTTTTTAAATTGAATTCGGCCGATTATTATAATTTGAAAACAAAAATTTCGTTTACATTTTCTCACTTGTAGAGGTAAAAAGTTTTGTGTACTACACTAGACAAAATTGATTTACAACTCCTTGTAGCAAAAATCAACTTCACTCTTTTGTTGTACAAATATTTTTATTTGCGAATATGAAATCAGAAGTTCCTGATACGCTTTCGGAAACATTACCCTCCCTTCATACTAAAATTTCCATTTGGTCTCACTCCCGGCACTGGCAGATTGCTGTACTATTTCTGTCCGGACCGAAATCAGAAAGTCACCCTAATATGTCATGTGATATTTCGTCCGCGGCCTTGCGAGTGAAGGTTATTCTGGAAAATTAATAAATATAAACTTTTGGGTTTTGAAGGGCTTTTGCTTTTGCCCGTGTAGACTGATTAAAAAAGGCTAAGATTTTGAATGAGCTTATCAAGAAACGGTCACAAGTCATTTGGGTATGCTTGGCATGCCGTGTGATGCCGGCTTAGAATAGCATCACTCCAATTATACCAGTGGGTGTCGTAAAAAGCGACTATAAGGATAATCATCCAGGGCATGGGCAGCGGCGTTCTGTAAATGCAACATCTTGCACTGCGCTCGCGAATCCGCATGCCAAGCAAAACGTGTGGGTATAACCTACCTATTTATAGTTCGGGCATGTGGGTCCATGGGTAGGTAAATAATTATCATCTCAGTAGAGTTATATAATTAATTACTCTTGTCTCATTTTAAAACCATTGCAAAATGTAGAGCCGCACGAAAGGAAAACAACCTCGAGCAATATTTCCACTTTGACCTCAAAGTAAAGGATCCTTTGTTTCAAAACAAAGACTTCCGAGTATCTTCTTTGATTCTTTGGAAATTCAACAAAAGTTGACTTCGTAGTTTAATATTCGCAGTATGATTTTAAACCCGTTTTTCAACTCTAAAATGGAGTTAAGAACTGCTGGGTTTGTAAAATTAAACGTGCTGTAAATTAAACTTTACTTAGTCATAGGTACGTCTCTATCCTTACGAATTAAGAACTGTATAACATTAGTGAAAATAAGAAATGGGGGATCGAACCCGGTCTGAATAATATGACACTGTGAGTGCCAATAGATTGTATAACACTACTTTTGACTGCAGGTGACAAAACGTAAAATTGGAGGGTTGCTTGGGTAAGAATTTGATCTGTATTTTGATTTTTAGCTATAAATATAGATGACAAACAGAAGCTGATAATTTTACGGATGCAGAATAGAGAGAAAAGACAGGAATGAAATCACAGTTTGGTAGTAACTGAATGGCGAAAACAGAAGATCCTATGTTGACCTATGGCCAGTAGTGGACTGCTATGGGTTGATTTTCTGAATTCAAAACCCGCTCATGTAACATTTTCTCCAGAATAGACCTAACGAATCGAAGCAATATTGGCCTTTTCCCAGATGCCTAATATGATCCGTTTGCGAATTTATTCAATCCCTGTGACAAAGACGGCTTTACACCAATCCCTGATAAAGGGATTCTGATACTAAAATCCTAGATTAAACGTTGCTCTAAAACGTTTGAGAAGGGTTTAAATATCGTTTAATACAAGATCTTTGTTTGTCCTATTTTTAGGTATTTAATAGAACGGGTCATAAGGTGTAACCCTTAGGTAGCTACGTGATTGTAGTAACGTTGGTTATTATGAAGAATATTTGATTCACATTGAATTTTACACTTTTAGAAATAACAACTTAGAATAACAACTCCAAAATTAAAACTCAGGCTGTCCATTCTGTAAATAGTGATTTACTGTGTTTATTAACAATAATGTTTATTTTGTTCCAGGTAATTTACCTACTCGAGTTTTAAGAAATACTAGACATTATGAATGTAAATGTTCGGTAAGTTGGTACCATTCATTTTAGGTCTCAATTTAAACAGTACCTGTTTTCACAGATTTTGCTGAAGTTTCCCGCCCTTATCCCTAATTAATTAGGGTCGGCGCAACACGTTTTGTTAGAACTAAAATCATGTAGCAAAATGATTTGGGTAGGTATGTTTTATAACCGGGAGCCTGCCTGAAGTCATCCTTCTTTGGGAATGCTATTGTAGGTGGTGCAGATTTTTAGCCGAGGTCTAAAACACTGGGTACGTCGCCTTGTACGAAACATCCTGAGTGGATTAGGGGTGGCAGTATTCTTAGCCGTGCATAATTCGTTGAAAGAGTTTTAAATGAAATAAAAAATAACAATTTTGTTTTCAGATCAATTTACCAGTAAAAAAAATTGAGTAGAGTATCTACAATAATTCGATATGTAAATAACATCCTCGCTGGCGTAAATAAATCAGCATTCATTTATACCTTGCGCATAAAAAAATCCTACCCAAATTCTCTTAGGCACCTAACATCACAAATTATGGAAACGGCGCACGGGGCGCTTATATGTACAGATGGCTCACTTAGTACTAGCGACGATTTTAACGCTTACTTACTTTAACTGGAAATAACTGGAATCTCAAGGGAACTCAAGGTAACTAAGAAGATGGTTGTCACGAACGTCATATTTCTTGGATTAAAATTTCGCCCAGGCCAGGATCATATGACGTTCTTGTATCAGATTTTGCTGTTTTGATCTTTCACATTGCGATTTTTTATTGAGATCTTTTACATTGAGATTTTTGACAGTAGCAACTCTGGCTTTGCGACAAAACAAGTGACAATGGCAAAAACCTTGAATAGGGTTGAGCGTACCTTCTGTAATCTCTATTTTCCCTAACATGCCATTTCCCCAAATGAAATTTCACATTTGAAGAAACAGTAAATCATATTTGGAGCTTGCCTATATCCCGTTACGATCGGCATGTAAATTTTATGATTAAAGTGGTAATGGAGTCCGTTGGGGAAATCTTTACTTCATAAAACTCGACAGGACAGAGAAAAGCGGACAAAGAGTTGACAGAAAGTAGGTAGTCGGCAGGTAGGTACACAATTTAGTTACCTGTCTTTAGTAATAAAAGAGTTCTCTTATAAAATCTTGGTGTACTTACTTAGAAAAGGTGGTTTATAAAAATGAATTATTTTTGGGAATTAGCCGCGTGGTCGCTTAGATAGAATAGCATCACCCCAGCATGTAGTAATTCAGCTCATTTTACACAACCACTTTAGTATTACCGCTGTTGAAATAGTTTAGTTGTTGATAAAATAGATTAAGCTTATCGATCGGCGTATACATTTTTTTTTTGCCACCACGAAGGTTTATACCCTGAAATAAATACGAAGTAGTTCCTACGTATTTAGAAACAATTCTTTCGACTGTTCAAACAAAACAAAAAACATCAATAACAAAAACAATTGCCAACTTGTGAGTGTATAAGTTTGGGAATACACCCAAAACTTGGGCACATAAAAAAATACATTACAACTGGATATTTTTGCACAAACGGTTGCTATGGGACCAGATTTAAAGGGTTACAGATACAGGGTGTCCTATCAGCAGCAGCACCACAAATCAAACGCCACACACTGCCTCCGTATCCTGATCTTAACGTTGTAGTAATGCATGTGATCGTTGAGACACGACACACCGCGGGCGTGATGACGTGCACGCAAACGCAGGCAGTGTGCTGCCTCTCATACAATCCCATACTTTACAACCGGTATGCACGTGATCAAGCGCACGAATACGTCCTGCATACGGAGGCGGTGTGATTTGCCCCGTAGTTACAAGGAAACGTCACTAGGCTTGCACATGCAACTGCACGTCGCCGTTTACGGGCGAAATGAAACCACATCAACCACTCTATTTTGTGGCACCACCAAGAGTTACCTTCTTCTTCGCATCCTTCTTCTTCTATCTTATCGATGGCAAGCCTCAAATTTCAAATTGCGCGATTGACGCCTCATATTTCATTCGCCTCGTATTTTGCCACCCTCGATCAACTTATTCTGGTTTCTTTACAATCACTCACATAAAACCAGATTATTTTGTGACCTTGAACGAAAAGTTTTTCAGGAGCAGTATAACATACACAGTAGCTCAATAAGTTAAAACACTAGCACGGTTTACGAACGGCCATGGGTTCAATTCTGATCTTATGAAAAAAAAAACCTGTATTTGTTGTACCCAAGTTTTATTTCTTAGACATTTGGGCAGATTTTCTATGACTTACAATAAATGGAGATAAATAACTACCCTGTATAAAAGTTATTGAGTCCCAAAAATATAAAAGCAAAGGTTTATAGGGATTGTCGAAAGTTTAGGGTCTAGAAATTTACGGCAGTTTGAATGGCACAAGTTAAAACCACGGGGAAGAATTTGAGATACTACTGGGACACTCAGTGATTTTAGATCGTTTGAAAGACACTTAATAAAAAGTTGTACCTATCTATGTTAGGCTGATAGTGACTAAGGGGCGAAAATGGGAAATTGTCCAGCAGTGGACTTATAACCTTTCCAAGCATTTATTTGCTTTTTGCCAGCTGTCAGGTGAATACGATTTTTCTTTGACATTTTCATGCCAATTTTGATTTATTTAAAGGGTCCTGCTGTCAAAAAACAACAAACGCTTGGGGAGACTGTAGCAGCTTTTGTGAGGATCGACCAACGAAACACATTCTCTATTTTGTGCCAGTACGTAATAGATAATCGTACCGCTTAATCCCCATTTTGATGCTCATTTGTCATCAATGTGCGGCTTTTCGGATCTAGTTTATGACGTCTAAATCTAGGGAATAATTTGGGCCTAGATATTCAAAAGCACTGTGTTATTAATCTAGCAACATTAATCCAAGCTAAATTTTCTTAAGGCGTCTCAAACTTCGATAAGCCAAGATAAGGCGAAAAACACACGCAACGTTCGTTTATGCGTTTTTCACTTGATTCTCCACCCTACTTACATAATGATACGGTTTATATTACTTACGGTTCATTTAACGGCGTTGACAGATGCGTCTGTCAAACCGTTTGACATAAACCATAATTGAATGAACATAAGGTGGAAAATCGAAAGAACGACGCACAACCGAACGTTACCGTGTGTTACTCGCCTTAGTCTTAACCGAATAATACCACAGATTTACGAATATACGTTGTATGATAGACCTGCCAAATATTGTTAGTAAATATCCACCAAGATATATTCCCCTCAAGCTGTACATTTCCACTGTATGTTAACATAGTTACTTATGTAGGTATAGGTATAACACGATACTTCATAGATAATATTCAACATTACCTCTGATTTGGAGTGTTTTGCCAGAATAACGTCGTAATAGAGTCGTTCCATGCAATTTAATAAAACTCTTAAGAGCACAGCTCACTGCCTGCGTTTGCAGTGAAATTTACCTTAAGCTGCTATTCCGAACACTGCAGCCAACAGCCGACAGCCGACAGCATATGCTGCAACGGCTGCAGCTATTGGCAGTTGCAGCACATGCTGTTGGCAGTTGCAGCACATGCGATTCCGAAGGCACCGGCCGACAGCCGACAGCCGACAGCACATGCCGTGACTGCCGATAGTTGCATGTACACTCAGGTAGATGTTATAGGTACCTACAGGTAATAGGTACCTACATACATATATTAATCACGCCTTATACCCTTGCGGGGTAGGCAGAGCTTCAACGGCCGTAAAAATGCGTTCGTTATCGCAAAGTCTAACACATATTTGAGGGCCGTTTTGGCTATTGTCGTGTATCACTATAGTGACAGGTTGTCAACCTTGTCTTGTCTTGTCTTGTCGCCTAAAATTACAATACACATGTTACCTTTGAGTCCTATAGTCGCTGCTTATGACACCAACATCAAAAAACGGGGTGATGCTATTCTAAGCGAGCATCACACGGCAGAGTAGCAAAAAACGGGGTGATGCTATTCTAAGCCAGCATCACACAACAGAGTAGCAAAAAACGGGGTTATGCTATTCTAAGCGAGCATCACACGGCAGAGTAGCAAAAAACGGGGTGATGCTATTCTAAGCCAGCATCACACAACAGAGTAGCAAAAAACGGGGTGATGCTATTCTAAGCCAGCATCACACAACAGAGTATCAAAAAACGAGGTGATGCTATTCTAAGCCAGCATCACACGGCAGAGTAGCAAAAAAGGGGTGATGCTATTCTAAGCCAGCATCACACAACAAAGTAGCAAAAAACGGGGTGATGCTATTCTAAGCCAGCATCACACGGCAGAGTAGCAGGTAGGTACATAGGTAGCTATAATAGGTACCTACCTACAGGTAACTCACGCACAACTCGAACCTAGATAGGTATAAATAATAGGTAGGTACCTTTGAAATTACCGCGGTCGGGTTTAGTTTTTTAAAAATTATGATAGTTATTTACTTCATAATTATTTCCGAACCACACATTTTACGTTTTCTACCAAAATAGCAAAAATAGATACGTGCGTATCGCACTGCCGTTGCAGCAATACTGATCTGCAGTCACGGCAGTTGCGGCATATGCTGCAGCGGCCAACAGCATGTGCTGTCGGCTGCAGCCTTCGGATAGCGTTCCATAGAACTCCATACAAACCAGTAGTGCTGCAACGGCTGCAACTGCCGTTGCAGCATATGCTGTTGGCTGTCGGCTGTTGGCTGCATTGTTCGGAATACCACCTTTAGCTGCTATTCCGAACACTGCAGCCAACAGCCGACAGCCGACAGCATATGCTGCAACGGCTGCAGCTATTGGCAGTTGCAGCACATGCTGTTGGCAGTTGCAGCACATGCGATTCCGAAGGCACCGGCCGACAGCCGACAGCCGACAGCACATGCCGTGACTGCCGATAGTTGCATGTACACTCAGGTAGATGTTATAGGTACCTACAGGTAATAGGTACCTACATACATATATTAATCACGCCTTATACCCTTGCGGGGTAGGCAGAGCTTCAACGGCCGTAAAAATGCGTTCGTTATCGCAAAGTCTAACACATATTTGAGGGCCGTTTTGGCTATTGTCGTGTATCACTATAGTGACAGGTTGTCAACCTTGTCTTGTCTTGTCTTGTCGCCTAAAATTACAATACACATGTTACCTTTGAGTCCTATAGTCGCTGCTTATGACACCAACATCAAAAAACGGGGTGATGCTATTCTAAGCCAGCATCACACAGCGGAGTAGCAAAAAACGGGGTTATGCTATTCTAAGCGAGCATCACACGGCAGAGTAGCAAAAAACGGGGTGATGCTATTCTAAGCCAGCATCACACAACAGAGTAGCAAAAAACGGGGTTATGCTATTCTAAGCGAGCATCACACGGCAGAGTAGCAAAAAACGGGGTGATGCTATTCTAAGCCAGCATCACACAACAGAGTAGCAAAAAACGGGGTGATGCTATTCTAAGCCAGCATCACACAACAGAGTATCAAAAAACGAGGTGATGCTATTCTAAGCCAGCATCACACGGCAGAGTAGCAAAAAAGGGGTGATGCTATTCTAAGCCAGCATCACACAACAAAGTAGCAAAAAACGGGGTGATGCTATTCTAAGCCAGCATCACACGGCAGAGTAGCAAAAAAGGGGTGATGCTATTCTAAGCCAGCATCACACAACAGAGTAGCAAAACGGGGTGATGCTATTCTAAGCCAGCATCACACGGCAGAGTAGCAAAAAACGGGGTAATGCTATTTTAAGCCAGCATCACACAACAAAGTAGCAAAAAACGGGGTGATGCTATTCCAAGCCAGCATCACACGGCAGAGTAGCAAAAAACGGGGTGATGCTATTCTAAGCCAGCATCACACAACAGAGTAGCAAAAAACGGGGTGATGCTATTCTAAGCCAGCATCACACGGCAGAGTAGCAAAAAACGGGGTAATGCTATTTTAAGCCAGCATCACTCAACAAAGTAGCAAAAAACGGGGTGATGCTATTCTAAGCCAGCATCACACAACAGAGTAGCAAAAAACGGGGTGATGCTATTCTAAGCCAGCATCACACAACAGAGTAGCAAAAAAGGGGTGATGCTATTCTAAGCCAGCATCACACAACAGAGTAGAAAAAACGGGGTGATGCTATTCTAAGCCAGCATCACACAACAGAGTAGCAAAAAACGGGGTGATGCTATTCTAAGCCAGCATCACACAACAGAGTAGCAAAAAACGGGGTGATGCTATTCTAAGCGAGCATCACACAACAGAGTAGCAAAAAACGGAGTGATGCTATTCTAAGCCAGCATCACACAACAGAGTAGCAAAAAACGGGGTGATGCTATTCTAAGCCAGCATCACACAACAGAGTAGCAAAAAACGGGGTGATGCTATTCTAAGCCAGCATCACACGGCAGAGTAGCAAAAAAAGGGGTGATGCTATTCTAAGCCAGCATCACACGGCAGAGTAGCAGGTAGGTACATAGGTAGCTATAATAGGTACCTACCTACAGGTAACTCACGCACAACTCGAACCTAGATAGGTATAAATAATAGGTAGGTACCTTTGAAATTACCGCGGTCGGGTTTAGTTTTTTAAAAATTATGATAGTTATTTACTTCATAATTATTTCCGAACCACACATTTTACGTTTTCTACCAAAATAGCAAAAATAGATACGTGCGTATCGCACTGCCGTTGCAGCAATACTGATCTGCAGTCACGGCAGTTGCGGCATATGCTGCAGCGGCCAACAGCATGTGCTGTCGGCTGCAGCCTTCGGATAGCGTTCCATAGAACTCCATACAAACCAGTAGTGCTGCAACGGCTGCAACTGCCGTTGCAGCATATGCTGTTGGCTGTCGGCTGTTGGCTGCAGTGTTCGGAATACCACCTTTAAGCTCTAGTTTTCCTTAGAACACACTAAGATATTGAAGAAACCTGCATAAGATTTTACTGAGAATCATCATCGACACATGTGCAACACTAGACGTAACATCAAACTATTATAATAATATCTTTATCGTCCATCTGTTCCGCATAGAAATTTGACCCTAAAATCAACTTGCGCCACTTTAGATAGTTTCTCCTTTAATGCCAAAGTTCGAGTTTAGGGTTCCGTATATGGCGTTATACCAACACACCTCACGTCCTATCAATAAAACACCACAATGGCTGTATTAGAGCAATAATAAGTTGGAAAGTGGTACTTCTTGAACTCGAAGCAAGGAAGAAGAAACTCGAAAGTTGTGAGTTTCACTCCTTTGTTTGCTGGAACGGGTGACTGCGATTTAGAGCTCAACTTCTAAGTCAATTATCTAAATTTCCTGCAGATAATAAACTGGGGTTCGAAGATGATCTAAACATCTGTTTTGTTCTACTTAGAGATAAAGTTGGCTACGGTAACATATTTCTTCTTATTCCGCGGGAAAAGTGCGAGTGTGATAACATTTTCAAAATCGTCTACATTGTTAAAGAAACTAATTTATACGTAGTGTATTCGTTGTTTTGTTATGAAGGTATTGAAACTTAGTATGGAAAGTAGAACTCAAAAACCTTTTGCAGACTATACCTAAACACACCTGTAAAAAGTCGCTCAACTTTAACATTTACTCATTTTTAACCAATCATTTAGTTTGTAGTCATCTTATACATTACCCCATTGATCCCCAAGATACCGCTAGTATTCTATTTTCAAATACAAATGTTTACTACAACAACGCGTCGAAAAGCGATGCAGATCACGTGTGACCACCAGCGGTTTGTAAGCGAAATGCATCGGGCGATCGTGCATTTCTACAAAACAATCCGTATTTTTCTGACCTCACTCAGCATATTCTAGAGGCGACCGGTTGGAAATTTATCAAGTATTTTCATGCTACTCCTACTGTTTGTATTTGCCGTGTGATGCTGGGTTAGAATAGCATCACTTCAGTTTCATAAGGTTCTTGATGATGATGATGATCTCTCCGACTGATTTCGGCCATGGCGACTACTTCTACTCGTAATCAAATTGGCGCTGATGCGCCCATACGTAGGTGGCTCTTGTTGCCGAATTTAGCAGTGAACTACATTGTACCGTGTAGGTAGGTACGTGAGTTTCATAATAAGCGACTAAGAGACAAATTGAGCCAAAGAATGGGCAGCAGCGTTCCCTGCGATTGCAACATCTTGCAATGTGTTCGCATGGTCAGTATGGAAAAGAGCCCATGTCCAGCAGTGGACTATTGTGACATTGTTTTTCTTCTTCTATCGTGAGGGAAAATGAGTCTTGCGACCCGATGAACTTTGTGTCAGAATTTTTCAACCGCCTAATAAATACTGTAGCTTTTTAGGACCTAGACGTTGAGTCGAGAACCAAAAGTAGCCATTCTATTCCTACCATTAATTAATTAGAGGTAAGTAAGAAGTTTGTCTGTTACTTGTCGTAACAATGGCCGCTAATATGATATATTAATCAGAATAGGATACATTTACGGCCTCAGGCCATTATATAGAAGGTTCAGGGTCAAATAATAACACAGAATAAACATAAAACATATGAAAACATATGTTTTCGTGTTTGTAGGTATTTATGTTGATACTTCTTGACATAGTCTTACAAACACTGACAGTTTTAAAAAAATTGTAACAATGCAAACCATTCCTAAAATCGAAAATACTTAAATACATATATCACGCCTATAGGCCTTGCTGTAAAAACGGCAATTTACACCACTTCTGACAAAAGTTTGAGAGTCATTCAGGAGACTGTGTATCACCATAGTGACAGGTTGTCGGCCTGTCGCCTAAAATTACTGAAAAATTTACTGTACTGTACATACTAGACCGCGGCGCTGCCGGGCGAAAAATCACTGGATATTTTTCCCAAGATTCTCAGAAAACAGCCAATAAAATTTGGTGTCAGGCCCTGAACAAGGGTCTTCGGCAATCATGATATCGATGTTGGATAAGTTTTTATAACCAAAACCTAATTCGATTACCCTGCTTGGACATGTCTAGGATTTAATATCTACTACGGACGGAGTATAAGTTTTAGGCTTAGTGCGATGGTTGAGGATATCTTTACGATTGACCTAAGGATTGAAGGAGGGAGTGAATCAAAGTCGTATTACTTGTTATGACCCCTGTGGGATGTTTTATTGGTATCCTTATTTTACTGCTTGACCACAGAATAGAAAAGTAGGTAAGTGCTAATATATGGAGTATCGGGTTGCCATAGCCTGACTTACATAGAAACATACCCAGGTTTAAAAACGGATTGTGCGTTTTAACGTAGAAATCACAATACGAGCCCATAAACTCTAAATGAGACAAGACAAAATAGTTTGCGTTAGCCCTCTCTGTTCGTGTGGGACACCGAGTCGTCCAACGACCCGTTGAACCCTGGTTTCGAGATTTCTTCCACCGTCGACTACAAGTAGCAGGCCTCTGACATAGTTTAGTAACGATCGCTGTCTAAGGAATTATAGACAGCAACCGGGTCCGAAACGTCACAAAATAGAGAGCGCTCCGCGCGCCGTCTCCTTAATTTGTGTTAACGTACCCTTCGAAGCACGGAACCATCTTGCTTTTCGGACAGTCAGGACTCGCACTATAAAACCATGATAGAGGTTTCGTTAGCAAATCGCATACTTTGTCGATTGATAAAGGATTTTAATAATCCGTAGGTATTTGTGAAAGAGTTAGGCCATTATTGCCTAGTCCTATTTTTAATTTCGGTATTTCTTGTACCAATCGAATAAAGGGTTTATCCCAGTGTGAGCCTCGATTTGACGTTCTAATTTCCGTGTGGCTCTCAAGCTGATCGGTTGAGGACAATCCGATTGGCACACAATCGCGCACAAACACTTCTACAAGTAGGTCATCGAAAATAATAATTTGTTTTGAATGAGTGGTCTTCTTCTTCTATCGTATCGATGACAATTTTGTAAATGTGCCCAGACTCATTGGTGGCATCCCAAAGGTATTCAAGTGATCAGATGCTGGGGCAGGCCGGGCAGGTCAGCAGGTGGGCCACGTCTTGCGGTGTGGCACCACAGGCGCAGGATGGTTGGTAACGAGTGGTTGGCAAGCCAAATCACGTCTGTCGCTTTCGGGGCAGACAGACCGAAGACTTCTGTAAATCGGCTGTTAACGCCATGGCTGGCGAATTGTTAGGGGTCATTAAATGTGTTGTGGTAAGTAGATGTTTTTTCTTTTTGTTACATAAGATTCAAAGAATATTCGGCGGTGTTCTTGGCCGAATACCGTATATTACCAGCTATTGCCACACCGCCGAATATTCGGTATTTGGTATTTAATGAAATTAGTATTCGTTGTCATCATCATCATCATATCAGCCATAGGACGTCCAGTCCACTGCTGAACCTAAATATTTCCACCTTGTCCGATTAGAATCTGCCTGCATGCAACACTTCCCCGCGTACTTGACCATATCGTTTATCCATCTCGCGGGGGGCTGTCCTACGCTGCGTTTGCCGGTACGTGGTCTCAACTTGAGAACTATCCTGTTCCACCGATTCGTTGTAATGGCACAAAAAGGTTGCTCAAGCTACAAACTGTCATAGGTTATTTCCATTCCTCATTTAACAGTCAACAAATGTTGTTATAAAGCGGGACAAGCAATTAACGTAAAACGCTTGTTTATTACTGTAAGAACCTATTTAACAAAATTATACACTCTGGTGGTATGACCGGTTGTAATTTCTTTTGAACGAATGGTTACTATTTATGCTCTAAACTAGCTGCCCGTCAGCGGTTTCACCCGCTGCAACCTATTATTCCGCGGGAAAAAAGCATTACTCGCCAAGAGATGTCGCTGTTAGTTTTCGGCGAAAACGTTTAAAACGCGGATCGGCTCAGTCACGCCACCTTTGCAAAAATATTGGAATATGCGTGATCCCGTAGGAATAAGACATTTTCCCGTGGTAAAAAGTAGCCTATGTGTTATTCTAGATACTCTTCTATATTTGTGTAAAATTTCATGTCAATCTAACCAGCCGTTTTAGCGTGATGTCGTAACAAACACACACACAAACATCCGCCTTTATAATATTAGTAGGATACGTCATTATCAATTTATCATGTAGCAACTTCTATTGGTACATCTTAGTATCTTTGTAAACTACCAGTTTATGTTGAACCTTTGAATGGTAAAATAAGGTAGTGCTGAAAGTATCTAAATTATTTAAGAAACCAAAATGGTGAAGAGGTCCAAATGTTTTACAGTGATAAAAATAGGTTTGTGTAATACCTTTTGGTATGAGAATTTGTACACCTTCGATCAAGTGTGTAATAATTTATTTATACTGGGAAAAAGTTCAGACAATTTATAGTATCTATTGACCTTTTTGATACTATACTTGTTCTATAAATACTGAGATTTTTTATATGCGTGTCTAGAAATATTCCGTGGTAGCGGCTAAGAATACTGTCACCCCTAGTCCACTCAGGGTGCTTCGTAAAAGACGACGTAGAGTTTTGACCTCGGCTGAACATCTGTCGACTATTGTCAACCGCATGGTGGCGGTGATACCATCTACAATAGTATTCTTAAAGAGGGTTGACGTCATGCAGGCGGCCGGTCCTTCTGCTACATGATTTTGTGTTCTTACAAAACATGTTGCGTCGATCACAACAGATTTGGGAATAGGGCAGGGAATTGATGATGATGATCTAGAAATATTCCTTTATTTGTAATGAGAGTAGGGTCGAATTCCGTATTATCCTAACGCATGCGCTACGCAGCGGAAAAATAACGCACTAACGGATTTTACGTGTGTCTCTTGCCTTTGTATTCTTTGCCTACCTACATACTATTTTCAAGATTCTCCCTCAATGATACTTCTCCCTATTACGGCTTCAACAAAATGCCCTCCTCTTATGTTAACGATACGCCTACGTTGGTTGCTTACACAGGCCTCTGCCCAAAAGGATTATATTCCCTGACAAAATATAGAACACCTGGACCTTCGTGGAAATTGGGTTAACAGATCTGAAGTGGTCTATCTAAAAGCGGATTTCGGCTATTTTTAGGAATTAGCATCTATCTGCTACTAGATAAGTTGGGTGGGATCAATGTTTGGTATAGCCAAATATTTCATTTGATTTTAAGGTTTCGTGGTTATTATTACTAGACATATATTTCAATATTGTTTCCATATTTATTCTAAACTTATTTTATCTAAAACCTACGACATCTATACTTCATGAAAAACTTACAGAGGCTTAGGCATCGATATTCAAATATGGAGTTGAGATGACTCACATTCTTAGTATAAAAAACCTTAAAACCCTATCAACCTGTCCAATGTTTGGGTTTATAAGACATCTTTACTAATAAAGCGCTCCACGACATAAATTCTTTTCACTTTCATGAAATTTCACCTACAAGTCAAGAGAAGGAATAAGCTAATGCAGTGACAAAATTTTGTCACAGCTCTTGTAAGCCAAGCTGGCAACATTTGCAAAAATAACGCACAAACGGACGCTACGTGAGTCTCTTGCCTTTGTATTCTTTGCCTACATACTCTTTTCGAGATTCTCCCTCAACGATACTTCTCCCTATTACGGCTTCAACAAAATGCCCTCCTCTTATGTTAACGATACGCCTACGTTGGTTGCTTACACAGGCCTCTGCCCAAAAGGATTATATTCCCTGACAAAATACAAAACACCTGGACCTTCTTGGAAAATGGGTTACCAGATCTGAAGTGGTCTATCTAAAAGCGGATTTTGGATATTTTTAGAAATTAGTGACTATCATCTACTAGACAAGTGTTCGTTTTTCTTTAACTTAAAAAACCACATAAGAAAACCATTGATACCAGATAAAATTTAAAGAAACTATATAGAAAAAAGTCGTCCGTCACAAATATAAAGTTGGTATCAATGTTTGGTATAGCCAAATACTTAGTTATTTATTCCAGATTTATTTAAACCTGCTTTTAACAAAAACCTACGACATCTATCTATACTTACTTCAAGAAAGACTTACAGCGGCTTAGGCATCGGTATTCAAATATGGAGTTGAGATGACTCACATTCTCAGTATAAAAATCCTTAAAACATGTCCAATATTTGGGTTTATAAGACACCTTGGCTAATAAGCGCCCCATGACTTAAATTCATTTCACGTCTATGAAACTTCACTACCTACAAGTCAAGAGAAGAAATAAGCAAATGCAGTGACAAAATTTAGTCACAGCGCTTGTAAGCCAAGCTGGCAACATTTGCAAAAATAACGCACTAACGGATGTTACGTGTGTCTCTTGCATTCTTTGCCTAAATACACTTTTCAAGATTCTCCCTCAACGATACTTCTCCCTATTACGGCTTCAACAAAATGCCATCCTCTTATGTTAACGATACGCCTACGTTGGTTGCTTACACAGGCCGCTACCCAAAAGGATTATATAAGGTCCTATTAAATTCACTGCAAATATTTTAAGGGCATGCGTAAATATGTATAAGAAAAACATCTAAGGCATTTAAAAAAAAATCTACACGCTAGTTTTTTTTTCATTTTCAAACAAACTTTTTAATTAATTATGTGAACATCCTTTGACTGACCCGACTGACGTTCCGCCACGTAGACAGGATGCACTTACACCCACACTAACAACCAACCAATCACAGCAACTTTTTTTCGGCGCGTAATTGAAATTCATCGAAGTGTGTGTTTCTAGGACAAACAGGGTGCACTTTTTTCGTTTTGTGTTTTTTTAGTTAAATGCAATTTTCTCGAAAACTAGCGTGTAGATTTCTTTAAAAATTTGCCAAGTACATGCTTATATTTTATTTGATCTGCCCCTAAAATACATATTTGCAGTGAATTAAATAGGACCTTATATTCCCTGCCAAAATACAAAACACCTGGACCTTCCTGGAAATTGGGTTACCAGATCTGAAGTGTGCTATCTAAAAGCGGATTTCGGCTATTTTTAGGAGTTAGTGGCTACCATCTACTAGATAAGTTTGGTATAAATTTTTGGTATAGCCAAATCCATACTAATCCATACTTCCATACTTACTTACTTACTAATATTATAAATTCGAAAGTAACTCTGTCTGTCTGTCTGTCTGTTTGTCTGCTACGCTTTCACGCCTAAACCACTGAACCGATTTTGATGAAATTTGGCACAGAGATTGCTCATACACCGAGAACGGACATAGGCTACTTTTGCTTCCACTTGAGGGTCTGGAGTACCTGATGTAGGCCATCAGAATCACCACCAGCAGCCCAGCTAAACTATAGGAGATACAGATATGACTCCAAAACAAAAGTTGTTCTGCTTGATAAGACGCTTCTGCTGGTGAAAAGACATTAAATTTTGATTCTATCAACCTGTCAAATAATTAGGTTTATAAGACTCCAACAGCGAAGCCATTTTTTCACTGTGACTCCACGTCATAAATTCATTTCACTTCCATGAAATTTCACCTACAAGTCAAGAGAAGGAATAAGCTAATGCATGCAGTGACAAAATTTAGTCACAGCTCTTGTAAGCCAAGCTGGCAACATTTGGTGGCAAGCAATATATCTCCGCTACGGTGGACCGATGCGGGCGGTAAATTCACAAGTTGGGAACAAAGTTTGCAGGTTTGAACGTACGGGCTGACAGCGCTGTAATATGGCAAATTTCTGTGTGAATAAAATAATGTAGGTATAAAGTTATTAACAGAATCCTGAGTCTGTCTACTATTGAGCTAGTTTTATCAGAAACCTGGCAACATTTGGTGGCAAGCAATATATCTCCGCTACGGTGGACCGATGCGGGTGGTAAATTCACAAGTTGGGAACAAATTTTGCAGGTCAGAACATAGCAGGTTGTAGGTTTAAACATACGGAACGACAGAGCGATGTGTCATTCAGTTTCATGAGGCAAAAAGGAAAAGATAAAGAGACAGTCAGTCTACTACTTACAAAACGTTACAAGTCTGAGTATGTCTGTCTACTATTGAGCTAGGTTTATCAGAAACCTGGTAACATTTGGTGGAAAGCAATATATCTCCGCTACGGTGGACCGATGCGGGTGGTAAATTCACAAGTTGGAAACAAAGTTTGCAGGTCGGAACATAGCAGGTTGTAGGTTTGAAAATACAGGCCGTCAAAGCGATGAGACATTCACTTGTTTTATGGGGCAGAAAGGAAGATATCAAGATACATATAAATAAAGATATGACATGATACACTTCCTTAGTCTACTACTTACGAAACGTTATAAGTCTGAGTCTGTCTATTATTGAGCTAGGTTTATCAGAAACCTGGTAACACTTGGTGGCAAGCAATATATCTCCGCTACGGTGGACCGATGCGGGCGGTAAATTAACAAGTTGGGAACAAAGTTTGCAGGTCGGAACATAGCAGGTTGTAGGTTTGAACACTACGGGCCTACAGAGTGCTGTGACGTGAAAAAGTGCTGTGTCGATTTAGGGGGCAGTAAGAAAATAAATAGAAAAATCTAGTTTGAGCCAATATTCTTACAATCCACAAGTTGGGAGCAAAAGCAGGTCCGAACATATGTAGTTGATTCTAGTTTTTAACACACGGGCAGGCAGAGCACTGTCGATTTAGGCCGGCAGGTAGTGCCTAGCGTTATTTTATAAGACTAAGTATTTGACCAGGGGACTATGTTTAGAGGGACCGGTAGGATTCAAATTGAAGAGGTAGTATCATAATAATATCTTATTAAGGCTCATATTTGAAATGTTTTCCTTCTCACAAATAGTGCAATAGTACTTTTTTCTTTTTCCCAACCCGAAAACACACAAATACTTCAATCCCAACCCTGCGATTCTACTAAGTACGATTTTCATTTATTTCTTTCTAGTAGCCCTAATCCAATTGAACGTTTAGGGATCAACTTTCACTGGCATAGAGTTACTAAAATTAGCCACTTAGTACAGAGGGCTTAGTCGACTACTCAAGTTCTTTTATTAATCGCCTTTTACCAGATCCACAGAAAACCTCAACGGTGATGTTTTCGAAGAATTTGACCCACATAACCTACAGGTACCTGACCTTTTAATCGGTAACCTTATCTTATAAAAGGGTATCAGTACCTATCAACATCACAATAATAGGTAATGTATTTTATTTTGATCCACGTGTTCTACTGAATGGCTTAGCAAAAGGTATACGGTGCACTCGATTCTGAAACACATGAAAATACATGATTGTGAAACACTTGAATTCTAAGTAGACCTCTTTTTATCGATCTTAAAAACACTTTTATCAAAAGAGATGATGAGATGAGAAAGATACTTATTAATCACAATCGAAATCCTGCGATTCTAGTTAAGTACGTAGCACTAATATTAGCTACGCCTTCAATTGCACGTTTAAGGGATCGGCTTTATCTGGAGTAGAGTTACTAAAATTAGCCACTAAGTAGAGAGGGCTCTTAGTCGACTACTCAAGTCACAGAATAAATAATAGTACCTCAAGTTCTATTATTAGTGGTCTTTTACCAGATTCACAGAAAACCCCTACGGTGATGTTTTCGAAGAATTTGACTCACATAACCTACAGGTACCTGACCTTATAATCGGTAACCTTATCTTATAAAAGGCCATCAGTACCTATCAAATATCACATAATAGTTAATGTATTCTTGATGCACGTGTTCTACTGAATGGCATACTAAGACAACATAGCTTAGCAAAAGGTATACGATGCACTCGATTCTAGCGAATGTATTTCTTAGCCATCATTTCGGGAATTCATGCCAATCGAAATCGCATCAGTTTTTGAGGCCTAGACTTTGTACGTAAGGTCATATAATTTTCTTTTTATATATAGTAAATGAACCTGGGACTTAAAGGACAAAGAATATGCCATAAGGTTATGCACCTTTTGTACTTCCGGTGCTATTTTGTTATCTTTATCTCATCATCTTCCTGCCCTTATCCCAATTACTTGGGGTCGGCGCAACACGTTTTGAAGAACACAAAATCGTGTTGCAAAGGATTTGGCTTAATTTTACGACCGGCCGCTTACCAGACGTCAACGCTCCTTGGGAATGCTTTTGTAGTGGATTAACCGCCACCATACGGTTGGCCCTGGCTGTTTGGGTCGGGTTTATCCCTCGGTCGCCTCTTACAACCCCCACGGGAAGAGAGGAGGTACTGGGAGGTACAGGATATTCTACTCTGCCGGCACCACACGGCTTCTCTGCCGCCAGCCACCACAAAATATTCGATAAGAAAATGCCTTGCAGAATCGTTGCCATCAGAGGGTGTCCATCTTGACACGCGATCCCACGGTCCTAAGTAAACACTACTGATAACTGGTTATAACCGGTTATAGATGTGTGTGAACATTAATTAATAATCCAATAATTCATGCGATGTAGTGCCAACAGTGCGGAATTAACGGTTATAGGAAAATTGGGTTTGCTCACTAGTAAGGTAATGGTAAATTACGTAATGCTCGGAGTGAAATTGCTTTACGTATTTATCAGATTATTTACAAACAATAATTAACGGTACATATAAAACTACACAATTGCGGCTTTTAACGCCATTTTGGATTTCGCCATGTCTGTCAAACGTTTTTTTTTTGAGCTTCTGAAGAAGCAAAGATGCAATCTCTCTTGTGGCACTCACAAAGTTGATAATTATCACTTTGTGGATTTGTTCCCAGTCTGGTAAGGACATTGCAGGCTGAACCACCTGATTGTCCGTAAGAAGAATAGTTCCGTGCTTCGGAGGGCACGTTCTCAGTTGCTTACTATACTTCAGTCTGGTTAGGTTACTATGACAGAGGAAAACTACTTGTAGTCAATTGTATTAGGCGGTTGAAATACTCTGATACCAGGGTTCCCACTCTATGTATTTAATTTAAAAAAAGATTTAGTCTATTAGTTCATTTTGGTTTTACAACTTGAATCTTGCCTATTATTTATTCTGGATCTTAACTATTAGGTACGTTACACATCCATCCTAATACCATAAGATAAATCCTCAAACGCCATTGAGTTGACACATCACACATTGATGTGTTGTGTTCCGATGCACATGACTAGATGGCGTGAGTTCGCATTAATTACACTGCCATATGCCATCAAGACGTCACGGGAAGGCGGGATTCAATTGCGTTTGTAGTAATTTATATGTCTGTGGGATGTCTGTGGAGCAAGAAGGGGCACCTTAATGAAATCAAGCTATAGAATACGCCTAACCAACTATGAACAGGTGGCACAACCTCGATGTCAATCAGTAGAAAAACGACAGTGACAACACTATTGAACCTCTATCACTTCTCATACATTTGATTTATTTGTCCTTGGAACTACTGCTTACGCGAGGCGATACGCGCACTCTATACGGGGTTATTTTTTAGTCAGTGCGCAAACTTTGCAGGGTGTTTCTACTCGTGATTCTGAACAACTTTTACTATGGGGCCACCCGCGTATTCACAAAAAAAAATTTGTATGTTCCATAGAAAAATTCATACCTACTCGGCAAAAATGTATGGAACACCCAATTTTTTTTTAGGGTTATTCACTCTTAGAGTATAGGTAGGTAGTTACCTACCTATACTCTAAGAGGGGCACAAATAGCACCATTTGACATATTGTATCGGGTGAACTACCAGGTTGTACAGAAGAATAACGCTTCTAAACCCTGTTTTAGTATTCCGCCACGCCTGATTAATTCTTCAAAAATAAGTAGCATTTATCTAACTAAGGAAAGGATATTTAATAAATACCCACTTTCTCTTAGACATAAAACGAGATAAAATCATCTCGAACAGAAAATTTGCAACTAAAAGGGAGTAGCAGTTTTCGCATGAATTTTAATTAGTTTTTCCTTTCCTTTGCAGATGAAGTGACGCCTGTCGAGACTTCGCCTTAACACATCTCAGGTAAGTTTACTCGATTATTTTAGTTCCTTTCTCACATCATCTTCTTGCCCTTATCCCAAATCAGTGGGAGCCGGCCGGCGAACCATCTTTTGTTAGAACACAAAATCATGTAGCAAAGTTCTATGACCGACCGCCTTCCTGACGCCAACCCTCTTTGGGAATGCTATTGTAGGTGGTATCACCGCCACCATGCGGTTGACCATAGTCGACAGATATTCAGCCGAGGTCAAAACTCTATGTCGCCTTTTACGAAACATTCTGACTGGTCTAGGGGTGGCAGTATTCTTAGCCGCAACCACATGGTAAGTTCCTTTCTTACTTAAATATATCAGGCCCATATCCCTTGCAAGGTATGCAGAGCGTAAACATGAGTAAAAAATCAATACTATCTACTTGCTGGCTTCCAAAACACGGAAACATTCAATTCAAAAGATCATTCTTATCTTTCGATACCTCATTAATCTTTCCTCATACACACAGTCTTCAATACAAAACACTGATGCTTTCATTCGTATTAAGCTTGAATTTTCATCAGTACTTTCAGTTACATACATTGCTGTGTTCAATCCTATCTAGTCATACACTTGTCAAACAAAATCGACTGTGGATGTTGAGAGCAAATTGTCGTACAAGTGAAATTGAAGTTCTTTGTTACAGTATAGGAAAATGAGCAGTAACACACTGACAGTACAAGATTAAGTATTCTGTGGTACAAGGCACAAACTATGAAAGCATATGACGGGAAGGAAATTCGTTCATGTCATAACGTGATCTTAGAATCATAGGCCCTAGCTCCACACATAAGACATAAGATGTTAGACGTGTGACATCACGACGCTTGAAACCGTTTAAAAAAATAAAAATAAACATAAGAGACGCCGGCTACACACATGAGACGCGCGTCGTATCGATGACCGCCGTCGCACGTCTGTGGAGTTTGCGCCTAAACACGTTCAGTAATCTGATTTCGGGCACTTATTCGGCGGTTAATTGTTGTGACGTTATGACGCCGCAAAGTTTGAAGACGTTCGTTATTTCAGTTTCCTACAGCATAAAAGATAGATTGCCCGCTAAAGACGTTCTACTGGCATCTTTCTGTACTATGTCCCATCTTCTCCTGTAAGTGTGACCCACTCTAGTGCGATCTTTATTCTTTTTTCTACTCGGGCGGCGTTTTTTCAATCCATTAACCCAAATTGCATTGCCTCCCAGTGCCTTGAACTTCCACTTGCCTCCAGGAGCCACTTGATCGGAGAGCACGGTTGGAAAGTGTCTAGGCAAATTGTACAGCCATTTCCGCGCCTTCTCTTGGAAATAAAAAGAGTTGAAAGGCCTCTGTAGTTTCAAGGGAGCCATTATGGAGACATTTAAGGAAGGAACTTTTAAGTGTTTCAAGGTAGATGCCATTAAGAAGACATTTTTCGGTTAATTTGAAAGAGTATCATCATTCATATATGCTATTATCCCAAAACAGTTAGAGTCGGCGCAACATGGTTTTTTGATGCGCAAAATCATGTATGTAGCAGAAGAGGGATTTGGCAATGCTCTATGACCTGTCGCTTGCCTAAGCTCAACTCTCCTAGGGAATACACCTACAACTTATTTTAAAGTAGATAAGATAAGATATGAAAACTATAATTTCTGAAAAGTACAGGACCAGCTTTTATAATTCTTTATAGATTTAGGAATTGTCTAACATCAGATCAAAACACATTTTATGAAATCGTTCAGAAATTGGCGCTTCACCACTATGAAGTGTGTTTTCATAAGTATTGTTTCAAAATATTATAGAAAGGTTCATTATACCAACGGAGCGTTTTGAAACGAAGAATGGTCTCTCCATTTGGCATTTCGATACTAAACGACAAACGTTGATGGAGAATAATGAATGTAGTGGAATTTCAAGTACAGTTCGGTTTTAAAAACGGAAATAGAAGGTTTTCGTGGAAATAAAAGGAAAACCGAAAGCATTGTTCCCGTTTAAAACAAAGGTAAAAATTCAGCGAGAGTCGTTTTGTAACACGTGGAACGGGAAACGGGGAAAATGCAGTTTTGAAATAAGGTTTCAGTCATTCTGGACGGAGAGATAGCCACATGAACATATATCACGCCTATAGCCCTTGCGGGGTAGGCAGAGCGTAAACGATTGTAAAAAACGACCATTTTTACCTCGTCTGACAATAGTTTGAGAGTCATTCAGAAGTCTGTGTATCACTATAGTAACAGGTTGTCAGCCTATCGCCTATAGATAATTGTATTGCAATTAAGTGATACACAACCTCTCACTTTAGTTATTCACAGTCTTCTGAATGACTCTCAAACTTTTGTTAGACGTGGTGTAAACGGCTGCTTTTCTCGTCTGTTTACGTTCTTTCTACCCCGCAAGGAATATAGGCCTGACATGTATTTCGGTTACTAAACGGAACTAAAGTTTAAATTGATTTGAAGTCTCTCTCTCTTCGTACGGTACACCCGATGAACCCTGGTGTCAGAGTTCTACGACCGCCTACTACAAGAAGCGGGCTTTAAACATACTGGTTGGTTGTAAAGACATCAAATCACAAATCCTTAAATTTTTTACATTTAATGCCACGACTATTGTGGCGGTTGTTCGACGGAAAATACAAAATCCAGTTTCGCATTTGCGTGAAAAAGTTCCGCATAAAACGGAATCCAGTCGCAAATTTCCCGACGATGATTTCCAACTTTTCGGTGCTCGGTTTAGGCGCCTCCCCCTCGTTTGACGGACGAAAAGTTTCTACATAGCAACACATAGACTGAGCATTCTGAAGACATCTTACACTTTGTCTGGTCATAAGCGCATTAGAAACTTCTGAAAGATTCTTTACGAAAGTTCTATTTGTGAAATAGCGTTGGATACCAAAACGTCTCGAACGATCAATCGTGTCATTAATTGTAATAATAACTTATGGATAGCAACCGGTTATGATATCCTATCGTACCCTGCTTAGCCCGGAACAATCTTTAAAGTGCTACTTACAGCCTAAAAGCAGTATTCTGGGGTACATACAACATGACGTTTGCTGGCAAGGTAACTAATTACCAATTTACATACATACATAAATTATGGCTTTATCCTTTGCGGGGTAAGCAGAACGTAAGAATATGATCGTTATTGCCACGTCTGATAATAGTTGAGGGCAGTTTTAGTTATTTTCGTATATCACTATAGTGACAGATGTTCAGCCTGTAGCCTTAAATTGCAATACACATGAAACCCTCAAGTCCCTTTGTCGCTTCTTACGACAGCCACAGTAAAGAAATGGGGTGATGCTATTCTAATCCGACATCACACCAATATTTTACACGAAAAACGTATGCAGAGTCTTCCAGTTTCCCTATCGCTGCGTCCCGGTCACATCATAATATTTTCCTTCGCCCTCCGACCCCGTGGGAGTTATAAGCAAGCGGCGACAATGGACCCTGGCCTGACAACTTGTGGAGACGTACCAGTGATTGAATTACAAGAAAAATGGGAGGTTTACTACGCCAATCTTAGGGTGATTTATTTGGCGATGATTTGTAACCGCTACCGTGGTCTAGCGGTCGGAGCGTTGGTCTCAGAAGCAGGAGGTCTTGGTTCGATTTTTGGGGGAACAATGTTGATGTTTGTCAATTTGTTTCTCTGTAAGATTGTTTCTAATTTCGACTGCACGTTTAGGCGCTTGATTGTCCGCAAAAAAGATGCTTGAGTGTTTGGTATTTTTTTAAATGACGGACATATGACATTATAATTAATATTATCATTACCGGTTGAAAACCTCTGACACCAGGGTACATCGGGTCAAGTTAGTGTCTCAGTCAGTGACGATGAGGAAAAACGGCAGTTGCTCAGTAGTAGGGCAATCCACCGATGATTTATAATGTGTTTGCATGGGGGCTTGTAAATACTGTGATTGATCACTGTAGGACAGTTGTGGCAGAGATTATGGTGTGATTTACAAGTGGGCTATAAATGTGAGATTGCCGTTAATATATCAACAAAATGTGAGGTGTAAAAAATCACGCGGAAATATTTTTTTCATTCGGAGGTGTAATTCTCATAAAACCCAGTTTCAAATTTTGCTCTTCTTAGAAAGGTCTAGCTAGTATAACGTTGTATATCCTAGTTTGAAACTATAATTAGCACATTTCGCATTTCGTCTACTTCCAGTACCTACTTCTCAAATTGCTTGAAAACTTCCCAGAGATTCTACTTATTTTGGACGCTTCAGTCGGTTCGTTCACACACTTTGTACGGGACGTACAAAATTGTTTAGATTAATGAATCTAAACAATTTTTCCCTTATGATATTTACAGCATTTTTCATGTGTCTCATCTCACTAGCCTACGTCATCCCACTGCTGGGCAAAGGCTTACCTCTTTTCCTTCCATCTAAATACAAATATCGTTATTACTTTATCAAACATTACATAATCTAATTCATATCTAGTTCTATTTGCATGAATTTTGGCGCAAAAACGAAGCAAAGTTCTTTTACTTTTTCCCCGTGCATTGCTCTAAAAACCAAAAATCTTAATTTTATGCAAACTTTCCGAATTCAATTCTCCACCTGCATCCTAGTCCCATTCTCGAGCAAGCCAAGTTTGCGAATTTCTCTCTTGCCTGCAGTACCCTTACTTAAAACCTGAACTTGGCCATGTGAGATAATTAAACTTGGAACTTGGCGGAACTTAGTCCGTCGTGTGGTGAGCTCGGGGGCTTATTTTATTGTGATGGGATTAAGGACGTACTTCTAGTAGAGATGTAGGTATAAGCAGCACATACTACTAATTACTATAGTCACAGCAGTCCACTGCTGGACATGGGTCTCCCCCAGTTGAGGGTATTTCCATACTCACCGCGCTTGGCAGGCAGATTGGCGAACGCATTGCAAGGTGTTGGTTATAGTGAACGCTGCTGCCCATTCCATGGATTCATCCCTTAGTTACGTTTTACGACATCCACGTTTAAAATATGGAGTGATGCTATTCTAAGCTCGCACCACACGTCGGTAGATACTTAATATACACATTACTCGTATGGCCTATTATATCTGGGTAATTTTCCTGCCCTTGTCAAAATCAGCTATTCAGTAGGACCTCCGTATCATTAGCCACCGAAAAAAGGGTTTCGGCCAAATGATAGATAATGTCCATCGTAATTGTTTTACACGAACAATTTATTACACTTTAAATCATTTATTATCTTCCTCACCAGGGAGCGAAATTAATCACAAAATAACATACGCTCACCCCTGACTAATTACTGTGTAATTTATTTATCTTACTTTACATTCTAAACATAGTACGACCACTAAATAAGTATTGGTGGGCGCCTAACACAGAGAGACGGCGGCGTCAAGGAAACATCACTAAATTGTCACTAATGGTACCCTTATTTTCCAAGCGTCGCGGCGGCGTCGTTGTCGCTGTCAAATGACTGGTTTGTATGAGTTTGTATGGGGATACCAGAAAGACCGGGCGTCAGCGTCAACGACGCCGCCGCGTCGCCGTCTGGTTTTGTATGGGATGCGGTCGGGTTTTTCCACAAGACGCCGTGAAAATTTGACGGCGTCGTTGCCGCGACGCTTGGTTTATAAGCCTACCATTATTCACACATGTACGCGCCGTTGTTCACGTGCGAAACTAAACCGTCTCAAACCGGCTAAAAGGTCATAGAGTGTCAACAGCAGCTTTCGATGCGGGCGAAGCAAAGTGACGACAAGTGCAAATATATATTATTGTAGTGCGTAATGTAAGCATCTAATCTAAGCTTGTTTAACCCAGGTAGTTACCTCATTTCAAAAAATCATAAAGGAATAACAGCAACCCTAGGGTGTAGGTATAAATGGTCGGTAAAAGGGGCGAGCTGTCCTTCTGTAAATACTCTATTTTGTGGTACGACAACCATTTATTAAGTGAAGGTATTTGTTAAAAATAGAAATAACTTGACAGTTCCGCCCCTAGCACGTGTGAGTAAAAAATTCAATAGGAAATTGTTAAAATAGTCGAGCGATACACGTGTGTAATTATCTTACCTACCTATAAAGATCGATGCCGTGTGGTGCCAGCGTATAATAACATCACCCTTTATAAAGCTCAAGTCCGATCTTGCATGGAGTACTGCTGTCACCTTTGGGATGGCTCGGCTAAATACCAACTTGCTGCAATGGATTCGGTGGAACGCAGAGCCAAGAGATTAATAGGCGATAAAAAACTGGTGGCGACCAAGCTTCACAGCCTGGCTCACCGCCGCAAGGTTGCTTGCCTATCGGTCTTCTACAGATTGTACTTCGGAGAGTGTGCGCGTGAGCTGCATGAGCTCATACCACCGTCTCCTTTCTTCCATCGGACATCCAGACGCACGGCCGGCTACCATCCGTTCTTAGTTGATATACCCACATTACGCACTAAGCGCTTCAAATCATCTTTCATTATGCGCACGGCTAAAGAATGGAATTCCCTGCCTGCGTCTGTATTTCCGAGTGCATATAACCTGAATCTCTTTAAGTCTAGAGTGAATAGGCATCTTCTGGGCAAGCTCGCTCCACCGTAGATCCCATCTCTCTAAATTATTTAGATCATGTGATTTTCTATTTTTTGATATACTTTTATTAAACATAGCATTAATAATTCTTTATATAAAACTGAAAAAATGTCATAAAATAAGCTAAAATTACTTATCTTTGGAATTTTTTATGATCGAGCAAAGTAATGAATATCGTGTTTTGAACCATTAATTAATCTAGAATAGTTCATGAACAACAACATATATTTTTTCTGGATCAGAAAAATGATCATTTCATGCCATATAACTCAACTGAAAATAGATCGATTGGACTAACCTGCCCTTAAGGCCCTCAAATACGTAAATGTGGAAAAAACAAAAGACAGACGACTTATCAAATGAGCAAATGAAACTACCTAGTACTTAGATTCGAGTGACCAAATGAATAAAAAAAACACGCTAGTGTACAGAAAGCAATATCAATCACACGATAACATTTCCTTTATTACGGCCACTTCCCCAGGGAAGGGAACGCTGCGAGGGAATGAGGGAACGCGGGACAGCGACATGTAATTCCGTTAAAACAATTACCTACAGTGTTTCAGGGAACGTGTAGGTAAAAACGGCTCTAGAGATTTCAAGAGCTGTGGCATTTGATCGAGCGATAGTTTTTTGTAGCTCTATGTGCGAAATCATCAAATCATGGGCTGGTTCACACCTTAAAATATTTGCAGTTGATTTTTTTACACCTTATATAAGCTCGATAGCTTTAGCTGAACACGAATCTTATTCATCACAAGACCTTTAATAATTACGATTGCTTTGCACAATTGGAAATTGCTTTCTATAATGAAAAGTTATTATTCTGGATAGCTAGATAATTGCAATATGAAACCTATCACGTATCTTATTACTGTTATTGCTGTATTGAGAATAATAATAAAATACGTCTGAAATAACATAAATAATAGTGCAGGTTAATTGAAGCAATAATTAAATCCGATACCTTATTTTTACGACTTGTAATATGAAACGTAAAATTACAGAAATAACTACTTATCTTCTAACTAAATGAAACGAGAAATTAAATGTCCTACTGAGAAATGTAAAGAAATGATTTTTATGCAGTCGCCGACCTATTAATTTACAATTATTCCATATTTATTAGAAACGGAATTAGGTACTTATCTACCTAGCAACTATAAGAATTTCCTTTTTACCCGACTGTCTGAGGAGGGTTTTGTTTTTCGAGAGTATGTATGTATTTATGTGTGTATGTATCCAGAAATTCGTTTTCACGGGAGGATCTTGACATGTGAGGTGTCGTCGTTATATAAGTCTCAGCAGCGCGAATGACGCTGGCTATATTAAAAATTCATAAATTCAAGATGGCGGATTTTTATCACAAAGTACAACTTTAAAATTGCGGCAGTCGGGTTTTTGTTACGACAAAACTTCGTCCAAAAATGGAAAATACTGGTCTGGCGACGACGCACACCTAAATAAATAAAGCCATATTTCCGTCGCAGCGTTTTTGGCAAAATAATTGTTGATCGGAACACATCGATATCTGTTGTTATTGGAAGCAAAAAAAGTAACCGGGGATTTATGTGGTGGTACCTATTCCAATATTTTATGTGTGCAATGGTGTTAGCTCGCTTTTGCTTTGAGGATTAAATATTTTTATTGAAACATCATATTTGCATTGCGTGTTTGCAATTTTCCTGGAAAATTGTTCACTTTTCTGTCTGTGATGGTACCTAACGTATTAAAAGTAAAAAATAATTAAAACGTGGAAATAAGTTTTTTGATAAAATAAAGTTGAAAGTAAAACACATTTTGGAACTGACATCAAATGCGCTGTCTATTGAAATTGAAGTCTCCTCGATTTCTCCAGAATAGGCACTAATCAGGTTTTCTCTTGCTGGGTATGGATTACCTGGAGATACATACACATACATACACACACACACACACACATACATATCTCGCCGATATTCCGCGGAATTTTCCAAATCGGTGAAGATTGAGACTTCTCCTTTTTGAAGTAGGGTAAACTTGCTAATAAAACACTTTTCATTCATTAGAACAGGTGGGACGGAATAATCAAGGGTCACAGGGATGATTACATCAGACGTTCAAAATCAATTTCTTTGTGAGCCTAAAAATAATTCCTTCCCCAAATACGAAGCCGCAAAAGCGGAATCAAATGATAATAATCTGGTAAGCATTTAATAAGGAATCACGGTGGGGCCCGCGGGGCTTAGGCCCAATTAACAACTTCCGGCGGGTCCCTAAAGGGCCGTAGATATTGGGAAATAAAATCCGCGCCATGAAAGGAGTCACATCTTATCTTATATCTTTAAACGAGCAAGAAGATTTTGCGATCTCGGAAACGGCTCCAACGATTTTCACCAAATTTTGTAAATACGGATAATCGGTGACGATATTCGATCTAGATAGGTTTTATTTCCCAAAAAGCGATGCATCACCCCTTTTTTGCTTGTGTTATAAACTTAAAAACCGAGGTATCTCGGGCAACCTGGATTCGTATGACATAATAATATATTATGACAGATGTGTTTGCATTGGATAGAGTTCATACAAAAGCCCAAAAGTGCACAAGCATTATTACACTTGGAAAACAGCAAACATAGCAGCACAATCCAGGTATTTAAGGGAATAACTTGGACTGATTGATTATCCTAAGTAAATGTATGAAAACTGATATAAGTTGATTCCATCAATGACCCTACCGACCCTACCTACTGCTACCCTAACTATTATTATATTCTGTGCTACATACCTCTTATGGCGGATTGTTCAGCTTGCAAAATCTAACTTAGTATAATAAATAACTGAACAGAATGGAAAGTGGAGAAGAGGAAGGCATTTACCCAGCAGTGGAACGATAAATACGAAAATTCCCTATGATGCCTTATGTCACGTGGTATAAAATATAAGAAAACCTACTCGAATCAAGAGAATAGTACCGTTTGTGCGTTTCTTTTTCGTGGGTCTGTCGCAACTTTGTGACGCGACTTCCGTGATCTTTTTGGAAACGGCCGAAAAGGTTCAATCACGTTCGTACCCTTGTTAAAGGTGATATTGAGAAATGGTTTAAAGGACAAGGGTGACAAGCTTAGGTCTCGCTCATTGAAAGCTAACGCTAGTGTTGCATATAATTTTGCAATTATATGCAACACTAGCTGCTCTTTCTCTTTTAGTATGGGTCACCGAGTCGTTCAACGACCCGTTGCCTGCTGAAAGAGACTTTTTGTGTACATGAGGATTAAAAAGCTATCGATAGGTATTTAACTTGGCTTAAGCTTTCGCGGTCACAAATCCTAACTCAAAAATTAAAATGGGGTTCCTATTGCGATACCCCCGGTAAGAACGGGGTTCTTAATACTATTATTACTATTTTTATTCACTATCGATATTTTCCAACAAACTCAAGTATTCGTAGAAGATTTGTGCTCCATAGAACGATTTGCTCCTTACGAGCTAGCTAGTACTTAGGCGGTAGCGAGCTGCATGGCTGGCTAGTGGTTATCCAAATGTCCGTAGCTGCCACTGCAATAAAACTATGTCCACATCTGCACAGGTAGAATTAAGAAGTAAGATAGCATCTGTCAAACAAGTGATAGTCTGTGATGTGAGACGTGAGGCAACGCGACGATTGAAACCATCTTGAAACCGTTTCCATAAGTATAAAATGTTACTCGAAGGGGAGTTGCACACGTCAATGGTTCGATATAATCGATTTGAAGTGAAAAGCTCCCGATCTAAGGCGCAAGCTCCACAGAGTTAACGTGAGACGTGAGACATAAGATGGCATCTGGCAAATAAGTGATAGTCGGAGATGTGAGACGTGCGACATTGCAACGCTTGAAACCGTTTCCATATAAAATGTGTGAAACAGAAGAAACAAAGCTACACACGTGAGACGCGCACCATCAATAACGGCTGACGATCGCTTGTTTGACAGACGTATTGTTGCGCGTTGCGTAGCGCGTCTCTTATGTGAAGCTTGCCCCTTACAAGTCCCAAATACCTCCTAACCACTCAGCATCTTCGTAATGCATCCCGGTGGCTATTCGTCATGTGTCGCCGACGCGACTTTTATCGCCGCCGCCTGAAATATGATAGTTTCTTTGACGGCCCCGGGAACCTAATTCTGTAAGTGAACGCGCCAAGCGAGGTGTACACTCTTAGAGTATAATATAAGCAAGCTATAGAGTGAGCCGTGTAATGCTGGCTTAGAATTGCATCACCCTAATTCTACCCATGGGTGTCGTAAAAAGCGAATGGGCAGCAGCGTTCCCTGTCAATGGCTGCCAAGCATGGTTAGTCCATGTCCAGCAGTGGACTGTTGTGGCTGTTATGGTTATAGAGTGAGCTATCGTGTCAAAGTGTAAGCAGTTGCTCCCTAGAAACAGACGTCAAATGTATGAGAAGTCTAGAGGTTCAATAGTGTTGTCACTGGCGTTTTGCTACTGATGGATAGAGAGGTTGTGCTCTAACTACTGCCAACAGTTCTATCTTTTTAGGCGCACTCTATACCTTGCTTATATATACTCTAAGTGTACACTGTACACGGTGTGCGTTTGCTTAGGACGAGTGATATGTGTGTACAGGGAATCTGAGAAAGCCATTTGCAAGCGTCTTTGCATGACATTAATACCTGCTACTTAGGACGTAAAAAAAAGAAAACTTTTTTTGAAAATCTTACTGCAAGGCACATAGATTGAAGTAGGAAATTTCGTAATTCCTTGCATCAGATCGGTCTATGGATACGCTAAAATGCGCGGCAGATGTGATGTCTGTGTGTTATTTTTGCGCTGCATAACGCATACGTTAGGGCAATACGAATTTCGACCTTCATGTGGGAGAATACGGTTTATTTCTCGCCAAAGTTTTACTGTTAGGATTTCCTAAATAATTGGCCAACATAAGCTAAATGAGACAGCAGGAATGCCTTACCCAGCGTCTTATATAGTCCGGTATGGCTGGCATTATTTGAGGGTGTAACTTACAAAAATTCTAAAGTCGCTAATTTTTTGTACGATTGTGCAATTTGTGTCTATAAAGCACATATTTAATTTTGTGCCATTTTTTAAGCTTGAGTAATATTTTGATTAAATGTATGGCAGCTCATTATTAAATTATTTTTTAAGTATGTAGGTACCTACAAAACAATACTAAAAAGTTTACCAGTATTGTCTCTGTGACAGTTAACACAGTGTAAAAACCTTGTTTGAGTCGCTTTTCCACTGATAACGAAAGTATGTTTCCTCACATCTAAAATGGCACAAATTAATAAATTGGGATCAATGAATGGTCCAGAAGCTATGAGCAAAAAACCATCAACTTTAATATTTTTGAAACACGAAAAGCTAGCCGTACTGGACTAATAAGATGGATCGTCGCATTGTGTCATCCATTTCCGTATTGCCCGGGACTGTGTTTGCTTCATCATCATAAACAACGTCTTGAGACGTCTGCAAATGTACATAGGCCTCCCCCGGGCTGTTTTGCGAAGGCATAGGTGTCTAGCAGATCTTACCCAGCCAGAGCAAAGGGCTTCTCGTTTTCCCATACTCTTCAATCGGTCCTATGATTATTACATCAGATCCTTTCGATCCTATAATATGGTTGATACATAAATACATAAATCACGCCTTTATCCCTTGCGGGTAGGCAGAGCGTCAACGGCTTTAAAATACGGTCGTTATCGCTACGTCTGACAAATAATTTAGCCCGGTTTTTGCTATTTTCGTGTATATCACTATAGAGACAGATTGTCAGCCTATCGCCTAAAATTGAAATACACATGAATCCTTCCAGTCCCTTAATAGCTTTTTATGACACCCACAGGAAAGAAATGGTGTGACGCTGTTCTAGGCCGGCATCAAACGGCACTTCTATAATATTATGGTTGATACGTCAACAGAATCCTGCAGTCAATTGCAATTTTTATACCCTGCTAAATAAGTGCTCAATACAAATTGCAATCCCACGAACGCAGAACCTAAATGGGACAACAGAATTGTCCCACAAGATTGATCGCTCCATTGTCGGACATTTCCGCGTTGTCCAGGCTTTCCGACAGAACAATGTTTGTTTAAAGAGCTTAAAGTACTTCTTAACAGAGAGCGACACGACGCTGCGACTGTCGACATTTCCGTATTGTCTAGGCTTTTCGACAGAACAATGTTTATTTAAAGAGCTAAAGGTATCAGTTGACAGCGAACGACACGACGCTGCGACTGTCGTCATTTCCGTATTGTCTAGGCTTTCCGACAGAACAAGAGCTAAAAGTACTTTTTAACAGAGAACGGCACGATCCAGCGACAGACGCACGTGTTGGACGAGGCGACTAGTTTGTGTAGATTTCTATGACTACTCTACCGCATCAGCTCATAAAAATTTACGATTTGAATGTGCGGAGATCACCACTACTAGGCTTGAAAAATAAATTTGCACCATATTTCGCCAGAGCGATTTGCTGCTGCCATTTTTGCAGCCACGTATATTGACTACTTTTGCGTATGTATTTGCGTCGTGTCGCAACTTCCAATTTGAAGCTTTATTCTTCACAATCACCTTACCTTAATATCGTCCGCCCATTGTGCATTCATTTCACTAATTGCTTTGAGTCTGTTGATGTAATGTCATTAACTTTCTGCACTTCTGGTGTTTCAAATGTAGTATCAAAACCCAGACCAGTAACATTGTCATACCCGCCCCGTGACTTCTCTTTCTATGACTCAAAAGTAAAGTGACTTGATATTTTCTACATACACACATCACGTCTTATTCCCTTGCAGGGTAGGCTGAGCGTTAACGGCCGTAAAATTTGATTATTATATGAAGCCTGTTTCAAAAGTGTGCATTACGTTACTATAGTGAGCCTGTCGCCCAAAATGCGATACACATTAAGCTTTTGAGTCTCTCAGTCGCGGGAATGAAACGGGGTGATGCTGTTTTGAATCGGCACCACACCGCACTGATAGTATAAAGAAAGGGGGCCGCCTTTCTTTATACTATGCCGCACTCCTTTGATATTTTCTACTATGCTACTGTTTATAAGTTCAAGTGAGTCAGTTACTTTATGTAAGTTTGAAAGTCTGTTATTTCAAGTTACAAGTTAAGTTCTCTTCGACTTTCCTATAATTTTATTAACTTTCAAAAATATTGGTTGTTCGTCTTTAACTTTGAAGACCAATCAAACTTTCCAGTAAGTAAGCAATTTCACTTGTTAACTTAAATCGGGAGCTGTAAACTTCAAATCGATTATATCGAACCAATGACGTGTGCAACTGCCCTTCAAGTAATTTGAGTAGGGTAGTAAGTAAGTAACTACTACGACCGATGTGGCGCAGTTTTTGTGTGACTGACTGCGACGCAGGAGTTCCCGGGTTCAATTCCCGGTGGGTTACTCACAAATGTTGATTTTATATTATCACTTTGTGAATTTGTTTGGTTAGGACATTGCAGGCTGAACCAGCTGATTTTCCAAAAAGTAACATGTTTAAGTCAGTCCCGGCTGCTGTCTATGATTACTTAGACAGCAATCGTTACTCAAGCTTGGCAGAGGCATACTAGCAAGCAGTTCAAACTGTTCAGACGGTTCAAACTCGAGTATCCTACTCTGAAGAAGACTACTTGTATACTACTTGGTATACCTATTAGTAAATATTAGGGTACCTATACTTTGTGATCGTGACCTGGAGGTAATAAGTGGCGAAAGAATGTTCAAACTGATTTCTGAATATTTTTTATAGTTATGAGATTGTTATCACCATGTTATCACAAATGAACATTTTGCGAAATGGACATTTTGATAAATAACTATGTGAAATGGATTGTACTGATGTGCAACTTGCTTTATAAGTAGGGTACTCGCATTTCATCGCTGCGTCTGAACTGTAGACAAACTTTTAACTGCCGCGTTGGGCTAGTTTTGGATGCTGTTGGATTCATTTTGTAAACGGCATAACTGAATGTACTGAGGATAACACAAATTGTGGAGTGGACGCTTACAAAACAATATATTTTTAAATATAAATAGCCTTATTTGAAAGTTAACAGCGACTAACCGACAGGCAGGCAATCTTTTCATTCCTATTTTTTATTGGGAGCGCAGGAGTTATTTTTGAACGAGTGCAAAAGACCCATTTATTCAAACTTTAGGGCCATTGCCATTATTTGCCATTGGTCACTGCCAAAGTTTAGGGTCATTGATGGAACATTCGTTTATTCGAGCGCTGGACACTCGTGTAGATTAAAGACCGCCTACATACATAAATCACGCCTAAATCCTTTGCGGGTTAGACAGAGCGTAAACGGCTGTAAAAACGACCACCACGTCTGACAAAAGTTTGAGTGTCATTCAGAGGAATGTGTATCATCATAGTGACAGGTTTTCCAGGTTTCCAGGCAGTACCCATCAACTCTCAAATCCCTTAGTCGCTTCTTACGACATTCACGGGAAAAATATGGTATGATGCTACTCCAAGCATGCACCACAAAATCGCTAGCCAATAGTTACTTTGAGCATGTGTTACCGGCCAAACCCGATTTTAGGATAAACTAGTTTTTCCTAGGCCAAAGTAGTTTATCCTACATGCGATTGGATAAACCGGTATAGACTAGGATAAACCGGTCCGTCCGATGACCGATAGGAGAAACTAGTTTATCCTAGGCTGAACTAGTTGAGCCTAAAATGAATAAATACGCTTCAGGATAAACTGGTTTGGCTTAGTTAAAAATGATTAAGGCTACAGTGACGGAGCTCTAGAGGGTAGAGGGTAACGTCGGACATGCTGGAGACATCGGACACTCTGGAGGCTCGAACACCCTAGAGGGTGGGGTGTAGCATCGGACATCCTGAAGGCTCGGACGCCCTGGAAAGACGCCCTACAGTGATGTAGCTCTAGATGGAGTGTAAAGGGTATTAATCGTACACCATAGGAAAACACCTGTGAGGCTCGATTGCCCTGGAGGGTGCACGGTAGCGTCGGACACCCTGAAGGCTCAGATACCTTGTAGGCCCTGACGCGAGTATTTGCAAGGTCGCTGTCGGCGATAGCTCTCACGAGCTGTCACATCACAGGTGTCGCTGGTCTGTGGGAGCCCAGCCCACTGCAGGCAGCGTCCAAGCTTTTAGGGAGTCCGACGCTACCCCGCACCCTCCAGGGCGTTCGAGTCTTACAGGTGTTTGATGCCTCCAGGGTGTACGTAGGGCGTCCCTCCAGGGCATCCGTGCCTTCAGGGTGTCTAATGCTACACCGCACCCTCTAGGGTGTTCGAGTTTCCAGGGTGTCCGATGTCTCCAGGATGTCCGATGTTACCCTTTACCCGCTAGAGCTACGTCACTGTACAAATACAAAATCATTTATTCAATGTTGGATACAAAAAATATCACTTATTGATAGTCATTACAAAATAATGATAAGTCATTGTAAAAAAAAGAAAATTGAATGACACAATTTTCTTTTTCTTATAACAATTTTGCGGTCCTAGTGTAGACGCGGCTCGGGCGGGATAAAAAAATAAAAATAAAGGCACTGCCTCGGGGCTGGCCAGGCTAACCACACGGCATGTAAATAGAATTAAATTCAGATAACATAAAACAAAAAAGTTAGCCTTAACCATTTTCAACTAAGCCAAACTAGTTTATCCTGAAGTGTAATTATTAATTTTAGGCTTAACTAGTTCATCCTAGGATTAACTAGTTTCTCCTATTGGCCATCGGACGGACCGGTTTATCCTAGTCTATACCGGTTTATCCAATCGCATGTAGGATAAACTACTTTGGCCTAGGAAAAACTGGTTTATCCTAAAATCGGGTTTGGCCGGTAACACATGCACCATACGGCAACGTGGGTATATAGAGTAGGTACTAAATAAATCATCTGGTACGCTAATTGGAGCTGGGCTGGATCAATTATTTATTAATATTTTCTTTACGCGATGAAGCCTAATAAATGCTGGGTAGCTATAAAAATAAATCGGCGTAGGAGGTTAGGGATTCTACCGTTATTATTTTAATTGGCAAAGCTTACTCGGTATAAGCTTAATGAAGGTTAAAAATAAAATAAAAAAGATGATTTTCCTGTTAATCTCGACTTACATAAGACAAAATATAGGTAAATATACAGAGTAAGTAAATATGTAGGTATGTACCTATACGTATAATTTGTCTCTCTGTCATTCACACATGAGTAGGTAACAACACTGCAAGCTTTCGTCCGAACCAGCAAAAAGTACCCACTTAGTGGTCCGTCTCCGAATCCGGTTACTAAGGAACGCCTGTTTTGGGGTGGGTTTATTTTTAGTGGACCGTTGATCTATTGTTATGTTTAGTTTCACAAAAAAATTAAGTGCAGTGCACACCGGCAGCGTATGCGTGCATGTCATTATGCGCGTAATGGTAATGGTTATACGGGCTGTTTTCCGCAACTCGACGTCTACGAGTATATGCGCCTATTTTGCGTGATGGGTGGGTGATACGGCGTGCCGTCTCTCATACCGTCTCCATACCGTCCTGTACAACGTCATAGAGACGCACGTGATGACGTGCACGTTACGCATATAGAGACGGTGTGCTCTGCCCTTAGCTGTGACTTTCTCTTTGAGTTACGCCTACTTTAAAAACTTGACCCTTGTACTTTTATTCTAACCCAGTAGGACGGCATGGGATGCTATTCTAAGCCGATGTCACTGAATAGATTATTCGCCTACTTCAAAGAAAACTAAGCCTCTGAATAAAAGGTCTATTCAGTCAGCTTATGATGGCCATGTCTAGGATCAGAGACCGGTGGGTAAGAATAGAAATTCGAAATTAGGTACGCATCATTCCAACCGTGCTACGACATTCAATTCAAAAATACTTTTTGTACACAAGGAAATTATACAGATATTAATAAGAAAATGAGTGTACACAAGGCGGTATTGATTTCTTTCAGGCAACATTAGAGTGCAGGAAAAGGGAGTAGTCGTAATTCGTAATGCGACATGCCGACATTCTTAGGTTATGAATCTTTCACACAGAATTTCTACATCACGACTTCTACCTTCACCTTGTAATTATTACCATAAATAATTTTCTGTAGTATCAGCAGCACCTCAACCTGAGGTCAACTAAGGTTGATAAGTCAAAACCTCACGGCGACCTTCACACTGGCATTGGCGACAAACGGCCCTCCATCACGACATACACAACACTACGGGCTGGCAACACGAAGGGAAATTGTGTAATTTGTGTACTGTTTTATTGTGGCAGGCAAGTGTTTTTATGAACGGCTAAGCACAACATCTACTACTATACTACTATACGTACAGACGGCTATATCAGTTATCTGACCCCCCTTACAAAATTGGTAGGTTCGTAGGTAATTTCGTTCTTACTGCTATTGTAACAAAGAATATAATGAATTGCGGGTATAAGAGTGGTTTGAATTAAGAAATAAACAGAAGAGGGCGCCACTGAACCATGAGTAATGCTTGCTTATAGCATGGACGGATAATACATCTTATGTTGTGAATATACGGGTGATATTAACCTAGCATACTTGTTCACAAATGGTAAGTCTATAAAGTATCCCTTAATTTCACAAGTTTTGAGCATGTTAATGTGGTGTAGTGGTCAGAGTAGTGGACTACTTGCGGAGAGGAAAATAGTGAACTGACACCATGGTTCGATACTCACCACGATTGCTTAATTTTAGTTTTTTGTTTTTTATTATAATAAGTGTTTGTGGGATGTTGGTGGGATGATTAAGGTGATATGATACGATAAGTCTGTGCGGTTAAAGAATAGGCGTGGGAAAAAGTGAACTATACATTTCATCATAGATTTTTGACATCTTTATTACCTACTGAGGGACAGAAGTGCCTTACTTTGCCATAGCCATTCTTTTACCGCACATTTTTGGGGGCAATAAAATAAGCAAAACAATCAAAAGATCTTGTAAAAAACAGTTTATTACCAAAATAAACAGATACGTATAGTTAAAAAGGTAAATACCTACTTACTTCATATGCCTAATAGAAATACTATGATTAACGTTATTTTATGGTTGCGTTATAAATAGTTGACCTTTTCTAACGATACTTGATAAAATGAATCTACCTCATTAAAACCTTGTTTACATCTAATAATATTATGCAGACTGCAGTGAATTAACATGTCATATGTCATAACATAACAATAACATCACTGCTAGCTAACATTACTTATGTTAAACAAGTTTAATAGATTTTGTGAGTAGGTATTTACATCAAACAATCAAAAACATAGAGGCTTGAGGGGAAATTCGGTAAAAGAAATATAAACCACTTTGATAAATCAAACGCCACCAGGGTGGGGTTAATATCGTAGTGATCCACCTGCTTTATCGACGATTTGCTCCAGACGACCAGGCATACCATTCACCATGTTCCAGCAGTGATCACGTCCTCTCATGAAATCCCAGGTCGATGTTACGACTGCAGCCAAATTTTCTTTATTTCTTACTTCAGTAGGGTCCCAATTAAGGTCATCAGACCCCATAAATTTTCTATGGGGTTGAGATCGGGACTTTGGATGGCCAATCTATTACATGAATGCCTTCCTGCTCCTCTAACCATTGACGAACAATGTGTGCACGATGTATAGAGCAATTATCTTGGACAAAATAAATTTCTTGAGTTGGGTAGGCGATACGCACTGATGGCAACATAACATCCCTGAGTATTTCTATATATTCACGGCTATTAAAGTGAGCACCCACCTCTATCAGCTCACCAGGTCCCATGGACGACATCCAGCCCCAATAGCCTAAAGAAATCCTCCCGCTCGTTCTACAAGGTAACATGCAAGATTCTTCATATCGTTGACCTTTCTTTCGCCATAAGATTTGTTTTCCGTCTTTGTCTGATTTAAATACCTTCTCGTCTGTGAAAATCACGACGTTATTAATCCAATCAAAATTCTGATACGTTTGTGCAAATCTAACTCTTGCTTGGCGGTGTGCAGGTGATAACTTAATCTTCCGGGCTGGTTTATATGTTTTAAATCCAGCGGCATGCAAATGATGTCTAACTGTTTGCACAGAAACTCCATGGCTTACTGCAGTGGATCGTGTAGTTGCAAATGGGTGCTCCTGATGCTGTGCAACAATAGCCCGATGCCGCTCCGATTGATCAGTAAACATTATGGGTTTTGGACCAGTACGGTTTCGCTGCACACTCCTGTTTCACCGTAACGGCGTATCCAAAGCTTTACGGTATTTCTCTGTAAAAAAGGATGGACACATAAATAATGTAATCTATCACCTTACTTATAAACTTTCCCATTTTTAAATAAACGCACAAGGTAGATCACAATAGCAAACAAAGAATATGATAATGAATGATAAATAACGGTTTTCATAATTAGAAACTACTTACCGCTATATTGAGCTCACGAGCAATCTTTTTGATGGGAATATTATCTTCATACAAAAATATAATCTTATATTTTTGATAATCGGTCAAACGCGACATGATTTAGAAGTTAAACCAATAAACAGTTAGAATAATTAGAATTTGAATAATAGGTAAGTAAATGAAAAATACAGCTCAAGTAGTCACTGTCGAAACGTAGACTGATCATTTTAGTTTATCGTTTTTAAAAGTAACTATTACACTATAGGTCCTGCATACATTGCTGGCTGGTTATCTTAACTATTCGTTAATCTGTGTCCGGAGTGAGTTTATTGTAAAGATTACCAGCAATGTATGCCGGACAGTGCACGGTATTCAGTCTGGTTTAATAGCTAAAGTAGTCTTAACGCATCAAAAACTCTGAATATACCCACATCATTGAAACATTACTTGAGACGCAAAATAAGTCGGGGAAGAACGCTATGCAAAAATTCACGACCCCTTACGTCAGGTCAATTGGCCTAGCGGCCTGCTGAGCGCTCGTGACACCTGAGGACTCGAGTTCAAATCTCAGCGTAAATCAAAAAGCAAGCTATTGCTTTTTTCTTTTTCATCAAGTCTGACTTGAGCATTTCTGTGTCGGAACGGATAAACAGAATCTAACTGCCAATTGAACTACTGAGAAATAAAGGCCATATTCGAATGTTTGTTTTAAATCGTTGGGGGTCAGGTAACTGCTATCAGCGTCTGTACTATAGTATACGTAGTAGGTGTTGCTAAGGAGCGGAATTACCTGCCGGCGTATATGTTCCTGGGACATTATAGCTTGGACCTTTTTAAGGCAAGAGTGAATAGGCACTACCTAGGCAAGCATGCTCCAACATTGTCTGCATCATCTCTTACCAACAAGTGAGATAGCACACAAATGCGGGACTATTTTATTTAAAAAAAACTTGGAATTCAGTTCAGAAAATATGCCTACAGGTGAATTTACAGCCAACCGAATCGAAGCGTCAGTCGGTGCAATCAATCCAATCTATAGAAATCGCCTTAGTTGGACCTTGGATGGCTTGCTACAAATCGATGATTCAAACGTATGCCTACGAAGTTATGTACAGTGCCCATCTCAATGTAAGTCTTATGCGAACGGCATAAGAACGGACCAAATTCCAAATGGTATAACCCAGCTTGAGCTTGATTGTACACATGGCGTCTGGCATCGGTTTTGTTAGATAAAACATTGCAATCAAAACCACCTGTCCGATTGTCTATAAGAAAGATGGATCCGTGATTCGGAGGGTATTCAAGCGAAGCTTCATGATTGAAGTAAAGCATTTTCCACGATTTATGTACGATAAATAAATTCTCGAAAGAGTTGCCCTAAAGCCTTTTGATCTCAGATCAGAAGATACTGATCGGATACTCTTTGGTTTTTATAAGTCGCTCTACATGAAGAACTAGCTTTAAAATGTTTGTCTGTCTAGTTTACTTAGTGAGTATTTTGTGACCTTGTTATGTTGTGTGGTTTCACCTGTCGTTTATAGTTAATTATGACCACAATATTAGCGGTTATTAGGTTACAAGAGCAGGTTCTCACATAATAATTAGTGCTTGATATCCGACATAATGTAGTTATATTATCAGCTGATAATTAGTGAGGGTACCAGGTCAAAGAAACTTCATATAAATTTATAAATTTGTATGAAATATATCATAAACATGGCCACGTAAATGGAAACCTAATTTACGATTTCGTATTGCAAAATTTTGGACATTACATTCATGGTTATTTACCTTTGTAGCAATGTTTGCCCACATTTATAATGAATTAATGAAATTCAAATCATTTTGAGCGTTTATACTCAGCTAATAGACATCAAATTTTGATGTGACTAGCGTGTACTTAGATACTTACCCTGTTTCTACAGAATTCTGGTGGCTCAAAATAAAGAGCGGTGTAAGGTGTAAACCGATATCCCAAACCATGGTCCGATGCACCGGCGTAAACATTTGGATCTTTTGTTTTGATTTCATAAAATAATATATAGTCCGCGCGCGTGATATGATAGCAGCCACATGTTATAAGCCGATTGTCTTCGCTTTCGAATGCCGTTATATCTATGCACAATTATACCTCAAATAATAGAATAAACTCCACAACCACAAACGCCACAGAGAATATTTTTTCAGTTCCGCCCAGTAGTCTACTGACTGGTACGGAGTGTTACGAATTAATTAAGAGCGAAATGCGAGTGTCTGGTGTTTGTAGATAGGAATGAACTGTTTGTGTGTACTGCTGTACCTATTTGTATGTAGATATTTTTGTTGTCGAGTTGTAGCGGCTAAGGATTCTGCCGCCCCTATTCTACTAGTGTTCCGTAAAAGGCGACACGTAGAGTTTTTGGCCTTGGCTACAATATCTACCGACCATGGTCAACCGTATGGTGGCCATGTAATACCACCTACGATTGCATTCCTAAAGAGGGTTGACGTCAGGCAGGTCATTTTGCAACATGATTTTGTGTTCATACAAAACATGTTGCGCCGACCCCAAGTAATTGGGATAAGGGCAGGTAGAAGATGACGATGATATTTTTTTTGCACTTGAGGAATGGCTGAAAGTAAGATTTTGGAAGTATTTGAACGGTGTTCCTGAAACTGAATATTTTCTGCTTCTTGGGGGGGTTATGAGGTAGCGGTCGGCACAAAAACACGTCCGATTTCTACTAAGTAACCCAGTAGTGCCAGTGTTTAGGTGGCGTTAATACTCTGTTACCGAGATTTATCGGGTGGTTCATCGATAGGTATATGAGTGACAATAAATCATATAGAAGACTCCTTCCCAGCTTCATACGTCTCATATAAATGCACACTGCACTTAGAAGCTGCGATCTTAATTAAATCACCCTTTGCCCCTTTCATCCTTCGCCCTTTGAGTCGTTTGAGGACGTCGCACGCTGCTAGCATTGTGTTTCTGCACATGGTTCTCATACTATAAATTAGTTATATCGTACGGAACCCCAATTTGGCCCTGTCCGCACAGCGAATTTTTGTATGAAATAACTCGCAATATTTTTTCTTGCATATGATTCAATGTGTATTTTAACAGTAAAGCAAAAAAGAACGCGCGAAATAAATTCGCTGTGCAGATAGGACCTGGCCAGGGAGGCAGTATCTGAAAACACTAAAAATAACAAGACGTCAAAACATTAGCAGGAAATGGAAATGAATCTAAATTGCTCCACCAACAAGAGCATAGCTCTTAAGTTCTATGATTACAAATGATATGGCGGATTTGAACCATCTACGATATATTGACGACCTTATAAAGTACTAATTGTTGTGATATTACTAACAAATTAGCTATTAGTATTTTACTTACTCTCATACAATTGGGAAGAAAACAAAACAAACTTGCATAGATAGCTTCAGAGTGAAAAACCTTCTAAATTAGGAGAATCTCATGAAAAATGCACATAAGCTTTACCGTGCGCGCAGTTAAAAGTAATGGCATACGCGACGCAACATATGACCACTGCAGAGAGTATGTATGTTATATCTGTACTGTACCTACATGGTACTAGCAGCACAGCAAGGACCAATTTATGTTGGTTTTTCACGTGAACCGTATGAGAAACCATCTTAAGATGATCCCTTATAGGGTTAGGTTGATGTGTTGCTGGTACAGTACACCTGCAGAGTTACCGACCTCCCGTCCCCGACTACGGGGGCAGGTTGACATGTGGCGCAGTGGTTAGTGCGACTGCCTGCGACGCAGAAGGTTCCTGGTTCGACTTCCGGTGGGGTCACTCACAAAGTTGATATTTATCACTTGATATTTATCACTTTGTGAATTTGTTCCCGGTCTGGTCAGGACATTGCAGGCTTAGCCATGTGATTGCCCGAAAAGCAAGATGGTTCCGTGCTTCGAAGGGCTCGTTAAACCGTCGGCCCCGGTTGCTGCCTATGAACACTTAGACGGCGGTCGTTACACAACCATGTCAGAGACACGCTACTTGTAGTAGGCGGTTGAAAAACTGAAATTGGGGTTCATCGGGTCGTTGGGCGACTCGGTGTCCCAGACGAAGAAGAAGACTATCATCTGCACAACAAGGAACTTTTGGTTTCTCTTAGAAACCGAATGAAAAACCAACTTTAGATGGTCCCTAGGGTAGGTTAAAGTGCTGCTGGTACCTACTTACCTACTACGGACGGATGTTACAAATTTACTCTCCTGAACAAAATAATATGTTGAAAATATAGTTTGCAGTTTTGCAACACGCTAGACCATCCTTCTAACAAACTAGATTTGAAAGCTATTTGAACCACACTAGAAGAGTAAAGAGTTTTCAAATTGTTTTAGCTGTATAATAGTCTTATCACGCCGACAAAAGCCGGTTATAGAAATACAAAGGAAAACCAACTGATAGTTTCCCAATTTTTACCCTCTTTCTCCTCACCCTGGTTAACTGGGACAAAGAGTCAACGAACGTGATTCCTATTGGATACAATATATATGTAACGTAACTCTACTTACTAAGAGGTGAGGTGAGCAAATGCCTAACATAATTGTAGGTAACTAAGACGGGCCTGATTGTGTAATTGCTTACTAGGTACTAGTAATTTAATCATCGATATTGGACGTAAATTAGGTCAGGTTTGATTAGATTTTGGGCTAGGTCGGCCCTTTGGAAATTACTGCCACTTATCTCGCATTTATAAAGAAAGAAAGAAAGAAAAATCATTTATTCAAAAATTGTGACAAGGTACACACTTAAATGTAAAGAGAAAACATATGTTACACTTTTAAGAGTTTAACAAATAGAATGCAAACCTATACTCTACACAAAAGTATGCAGCAAGGCACAACAGTGAAAAGGTCACGACTCAGCATAGTGTCTAACTCAAGGTGAGCTAGACGCTGTTTTTCAGTCGAGCCTCTTTCGTCTACCGGATCCCAAGAAGTGCCGATGCGATTATAGGCAGGTATGTATTTGAATTTTGTTAAATACTGAATATTACTTGTCTTAAAGACGAAACTAACTTTATTATTCCGTAGTATGTACCTATGTTCCTGTGTAAAGGGTTACCTAGGTGTAAATCCTACTTTCAACATCAAAAAGCCCAGCGCATTATGCAAACCGCAAATCTCACTGAAAGCCGGTTTAAACCAGTTCCAACCGGCGGCCATATTGTCCTTTCCGCAGCCAAAAACTGCAAGTGCCCAGTTAACACTTTAGCAACGTACAAATCGCCTGAATGCCAACTGCATCCGGGCTTCATGTTGAATCTGAGTAGGTAAGTGGGTCTTGTTTTTTACTGCAAGCAATATTGTAAGCCTTAAAAGCTAGTTACAATTTGAGTGGCCATTTGTTTTGTTTTCTGACGCAGTTGGATAAAGCCGTATGGCGTGTCTCGTTTTTAAAGTCTTTGACCATTTCATCTCACGTAATTTTATCCCACGTTATATTCTGGTATATCCCTTGTGCATTTACCACTCACTGAAAGCCGGTTTAAACCAGTTCCGACCGTCGGCCATATTGTCCTTTCAGCAGCCAAAAACTGCAAGTGCCCAGTTAACACTTTAGCAACGTACAAATCGCCTGAATGCCAACACCATCCGGGCTTAATGTGGGGGAAATTATTAGTATTAATAGAAGTACTATTTTGGGGCCTGAACGTTATTTATTAGTCGCCGTAAACTGGAAATCTTACTAAAGGCCGGTTCAATCCAGTTTTATTCATCTGCGAAAAAAGCAAGTGCCCAGTTAACACTTTAGCAATGAACAAAAATCGCTTGAATGCCAACTGCATCCGGGCTTAATGTGCGGAAATTATGAAGCAGGTTAAGTGGGAGGGTTTTTTAATATATTAGGGCTTGAAACTTACTTATATTGTATCTTACATAGTCGTTGTTAACCGAAAATGTTACTAAAGCGGGTTCAATCCGGTTTCATTAATCTGCAAAAACTGCAAGTTCCCGGTTAACACTTTAGCAACCAACAAATCGCCTGAATGTCAACTGCATCTGGGCTTAATGTGGGGAAATTATGAAGCGGGGTAAGTGGGGGAATTTTTCATATTTTCGGGCTTGAAAGTTACTTATTTTGTTTCATGTGTAATGTTACTAGAAGCCGGTTTAATCCAATTTCATTTATCTGCAAAAACTGCAAGTGCCCAGTTAACACTTTAGCAACGAATAAATCGCCTGAATGCCAACACCATTCGGGCTTAATGTGGGGAAATTATGAAGCGGGGTAAGAGGGAGATTTTTTCATATTTTCGGGCTTGAAAGTGACTTATTTTGTTTCATGTGTAATGTTACTAAAAGCCGGTTCAATCCAGTTTCATTCAGGAAAAACTGCAAGAACTCAGTTAACACTTTAGCAACGTACAAATCGCCTGAATGCCAACAGCATCCGGGCTTAATGTGAGGAAATTATGAAGCGGGGTAAGTGGGAGGTTTTTTAATAATTTAGGGCTTGAAAGTTACTTATTTTGTTTCATGTGTAATGTCACTAGAAGCCGGTTCAATCCAGTTTTATTCATCTGCAAAAACTGCTAGTGCCCAGTTAACACTTTAGCAACGTACAAATCGCCTGAATGCCAAAACCATCCGGACGTAGTATGCGGAAATAATAAGGCGAGATTTTTTAATGCAGGCAATATTTTACGGCTTGAAAGTTATTTATTTTATTTTTAACGCAGTTGTATGGGATAAAGCTTATAATTTCTTTGATAAAGTTTTAAAAAAGTCCGTATGCAGTATTTTAAGCGCTGTAATTACCCACGACGGAACGGAGACGGTATATGCGTTTGGGGTGAGTGAATGTGTGTTTGTGCAAACCTATGTCACCAAATATCTCCCAGACCACTGGCCCGATTTTGATGAGGTTTTCAGTGATGGATTTATATTTTTTTTGTGCATGTTCTTAGCTAGGTGTTACGCGAAAAGCTCACCAGGGGGCGGTTTCCTGCATTAAACTGTCGTGGGTATTTTCAAAACTTAAATTTTGTTTCCACTTGTTTTACTATTTGCTTTTATGAGAATTAACTTTGCTGAGATATCTATAAGTTTGTGTTTAAGTTAAATATATAGAAAGCTACTTTGAACCGCGGGAAATTCCTATGTTCAAGAGAAACCATGTACTTACGGGTGAAATATCTGCTTAGATTTTTCAATCTCAATCCTCGAATCAGAGTTATACCCCATTACAAAAATCCCGCCTGCGTCCACATTCAAACTTTTCCGGGTCCCCATATGTTGATGAGGGAACTCCGTCCATTAGTAACATGCATCTGGCAGCGAATGCATTAAGAGATATGGCGGCGAAAGTGTTAACTGGCGAGTGTGCCAGGCAGGCAATGTGTGAGATGCTAAATAGAGAGGTTTATTGTTGAACGTTATAAAAATTAAATGCTTTCCTAAATAAGTTGCCGCGTCATTTTGTGTAAATTTTTTGTGGTTTTAGCTTCATCCCGTTTCTACTAGAGAGTGTCGTAAAGGGGACTAGGAGTAGAATCGTTCTGTACAGCAACTTGCACTGCGCTCGCAAATCCAAGTGTGATAATTGTGGTAGTAAAATGTTAAAGATTTTCTCAGAGAAACTATGAAATACTTACAGAGTAAGTTACAAATATCAAAAAACTAGCTCAATGCATAACCGGTCTAGGTTTGCTCAAAGGCTAGTTCGGAAGTTCTGAGAATCTCATGTTACCCCCCGGGCTACTTCCGGCAGACTTGTTATAGCAGCTCTACGTTTAGATATTTCTAAGTTTGTACCACATCGATTCAAGGAGAGCGCAAAGATACCTTGCTTCGCTAAGGCAAGAAATATTTTATAGAGACACTGTAAAATACTGAATAAGTAACACAATTTGAAAAACTAAATACCCGCCGGTCCAGGTTTGCCCATACTCGGGACTAGTTCGGAAGTTCTGAGAATCTCTAGTTACCCCGGCACAAAGTAAGTATTGTCTGGAGCCAATCCAGAGAGCCGGCTCAAGGAAACCTCGCTATACTCACACAGACATCCACAAGCTGTAATTGACGCGCTATCTCGAACCGGTTCGAATCGGCTAATAGCGAGTGTCAACAGCGTTCGGTGCGTGTGGACGACAAAATTTTGACTCGCAAGTGCCAATATTTTTGTATAGTATGTTATAGTGTACGTTTGATGTAATGTAAGTAATGTACCTGTAAGTATGTTTGACCCAGGTACGGCATTTTAAAATTTTAGAAAATGAAAGTGGTATCCCTAGAGTGTAGGCATAAATGATCGGAAGAAGGGACGAGCTGTCCTCTGTAAATTCTCTATTTTGTTCTCCGGGGCTACCTGCGGCGAACTTGTTGAAGCGGGCTGCTAGCAGCTCTACGTTTAGGTACTTCTAAGTTAGTACAAGTCTGATTCAATGGGGAACCAAAGTTAGAAATACTTACCTTAGCTAAGTCACGGATTATTTGTAAAAGAAGTATATTACAAAGTAGGTAAGTACCGAACTAAACTATCTGGGTTATCATTCGATGTGTTCTCGCTTAACGAGAATGTCTCATAATGTATTTGCTACAGCATCTATTATTATCAGCTTTCACCATTTCCGCTGCTAATAGCATAAAATACATAATTTCGTACTAATTTCGGGTTGTCCCGAATATTCTACTGCACAATTTCGCGTTAATTCTATTGTAGAAGCTTCTATCTGCATACGGTGTCTAAACACGGTGCAGAGCTAGATTTCGCACGCACCGCACAAACAGGAATAAACACAAACATAGCCGAGAAACACACGTAACATCCTACTACTACTACTATAACAGCCACAATAAAGTCCACTGCTGAATATGGGCCTCCCCCTATAGTCCGACAAGTTCGTGCGCGACCTTCCTTAGGGGTGACAGACGTTGGGGAAGGAGATGTCAGCGGGTAGCGGGAGGTGTTGGGGGAAGGGAGACGCACGCATCCGCGCCGCACGTCATATTAAAATGACGTGCTCCCTCGCCCCCCCACCGTCTGTACCCCGCAGGAAAGTCGCGCACGAAGTTGTCGGACTATAGTAGGGGTATTCGCCATACTCACCACGCTTGGCAGGTGGGTTGATGAGTGCAATACAAGATGTTGCAATGCGATTGCGAAATTCATCCAGGGATTGAACCCCTGGATGAATTAATCGCTTAGTCGCCTCTTACGACACCCACGGGAAAGATATGGGGTGATGACATTCTAAGCCGGCATCACACGGGCATCCGTCCACGCAGCGTTGTACGATGCGCAGAGCTAGTGGATGCGTCTGTCGAACCGTTTGACATAAACCGTATTTGTATGAGAAATTTGTATTGTTCTAACCCATGCGTTACGCAGCGCAAAAATAACGCACAAACGGACGTTACGTGTGTTTTTATCACACACAGACATTGTGGTTGCGTTGCATATTGTGCTGCATTGGATCCTGTGTTTATTTCAAATAAAGACACGCCAGCCAATGCATATCAAAGATATATGCATATCACTTTGACGTCATATTGTATTAACAAGTCGCACATGCATAGTTTTGTTCTTGGTTCTCACGAATGGCTGCTAAAGTATAAATAAACACCGAAAAATATCTCAAGCCAAAAATCAGATCATAAAAACTGAAAAGCTTCGTTTAGGGTTTAAAGGTCATATTTAATGAAATTTTTGACCTTACCTTTGGAGCCAAACAGTACCTGCTGGACATGGGCAATTATTTACCATAATATACAAAAGTAAACCATTTTGTATGGTCTGAATTTCTTTTCCATATTTGGACCTGAAATAGGAGACAAACTTTATAATTTGGAGGTTAAATTAAGCTTTTACTCTGAAATGTAGGAAATTAACCCACAAACATATCAAAACTAATGCTAATGCTCGTTATGAAAGTTCTACACAATGCTTACATAATACAACCAACGTGTGGCTACAAAAGTAAGCTAAATATGCTATCCCATATTGCTTGGTCACTATTTTATGAAAGTTTACGTTCAAAAATATTTTTCCATGAAACACTTCCGTATTTAAACAGCAGTTCAGTGACCTCGCATTTTAATTATAATGATTACAATGAATAAGTGATGTAATGAAAACTTGTAATGGGGTTCAAGTAATAATTAAACATACATTGACGACTTTGTGATTCCAAAAAAATAATACAATTTAAGCAAAACCGTACCTACCTCAAATTTTCCAAAATGATTATCGATCAACATTTTCGGCGAAAATCCACAAGAAGCATGTCATAGGTTTAAGTACTTGCTGGATAAGTTTTTGTCACTTTTCAAACTTTACGTGATGATATTTCTACTCATGGTTAATTATTATACCTCTATTAGTCTTTGTAATTTGAAACGGTTTGTGTTTGAACAGTGTGTCATGCCAGTGATGACCTACGGTGCCGAGACGTGGTCTCTAACTGTCGGCCTCCTAAATAGACTAGGAGTCACTCAGCGAGCTATGGAGAGAGCTATGCTCGGTGTTTCCTTACGTGATCGAATCAGAAACGAGGAGATCCGTAAACGAACCAAGGTAACCGACATAGCTAAGAGAGTCAGTAAGCTGAAGTGGCAATGGGCAGGCCACATTGCTCGAAGGACGGATAATCGGTGGAGCAGGAGAGTTCTCGAGTGGAGACCACGTACCGGCAGGCGCAGCGTAGGACGGCCCCCCGCGAGATGGACAGACGATCTGGTCAAGTCCGCGGGGAAATGCTGGATGCAGGCCGCTTCAAATCGGACAAGGTGGAAATATTTGGGGGAGGCCTATGTTCAGCAGTGGACGTCCTATGGCTGATATGATGATGATGATGATGAATTTGAAACGGTAGATTGGGTTAAAACTCTTTTTATACTATTATACCTATATACAAACAAAGCAGTAAAGCTTTTTGGCCATTTTACCACAGGTATAAATTAAATTTTACACGTGTGTTTAAAAAATATCTTCATAGAAAAACAACCGCAAGTACAGTAGCCATGCTTCGAACTTTTTTGTGATTAGACGCCAAAGGTCCCAACCTGCCCTTATCGCAATTTATTTGGGGTCGGCGCAACATGTCGTTTTCTTCCATTCATCTCTATCAGCTGTCACTTCGTCTACAGCTTCCTATTCATGACATGTTTACTCTCAAACCGTCCTCTCTTTTTACATCCATCCACATTCATATTTATAGGTACATTACTGTTTTTGTCATATGCCCTTCGTCCTTTCTCATAACATGGCTAGTTCTAGGGATCTAGGTCCCGATATACAGAGTATAAAAGTTTATCGTCCGAAAACTTTACAGGCTTGATTAGACAATAAAACTGACCGTTTGGTATGTAAGTATGCTGGCAAGCGAGAAAAAAATTCGGCCTCCCATTCAAATTGATTTCTATAGGAACTCGAACAATATATTTTGTTTCCCAATAAAGGCTCCATAATAAAAAAATATCAATTTCATAAAATGATCATGGTTTGATCATGTTACACCTAGTATTAGTGACCTGTAGTGTCCCGCCCGATCAACCGTCTGAAAAAATAACTCGTTTTATCTATTTTTGTGAACCATCTGAATTTCAAATGCCTACCATTGAATGTTGTGTCAACATAACCAACGATCAATAAACAATACATACTTCCGGTTGAGTGAGTTGTCGGAAACGGAAAACTAATAGTCATCATGTATTCATGGAGGTTTGAGGTTAGAAAAAATGTTGCGAAACCGCGTAACGACCTTTTTGTGCGCGCGCGGTATTGATACGGGTTAACATTTTGGGGAAATAGCAAAGAAATAAGTAGGTAACTATACTTGAAATTGGGTTACAAGTACAACATTTTTGATATTACATAAAAATAACAGATTAGGCGCGATAGAAAATTTAAAAAAGGCTGTGCCTCGAGCGGGGCCTACCAGGTTAGCCTCACGGCATGTAAGATTGTAGTCTATAATATATTCTATAATATACACAATTCTATAATATACCCAAATGTGTAAAATAGCCACAGAACTTATAAGCCGTTAAAAAGTAAAAACTAACAAAATTGTTTCTATCATTCCGGTTATGACCTGCGCTACTTGTGAAAGATATAGGTACCATCTCTTATTTTATTTCTGTTTGTTTGATTGTATGTTGACGCCTAAAAAGCACGCTAAAAAATGATCGTAAAACTAAAACAAACATTATAGAATAGACTAAACATGTCACCCGCTAATTTAATTACACTAAACAAACGCTGCCGCAGCGTTTCCGGCGCGTTTTATTCGCCGCGTCACATGTCCGCAATTTGACGCCGCGTGTTTATGTTTAGACTATCCGTCATCGTTACTCAGTTTGACTCCATCCAAGCCATAGGCTGATGCGGATTTATAAATTGACGGACCGAAATTGACAGAATGCACAAAGTACAGGCGTCTTTTTGTAGTTATTGGTTGATTTTACACTTTGATAATTATGTGCAGGAACAAGTTAGGTTGCTCTATCTTCCTGATGTTATTCTTATCGTATCGTTGGCATTTTTTTTCCATTCTGATGCGAAGAAAAGAAATGGATATCGAATATTTTTTTCTATACATGAATTTTGATAGTATGCATTTTGTTGAAATAAATATTATGAGTAGTAGTTATTGCAATAAGAAATAGTTATGTAAAGCAAAGAAAATATAATTAACTTCAAATCGCAAATGACTTGTCGTGTAGACTTTAATAAATAGAATGACAATCATACGTAAATCGTGCACTATTGCATATTTAATTCATATAACCGCTTCCGCTGTCTCCTTGTTCCACAGAACCCCTGCAAGCGGCCCGCACAGTTTTTTGTTGTCAGTGTAAATATTTCATAAAACGCACACTACTGTTGGCTTAGCCAGTGCTACCGATGGCGTTTGTTTATTTGGTTTTGCACCATCAGGAAATACACTATTATGGTGTTTTTTGAGCTAAAAATACTATGCAATGTTTACGGTGGGCTACCCATGAAATCAAGCAGTTTTACATCGCATTTGCATTGTAAAAGGTGTGTTTATTGTGCTTACGTTTGGTATATTGTGTTACCTGCACAAAAAACTAAAACCAAATGTTCAATGGGGAGCTTTGCCTGGTTACACATTTTAATGAATTTCCATTGATATAACAAGTCGCATTGAAGCAAATAATTTACTTATTTACTCAATTAATTTCGATGATACATGTCTCGTAAAAATTCATATTTACTTGTCTCAAATTTTTCTTTACCTGCTCAAGGTCTTTTTAGGATTCAACGATTACACCTCAAAGAATGTTAGAAGTCGATTCGTTTCTTTCCTTGTAAGTAAACGGTTAAAGAGACTTGTTACAACATCATCGGGTCATTGGACGACTTGATGTCCCACTTAAAGAAGAAGAAGAAAACACAATGTCATCAACATATCACCATTAATTTGATTGCACGGAAAGCCGTAGCGAATGCAATCAGGAAGTCTCCATCTATTGATGGGGAAAGAGAGGCTCAGAAAAGTGACAATGATGATTAATGAATACCTAATGTGGTATGATTGTGTTACCGAGTGCGATATTGGGTCTTGTGACACTTATCAAACATAATGGCTTTCTTTTAAATATGTTATCGTCATCGTATCGTATTGTAAATAACTGTCATAAAAATGTACCTAGTGGACGAGCTTGTGATGATGTACAAAATAGTATCTAAAGCGTAAATACAGGTACTTACACAAACTAAAATTAATTGGTAAAAAAACAAGTGTTGAGTGCGGTGCAAGGTGCAATTCATTCCGTTTACGACACCAGTAGTGGGTAGAAATTGAGTGAATCCACTCTTAGCCGAATCTACAAGATAAAAGAGAATATACATACATACTTACATATATCAAGGCTATACCCCTTTCATTGATTTTGCAGAATTCCCCAACTAATACATGCTTAACTCGCTTCTTACGACACCCACCGGAAAGATATGGGGTGATACTATTTTGAGCCGGCACCACACGGCAAAAATATTGGTTTGAAACCAAGATTCGAACCAGGAAGTTAGGCAACTTGGTTGCTACTTTCTGGGTACTAACACGAAAGTATTATTTCCCAAAAATCTCATATCATGACAAGCGTGCATCTCCGCAGAATGATATTCAGCCCTTTCCGCGGAAGGGCGCGACATATTGCAATATTCCATGACGGAATAATGTAATAACACGACGGGGAACATGCTTTTATTACTGTTTGTGGATTTTGCCTACCCTTTTCGCGGTGTATTTGATACAGAGAACAGTCAATATTTGTAAATAACCGTTTTAAGTGACTGAATAAGTGTTTACTAACTTTTACGGCTATTTTTTGTCAGTAGGTACCTACGCAAAACTTTGCAGGGTGAGCGTAATTCTTTTCATGATTATGAACAACATTTACTATGGGACTACCGCGGACCTCTAAAAAAAAAAGTTGGATTAAATTTAAATTAAATGCTTATCTAGACTAGACAAGCAAAATCTAAAATCTCACTAACCTATATACCTAACAAAAAATGTTCATTGCTATCTAATGAACATGCTTATACCTAGCTTAACAACAGGTAGGTAGTATAACATTTTATCAGCGTAGAGCTTAAAGTGTTCCAAACATTTCAGAGCGTAATAACTTTGAAACACCTGACTATGAGCTTGGATATTTATACTCAACTGTTTTACGCCGCGGTTTGGCAGCCATACTTGTAAAGGTGAACGAACTTTGATATAAGGTATAAAAAAAATAATTTGAACCAACTATGAAACATCACAATCTTCATCATAGTAATTTAGCTGAGATCCATTATTAATAAGTTTTTATTTTTTGTCATATTTCTATCAATGTGGTACCGAGTGGTAGCGGCTAAGAATTCTGCCACCCCTATTCTACTCAGGGTGTTTCGCAAAAGGCAGCGTAGAGTTTTTGACCTCGGCTACAATTGGTAATACCACCTACGAAAGCATTTCCAAAGACGGTTGACGTCAGGCAGGCGGCCGGTCGTAAAATTAAGCCAAATCCTTTTGCTGCATGATTTTGAACAAGACATGTTGCGCCGACTAAAATTTATTGGGATAGGGGCACGAAGATAATGATGATTTTTATTAATTTTAACTAATGTTATGTTTAATTTAAGGTGTTTTTTAATATTTCTAACATCCTGTATATTGCATCAGCTAAACAGCTTAACTTTTTGTAAACGAACTGAAATTCAGTTTAATAAACTTTCAGTACTAACTAACACGTACTCGGCAAAGTAGATTTTAAAGCGAGGTGCTGAAATCGTGTAGGTAATTAACTGTTTTGTACAGTGACAGTATTTCGAAAACTGTTGCAAACTAATACACTCCACGTTGCATATCTACTCTTCGAATACCAAATTTTTAAAACACGTCCCGTGTTAGGTATACAATTCTTGCAAAATTTCCCACCGCAGGCAAGATTTGAACTTACGATCTTCTGTACTACTAACTGGCCTACCGCGGTTCTATCCTAGACTGCGAATTATGCAAGTGTCTCTCGACCTCTAATGCGTGGCAGGGCTCCATCTACAAGGATAGTTTTGCAACTAATTCAATATTTACTCTTCATTTGACTATGCTTGCTTATCGTGTGGGACATTGATTCGTCGAACGATCCGGTGAACCCTACTACTGGTGGGCCTCCCTGCGCAACGCGAAATGTGCCTACAAGTCCTTTATAGGCAAAACACACCGCCTCAGTATACGTAACGTGCACGTCATCACACGCGTCGCTATGACGTTGTATTCTATGGGACCGCATGAGACTCGGCACACCGCGTTACGCGCGTGAATGACGTGCACGCATACGTCCTGCATACGGAGGCGGTGTCTCCAACACTTTACTTTAGGCAAAAATCATAAGACTCTCTTACAAAAGAAAAGAGTCTTTGTTTATAGTCTACAGTCTTTCTCTTTGTATAAACTTACATTCAATATCTACTTTGGTCCAAGCTTCACAGAGTTGTGAGATAGGTATGTGACGTGAGACGTAAGACGTGCGACATCGCGACGCTTGAAACCATTTCTATGTAAAATGTAAGAGATAGAAGAGAAAAAGCTAAACAATATGTGAGACGTGCTTCGCAATGATAACGGCTGACGATCACTTGTCTGACAGATGTCATCTTAGTCTCGCCTCACGTCTACTCTATGTAGCTTGCGGCTTACCTACATCTCGCTTACACACTTGACTAAACTAAATCACAATAACTAACCAAGTGTAACCGGAAGTTAACTAACAAGTTTCCTGCACAGCTGTTCGTGTTGTAGTTCATATCTCGTTATGAATGGATGATTTAGTGGAGGATGAAAGAGTTGTGATGTCATAGGATGTGACGTAAGCGATGTGTCTTGTGTTTGTATGAGAATTTGTGTAATGTAACGATGATAGCATTTATAGACAGTACGTTTTATACAAAAAAAAAGACGGTAAAATGATGTTGAAAAAGGATAAAATAATTTTGAAACCCCCGACTTTAATAATCTATGTGATAAATAAGAGACAACTCACATTATGTAAAAGCTTTTGTACAAGTGAGTTGATTTAATTTATCACTGAGTCAGACATAATATGAACAACAGTATGTATTTGGTTCTCGAAGATGTAGGTGTAGCAATCGCATAGGTAATTAACTCCTTAAGTTAATAAATAACAATAGAAAATACGTCGGGGGCTGTGTTGAAGTTTTGAATATTTACTTACCTACATCTCGCTTACACACTTGACTAAACTAAATCACAATAACTAACCAAGTGTAACAGGAAGTTAACTAACAAGTTTCCCGCACAGCTGTTCGTGTTGTAGTTCATATCTCGTTATGAATGGATGGTTTAGTGGAGGATGAAAGAGTTGTGACGTCATGGGATGTGACGTACGCGATGTGTCTTGTGTTTGTATGAGAATTTGGATATTGTAACCACAAAGTAGGAAGGAAACAATTATTTTATTATTATTATTATTTATTAATCAAAATTACACACATTATTATTACAGGATAAACCCAATGCAACAATGTATTTAGTTAATCTTATTATAGCTTAAGTAACAAATTGTGACTTCTATGAATTTCGTCAACGTACAACTATATATATCAGTTACTTTCGCAACTTCGTTTAGAATCCTTAATGCGGTATTTAATGGCGAATACTTTAGAATATTAGTTCTACTGGGAGGAATCAGAAAAGTATGGTTTCTTTGCCCTTGACGCAGTCGTGGATTTGGAATAGACCATAAAACATTTTCCAGTATCTGCGGATTATTTAAAATACCTCTAACCACCTTAAAAATATATACGACCACTGTCAGATGACGTCTTAATTCAAGTTTTTGGTAGCCGGTCATACCCAAAATAAACAGTGTCGGATACATGTGCGGAAAGAAAGGGTAAATACCATATGCCTTCCAGTAAAGAAACCGGACAAATTTGTTCTGAATCTTTTCTATCATGTCAGAGTATTTGGCTTCGTGCGGACTCCATATCATGGCACTACTCTCTAACCGACTCCTTACTAACGCGTTATATAACGTTCTTATAGTTGTCAAATTCTGAAAGTCTTTGCTTTGCCTCAAAACAAAACCAAGATTTCTATAAGCCTTTTTACAAATATCAACCACATGCTTACGATAGCAAAGATCCTCTGACACCATAACGCCCAAATCTCGAGCAGAAGTTACTCGAAGAAGCTCCTGCCCGTCAAGATGGTACTTAGTGTCAAGTGGTCTTACTGCTCGAGTACAAGACATTACGTGACATTTGGACGCATTGAAAAACAATTTATTCTCAATACTCCACCGCACCACTCGGTCAATGTCGCTTTGAAGTCGTGCCACGTCTGACGCATCGTTGACAGCCAAAAACAATTTGAGATCGTCTGCAAAGAGAAGACATATTGCATCTTGAACCTCGGAAGTAAGATCGTTAATCATTATAATGAATTCCAGAGGACCCAAATTGCTGCCTTGACTTACTCCGGACAAAGTCCTATACTCAGCTGAGACGTGACCCTCAAATTCCACAAACTGTCTACGATCTGATAAGTAATCCGCAATAAAGTGCAATAGTTTTGGCGAAAACCCCATCCTCGCAAACTTTTCCAAAAGGATGTCGTTGTCGACCGTATCAAATGCCTTCCGAAAGTCGAAATAGGCAATATCCAATTGGCCTCCTATACGTGCATCAAGGGTTGTGGCTGCGTGTTGCATGAAGCACATGAGATTGGAATCCGTGCTGCGACCTGGCCTAAAACCATGTTGGACATCCGCAAGTTGGGCACTTATTTGAGGAAATATAGATGCATATAATACAGACTCAAATACTTTGGCAATAGTAGACAGTACTGCTACCGGTCTGTACTCGCCAACATCCTCACCCGAGCCTCCCTTTGGTACAGGTATAACTCGAGTGAGTTTCCACTCCTCTGGATACACAGCAGTTCCCAAGCAAAGGTTGAATATGTGGTGCAATGGACGTATCAGCACCGGTGCGCAGTCTTTAATCACAAATGGAGGTATGCCATCTGGCCCCACAGAATGTTTAGCTTTAAGTCGCTTAAGGGCCATTTCCACGTCTTTGGGAGATATCTCATCAATATGAACTCTGGCTGCCCCATCCCCTATTGTAGTTGCTGCATTTGCATCTAGCTTCGGCTTTCTTGTATCATAAACCGAGTGGAAATGCCTCGCAAATTCTTGAGCACATTGATTATTTTCAAGGATAACCCCGTCTTTTTTTATTCGTGGCTTATTCCTTCGTCGTCTCTTATTAGACATATAAGTCCAAAAAGACTTAGGGTCGGCAATAAATTGCTTTTGTAACCTATCATTGTACTCATCATATGCAATTGATATCTTGAATTTGGCCAAACCACGAAAGTGCGAAAATTTTTTATAGTCTTCTGGCGAGTTAGTAGTTTTGTATAACTTATGCCATTTAGCCTTATTCTTAATATCACTAATTATATCGGCATTATACCATTCAGGATAACAGTAAGCGTCACCTTCCTTTGTTACCTTTTTAGGAGCGCACGCACATATAAAATCATTTAATTTCTGATATAGAAAACAACGCGCGGGGCGCCAATACAGATGGCTCACTCAGTAATAGCGAGGATTTTGACGCTTACTGACTTTTAACTGGAAATAACCTGAATCTCAGGTGAAGTTTAGGTAACTAGAGAGTTGGTTGCCACGAAAGTCATAATTTCTTGGATTAAATTGGTTAACTCACTAAATCACAATAACTAACCAAGTGTGACTTTTAAAGCACTCGCGATTGTTTTCACACATTTTAAGTATTGAACCGGGTCTTTCGCGATAATTATTTAGGTAAACCTTTATAATTTACCTGTGTCCCGACGTTTCAACACAGTTTCATGTGTTGTGGTCGCGGGTTGACTAAGGTCCCAGCGAGATGTCATCTAGGCGGTGGGCGACGAGTTCTTCTGCTACCCACATATGTCTTTAAAATCTTGATCGCGATAGACCCGGTTCAATACTTAAAATGTGTAACCAAGTGTGACCGGAAGTTAACTAACAAGTTTCCCGCACAGCTGTTCGTGTTGTAGTTCATATCTCGTTATGAATGGATGATTTAGTGGAGGATGAATGAGTTGTGACGTCATAGGATGTGACGCGATAAGTCTTGTGTTTGTATGAGAATTTGGATATTGTGACGATGACATTTATCCACAGTATGTTTTATAAAGCTCTATCGTTTGCTATCTTGCTTTAGTGTGAATGAAGTGTTTACTAACAATTTTTTCTTGTTTTCAGGTAACTTATACCACGTTTGTACTGTGGCATCATCAACTTATCAAATCGAATACAGTAAGTTATGTAGTAATAGCCTTACTGTGTGGTAGCGACTAATAATACTGCCACAGGGTGTTTCGTAAAAGGCGATGTAAGTTTTTGACCTCGGCTGAATATCTTTCGACTATGGTCAACCGCATGGTGGCGGTGATACCATCTACAATAGTATTTCCGAAGAGGATTGACGTCAGGCAGACGCCGTTTAATAAAGCACAGCCAAATCCTTCTGCTACATGATTTTGTGCTCTAACAAAACATGTTGCGCTGACCCCAACTGATTTGGGATAACGGATGTCAGATGATTAGGTTATGAAGTAATAAGTAAATGCCCTGTTAGAGGAACAACAAGTAGGTATGAAAATACACCGTACTTAGGTTCATACATTGTTTAGTGCATTATTAATAAATCTACATACCTACATAAACTGAGTTTACTACGCTGTAAAGTACACTTGTTTAATCAACATTACAGTGTGAGGTACGGGTACCTATGAGAATTAATTTAACTCTGTCAGTTTGTCCACAGTCAACAGTTAATCAGAGGTGCACTCTCTGATTGTTTGTTCGTATTGAGAGAGAGACGACACTCGATTTCGAATTGTTTTCGAGTCCATACGGGTACATATTGTTTATGTATGTATGTATGTGAAGCTGGGTACCACAAAATAGGGAGACGATGTGCGGGTAGGTACGCCATATACCCACCTTAATACTATATTGGGTTAAGTTTTACTAATAACCTATAGCAGAAATGCAGGACTGGCTCGTGATAACAAACAAACAACTTACCCCAAGAAACATAGGTCGAAATATGAAAATATATTTTAGTCCTCCCATACATTTCCGATCAGCTGAGGGTTGCTATGAGAGGACCAATTTTTTTCATTTAGCAACAATATGGTGTAGGTATAAATCACAGATTTAGAATTTTTTTTAAAACGTTTTTAAATCTGTGGTATAAATGATCGGAAAAAAGGGCGAGCTGTCCTTCTATGAATTCTCCATTTTGTGATCCAGGCATGTTAACTCATCGCCGCGAAGTTTCAACAAGTAATTCTGTTAAAAGATCTGAAACTTCAGGTGCTTTCACAGCTGAAAACTCAAAGGTTTCGGTCTGATGGCTCAGTGAACTGATCAACTTGCTATTTTAAAGATTATTCCAACTTTATTTAACAAATACAACATCAAAGCTGATTTTAAACTGTTTAATGCTAATTACCCGACTGCATCAGAAGGAGGGTTATGTTTGTCGCGAGTACGTATGTATGTATGTTTGTGCACAAGAAAATTCTTTTTCACGGGCTATAGCATAAACGGATAATTTGATTTTGACATATGAGGTGTCGTTAGATTCGTCTCAGCAGTGCGAGTGACACTGGCTATATTAAAAATTCATAAATTCAAGATGGCGGATTTTTATCGCAAAATATAATTTTTAAATTACCGCAGTCGGGTTTTTATTTTAAATACATCTGCTTGTTTTAAGATTATTCTAACTTTATTTAACAAATAAAACATCAAAGCTGATTTTGAACAGTTTAAAAGTTTAATGCTAATTTTGCTTCACTTCAACATGATTTATTTGACGGTTGTCGGCCCGACGTCTCGTCCGTAACAAAATTTGCTTTGGAATCTTTCATTTATATAAAATATCTTGTTACCACGAAAAACTGGTTTTTCGTAGATTTCTTTAAGATAACTGTGTTTGTGTAAAGGTCAAAATAAAGACCGAGCGCAGCGGCGTCGTAGTGCACAGTCAAGGTGACAGCGTCGTTCATAATCAGTTCATTAACATAAAAAGAAACTGTTCCTTTTAGCCCGACTGTCCCGCGCGCCGTTTCCCTAATTTGTGGTATTAGGACGATTGTTGATAATCATAAAATTTGCTTGCGCTTTATTCCTCTTAAAATGATTTATTATCATCATAAACCCTACCCTGACTCATCCAGCCGCGTAACTCTGAACTCGTGTATATTTTTAGCCAGGGTTCAATGCCTGGGCTACGTCTGGATAGTCTCACTTTATTTTATTACAAACAGACCAGCAGACTCCATTCATATTGTATTCGTTTATTTTCTCAGTCCAGAATATAGAGGTAATTCACTCATCGAGATACTCAGCTTTATGAAGTCGTGAGGATAGGTACTTATGTTCTGTGATTCAACCAACAAAGACACGCCTAATATCCCTTGCAGGGTAGGCAGAGCTTAAACGGCTGTAATAACGGCCATGATGTGAATGTCCTATGCTAGGGATATTCTAATTGGTTTTAATTTTAAGGCTGTTATCCTTTTACCATCTGATACTCTTACAAGTAAATTAGATTTAGGTACGATGATGAAGAAAGATTTTTAAATCGTTCCGCTAGTTGTTTCGGTGATTATCGATTACTCACACACACACACACACACACACACACACACACACACACACACGAAAAAAATATTGAATATAAACGCCGCTCAAAATCTTATCACTAGCTTTTTTTAGTACTATACGTCGCGGGTACCTTCGACACACCGAATTATGAAATTCTAGTAGAAAACGCGTCAAACCTCCTCTAAACGCCCTCTAACTTGAGTAAATTTTTTATGCGTAACGTTTTACGCTCTTGATATTATTCTTTTATTCACGGTCAAATGTTTTACACCAAGTATTTTACGAACCTAGTCATAAAATAAAGAAACTCTGTGACAGCCCTGAAGTTTAATTTCATGCATATTTTATGTAATTTTAAAGTAACGTTGAGATTGTCAGCTCCAAAATGCATAATTTGTTCTATGAAGTCTTGACTTATAAGTTATTTTCAGTGTAATTCTAATAACTATACTGTGGCAACTAACCATTTATTCACCATACAATCATCAACACCCAGTCGTCCACTTCCGTATGAATCTTTAAAAGTAAATACATTTTGTTGTGTGCCTTATAACTCGTAAAAGTAGAGAAGGGTTAACTTGTCATGCTGTCGACTGTTCCGAAAGGACTATGCAAATTTTGTGACATCATGGGGCCAACTTGTCCTGCTGTTGACTGTACCGGGGTTAACTCATCTTGCGTTGACTGTACAGGGATGAAAGGACGCGTCACCGGATCTGAACAATTGTCCGCGGCTATGCAAACAGCGACCTTAATTACATGATTGTTGGTACAGCGTGGGGTGAAATAGTCCTGCTGTTGACTGTACCGGGGTCAACTCATCCTGCTGTCGACTGTACCGGGATGAAAGGATGTGTCACCGGATCTGAACAATTGTCCGCGGCTATGCAAACAGAGACCTTAATTACATGACTGTTGGTACAGCGCGGTTGAACTTTTGTTGCTGCCGACTGTACCGGGGTCAACTGGTCCTGCTGCCGACTGTACCGGGATGAAATGACGCGACACCGGATCTGAACAATTGTCCGCGGCTATGCAAACATGACTGTTGGTACAGCGTGGGGTCAACTAGTCCTGCTGTCGACTGTACCGGAAAACTCATCTTGCTGTTGACTGTACCAACGTCAATTCAACATGTTGTTGACTGTACCGGGATGAAAGGACGCGACACCGGATCTGAACAATTGTCCGCGGCTATGCAAACAGCGACCTTAATTACATGGCTGTTGGTACAGCGCGGGGTCAACTTGTTCTGCTGTTTACTGTACCGGGAAACTCTTCTTGCTGTTGACTGTACCGGGGTCAACTTGTCCTGTTGTTGACTGTACCGGGATGAAAGGACGCGTCACCGGATCTGAACAATTGTCCGCGGCTATGCAAATAGCGACCTTAGTTACATGACTGTTCGTACAAGGCAGGGTCGACTTATCCTGCTGTTGACTGTACCGGGGTCAACTTGTCCTACTGTCGACTGTACCTGGATGAAAGGACACCGGATATGAACAATTGTCCGCGGCTATGCAAACAGCGACCTTAATTACATGACTGTTGGTACAGCGCGGGGTCAACTTGTCTTACTGCCGACTGTACCGGGGTCAACTTATCTTGTTGCTGACTGTACCGGGATGAAAGGATGCGTCACCGGATCTGAACAATTTGTCCGCGGCTATGCAAACAGCAACCTTAATTACATGACTGTTGTAACAGCGCGGGGTCAACTTGTTCTGCTGTTGACTGTACCGGGGTCAACTCAACCTGCTGTCGACTGTACCGGGGTGAACTTGTCTTGCTGTTGACTGTACCGGGGTCAAGTCATCCTGTTGTCGACTGTACCGGGGTCAACTCATCCTGTTGTCGACTGTACCGGGGTCAACTCATCCTGTTGTCGACTGTACCGGGAAACTCTTCTTGCTGTTGACTGTACTGGGGTCAACTTGTCTTGCTGTCGACTGTACCGGGATGAAAGGACACGTCACCGGATCTGAACAATTGTCCGCGGCTATGCAAACAGCGACCTTAATTACATGACTGTTGGTAGAACGCGGGGTCAACTTGTCTTGTTGCCGACTGCACCGTGGTCAACTCACCCTGTTGTCGACTGTACCGGGGTCAACTCATCCTGTTGTTGACTGTACCGGGATGAAAGGACGCGTCACCGGATCTGAACAATTGTCCGCGGCTATGCAAACAGCGACCTTAATTACATGACTGTTGTAATCAATCAAGCGACGTGGTGATTCTGTAACAGTAGTGACACCGGTAGTGATGTCATTGTCGGTTTGCGTAAGGATGAGGAATTTTGAAATAGGCACTGGAATGGGACCGAAGTCTCAGTTTAGTGTCGATACATATCAGTACAATGGTTTTGGTAGTTTCATATTCTGCTAAAAGATTATTTACAAAAAAAAACAATGACAATGGAATGACAGTTGAGTGTAGCTGGCATTAAAATGACTAAAAATAGCAGACTTGGTGCCCAGGCGGACTGAAAACCTATTTTTGTTAAGTTTTATGCACTTTACTCGCCATTCTTGTGGTAAAATGTCCATGGTAGATTAAGAGCCCTATGCTCAACAGTTCAATAATCTTGATCTCCTCAAAGCATTTTCAAAACTAGTTACTTTTTCTCTAGTTTCCCTACTGCTTGTAAACTAACCGCACCAAAACTGACCAATGGTTTAGAACAATATTAGCGTTTAGTTTGAACTTGGGTTTGCTCGTCGACCGCTTGACATGTCTGGTTAGACGAGGCAATGATATTATATGTAAGACGTGGCCCACACGCGACAGCGCAACGCTAACGCATGCGTCTGTCAAATGCATGCAACATCAGATACATACTTAAGACGAGGATCCCCGCAGCAAAATACGATTTCAGGGGAAGGGTTGGGGGGGGGGGGTGAGATGCGGATAGCGGGCGCCACAGGACAGTCCAAATTAGGTGCGGGGTAGGCAGAGCGTAAACGGCAGTAATAACGGCCATTTACACCACGTCTGACAAAAGTTGCTTTTGTGTTATTTTCATGTCGGTTTTCAGTATGTATCTGTCAGATGCATCTAGGTATATTATCCGTGCATCTGACATACGCATGCATTAGCGTTGCGTCAAAATAGCGCAGCAACGAACGTTAGGTGTGGGCGTCGTCTTATCCGGTAATCCGACCGCCCCGTTGTTTGTACGGGAACAGGGGTAATCAGTAGTGGCCTCATAATTTTGTCTTTGGAATCTAAGTGAACTGAAACGGGGTCAAAAGCGTGCTAGACATCTCCGACTAGTTCTTTTATAGACACCCCGATAATATCGTATATTATAATGAAAGGGTGAAGAAAACGACGTGAATACAGTTGACCAATTTATTGTGGACTTTGGCACATGCAGAATACAGGGTTGTACGGAGAAAGGAACGCAACTAGAAGGTCTGCCACTTTCAACCGAGGAGTTCCCAAGCGTAGGAAGCAGAACGGTTTGCCGTAGCAATTCCTGGTGCGTTGTATGACTATAGTCCGACAAGTTCGTGCGCGACCTTCCCTAGGAGTGACAGACGTTGGGGAGGGAGATGTCAGCGGGTAGCGGGAGGTGTAGCGGGGAAGGGAGAAGCGCGTGATAGCATAGGGTATATGTATGTGATAATTAGTAAATGTAATTAAAATGACGTATGTCATTATAAGATGGCTGATTATTAGCTGTTTTCAATAATTAAGTATCGCAATGATCTTGGGTCAAGTTTGGTCACTCAATGAAATTGTAACGATATATTATGGTGTTAAATAACAATATTATGATATAGTTAGGATATGATAAATAGTGTTTATATTTACAATGATGAATATCATTGATAGTTTGAAACTTGCTCATTGTTTTAATAATTAAGTTGTGATAAGATCTTCAGGTACAACGTGTTTGTTTACTACAATGTTTGTCATGAATTTTTGTATGAAACTTGAGTTGTAAAATATGGAAAGGTGTTGATAAATCATATATAAAATAATGAATTGTAAGTAACGTGTATTAAGATAGATTAGAAATAGATGTAAGATAACTTCCGGTGGAATATTTTACAATGCCGCGTGTTCACATGTTATTCATAGAAAATTGTATTAAATCCAAATAGTAAAATGTAAATAGCTATTGATAATTCGTATAATGATTAATATGTCATAATTGTGAAATTTACATGTAGCTAAGAATTAGTTTTATAATATTGTGATAATTTCCGTTTGATAGTTGATCACGGTGCATTCTGATTCGTCGCCCATGACGTGATAATACTATTTGGCCCCATCTGATTCGTTGCTGATGACGTGATAAAACCTGCTTCGATTGGTTGTTTTAGACAGTGACGAATCGTGGTGGCAGATGGTTGACGATAATATAAATGCACCGTTTTTCAATTAACGCTCAGTTTGTGTTGGAGTTTCCGGAGTGCAAAGTTAAGTACTTTTCTATAATTTATACTATGCTGTCACTATGTCCATTTATTTGCTGAAACTATTTTCTATATTTAGTTTTCAGCTATTGTGTAACTAAATAATTGATAACGCTAATTTATGTCCAATTATTGGCTGAAACTAGTTTCTGTAACTATTTTTCAGCTATTTTTGTAGAATTTTAATTGCTAAAGCTAATTAATATCTAATTATTTGTTGAAAGTAGTTTCTATTGACTAGTCTTCAGCTAACTTGCAAATATTTAACTGCTTATGCTAATTTGTATCTTATAATTTGCTGTTACTAGTTGTATAATTAGTCTTTAGCTTTTCTGTGTTAAATATGGTTATATTTTATTATATTGTACATAATTATCGCTGAAGGCTAATTAATGTCCATTTAATTGCTGATAAGCTAGTTTGTATAGTTAGTCTTTGGCTATTTTGTGCTAAATATTATTATATTGTATTATACATTGTACATTTGAAAAGAATAAGTGCCAGAGGAGTTTCTTAGCCGGGTTCTTCTCCCTGGTAGCATATAGCTGAACCTGGTGAACATATTGGTAGATTCATATGTAAGATGTGGATGACATATGGTTTAATAAAATCAATATGTTCTTATTTTGTCTGTTTCTAATTTGTTAGACTACCTTCCCAATAAATAATTTACATAATATAATATATACACATTTACTAATTCTATCCTGACATTAAAATAATAACTCAAATAAATATATCAAAGCTTATATTCACACAAGTAGATTATAGCATTTAGCATTTACATAAAATTATATAATATAGTCACATAGCTTATTTCTATCCATTTCTATATAAATCTAACACGCGCATCCGCGCCGCACGTCATATTAAAATAACGGGCTTCCTCGCCCCCCTACCGTCTGTACCCCGCAGGAGGGTCGAGCACGAAGTTGTCGGACTATAGGCTTTCAAACTGTGTTCTATGGCAGAAGCGCAGTTTTGCCACCTTGCTCGTAGCAGGACGTAGAGATACGTAGAGAGACGTAGAGACACGTAGAGAGACGTAGAGAAACACAATGTCCTACTTAGCAGGCTAACTTATGTAATTTCGGTGAACAAGTCGTTACCTCGTTTTAGGAAACCAACAGCGCCATCTATATAACAAAAGTGGTACTAATCAGTGGTTTCTTGTTACAATATCCTTTTTTGAGAAATAACTTAATGGTATTCGATGAGTATTCCCTTTCATGGAAAAAAAACTTTTTATCATTCGAAATTTCTACTTACATTGGGATGTTTTTCATACTATCACGAAGGCAGTGTATTTTTATCAGAAATGCTGACATTTCTTGCAAATTTCACCACATTTACCATTTAGCAGATTTTCTTGATAGCGCAGTTGACTAGTATTTTAGCTGTTTTTTCGTATGTGTGACACCGAGTCGTCCAACGACTCGATGATCTCTGGTCTCAGAGTAGGTATTACAATCGCATACTACAAGTAATAGCCCTCTGGCAGGGTTGTGTAACGACCGCCGTCGGATCATGGTTAGCGAGTGCTATAGAACAAAATTTAATACAATTCGAAAATACATTTCTTGACCGGGTCATCTGCTGGTAAATGAATTTCTTGTGGATCATAATTCATTTTTGTCGACTGTACATTTTGTAACCGGGTTCCGGATGTGTGTTCAGGGTGAAGGGTACGTACAGGGTGATCAACCGTTCCTCCACTGACCGGAACACCGGAAACGCTGGCTCGCTTTGACAGCTTGGGACAGCGGAAACCAGTTACATTGGAAAGGAAAAATGTGGGTCTTGAATTTTGTGTTCAGATTTTCTTTAAAATAGAGATTACGGTGACAATAAAACATTCTACATCAGATAAAGATTGCGTATTTGGCCAAGTTTGCACAAATTCGCAGGCAAAGATTGCGCCGCGGTAGCCTAAAAGAAAGAGGCATCGCCTGTACGGGAAGTTGTTTTAACATACATATATCATCACGTCTGTATCCTTGGCAGGGTAGGCAGAGCGTAAACGGCAGTTAAAACGGCAATGTTCACCATGTCTGACAAAAGTTTGAGAGTCATTTAGAAATACTGTGTATCACCATAGTGACATGTTGACAGCCTGTCGCTTTAAATTGTGATACACATCAACTCTCAAATATCTTAGTTGCTTCTTACGACACCCACGGGTTAGATATGGCGTGATGCTATTCCAAGCGACACCACACTAACGACAACCAAAACGGTGATTAAGCCCAAGGAAAACAGATCGCAACACAAATATACGATACAGAACAAAACCATCTGTTTCAATATTTTCCTCATCTCTCGTATAAATAATACTTCAATATGGCTGCTTCGTTCGCGGCGGTATCAATTTTATGTCTAATGCCGGTTTTATACAACCCATAAGCTGTTTGCGATATCGGCGAGACACGAAACTGATAATTTACTTTTAGCCGATAGCGCTAAGAAAAAGAGGTTTTGCTGACACTGTAGTTTAGCGGAGTCTAGATAACGAAGTACCTACTTTCCAAATTTGTAGTGGATTAATGCTATTAACTAATTTTCATAGAGCGCCTGATCTTTCATAGCAGTTTTTGTAAGGATAAAACTATAAATATCCCTAAAGGTTGTCGTATGATACTTCCATACCTGATGATCCGAATGGAAGGTGAAAAAACCAGTACCTTTTACCATCGGTACTTCGGCACACATCGCTTTAGCTTTAATTCTGACTATGTGCCATGTTTTAGTACTATTTGTTAGTAATGTTTTTAAGTTGAAACCGACGTGGGGCACTTTCTTAATTCTTAGTTTTCTGCCAAGGTTAATCCCCAAATGGCTACCAGTAGCTGGTGCAGGTCATCTATTACCTGATGTCACTAGTCACTTCCACCACATTCCTTCATAAATAAACCGTCCCTATATCTCACGAGATGGCGCTGTATCGATTTTACGTCTAATGTGCTTTTTATTGGTGTTCGTAAAACAGGCATTAAGGGTATCATTTACTTCCTTTACGGCTTATGAATAAAGTGGTGTTGCCTTCTGGTACAAAGGCATTTTAGAACAAAGGAATGACTAAGGGAGTAAATAAGATGATGAGATCAAATGCGGCTGAATGTAGGAAGCAGATTGCACCGCCTTTTTAACCGACGAAAAAACAAAAGAGGAGGAGGTTCTCAATTCGTCCCGAACTTTTATTTTTTATATTAACTGGTTTTCCTCAAGACTTTTTTTGTTTGACATTCAGATCAACCCGTAGAAATTGTTTGAATTTTCCATGTATTTCACGTATGTGTGCGCATCCTATAAATGCTTTATTTCTGAGTTTTCTTGTTCGAATTAAAGGGATAGATGGACCGACACAATAAAAAAAAAAATATTCAATTCCAGATAGTTTTAATGCTGATCATCCATCAGACAACCTGTTTTCTTACAGCTGGAAATAAAATTACAGCTTTTAATTTATATTTAAGCTATTTACATCAGACGACTTGGTGTCCCACACGAAGCGAGACAGACAGGCACCAACAAAACAAAATCATCGAAAGGACCTTTAGGTGCATAATGTCCATTTTGCAAAATGTCCAGTGGTGAAAAAATGACCAGTTTGCATAATGTCCAGTATGCAAAATGTCCGGTTTGCAAAATGTCCAATTGCAAAAAGTCCAGTTTGCAAAATGACCAGTTCACAATAAGTCCAGTTTATATGAAATACTAGGTTACTGACCCATGTGTTTTGGGGAAAGTTGTTCGGTTTCATGGTCTGAACTCACCCCATAATTTCGCTAATTGTACTTTTGCAAACTGGATTTTTTTCAAATAGATAATCTTTAAGCTGGACATTTTGCAATTGGACATTTTGCAAACTAGACATTTTACAAACTGGACATTTTGCAAACTGGACATTTTGCAAATTGGACACTATGCAAACTGGTCATTTTTTCACCACTGGACATTTTGCAAAATGGACATTATGCACCTAAAGGAAATCAAGTTTTCTACCCCTTACTGATGCATTTCGAGATATGTGATTTTACATGAAAAACCGACAGACAACACAAGCATTCACAAAATAGCATTGAAACATAGGCCATTCTTTCGCTGTAACTTCCTCTATAAGTCCATTGCCGTATAAAATGTAATCAAAGCCCACTTTTTGAATGTCAATGTGTCAGAGGATTCAGGAGTGGAACAGCAATAAGACCAGCGAAGTTCAGCAAACAGAAACTGTGAAGCGACGAAAAAAACTGGATGAAACTAGTTTCCAATAGTTCCGTATGGTTTGTCCAACAAAGGCAGCGCCATAAGTTCACAAAGGGGCTGTAGATTGATTCAGGAAACCGACATGTGTCCTTTTTGCAATCGATCAAAAGTTTAACTGTAGTTTTCGGCTAAAAAAACAGTGGTATGTTAAACAAGCGTTGGTATTTGGTCAATGACTCAGATAACAAAAGCTCTACCTACGTACCGGTCAACTTGGTCAAAAGACCAGTCGCGGATTTTCCCTCTATTGTCAGTAGTTTAAATAACAGTTCATTTCATTGAAGAAGAGGAAGGCCTAAAAAGTTTGCATGGATTGTATAAAAGACGATATGAAAAATAAAGGCGTAAGTGAGGATTTGACTGCTGATAGAGATGAATGGAAGAAAAAGACATGTTGCGCCGACCCCAAATAAATTGGCATCAGGGCAGACAGATGATGATGATATTCATTGAACTACTGAGCATTTTCGGTTGCAGCAGTTCAATTTTGGGTTTATGGATACGGCATCAAAGCTAGAAATTGGATACTACCTATACTGTGATAATTAGACTCAAATTCCTACTGTTCAGCCATCAGAAATTCCAACCATAACTAAAGTTACTATCTTAGGATGATGAATAGCTAAAGTCTACCGACCCAGATATTACACAGTCGGCTGGCTCCGATCTAGATTTCTAGATATTGCTGCAAATTTGCTCAGAAATCCACTCGCATAATAGACCGGTTTCTTGGCTAAGAGTACTTTATTGGCTCTGAATGTTGGATCTTAAGTCAACTAAAAGGTAAACTACGGTCTTGCATTCTGATTCGGACGAAGTTTTAAGAACGAAGTTTGTTCGGGAGAGAGCTGGAGCGTTTCACTGGTTCATTGCAATCATTGGTCGAATTGAGTGCAAATAAAATTGAAATGCACTTGCTTGTTTTTTTACTTTAGGGGTCTTATCGTATTATACAGGGTGGACCATAGATTGAAGTCAATAAAAAGAAATTAGATTCCTCACATCTTGGGGTATTCGAAAATACGTAGCGTATGTTCCACGATTATTTTTAGTTTCAGAGTTATTCAACTTTTAAAGTTGTATGGGAAAAACTCGACAATATTTGTCGAATCAAGCCTGTACAACTAGATTTGTGCCTGTTTATAAAAAAAAAATACTTGTGATTATAACTTGCCAATAATATTTTATCCCAGAAAGAGTTGTCGCGTATTTTATTTTTCAGTTTCACCGTTAAAAGAGCTAGTATGGAAGAAACGCATATTTTTAACAAGTTTGTGAAATTGTTGCATTTGCTGATGCATGTTCGATTTTGGATCTTAATTGCCAAAATAATTGGCTTACAATTTCCATATTTGTTTAAAATTTATCCGTCCATGTTCCATATTGTATAATTAACCTTTTATTGTAAGGACTGTTTGCATAAATTAATTTAATTAATCCTTTCCTCAGCTAAGTAACAATGAGGCAAAAGTAAGAAGATAATTATGAATAAATGGACTAATAGAGGGTATTTTTCTTTTCAGGTATATAAGATGGCAAGACCCAGTTTTCGAAAATCCAGTAAGTCATAGTAAAAAATATATCATGCTACCTATTTGGATGGAGTAAACAAGGTGAAAATTAATTAATGTCATAAATAGTTAATTAAATAGTAAAAGCATATGTTAATTAGTTAGTGACTGAAAATATATGTCCCTGTTTTGAAAATAATTATTTATAGAGGCCAGTATAGTATTTATTACACCAAGTTTCGTGACCGTGACTGCAGCGAGTCGTCTTACAGACTAGTTATAGGCGTTTCCAATTCCACCTTCATTTGTAGAGCGTGCGGAAAGTCATGCCGCTCCCGTATCAGCTTATACAGCCATGAAAATTCAGCTTATACAGACACTGAATAAATCGTCTGTCACAGACGTATGAGGCAATGATGATAGGCGTAAGCTACATAAACATTTATTGTACTCCTAGTCAGTTGGATCTCTATCTACATTTCCAGCCGCATGCTTATCAAATTGACGTACTAATTTAATCATACTCGGGTAGCTGTTGCTACTCTAGAGTACTCCAGGACATTATAGATACAATATGTAGACACATTAGAAAAGTCTCTCTTCGTGTGGGACACCGAGTCGTTCAACGAACTAGGCAGGCCTTTGACATGGTTGTGTAACGACCGCCATCATAGGCAGCGACCGGGAACGACGGCTTAACGCGCCCATCCGAAGCACGGAACCATCTTGCTTTTCGGACAATCAGGTGGTTCAGCCTGCAATGTCCTAACCAGACTGGGAACAAATTCACAAAGTGATAAATTATCAACTTTGTGAGCGACCCCACCGGGAATTGAACCCGGAACCTTCTGCGTGGTAGGCAGTCATACTAACCACTGCGCCACATCGGCTGTCAGAAAACTGAGTTGTAGCCACATGTATCGAACTGCTGGTAGGGTACCTACTCGAAGACATTATAGACACAAAACACAATAGACGCAAACTACGTAGTTTACACATCGTATTCCCAGTCAGAAGTAGCTCTGAACCGGCCGCATGTATCAAACTGACGTACTAATTTAATCTTAGTCGGGTAGCTGCTTCAGTTGCTACAGTGTACCTACTCATATTAGTAAACTAAGTAGTTTACACATAGTATTCGTAGTTAGTAGCAGATCTGAACCGGCCGCATGTATCAAACTGACGTACTAATTTAATCTTGCTCGGGTAGCTAGCTAGCATTGCTCTAGGGTACTCGAGGACATTATAGCCATATAATTTAACGAGGGATATAGATGAAAATAAGAAAAGTTGAAAAATTCATTAGCGTCGGCTGGGACTTTCATTTATGAGAATAAAATAGCACTGTGAACGCATTAAAAATTCCAACACTTTTTTCTAAGCACTAGCCAACCCAGTGGTACATTTTACTCACGTCATTTGGTTGTGGTGTCGCTAGAGGTTAGCCTTCTGACTTGCAAGTGTCGGGGAGACGGCCAGGACAAATAGAACTTGTAGAGAGCCTGCAACAATGCTTAGTAGGAAAGTGGCCCCGGCAAGTACCACTTTGCATCTCCCGAGATTCGGTTCGTATACCATTTTTGGTAGGAAGAACCATGGGAAGGAGGAGGGTACATTTTGTATTGGCGGTCATTTTATGGGCTGGTTCACCCCTTAAAATATTTGCTGTTGATTTTTTACACCTCTATCAGCGAAGCACTAACTCAAATTGAAACTAATGCTTCAAACAAACTTTCTACTCAAAACTAACTACAATAATCCCCTGTCCACGACTATCCCATCTACCCTACCTCTACTCTAGCTATCTGTCTGCAATGCGATGCTACTCTCTAGGGTAAAGAAGACGGTCATGACCCAGTATCAAAACCTTAGAGTATATTATAAACAAGCTATAGAGTGTGCGTATCGGCCCGCGCCGTACTGTCAAAGCGTAAGCATTTGCTCCATTTTCTGCATGTGTTCTCACTGGCGTTTGCAACTGATTGACAGAGAGGTTGTGTGCAGACTACTGCCGACCTTTCTAATTTTTTAGGCGCACTCTATGTATACTCTAAGATGAAAAGTACCTAACTCACATAACTAGTCCACAACTAGCGCATCTACCCTACCTCTGCTCTAGCTATCTGTCTGCAATGCGATGCTTCTCTCTGGGGTAAAGAAGTCGGTCATCGCCCGGCCCAGGTGTGTCCGGTCAGGTGTGCGTTTACCCTATTCTATTCAAGAAGTGATTGGTAATGCGCTTTATAAGGTGTTTTGGTAAGTCATGGATTTGTGAGTCATACTTTGCTATGTTTCTTTGTTTAAAAACTGAGTGATTACTTGTAAATACAAAATGCCTATAGGATTTAAATGAAATCCATTTTGTAGCAGTGTTAGTTTATTTTTTACATTCTGCAGCTAACACGGCGTGAAAATGAATATGAATGCTTTCAAAATATTAAATTTGGATCACAGAACAAAGTGTGAAATATTGCAAAAAATTTCATGTAACATACAGGTCACATAGTTGGAACTTAGATGCAGTAAGTTCAGTCATGTACCTTATTTTCCTATTTTTGTAAAAAATACAATGTTAAGTTCTTATCATAATGATTAAACCATATTAATTAACAAAATAGAAGTAGTCGTAAAAATATTAATCAATGTGATAAGAACTTAACCTAACCTATCATAACCAAATTTTTAAGATATTAACCAAAATGATCTGGATTATTCATTAGATTACTTTATAAAGTCTCTTTTCTTACATTGCCATAAAAGCAAACAGTGTGAAGAAAGCTACGTTAAGCAGAAAACAGGGCAAAAAGAAAATCCTCGAGCAAAGTGTTCAAAATTCCGCGACTGAATTTTTTGCTGCTGATTGAATTTATACAGACATGACATTACCTAGTAACATGATTATCAAAGAGTACTTCCACCTATAAAACGTGCATAATGAAACTGACAACATTGTGTAATCGAGTTGATTAATCTAGGGTGTAATGACAGGCGATAATAGCACTTAATGGTTGTATACTATACCTCCTATACAATGTACAGTTTAGCGTGTGTTATTATGTTATGTATGACGTTGAATTCATATTGCAATTGTTTGGTACTAGCACAAAATAGAGAGTTTACAGAAAATCACTCGACCCTTTTAAAGATTTTCGAGATTATCTCTCGTTACATAGCCAGGGTTGCAAGATTCAATACGATGACGAAATTCAGCTCTTAATATGCAGGAATAATACAAGAAAGTAATATTATTCTGAACCGATTCGAAAGCAAGAAATATGACGTTCGTGGCAACCCATATTCTTAGCTACCTTGAGTTCCTCTGTGATTCCAGTTTATTCCAGTAAACGTCAGTAAGCGTCAAAATCTGAATCGAACGTTAGTTTACCAATTTGAAAGCCCAAGTCGAACTTTTGAACACTTCACACGAACTAGGCTAGGTTTATACTACTACAGCCACAACAGTCCACTGCTGGACATAGGCCTCTCCCTTTCGGGGGGTATTGCCAAACTCACTACGCTTGGCTGGCTGTTTTGTGAGCGCAGTGCAAGGTGTTTCATTCACAGAGAACGCTGCAGTCCATTCCCTGAAATAATATGTCTCAGTCGGTTTTTACGACACGCACGGGTGGACATGGGGTGATGTTATTCTGGCAGCATACGGCGCTAGGGTAGGTATATGCATCTTGTAAACAGCATGTAACTATGTAGCATCAGTAATCGACATCTTGATTAATATAGCGTGTAATGATAGACGATAATAATGGTTCGTAATAACCGTATAGTATAGTCTATTAAACGATCTGATGTCATATTGCAAGCGCATTATCGTTTGAAACTTTGCGAATAACAATTTGACCTCACAATAGTACCTATTAGATCGATAGTAAGTGCGATAAGTAATAGATACCTAGCCATTAGAAATAGATGTTTCTAATTAGGGGTTGGGTCTGCTCTTATCCCAATTACTTGGGGTCGGTGCAACACGTTTTGTTGAACACAAAATCGTGTTGCAAAGGATTTGGCTTAATTTTACGACCGGCCGCCTACCAGACATCAACCCTCCTTGGGAATGCTTTTGTAGTGGATTAAGCGCCACCATACGGTTGGCCCTGGCAGTTTGGGTCGGGTTTATCCCTCGGTCGCCTCTTACGACCCCCACGGGAAGAGATGGGGTGGTGGTATTCTACTCTGCCGGCACCACACGGCATTCTAATTAGGGGTTGGGTATAATTGATATTCATCATTTTGTTAATTTGGTCACGGTCTGGTTAGGACGTTGCAGACCGAACCACATAATTTTTCGGAAAGCAACATGGTTCCGTGCTTCGGAGGGCACAATAAGCCGTCGTCGGTCCGGGTTGTTGTCTATGATAACGATACAATTACTTAGACGGTGGTCGTTACACAACCATGATAGAGGCCTACTTGTAGTAGGCGGTTAAAAACTGACACCAGGTTTCATTGGGTCGTTAGGCGGCTCGGTGTTACGCTCGAAAAGAAGATTACCTAGGGGTAACATTTTTACAAATATACAGTTTGCTAGAATATAAAGCAAGAGCTCTTTAATTTAGGGTTAAGCTTTTATCACGGCTCATACTCACCACGCTTTGGTAACACTTAACATTTGATTGGCGAGCGTAATAGAAAAAGCTGTGTTCGTGGGCATCGTAGCACTTTGCTACGCTCGTAGCAAACAGGTAGATCGAAAAACTGTGCCGGATGGAATAGTATAAAGCATCACCTAATAGGTGTCTAATGGTAGAAATAGAGTGGACAAAGATAACAAAGGGGTAAATCCAAGGCAGTAACATTCCTTGCGAATTTGTCAAGTCGTCGAACAAATCAGTGTGGCAACGTGGCAACCTAATAAAGGGCTTAGTCCTATGCTCAGAAGTGAACTGTGTTGTGGCTATTAATGATTCAAGATTACAGGATCAAACCAATAAAAAAACAACCCGGCTTACTTTCCAATCTAACCTCGTTACTCAAATCCATTCATGCTTGAAAATCAGCTGTTCATTGTAAAAAAACAAAATGGCTGAGCAGATGTTCCCGAGCGATAATCAATCAAAGTGTTTGCGTTCCGATACACGGCGTCATTACAAAACGGGAGCGTTCCAATCTACGCAGATCGCTGATAAATTTTAAACGGTAAAGGGGGACGCTGAAAGTAGAAAACAAAAGTTTGCAGAAGGCTCGCTCTCGCTATTTTCGTGCCTGGTAACATAAACTTAGGTTTGGTGTTTGCAATGTTTGAAAATAGAGCAGTTTAGTTAGACATGTAGACATTATACATACATAGGTATTACATTACACAAATATACAGAATTATTTATAGGTACGTACACTCCATAAACTTTTGCAGTAGGTTAGAAAAATTGTGTGAGTGTGTGTGATAAATTTAGTAAGAATATTCCTATTTTGAAACAAAGAAAGCCTGCAGTATGCAAAAACATTTTTTTTTATTAATCAAAGCAAATGTAGAGTCACACCTCATGGCAACATTCATCGACATACATTCCTTTGAGATCCATTGAGTTCCCTGCAGACCTATAAAGTAATGTGTAGTGTAGGTACCTGAGAAAAATTTACACGAAGTATTAAGTGACCCATCTGTAAGACTGCAGATAATTTGTGGCAAAAAGGGGAAAAGCTAAAGGTTATTACAGGTATCGTAGAGTTAAAAGCCTCGATGATAGGCGTATTGTTCTCTTTATTTGAGTATTAACAATGAAAGCGTTTACATTTTATTGGTCAGCTTCGCGTAAATAATATTTAAATTGAAAAATGCAGTCGTTTACTATTGGAGATCAATGGTGCGATGCCGACGGAGTTTTATTTATTAGTTCCAGCATGGCTTCAGTTATACACAGAAAATTGCTACTTTTTTCAGTGCTATAGACCTTGATAAATTCACTTTTGACTATGCTAATTGTAGTACATTTATCTCACATCCTCAACTTCGTAGTTATAGTACCTACTAAAATTAAATAAAGTATACGAAAATTATAAGAAAAACAATGAAATTATAAAAATTAAATAAAAATCCACAGATCACATGATTCTGGACCGAAAAACGCCGGTCAGAATATGATCTCTAGACCGAAGGACTCTGTGCCAACAAAAGTACGATTAGCTTTATCTGGCCTAGACTTCTATCAAGGTGTAGACAAAACGCAACGTATGAAAACAACATTGATACTGTAAGTAGATAGATCATAATTGTTTGAATTAAATGTTGCTCAGGTTGTACGTATTTAGTTATTCACTGGGATTTAAACTAGTTTTGTGAACTAAAGACGAACTTCAATGAGGATTCCAATTCAATTCGAAACTGTAACACAAATAGCTAAACAAAATCAATACAGTAGTAGCAATAGCTAGCTAGCACTTTGTAGCTTGTTTCTTATTCAAGATCTGGTTGGTTCCTTGCTTCGGAGGGCACGTTAAGCCGTCCGTCAAGGTTGCTGTCTGTGATTACTTAGGTGGTGGTCGTTACATCACCATGTCAGAGGCTTTCTACTTGTAGTAGGCGGTTGAAAAACTGACACCAGGGTTCATCCGGTCGTTGGACGACTCGGTGTCCTACTCGAAGAGAGAGAGAGAGTCAACCTCTTAGATAAACGTCTAATCCACAAGAATATAAAAAACCTTCATACCTTGTTTAGTACTTCAACCATGACATTTCACTTCTGGACGTGAGTCTCCCCCAATTGGGGGGTATTGCCATACTCACCACGCTTGGCAGGCGGATTGGCGAGCGCAGTGCAAGGTCTTGCAGATATTCACAGGGAGCGCTGCTGACCATTACCTGGATTCATACCTTAGTCGCCTTTTACGACACCCACGGGTAGAGACGGAGTGATGTTATTTTAAGCCGGCACCACACGGCACTGAATACGCTGCTTAATACCTTGTTTAACCAATAAATATAGGAAATAAAAGCAGTGATTTCTGAGTAAAAAACACAAGCTCTTATAGGGAGGTTCGTAGCGATAACACGATGTAACAACGGACGGGTAACGAGGAAAACATGCGCTTGAAACAACCACACGCTAGTGATGTCAATTTGCCGATAAAATGAACGTACCTCCTACAATAAAAATCCGAATGAGTCGAATAACATCTTGAAGGGACAAAACTAGAAAATGCATTTCGTTTCAGGGTGGATCCAATCCAAAAGGAAATGAGGATTCCGGTCGCGTCTCTTTATCTAAGTTGTTTCGCGATGGCGTCTGACCCTAAGGACCGAAGAAGAAACTCAAATGGACAAGAAAACTGCGTAATTTGGCCACTAGAGGCGCTTAAACACATATTTATCATTAGACAGCTGTACTGCTTAGGGCATGATGGGGACAAGCGTCTAAAGTGCCATCTGCGTCAAGTTTTGCGTATTCTTGTCTATCAGCAGGAGTCATTTTCATTGGCAAATGGAAGATGAATAGTATCGTAATTGAAACTAAAAATCATCGACGCGTCCCACCCATCTCTACCCACATTTGATATGAAATGAACGACGGCCGAGAGATAGCAAGCGGATCGTAAAACGCGTAACGATCTGGATCCGCCATATTAATTGTTTAATTTTATCGATAAACATACCATCGACACGTCCCAACCCTACCCACATTTGATATGAAATGAACGACGGCCAGAGATAGCGAGCGCATCGTAAAACGCGTAACGATCTGGATCCGCCATATTAATTGTTTAATTTTATCGATAAAAATACCATCGACTTCTAAATGAAACTTTCCCCGCTCAAAGCTCTCCAAATATTGCAGAAACTGAAGGTCTAATCCCGGAAATAACACCAACTGAAATCCATAGTGCTATTAAAAGGATGGCCAACAACAAGGCTCTAGGTCTAGATAACATCCCAGCGGAGCTATGGAAAATGATGGGCGAGGCTGCAACTAATTTTCTCACGTTTCTATTTAATAAAATCCTGGAACAAGGAATACCAAACGAGTGGAGAAAAAGTTATCTTGTGCCATTCTTTAAGAATAAGGGTGACGTCAGGCTGTGCGAAAACTACCGTGCTATAAAGTTAATATCTCACACTTTTAAAATCTGGGAGAGGGTGATCAACCAAAGACTCCTTAGACTAACAACGGTGACACAAAATCAGTGTGGCTTTGTAGCGGGAAGATCAACTACAGACGCACTTCATACAGTCCGTACTCTGGTTGAAAAATGCAGGGAGAACAAAGAAGACATCCACATGGCTTTTATTGATCTCGAAAAGGCATTTGACCGTGTCCCAAGGCCGCTCATCTGGCAATCTTTGCGAGCCCAAAAAGTCCCCGAATACTACATTAGAATTATCGCTGACATGTACCAGCGTGTAACCACCAAAGTCAGAAGCCCAGCAGGAACAGGTGATGAGTTTGCGGTCGAAGTAGGAGTACACCAAGGCTCTGCATTAAGCCCGCTACTATTTAATCTTGTCATGAACCACCTCACCGCAGATATACAAAGACACCCCCCATGGGACCTGCTATATGCGGATGATATAGTCCTGACAAGGACAAGCCCAGATGATCTGCAAGATTCCTTGGAAACGTGGAGGAACGCACTGGAAAATGCGGGGCTGAGAGTAAGCCGAGAAAAAACCGAGTACATGCGATGCAACTTTGCGAACACAAATCAGAACCACACCATCTCACTACAAAATCACCCTTTGAGAGAAGTTGAGCACTTCAAGTATCTGGGATCAGTGCTTACTCACAATGGGACAATCGAAGCGGACGTCACTCACCGAACCAATACGGGGTGGATGAAGTGGCGTGAACTCTCGGGTGTACTGTGCGACCAGCGAATGCCAGTACAAGTTAAGGGGAAGATATACAAAACAGCGGTCCGTCCAGCCCTTTCATACGGTGCCGAATGCTGGCCAGTGAAGAAAGTCCATACCACCAAACTCCACACAACTGAGATGAAGATACTGAGATGGGCCGGAGGAGTCACCCGTCTTGATAAGGTGAGAAACGCCCACATACATGGCAGTTTCAAGATCCGGCCCATTGAAGACAAGCTCACCGAGGCACGACTCAGGTGGTATGGTCATGTCATGAGAAGAGAGGAAGATCATATGACCAGAACAGTCATGAACATGGTAACTGGCCCAAGAAAACGAGGAAGACCCCTACAAACTTGGATGTCTGTAGTCAATAAAGACCTGAAGACATTCCACCTAGACAACTCGACGACCCAGGACCGCCTGTCCTGGCGAAAATTGATAAGGAGAGCCGACCCCGATTGACACGGGAAGAGGCTAGGCCAAGAGAGAGATAAAAATACCATCGACACGTCCCAACCCTACCCACATTTGATATGAAATGAACGACGGCTAGAGATAGCGAGATCGTAAAACGCGTAAAGATCTGGATTCGCCATATTAATTGTTTAATTTTATCGATAAAAATACCATTGACACGTCCCAATCCTACCCACATTTGATATGAAATGAACGACGGCCAGAGATAGCAAGCGGGTCGTAAAACACGTAACGATCTGGATCCGCCATATTAATTGGCTGAGCCTAAACTTTATGACCCGGTATAGACGGACTAAGCCCCAAGGGATACGCATCGGTTAATTAAATATTATTTATTATGCTTAGTTGGGGCACTACATACATAGATAAATCACGCCTTTCTCCCTTGCAGGGTAGGCAGAGCGTCAACGGCCGTAAAAATACGGTCGCTATCGCCACGTTTGACAAATGTTTGAGGGCCGTTTTAGGTATTGTCGTGTATCACTATAGTGACAAGTTGTCAGCCTGCTGCCTAAAATTGCAATACACATGTAACCCTCAAGTAAGTCCCTTAGTCACTTCTTAAGACACCCACAGGAAAGAAATGGGGTGATGCTATTTTAAGCCGGAATCACATGGCATTAGGTTAGGGCCCTAATCTGATCAAAAGATGATAGAATAATGTTGTGCAAATGGATTTGTTATAGACATACGTTTTCTGGGATAGTTGTTCAGTGAGTAGTATCCCTTAAAATTGCGGAAACATTAATAAATTCGGCGAATAAGAAAACAAAAGTTTATCTACCTAATGTTTTTTCTTTTTGCTCATGTATAGCTCTATTGTACTTCAGCATTACCGATGTATTTTGAAATGTAACTTACGCTTTTATTCTGAACATTCTTCTTCTTCGTGTGGGACACCATGTCGTCCAACGACCCGATGTACCCTGGTGTCTTTTTCAACCGCCTACTGCTAGTAGCAGGCCTCTGACATGGTTGTGTAACGACCGTCATCATAGACAGCAACCGGGACCGACGGCTTAACGTGCACATCCGAAGCACGGAACCATCTTGCTTCTCGGACAATCAGGTGGTTCAGTCTGTAATGTCCTAACCAGACTGGGAACAAATTCACAATGGGAAAAGAAAAACATCAACTCTGTGAGTGATCCCACCGGGAATTCAACTCGGAACCTTCTGCGTCGCAGGCAGTTGTTCTAACCACTGCGCCACATCGGCTGTCGACATTTTGAACATTACAAATATTTAGGTATAACAGCACATCAAATAAAGAAAAAAACATAAGCCCCAAGGCAAAACGACCTTCTCAAAGTCACTGAAGTCTCATAAAATGCTAAGTGGCTGCTATAAATTAATTACAAAAGTAATAAAGTACTTTTATACAGCGACTCGAGTTACAGAGACAAAAGCATTATCTTGTACAATACCAGATACTAAGGTAATAAGAAAAAACGCTCCTATATATGCCGATGCCGGCTTACAATGGCATCACCCTATTTCTACTCGTGGTTTTCGTGAAAGGCGACTACGGGATGAATCCAGGGAATGGGCAGCAACGTTCCCTGTGTAGATCTACAACACTTTACACGCGCTCGTCAATCCGCCTGCCGAGCGTGGTGAGCATGGCAATACCCCCCAATTGGTTTAGGCCCATGTTCAGCAGTGAACTGTCGTGGCTGTAGTAGTAGTAGCAGCTCGTTTGATACATTTCTAATATTAAATTAACTCCCTTTTGTCATTATCTTTCCACGATGCATAACAAAGTATAAATCATAAATCAATACATCGTAGTATAAAATGAATTCGCTTTTTCCGTTTCTCTGTCTGTCTGTCGTGGAATCCGCTAACTTATCTTTAACCACGCACCTACAGATGTAAAACAACCGGTTTAAAACGTTTAAAACCAAATTTCGCGGTTTAAAACCTGAAATCAACCGTTTTCAACCGTTTAAAACTCGCCTACAAAAAAGAAAGTTCTGTGTTTTACATACACATACATACATACACAAATCACGCCTTTATCCCTTGCGGGGTAGGCAGAGCGTAAACAGCCGTAGGTACCTACAATACAGCCGCTATCGCCACGTCTGACTAATATTTCAGGGCCGTTGTAGAAAAATCGTGCCGAAATGCAAAAAAATTTTTGCCGAGTAGGTACTTAGGTATGAATTTTTGTATGGAACATCCAAATTATTAATATAACCCTGTATATACAAAATTCGGTGTTTCCAACGATTTTACACTGACTTGCTCATCATAGGTTACCTACGCTCGGGCCTCGGAGCGACAAACTAGGTAATAAACCCGCAAAATCACATCATTAATCCATTTCAGTGATCCTTACCTTTGTAATATTACGAAAATGTATTAAAATCAATAAAACATTGTTATCAACCATCCGCCGTTTTAAACCGAAAAAAACGGTTGTTTATGATTTAAAACGGTTTTTTTCGTTTAAAACGATTTGGTTGAATTGGTTTTAAACCGGGCTTACATCTATACACGCACCGGATTTTGATGCGTTTTTTGTAATTGATAGAATGATTCAAGAGTAAAAATTTATAACATATGCCGGGAAAGTGCCTTGTTACCGCGGGAAAACGAGTTGCAGCGGGTGAAACCGCTAACGGGCCGCTAGACGAAACTAAAATTATAGACTGCAACATGGCTAAGTAATCACAGAGGGCGCACGTGTTGAAAATTAACAAGCTTGTATCAGTATTGCACATCAAGTATGCCATTAGATCTAGACATTCCTTGTATCATTATCTGTACTATAATATTCTGTTAGTGCTGAACCTAACTGGGCAGGGTATGATTATATATGACTGCATGTATAAAGAAGTACCAGTGATTTTTCCTGTGGGAATCAATCTTTTCCGACTGCTGCTGTCGTTGCTGTTTTGTTCGACGTTAAATAAAAATTACGTCCCCAAAGAATTGAAATTAATATAATACGATCCACGATGAAATTTGAAATGATCGACTTGCAAAAAATAAATAAAGGTCTTAAAGTGAAACCAACACTGGTCGAAAGGATGGAAGTAAAATATGTAAAACAGGTAATATCCGTGCTTTGTAAGACACGTAATTACGTACATCTATTAACAAACCGTAAAGACACGGCCTTATATTTATTATGTGTAATAATTACCCATATTTCACCAAAGATTTATTTCCAAGACAAGCTTCTCACACCTAATTCATTACAGTAAACATCTAAATTACAAACCGATGTGCTCGGCAGTTCAGGAACAAACACCTTGCCTCAGGTGGTAGTTCGATTCTCGGGCTGAATTAGAGCGATTGTCTTAGCACACTACTCAAATTCTAGCCGTTTTGGCCACAGACGTGTATCGGTTTGGACTACGCAATTACGCATGTTCTACCTTTCTAGCGTGGCATCTGACGGACGAAAGATCTCTTTCAGTGGTTCGTTTTTTGTAACAATTACTACAAAGCTTTGCGCTGACTTTCCCGCATACATGTAACATAGTGCAACCGAGCCAAGAAGTCCACTCCACTTTGCGACAGACTCGGTTTATAGGGATTTTAATGCAGTCATAGTGCTATTCTATTCTCATAAATGAAAATAAGTTTGACGCGTTGACGTAGGCGTTGTACATTGCGTGGCATCAGATAGGTGAGCAGTGTGAAATGTCTGTCTGTGGTTCGTCTTGTGTAGCGGTTACAGTAACAATACAAGTAATATTGAAGCGTTTACCTACCTATAACATTGTTTTTAATTACAGACGCTGAATATTTCAACTGAAGCATTAATAATTATTGTATTCACTTCGCATTGGTAATGTCCATTATGCCATGTATTTCAGAAAGCATCATCTACTATATAATATCTGTCTGTGGTCAAGGAGAACTAAGGCCCTAGACAGCAACATGGCTAGACAAAAGCTGTTCGGTATGTGACTGCAATTCAGAACATGCGTCTTGAAACGTGGTTCAGCTTCGAACTTTGCATTAAATATGCATGCGTCATCTCGACGGTCCCTACGTACAATCCCGTAAGTGGCACCTAAGTCATTTGCCTTTTTTCTTTGATTTCACCTCAGATTGTCATAAGCTACCTTCGGTAAAGACAGCTTGGTTCAAAATGGCCTAATTCCACTCGAAATTGCCACCCCGTAACTACACAATTTACACAATTCCAACGTAAAATCACGGTAGTGTTAGTTAGGAACCCATGTAACAACACATTTTCCGACGTAAAATGACGGTAGTTAAGTAACGTTATTTTACACTGGAAGGTAAACACGCCCTGGCGTGCTCTCTCCCGTATCTGGCACTTACTGCATAAAAATAATTATGATAATATTTGCTATACCGTTGATTTCATATTGTTGAAAACTATTCTTAGCTGATAACCGAATTTTATTATATGCATTTCAACTTGTACTTACTCGTAAAATTTTAAAAATACAAGGTAAAATCCAATTTGAAATACGGTATATGTGTAATAAAACCAACGTAAAATCACTTAACTGACAGTTGTGTTGTTTGTTTGCAATACATTTCCACGTATAAGAACTTAAGTGCCACATAGGCATTCTACAGCTCGAAATTTTCCGACGTAAAACTACGTATATGATTTTTAATATATAAATAATTATTTATACAACATTTTATTACATTTTTCTTACACATATTGACCAAATAAATATATGTTCAAAATTTCAAAACTCTATCTAAAATATTACTAGAGATACACTAGTTTGAAACTTAAAAACGCTCTTCTGTAAAATTTGCTATTTTCAGTTACGTCATTATACGTAGGGACCGTCGATCTATGCCACACATCTATCTGTGGTTCAAGCAGAACTAAGGCCCGAGACAGCAACATTAGCAAAAGCTGTTCGGTATGTGATCTGCAATGCAGAACATGCGTCTTGAAACGTGGTTCAGCTTCGAACTTTGTAATGGTATGCGTCATCTATGCCACACATCTGTCTGTGGTTCAAGGAGAACTAAGGCCCTAGACAGCAACATGGCTAGTCAAAAGCTGTTCGGTATGTGATCTGCAGTTCAGAACATGCGTCTTGATCGACATATCCTGAACAGTTTGCTTGTATGATATAATTTGATCAGACGTCAACTGTTTCTATCATCTAAGGCTTATTCGATCTGATGGCCCTTTTAAGCATCAACCTATATTCTGTAAAAACTTAGTAAGAGATGAATCCGGCAGCGTTGCCTTTTAAAAACAATACCTTGCACTGGGCTCGTCAATCCTACGGCACCAGGGTCTGTCGGTTCGCTGGACTCGATGTCCCACGCGAAGGAATAGAGAGAGAGAGAGGGAGAGGGAGAGAGCTTCGAACTTGGCAATGAATATGCATGCATCATCTATCCCACACATCTATCTGTGGTTCAAGGAAGACTAAGGCCGAGCTGACAAAAGCTGTTCGGTATGTGATCTGCAATTCAGAACATGCGTCTTGATCGACATATCCTGAACAGTTTGCTTGTATGGTATAATTTGAACAGTCCTCAACAGTTTCCGTTGTCTATTAGCTAGTGAATTCGGTGTTCCGGTTATGATACCCATTTTACGACAACATTACATTTTTGGTTTGAACATGTTACAAATTCTTATCTAAAAAAATTGGTACGATCTATGTTGCCAGCCAGATAGACCAAGCAACTTGAGTATGTCAAATACTTTTCATTAGATTAAGTAAGTTTACGCTCAATTATATGGACTTTTGCTACTGATTTATGATTATTATTAACCTATGGTGTCTTAGTGCGGGGCAAATACCTCCCCTCCCTTTTTCCACCTTTCTCTATTTTTACTTTTAGGTCTCACACTTCTTCGCGATATAAGCTTGTCATTACTATTACAGCCACAACAGTCCCCTGCTGGACATAGGCCTCCCCCAATTGCGGGGTATTGCCATACTCACCACGCTTGGCAGGCGGATTGGCGAGCGCAGTGCAAGGTGTTGAAGATATTCCGTTAGTCGCCTTTTCCGATACCCACGGGTAGAAATGGGATGATGCTATTTTAAGCCGGCACCACATGAGTTAAGATCGACTGATATTTTGTGAATAGAAAAGCCCCATAACAAACAAGTGATAGAACAAATTGGTTTCCTCATTTCAGCTGAGTCATCGCCGATAATGCTGGCTCCGATGTTTTCCTCCATTCATGAGAACCCGTTCTGTTCCGACATTGAATTTGTAAATTTTTGCCGCAAGAAAATATTACATCACACACATGAACACATCTCATCAGTCAACAGTAAGCAGTCCACTGCTGAACGTAGGCCGTCTCAAAGGTTCGCCTTAGGACACAATCTCACATTTTCGAATTTATTTCGATTTAGTAATTTAGAACGAAATACAAGTAGAGCCAAACTTCAGCACTTTTTTTGTCTCTGTCGATATCCAACTTTTACCTCTTATCTTCTTAATTAGCCCGTATCGTCCCATTGTTGAGCAAAGTCCTCCCTCTTCTCTTTCCACCCTGTTCTGTTTTGGGCCTCCAATTGCCAATCTTTGCTAAAGGCGTCCAGCTCGTCGCGCCACCTGCGACGGGGTCTTCCACGGCGTCTTCTCGATGTGGGTGGTTGCCACAGAGTTGATGTTTTTGCCCAAAGTTCCTCTGGCATACGGCAAACGTGACCAGCCCAATCGAATTTCAGCTTGGCTGCAGTGCGGGCAGCGTCAGTAATTTTTGTCCTGGAACGCAGTATAGTATTCCTGACCCGATCGGCCAGCTTCAGGCCTAACATACTGCGCTCCATGGCACGCTGACAAACCTTGAGGCTGGACCTTTGAGCTTCTGTCAGAGACCAAGTCTGAGCACCGTAGGTGAGGATTGGGAGAATGCATACGTCCATGAGTTTTCGTTTGAGCGAAATTGGTAGGTCGCTCTTCATGTGATCTTTCATAGACCAATAGCAATAACTTTTACCTCAGAATACATAATAGTACCTTTTACATTCAATAACTCAAAAACTCCTATCATTATTAAATTATGTTCAGTAAAAAAACGTTCAACAATAATAAGACTCTATAATTATTTAACTTTGGTTTTAATGGAAGTGGTGTGGTAAACACTGGACAAACATCCATACGTAAGTGGAGATACAGTAGGATTTGAACTCACGTCTTAACTATTATTTTATTACGTTTGAATCCCGCTACTTAAACTGTCGTGTGTGACACACGATGAACCCCGGCGTCAGAGTTTTTCATCCACCTTCTACTACTACTTCAAGCAGGTATTGTAAGTAAAGGTTCTTGCTTCTACATTTTCTTCAGAACTCATAGTTCTTCTCTTAAATCTGTAAATCCATTACATCCAGCTAATATTTGTAGTAGCTACAATTTTCTTTGCACATTTTAAAGCGAAGACTTAAAACCTCAAACACTAGAGTCACGTTCCTTAGAGCGATAACGTTCCGTTCTAGACTCTTTTATACGTTTAATAAATTTTCCTCCTGAGGTTTTTTATACCGACTTAAGAAATTGAGAAGGTTCTTAGTTTATCAACGATTTTTTATCCATTTTAAGTGCAAGGCTTGCTTTCGACTCTACGTATAGTCTTGTCGTAATAGGTAAAAAGAAAGTGTCTATAAGCGATCCAAGAGAAAACTATTCACACTTGAAGTAATTAGGGAATATGAGAATTTTACACCGATTATTCTCAGACGCTTGGATGATTTGGTTATTTTTCCTTATCTTAAATGTTTGCTGTTATGCCGGCTTAGAGTAGCATCACCCCAATTCAACCGTGGGAGTAAAAACCGACTGAGGGATACTCATCCAGGGAATGGGCAGCAGCGTTTCCTGTGAATACAACATCATACACTGCGCTCGCCAATCCGCTTACCAAGCGTGGTGAGTAGATAAGGCAATACGCCCCGATAGGGGGAGGCCCACGTCCAGCAGCGGACTGTTGTGGCTGTTATGGTTGGTTGGTTTACTCTTATGTTTGAAGACGGTTCCTGTTTCTTTATTTTTCAACGCTTTCTTCCTGAGATTTTATAAGACAGCATCTTTCTGGAGCGCTAATCCAGGTAATTTACTGGTGGGCCAATTAGGGTTGTGGGTTTTTCGTCATATTTCCACGTCAGCTTTTATTCTTCAGGCGACAGATTTCAGACTTGGGGACTTTTTAAGGAGCTTGCTTTAGTTTATAGTTTCAAATAGAATTTGGACACGGACTTTGACTTAAAAGGGAGTGAACCACTCTATAAAGAAGTACCCAGTATCTATAAGGTCCTATTATATTGAGTGCAAATAGTTAGAGGGTGTAACTTTTAAAGCACTCGCGATTACTTTCACACTCATAATAGTTACTTTAACGGGTCTTATCGCGATCATCTTTAGGTAAATAAACGATTTACCTGGAAACCCGACGTTTCGAATGAGTTTCATCAGTCATGGTCTCGGGCAGAGAGTGTGTTCTACTCGTGAAACTGAACAACTTTTTTGGTAACTTTTTTCTAAATATGATAAAATATTTTCGGCCTCCCATACAGAAATTTCCAAAACGTGTGACAGTTTGTATGAGAGGTTCAAATCAACAACAACAAGCGATCGTGGGAGACGTGAGGCAGGCGACATTGCGACATTCAAAACCGTTTCCTTATAAAATGTTTCATACGAGTATTAGAGACAAAGATACACATAATTATGAGACGCGAGTCGCATCGATGACGGCTGACGATCGCTTGTCTGACAGATGCAATCCCACGCGTTGCTTCGCGAAGCTCGTCTCCTCTGTGGAGCATGCGCCTAACCTTACTTTGCCCTCGTACCAAAACATCCCGGCCCAGAATTACGTTGCATCATTTATTTGGTCGGCTCAGAAAACCCAACAGATTCCTCACATTATATTATACCTCTCTTCCATCGTAATGGATTCCGTTGTGCAAATTGGCGAAGACTAACGGTGATGTTGATCCTTTGCAATAACAGTATGAATTAACGATGAGTTGCTGTCTGTTTGAACAAATATGTTTTGTATGGCAAATGGCAGGTATGTGAGTTTTGTCTGACTTAAGTAGTGTTGGTTGTAGGGCAGGAAAATATGGTAAACTACGAAAATTATGAACCATCCCCCTGAGTGTTGTAGTCTTGTTGTAGTGTGACTGATGCTTTATACAACAGACAGGATAGGTTAGGTATAAAAAAAAACACCGTGAAACATTTTCTTAACTAATCATCATCATCGTATCACATTTTCGTAGCCAATCAGAGTCCCGCAGTGACATTTTATTAATCCTTCTATCTAAATAACTGTCCTTTATCTTTGCTTGCTACCCTCTGAAAAAAGCTTCAATATTTACCACAGGAAAGTTTATATTTTAGAGCAATAAATCCGCGGGAGAATGAGTAAGTTCGCAATAAAATCTCCTAAATTCTTGCTTCGGGGGATGGAGTGAATATTATGCAAATCGTCTCGCAATTTTGATATGTTTCAACACTGAAATACGTAAATCGCAGAATTTTGAATACTTTGATGTTAAGTAATCGTATTTAAAAGGCTTTCTGGGAAGTCATTGGCAATGTATTTACAGTTCAACTGTAAAAGCATTTCGAGTACATAATTGGGTTAATATTTTGTATAGCTTACAACTCGGTCCATAAAACAAAGTGTTTCTTTTCACTACTTTCGTATGGTTTTTTTTTTTTATAATGTCCTTTCCTAATTAAAACTAAGAATTTACTTACAATTACTATGTCAACAGGCGCTAAGCCAAGTCAAGCAGCCAATCTTTGAGTCCGGCTAGACCAGTGTTGCCGGCACTCGAAAATCAAAAGATCCGAAATCTAGTCCGACAGGATCCGATTGGATCCGATTTTACCCAGAAGAGGCGTTAAAAATTTTGTGATTTTTGCCCGTGTTTTTGTGAAACATTTTCCTACATACTTACAAAAAATGAGCTGCAATTTTTCCTAAATTGCATTGTTTTACCTTGTGTAGTGTCATATGTAGTTAAATTAAGCCTAACACAGACAGGATGCAGTGCGTGGCACACACCTGTTCACGGAGGTAAATATGCGTCGCGCGAGCACACCACGATACACAACGCAGCGCCGTATCTGGTCTGACATCATTCTTACTCTCGCATACGTTACCACTGGAGAAAGCGTGCACGTAAGTACGCATGCACGCCCGCATTTGTTGTGTTGATCCGATGAATTTCAACGTTGCGTTGCATCGCGTGTGAGTTACTCACGAGGACTTGCACGCCGCGCGTCGCATCCGGTCTTTGCTACCCTGTTATTCACGTAGACGTGCACGCTTGCCATATGGCGCACCCGGTCTGGCTAGCCTGTTACTCGTGTAGACGTGCAAGCTTGCCATGCGGCGCACCCGGTCTGGCTAGCCTGTTACTCGTGTAGACGTGCACGCTTGCCATGCGGTGCACCCGGTCTGGCTAGCCTGTTACTCGTGTAGACGTGCTCGCTTGCCATGCGGCGCACCCGGTCTGGCTAGCCTGTTACTCGTGTAGACGTGCACGCTTGCCATGCGGTGCATCCGGTCTGGCTAGCCTGTTACTCACGTAGCCGAGCACGTTACGCGGCGCACTGGTCTGTGCTACCCTTATAGACAAAATCAAACGGTGGAAGATTTTTTTGCTGTGCGATCCATTTTACGCTCATGCTTATTTTTTACTGCAGGCACGTTCGGTTATGATGAGTATCTGTAATTGATCTGTAATGTTTCGACTATTTTTTTTTAAATTATCCGAAATTATCCGCTGGAAATGAGGATCCGCCGAGGATCCGATCAGACCCGAAAAGATCCGAAATCGCATCCAAAGATCCGCGCCGGCAACGCTGGGCTAGACCTTAGAGTACCTATATAGTGTGAAATTTTGCTAGTGACCGATAGTGAAACCTCAGAACCGGCTGGTGATAAGGAACGACTTTTCCTAAGGAACATAGGTTGAAATATTAAAAAAAACTGACCTCCCATACAAAATTGCCGATCAGCTGATTTCAGCTAGTGTGGGAGGCCCAAATTTATTTTTCATATTTCGACCTATGTTCCTTGGGGAAAGTTGTTTCTTATCACCAGCCGGTTCTATGTTTTCGCTTTCGGTCACTAGTAAAATTTCACCCCATTTACAAGCAAGCTATAAAGTGCACCTAAAAGTTAGAACGTGGGCAGTTAGTAAGAACACAACCTCTCTGTCCATCAATAACAAAAGGCTAGTTACAACAGTAATGAACCTCCATTACTTCTCATACATTTGACGTAGGTATCTAGGGAACAACTGCTTACGTTTGATCGTATAGCTTGCTTATAATATAGCTCTAGGGCTAGACACTCCAACTGTCAATTTTAAGTCCTATGTGATTTTTGATACTCTATCTAAACGTACCTATGCCATGGGTGTTTATTTGGATGACATCTCATATTTCCTTCTCCACGGGGGTTGAGCACAAACTGAACTCTATTTACCTTTCAACCGAATACCACTTAGTCACGTATGACTGTTCCAGACGCCTGTTTTCCTGGTAAACAAACTGCCTACGAATTGCAGTGCAATATATTTTATACTACACCTGCATAGTAATTTACCTATAGCTTAACACTCTATAGGGGGGAACGTTAGTCATTGTTCAACGTACAAATTAGCGGGAGGGAATTAACCATACAAATCACTTTCCTCCCGTGGGAATTTTTATTTTATTTATTTATTTATTTAACCATTTATTGTACACAAGAAACATAACAGAACAAAACATAAAGAAAAAAGACACAACAGGCACTGCTTATCTCTAAAAAAGAAATTTCTTACAGCAGACCTAACGGAGAGAATTTCATTTGGCGAAAGGCGGATGAGACGTGCACAATATCTATGAATAATATTGGTATAATACGATACACAGATACGGATTAAATCTAATAAATATATATACGCATAATAACCTATCTAAAGTCCTACATAACAGTAAATAAATAAATACATAAAATAACATATAATATATATAATAAATATAATACGGGTTAATTCGGAAGAGAAAGATAGTGCTCCTTGACTCGCTTCTTAAAAACGGTGATAGAAGGACTATCGCGTACAGTATGAGGGAGGGAGTTCCATAACCTGACTGCGTGAACCGTAAAGGAATACGAATAGAAATCGGTCTTATGGTGAGGAATAGACAGTAAGGTCCTGACGTTAGACCGACAGGGCTTATCCAATGAACGCGAGAACGCAAAACGCTCGCGAAGGTAAGGTGGAGAAGAAGGGTTGTAGAGAATGTTATATAGAGTAGAGAGAATGTGAGTATTCCTGCGAAGACGGATTGGGAGCCACTTGAGCTGAGAGCGAAACTGGGAAACGTGGTCGTATTTGCGCAGTCCGAAAATAAATCGGATGCACAGATTTTGGAGACGCTCAAGTTTGTTTAAAAGCTCCTCGGTGGCATCTAGGTAGCAAGAGTCGGCGTAATCCAAGATGGGTAAAAGAAGTGATTGAGCTAGAGAGATCTTCGTGCTTAGGGGCAGAAAGCTTTGGAAGCATTTGAGTGAATGAAAGGAAAAGTGCATTTTTTTGCTGAGTTCGTTTATCTGAGGTCTCCAGGATAGATTACTGTCCATCAGCACTCCAAGGTTTTTGGGTGTTAGTGAGGCAGATGGTAACGCCGTTGTAAGTGACTGGAGGTAAAATGGAGTAGTCTATCTGTTTAGTCATGTAGGAACTGCCGATAATTAGTGCCTTAGATTTGTTGGGGTTGACTGACAGGCCGAACGATTTAGCCCAATTTAACACATTGCTGAGATCGGTATTAATATCTTCAATACCACTGACGATGTCAGCAACATTAACGTGCCGGTAGATCTGTAGGTCGTCTGCGTAGAGATGGAAGTTGGAAGAAATGACAGTAGTAATGGTGTTTATAAAGATAGAAAAAAGAAGTGGTGAAAGTACGCCACCCTGCGGTACGCCCGCAACAAGATCACACCAGTCAGAGGAATTCTCATCCGAGCGGATCCGCTGCGAACGACCACGAAGATATGAGTCGAACCACAAGATTGCTGAGTCAGAAATATTAAGAGAGCGAAGAATAGAGAGAAGTACATCAAAGTCTACGGAATTGAAAGCACTGCTAAAGTCAAGCAATACAAGGATAGTCACTGACTTATTTTCCATTGCAAAGCGAATGTCATCAGTGACTTTAAGCAGTGCTGTAACGGTACTGTGACCGGGTCGAAAGCCAGATTGATAGGGAGAAAGTAGACTATTAGATGCAATAAATGTGGCAAGTTGCTGATGGACAATGTGTTCAAGGACTTTGGAGAGGAAAGGTAGGATCGAAATAGGACGGAATTCGGAGAAAGCGGAGGGATTGGATGTTTTAGGGAGAGGAATGACGTCTGCTCGTTTCCAAGGAGACGGGAAGGAACTCGATACCAAAGAGTAATTAAAGATATGTGTGAGAATTGGTAGGAGTTCAGGGAGAATGAGCAGGATCATTCGGGAACACAGGTTGTCATTGCCCACAGCAGTGGAAGTTATGGAGAGAATATGCTTCCTAACATCGCTCTCAGCAATCTGGGTGAAGGTAAAAGAAGAGCATGATGGTAATGATTGACTATTGAGAAACGAGATGGTGTTAGATTTAACATTAGCATCAATAGTTACAGGCGGAGAAGAAAAATGTTGGTTAAGTTGATTAAGATCTAAGAGTGAATTGGAAGTTGGCGAAATTTTGCCTATACCAAGCGATTTAAGAAACTTCCACACTTGAGAAGGATTGCATTGCTGTATGGAATTGTGTATGTGGCGTCTTTTAGCATCTCTACACAGACGCCTACAGTGGTTTCGAAGAAGTTTGTAACGGGTGAAGTTGCAATCAGAGCGACACTTTCTGTATTTTAAATAGGCCTTATCGCGCTTCAACATAAAAGCTTTAATGTCGTCCGTTAACCAGGGTGCTGGACAATGTTTCATTTTAACTTTTTTCACAGGAGCATGAGCATCGAAAAGTTTTAACAAAACATCCTGAAAAATCTGAACTTTCGAGTCAATGAACTCAGCTGTAAAAATCGGAGCCCAGTCAATACTGGATGCATCCTTTTTCAAAGCTTCCAAGTTTATACCCCTAAAACTACGCAGATGAAGGTATTTTGGTTTACGCCTAGGGGGGCGGATTTTATACGAGAGAAAGATAAGGTCATGGTGAGAAAAGCTAGCAGGGAATTGCCCGTGAGCAGCAATATTCTCCACAGAAGAAGTTATGATTAAGTCAAGAAGAGAAGGGGCACGGTTAGGCATGTGATGCGTAGAAGAGAGAGGAAGAATGTGAAGGTTGACCGAGGACAAGAGAGACTGCAGTTTTTCAGCGCGAGCGTCATTTTTAAGCAAGCACGTGTTGAAGTCACCCAATAAAAGAATGTGCTCATAGCTTGGACAGTGTAATCCAAGTAGACTTTCGAGAGGATCGAAATAATCGATTGTTAGTGATGGGCTATAAAACACGGCGAGCAACATCTTTTTATGGTGAACTGTCACTTCGACAAACAGGTGTTCGGCTTTAGCTTTAAACTTCTTGTGGTCGGCCGTCGAAGGAGAAGTGGAAGCACTAACAACAGTGTGCACGATGTCGGCACGCAAGTACATTGCTACACCGCCACCTCCCTTGCCCGTGCGGTCATTGCGGATAAGTTTAAAACCTGGAAGAGGAAATTGATAAGATGAAAGAGAAGGCTTTAACCAAGTTTCAGAAATGAAGATCGCATCAATAGGAGTATTACTGAAGGACGCCAGAAGATCAGGATAGTGGGCAGGAATACTCTGAGCGTTGATGTGGACTACATTGAAATTGTTTGAAAATTTAGAAAAATTTGCGTTAAGTTGGTCATGGATTGAAAGAGTTTGAGAGTGAGTTATGGAACTATCACCATCATCACTGTCGTCGGCACTCAGGAAAATATCGGACGAGTCGGAACACGAGAAAAAACTATCATTGATATCTACCAAATTATCCATAAAATAAATATATATAAATATATATAGATATGTCGGAGAATGATCGAACTCTGTGGGTATTTAGTGAAATTATTTGACAGTTGATAGTTCGCGTTTTGATAATTTGCCTTCCATTCCATTGCTATGAAAAATGGAAGATTGAGTGACTGAACGAATGAACTCATTCGAGTGGGATTGACGAATGATGAACTCGAGTGTCGAATACGATTGATTCATTCTCGGTTTGGCCGCGCTGCCGTTAACTTGTCTTTTGAGGTTAGATTTCAATCCGGCGAAATCTTGGTAATCTTGAAGTATTTCGTGGTGCTGTGGTCTTCAGGTGATGGCGGAGTCCTAGATTCGTATGGGCTACAGAATATTTGTGGAGATTGTGACAGTTTCAGCTAAGGTATGGTTTTCTTTGTGTCTTTTCGAAGTTACGTTCGTAATCCGATAGAATCATGATGATCCTGGTGTATTTAGAGAAACCTGGGCCTCCAGGCTATAGTGGAGCCTTAGCTTTATAAGGCTAGTGGAATATTTTACGAGATCATGAAGTTTGTGATGGTTTTTAATCGTTATACTTTCGAAGGTATGCGAAACGTTAGTGAAGTGCAGAAATCGTACGAGAATGGTGATAATAACTGGTGGTCTATCCTTGTAGGCATGCAGGGCTGCAGGCAGAGGACTTCAACGGTGTCTGGTGTTGAAGAGTGCTGATTATCGGGATCTGACGACTGGCGAAGAAGCGCTGACGTGGATTAGCGTGAGTCTAAGGTTCCGAGATTGTTCCTCTAGGTGTGGTGTAAATGCTGTCGTATGGTTACACCATACCTGAAGAGGGCTGCCAGCCCGAAACAGCCTGGATGGAAAAGCTGACTACGTGATAGTGAGTATACTGTGGTTTATCATTATAGTGGCAGTGGTTCGAGGTAGCATGTGACGATGCAGTATCCTGACAGGAGTCGGCAGTTGACCATGCAGTATCCATCAAGTATCCATCAGGTACTCAACGAGTATACGCCCACGACGTGCTGTTGGTTTTATATCCTGACATTACTGACGCTCGTAAGATTTTATGTTTTGTTTTGTTATGGGCTTCTTCTTCTGCCCTTCTTCCCGCTCGTGCCCCTGCCCCATCCTGATCTGATCTTCGACATCAGAAGTGGGATGACCATTGTTTTAGGGGTTTGCGTTATGAGGAACATGGCACTGGGATGGAGTATCAATGATGATAGTTGTGTATTGATGATTATTTGAGATAGATGTCAAATGTTTTCTAGCGGTATGGATTACCCTTGTTTTCATGGTTTAGGTTGTTTTAGGATTTTAACAGTGGGATTACCCTTGTTTTTGAGGTCTATGTTGTCTTTGGAGTTTGACAGTGAGATTAACTTTGTTTATGTGAAGCGTTTCGATTTTCACATTGTTGTGCTATCAATGTACATGGTTGTTTGGTTTGACCATTGTTTTCGTGGCTTAGATTATAAGGAGCCTAAGGATATTTTCTTGGATGGTGGATAGTTGTTTGTGTGAGATGTTTAGCTAACTTCAGTGGCTATTTCTGAACAGTTGAACATAATTGGCAATCATCATATTGCTGTTATGTGCTTTGCTGTGAGAGAAATCTTTGATATGGCATACTTGTGGTCTTGGGAACTATCGTATACCCATTGACAGTTTTCTTGAGATCTATCGGATGCCAGATGCAGTTAGTCTCTGGATCACTTCAGTTGCAATGTGAATATCGCACTGGGGTCTATCAGACATCCACTGCAGGTTATCTTGAGGTCTATCAGACGCTGAATGACTGTTGCCTTGAGATCTAACAGATGCCGGCTGCAGGTTATCTTGAGATCGGATCAAGTAACAGTAAATGGTTGCCCTGAGATCTATCAGACGCCGGATGCGGAGCAGGTTGTCTTGAGATCTGATCAGGCACCATGTGCAGGTTGTCTTGAAGTCTATCAGACGCCAGACTACGGTTGTCTTGAGACTTATCAGACGCTGCTTGCGGTTTGGGTTGTCTTGAAGTCTATCAGACGCCAGACTATGGTTGTCTTGAGACTTATCAGACGCTGCTTTCGGTTTGGTTTGTCTTGAAGTTGTTTAGACGCAGGACTGTGGTTGTACTGAGATTTTTCAGAAGCCAATATGGGTTGTGTTAAAGTATGTTGTGTGTATGTGAGTAGCATAGTAGTTATTGTCGTTGTTGGGTTCCAAGTGGCGGGAGGCCAAACATGGAGCTGCTGATCTGACTACTTGTTGTGGTCAGGATGGACGAACGGAATGAAAAGCATAGTTGGTTTCTTTTCTTACGCATCAGCCGAGGACGGCTGACTTGTCAGAATGGCCGTGTCGGAGAATGATCGAACTCTGTGGGTATTTAGTGAAATTATTTGACAGTTGATAGTTCGCGTTTTGATAATTTGCCTTCCATTCCATTGCTATGAAAAATGGAAGATTGAGTGACTGAACGAATGAACTCATTCGAGTGGGATTGACGAATGATGAACTCGAGTGTCGAATACGATTGATTCATTCTCGGTTTGGCCGCGCTGCCGTTAACTTGTCTTTTGAGGTTAGATTTCAATCCGGCGAAATCTTGGTAATCTTGAAGTATTTCGTGGTGCTGTGGTCTTCAGGTGATGGCGGAGTCCTAGATTCGTATGGGCTACAGAATATTTGTGGAGATTGTGACAGTTTCAGCTAAGGTATGGTTTTCTTTGTGTCTTTTCGAAGTTACGTTCGTAATCCGATAGAATCATGATGATCCTGGTGTATTTAGAGAAACCTGGGCCTCCAGGCTATAGTGGAGCCTTAGCTTTATAAGGCTAGTGGAATATTTTACGAGATCATGAAGTTTGTGATGGTTTTTAATCGTTATACTTTCGAAGGTATGCGAAACGTTAGTGAAGTGCAGAAATCGTACGAGAATGGTGATAATAACTGGTGGTCTATCCTTGTAGGCATGCAGGGCTGCAGGCAGAGGACTTCAACGGTGTCTGGTGTTGAAGAGTGCTGATTATCGGGATCTGACGACTGGCGAAGAAGCGCTGACGTGGATTAGCGTGAGTCTAAGGTTCCGAGATTGTTCCTCTAGGTGTGGTGTAAATGCTGTCGTATGGTTACACCATACCTGAAGAGGGCTGCCAGCCCGAAACAGCCTGGATGGAAAAGCTGACTACGTGATAGTGAGTATACTGTGGTTTATCATTATAGTGGCAGTGGTTCGAGGTAGCATGTGACGATGCAGTATCCTGACAGGAGTCGGCAGTTGACCATGCAGTATCCATCAAGTATCCATCAGGTACTCAACGAGTATACGCCCACGACGTGCTGTTGGTTTTATATCCTGACATTACTGACGCTCGTAAGATTTTATGTTTTGTTTTGTTATGGGCTTCTTCTTCTGCCCTTCTTCCCGCTCGTGCCCCCCTTCCCTTGATGATCTTCGACAGATATATATGTAAAAAACGTAAATATTATATTTAAAGCTACACTAAAATAAATACACAAATTCCTACAATGTCAGCCAACGCAACACCAGCCGCGGTTTGCTGTAAGAGAAAAAAAAAATACGTTGCACAGCATTTAACATAAATAAAATTATTACAACAATAGTACGTCCATGATTACAACATTATACATTTTAAAAAGCACTCAAAATCATTGAAAAAATAAAAAGATCAATGAAAAAGATAGAATATCAACAAAAAAAAAAACTTCATGATTACGATAGTTGGAACGAAACTACAACGAAACGCAAATTTCGTTTAGAAATCGAGTGACAGTCGAGTCAGCTGTCAAACAAAAAAGTGAAAAAAATTATAACCTTCAAAAAACACAAAATACAGAAGTTGTACCCGAAATTACTTGCAAAATAATATAAAATAATATTCAAAAACTACCTTTACATGAAGAAAGTGATAGTATTATGTGACTAAATTGAAGAGACAGCCGAGAAACGGGTGCAAACATTCATGTCCGCCGGTCTCTGAGAACCCGACCACCAGCAGCGGCAGCTTTCGACGACTGTTCCTGCGCCTTGTTCTTCTTCTGCGGCGGGTCCGTAGGGTCCGAGGAGCGACTTGTCGTGGAGTCCTTATGCGGCGGATATACGGCCGTCAAGCGCTTCAGCTCGCTGAGAACTTCAACCCTTTTCCGCGTCTTATCCGGTAGCAGCACGACAATTTTGCCCTCCGACGTCCAGCAATTTCTCACTCCGAAATGTTGACGGGCCTCCATAAATAAGTCATGCCGAGACTTAGTGAGAAACTCGGATATGGTGATGCCGGTGCTCTTTAATGATGTTTTCGAGTCCCACGCCAGCCGTCGTACACCCAGGTCACGGAACCGCACCAACACTGGACGAGGTTTAGATGAGGCGGATCCCAAGCGATGGCATGTTTGCAGGTCGGTAATATTCATGTCGGACAACTGCATTTTGTCGGATAATATGCTGAGAATCACTTCCTCAACTTTTTCTTCTTTCTTTTCAGCTACTCCGTGGAAAAGAAGCACCTTACGCCGCAAGAACGTCTCATGGCGGTCCTGGCCAAGAGACAACAGCTCAGTTTGGGCCTTAAGCTTACCAAGGGCTTGCCAAACCAGGGTCTTGAATTCCAAAAAATCACTGGACAGGGCCGACAGATCCGTGTAGCCAGCAGCTGGTGAAGTAGTGACCTTCTGTAGCCGCTCCTCAAAGTTGGTCATGCGGGCAAAAAGAGCCGCCATGTCAGCAGAGGTGGAAGTCAGCTGTGATGACAGATCCATGGCAAGTTGAGGTGGTGAAAAGTGACCGAAAGTGCAATTTTAAGTGAAAGTTGATAGAAGTGCGTACTGGTGATGAATTTACTGACTAATTAAACTATTGCATATGTGAAATATTACTAAAAAAAAAACAGAAATTACTACAGTTGAACAGGTAGGTAACCACAAGTTGATCAGTTTTGAAGTAGTCATTAACAAGTTGTCCAGTTTCATAAGTTTTACAGTTATTAAAGTTGTTCAGGTGTAAAAGTTGTTCTGTTTCAAAAGTTGTTCAGTCTCAAAAGTTGTTCAGTCTCAAAAGTTGTTCAGTTTTGAAAAGATGTTCAGTTTTTAAAATAGTTCAGTATTAAAAAGTTGTTGGGTTTCATAAGTTGTTCAGTTTTGTAAGTTGTTCAGTTTCATAAGTTGTTCAGTTTCATAAGTTGTTCTGTTTTGAAAAGTTGTTCAGTTTTGTAAGATGTTCAGTTTTGTAAGTTGTTCAGTTTTATAAGTTGTTCAGTTTTATAAGTTGTTCAGTTTTGTAAGTTGTTCAGTTTTGTAAGTTGTTCAGTTTTGTAAGTTGTTCAGTTTTGTAAGTTGTTCAGTTTTGTAAAGTTGTTCAGTTTTGTAAAGTTGTTCAGTTTTGTAAGTTGTTCAGTTTTGTAAAGTTGTTCAGTTTTGTAAGTTTTCAGTTTTGTAAGTTGTTGAGTTTCATAAGTTGTTCAGTTTTGTAAGTTGTTCAGTTTCATAAGTTGTTCAGTTTCATAAGTTGTTCAGTTTTGAAAAGTTGTTCAGTTTTGTAAGATGTTCAGTTTTGTAAGTTGTTCAGTTTTATAAGTTGTTCAGTTTTATAAGTTGTTCAGTTTTGTAAGTTGTTCAGTTTTGTAAGTTGTTCAGTTTTGTAAGTTGTTCAGTTTCGTAAAGTTCTTCAATTTTGTAAGTTGTTCATTTTGTAAGTTGTTAAGTTTTGTAAGTTGTTCAGTTTTGTCAGTTGTTCAGTTTTGAAAGTTTTTCAGTTTTGTATGTTATGAAGTTTTGTAAGTTATTCAGTTGTTTAGTTTTGCACTGCCGTATGCATGTGAGAGTTTGGAAATGTGTACCTAGGTAGTTTATTTTTTTTTCGGATGTTTCAATTCGCCTCATGGCTGTTACAACTGACCCCGCAGGTGTAGTATAAAGCACTATGTATTACTCGGATGAAAGTCCGACTACAAACTCGGGTGTATTGAGGCCCTCAGCTGCGCTTCGGGCCTCAAACTACACCCTCGTTAGTAATCGGTTTCTTTCTCCCCGCGTATACAATGTACTATTGTGTCAGAGGAGCTGTAAAGTAAATCCTTAGTAGGGTTAAATTTGCATCATCCCATACATGGATGATTCATTACATTCAGGATAAAAGCTTTTGCAGACATCGCTAAGTTTGTGACGACGCTACGTTGTCAGCATCCGAAGACCCAGTTTAGCGGTGGATGCATAACTTTTGAGTATAGAACAAAGGTATTGGAAAAAATTCTGTTAGTAATATTATATCAATCACTTATCATCTACTTGTTAAATATTTGGTAGAGAATTTAGCCGCCTTCTTTTCGGCTGGATACGACCTCCAGATGATGGCTGTCTTATCAAGGTCTAAACTACATATGTCAACAAGCGAGCATTACCTACTTATTCGATTAATAACACTCTACTTTTATTCAATCTGCTCTAAGTTCAAATTGAATACCTACATAATTATCATTTCAATTCCATCTAGTAATTAGATTCATTCCCTAATCAAATATTGAAAATGAAATACAAGATTTGCCCAAACAACCATCAGATTCCCTTCTGAAACATCTCCGCAGAAATTTGAGTTCTGAATTCTAGACTAGGCGCTAAATTCAGTATTTACAGCCGATGTGGTGCAGTGGTTAGTATGACTGCCTGCCACGCAAAGGTTCTGGGTTCAATTCCCTGTGGGTTCACTCTCAAAGTTAATATTTATGACTTTGTGAATTTGTTCCCAGTCTGGTTAGGACATTGCAGGCTGAACCACCTAATTGTCCGAAAAGAAAGATGGTTCCGTGCTTCGGATGGGCACGTTAAGCCGCCGGTCCCGGTTGCTGTATATGATGGCGGTCGTTACACAACCATGTCAGAAGCTACTTGCAGTAGGCGGTTGAAAAACTCTGATACCAGGGTTGATCGGGTCGTTGAATGATTCGGTGTCCCACACGAAGAGAGATAAATTCAGGATATCTTTACTGACGATTTCTTACCTACTGATTATCACCCCTACTGTGTCTACGGATTCATTTCCATGTCTCGGAATGCTCCTCTCTCCAGGATGTTATGAATTTCAACCTTCATTTAATCCTTGCTTGATGGTTTCTGCTCCTCCAATTATTCCCCGTCTCGAAATGATTTTCATGTTTGCAATACAGTGGTTTTGTAAATAATAGACTGATGTTTAATTGAAGGGAGGGAATGCCACTGTTGTTGTGATTGTTGTTGAAAAACTCTGACACCAGGGTTCATCGGGTCGTTGAACGACTCGGTGTCCCACACGAAAAGAGAGAGTTGTGATTATTGTTGTGGTGATTGAATTTCCAGATAATATATTCGAACTGAAAATCGAAACTAGTACCATACAATAAATTATTACGATGGTTTAAGATACCCTAAAAACCAAGCGTCGCGGCGGCGTCGTTGTCGCTGTCAAATGACTGGTTTGTACGGGTTTGTATGGGGATACCAGAAAGACTGGGCGTGAGCGTCAACGACGCCGCCGTATCGCCGTCACGTTGACAGCGCGCTGAGAAGCTCAGGGTTTGTATGGCGCTGTCAGTTGATGCGGTCGAGTTTTTCTACAAGACCGCAGCGACATTGATCGCACGTGGCCGATCGGGATCGAGATGCATGTCCGAACAAACACCTTCTTTGGCCTGTCTCTCTCCATGGTGCACCTCTGTGGATTTTAATTTTTCGATTCTATTCCTGCCTTTATTATTCTTTTCTTCTCGTTAATAAACCCCGTGGCATTATGCACCCCATCTTGAGAAATTATATTCATTCTCGACCTTCCGTTTCTGAATTCTCGAGATTTATTCCAACAGATCGGTGCATCTTTTATTAACAACTTCAAAATAGGAGAAGTCCCCAAGTTTGGTTAATGTTATTCGCTTTATGAGCGCTCCTTGCGGTACACCGGACTTTGTTGCATTGATTTGACTGTCTGCTGATTTTATTTAGTAATCAATTAATCAAAGAGAGCAACCGGGTTCGACGACTTAACGTGCCCTCCGAAGCATGGAGACATATTTATTTTCGGTTAATCAATTTCCTAGCTAGTCTGGGAACAAATTCAGAAAGCGATAAATAATCAACTTTGTATGTGACATACCAAGAATCGAATCGCATGCAATCGCACTACCACTCCGCCACGTCTCGTCGGCTGTTAGACTGTTGATACAAATCTGTGAGGAATTGATTTCATGCATGTATTAGTATCCGTATGAATTTCATCAATGAATTACTAGGGCCTGGGTGGAGCTACACAGGCAAAACGTAAGACATGAGACGTGAAACGTTCTACATAATGATCATGACCCATGAAACAGTTTCCATTTAAATTGTATGAAACAGAAGAGACGCTGGCTACACACGTGAGTCGTCGTCGGCTACACACGTGAGTCGCCCGTCGCATCGATGACAGCCGGCGATCACTTTTCTGACAGATGTCATCCTATGTCTCGCGTCGTACCTCTTCTCTGTGGAGTTCGCACCTAGGAATTCAATCTATAGTTTCGTGAGTTTCACACAAAAGACTACCCATTAGGATATGAATGAAGTTAATAGAAAACTCTGTAATAACATTACCCTATGAAAGGCTGTACACAGCCTTTGTAGGGTCAGCAGCCTATAATAATAATATAATGCACAGGCTATTAACTTGATTGATGTAGCCAAATCTCTTTTCTTTACAAAAATTGTTTTGGCTGAAACTTTTTTGTGGTTACTGCTAATTTATTCTGTGATGGCGGGGGTATGATTGAAGGAAATCTTTTCGACTTTCCCTGTTATTTTAGTATATTTTTTGCTTAGATTTATCATGCGCAATGATTTTGGAAACGCATATATTTTTTATAAGAAAAAAGTTTCGTCCCATTCCCACACTTATAATTCTGCCTAGAAACTATCATTGTATATTTTGGTGGATTTAAAAATTTGTACTTAATTTGTGCTGTTTACGAAATAAAATATTGTATTTTTATTTTTTTATTGAATTGACAGAATAAGGACTTAGCAATAAAAACCATGTAAGAACGTAATTCTAGCTATATCTGTATTCTCTGATCGAACTTGAGACTTTAGCGTTCCAGGCAGACGTACCACATCGGTCGTCTAGTGTTGCAGGAGGCAAAATAATTTGAAATTCAATTTGTCCTTGTCGGTAACACCCATCACTTGACTGGCAGGTGATTGACAGTGGACCCAATATCGAGAGAGTTGCTAGAGACACGCTGTTCTTTTTAAATAGCCAGTAGTACTAAAGGTACTAAGTCAGCCTTAAAAAAAGTAAACACACTCATAGCCCGGGGACGATGGCTAAACATCTAAGACCTTTACCAACAAGAATTGTATTTAAAAGTCGAGATCTCGGAAACGTATGGAATGATTTTCATTAAATAGAGACTCATGTTCGTGTGTTCTGCACTTAAGGACACGAGAACTGATAATTTAATTTTCCGTTTCACCCACCTGTTCATCAAGGAAATGTATATTTCTGACGTTTAATTTTGGTATATTTAGCCGTAGGTAAATACCTACGTTTTCTGGCCCACCGGATACATGTCACTCAGAGAGCTATGGAAAGGTCTATGCTCGGTATCTGATAAAATCCGGAATGAGGCTATCCGCAAAAAGACCAAAGTGACGGTCATAGTCTGGAAGTGTGGCAAGTTGAAGTGGCAGTGGGCTGGTCTAGTTTGTCGTAGAACCGATGGACGGTGGAATAAGCGGGTTTTCGAGTGAAGGCCACGCCTCGGCAAGCGTGGACTGCAATACGCTGAAATACAAATAGAAATAGACCTACGTTTTCAGCAATAACTTGGTAATGAGTAGTAAAACCGGCCGTGATTCTATATTCGCTCATTAGGCGCAGTGCACACAGGGCACTCGGCACGTCGCGCGCCGGCCGAAATTAACCGCCGCCGGCGAACGCAGGTTCCCGGTCTGCGGGTGTACACGAGCAAAACAAGTGCAGTAGGGCTGGCACTAAGGAGATGAGAATTTAATATTGACTTGAAAGCCAATTTGACAGCGGTCAAATCCGAGGAGACTTGTCAGCAAACAAAAATAGTTCTATAAATCATCGCATTAGCATGATTTCGACAACTGTCAAAAGTAGCCCGAGATTTAGTATTTAGAAAAGCAATAGGTAGCATATGTTTAGTGTAGCTTTAGTTACTGTACCTACTGCGGGAATTAGTTTGACTGACCATGAGTGTATATCCACACATTAGGCGCAGTGCACACAGGGCACTCGGCACGTCGCGCGCCGGCCGAAATTAACCGCCGCCGGCGAACGCAGGTTTCCGGACTGCAGGTGTACACGAGCAAAACAAGTGCAGTAGGGCTGGCAACTGAGATTTTAAATAGGTAGGCACACATTATATATGCAATAGATAGGTAGCAGTGGCGAAGGGTGGCATTTAAACGAAGGTAGGCCAGAGAAAAAAAATGTACTTACTGTAAGAGTATGTCAATCAATGTAAGAGTATTGATTAATTAATTTTTGAAGATGAGAAGCCGATGGGAGTCGGTATGTAGCAAAACTCCAACTCAGACTTAAAATATTTTATTTAACATAGGATACAAAAAATATTACTTATTGATAGTCAATCATTCATTCCACAGACTTGGATAAGTCGTTGTAAAAAATAGAAAATTGATAGACACAATTTTCTTTTTTTATAGTCCTGGGTTAAAGACAAAATCACTTCTCAAAACCATGTAAGACTTGTAGAGTGGGAACTACATACTACGACTTTCACGCAGGTTTTAGAGTAAAAATTGTCTCCTAACTCACGTCGGCACCTACAGAACCACCGCATGTACGAAACACATGCAATTTTGTAGGATTTCAAAAGAAACCTGTCGGCCTAAAAAATACCCAGGTACCTACTGCTGGATAATGCCTTACGCTGGACAGACCGATCGATACGTTTAAAAATAAACAGCTTATTTCCAATTATTCCCCAGAAAAATATCTGCCAACTAGGGCTTGCATTCGAATATTCGAATATTCGAATAATTCGAATAGTAAACCAGATCGAATATTCGAAAACACATTGGGAAAATTCGAATATTCGACCATAATCATAAACCTTTGGTTTTGGTTTTGGTTTGATGTTTATTTCGAATTTTCGATGCTTGGTTTCACTGCTGTCATAATTATTATTGATTTAATGTTTTATATTTGTTTTTGTGTTACTATGAAAGTTCAAGAGTTGATTTTTAGATTTTAAATATTCAGAACTATAGATGATAGTCTCAAGTTAATTTTTAAAACATATTTTTTGTGAATGATCATTTGATGATCGACTGGTTTATTAAATAAGTCGGAACTTATTGCTTTGTTTTCATTTCATGACAACATTTCTAGATTTCTAATCACTATGACCAAAATCGTCATATAGTACCTATCTATTGTTTATGAGTTTCTTGATATTTCTTTTGGTTTGATATTTATTTCGAATTATCGATGTTTGATTTGACTGCTGTCATAATAACTATTGATTTTATGTTTATATTTGTTTTAAGAGTCATTATGAATACTCAGAACTATAGATCGACACGCTAAATTAGATTTTAAATACTCAGAACTATAGATGAGTCTCTTATTCATTTTCAAGCATATTTTTCGTGAAAATAAAGCAAATTTCTATTTAAATAACAAGCTTTTTCGTCTTTTCGAAATATTCGAATATTATTCGAATAATTCGAATAATCCCGAAAAAAAATATCGAATATTCGAATAGTAAAATTTTCGAATATTTGCAAGCCCTACTGCCAACCCTATCCACCCCGCAGCGGTTAGGCCAAAGTCACGCACTGCACGCGAGCGAAAACGAGACGCGTAGCATTTGCAGAATGTCAGTTCCGTTTTTCTTATTTCGGCGCGGGCGCTTAGACCACATGTTAGAATAGAGGGAGCAAGATAACATGCAATTATGATGTTCTGTATCGGTGTGGCTTGGACATAGACAAATAGCAAACGAGAGCAAAAACCCGGTGCCAAAAAGCCGGAGCAGCGCTATCGCAAGCGATAGGAAAATGCTATTTCCCATCTCATTTTCATACAAATACAGTTTCTGGCAAACCGTATTTGTATGAAAATAAGGTCTAAATTCGTAGTATCCTAACGCATACGTTACGGAGCGCAAAAATAACGCACTAATGGATGATACGTCTGATTTTCGCCTAAAGATACTAGATGCCGGGAAAAGGCTTTTGCCTTACAGTGGGACAACGACAACTAGTAAAAACTAGTTTTGGTTTACTTGTATATGTATATCGTAATTAGCTCTCTCTACATAATCATCTTCCTGCCCTTATCTTAATTACTTGGGGTCGGCGCAACACGTTTTGGTTGAATACAAAATCATGTTGCATAAGGATTTGGCTATGTTTTACGACCGGCCGCCTGCCTGACGTCAATCCTCTTTGGGAATGCTGATGTAGGTGGTATCGCCACCATGCGGTTGACCATAGTCGATAGATGTTCATCCGAGGTCAAAACTCTACGTCGCTTTTTATGAATCACCCTGAGTGGACTAGGGGTGGCAGTATTCTTAGCCGCTACCACACGGCGAAGTCGTAAGGGCTCTTTCTATATAATATTTTCTCGCATCCCGGCCCATAACGGAATGTTATGGCTGCCGATGTATGGGAGAGATTTGGTTACAGTATGTGGGCTTATGTTTATTGTGGGCTTGTTTTGCTAAAAGAATGTGTAAATAAGACGTAGTAAGTAAGTAGTAACACGCAGTAGGTAATTTGCTCGTATTTTGGAAAACACGCTTTATTTCATTTCAAGTATTTATTTTATTTAATGTCATATTTCTTTGTTTCAGGTAATTAAGAAATCTGCATGTCATCAGATTACACGAAATCATGCCCACACATCCTAATTAGAGATCGTTCGCTGAGTTTTGTAATAACAATAACAGTAAGTTTTATTTACCTAAGTTCGTGATGGTAACCTTCACTAACGTAGCGTAATCGACGATATTATTTAACATTTTAGGCCTTTAGGCGCTAACTTTACACGTGAGACGTATGACTTGAGACGGAGACGTGAGACGAAACGATGTCCATTTAAAATTCATAAAACGGGGGAAACGCCGTCTGCACACGTAAGATCCGCGTAGCATCAATGACGGACGACGATCACTTGTACGACAGATGTCATCTTATGTCTCGCGTCGCACGACTTACATGTGAAGTTTTATCAATGTTTAAAACAAATGCTTGACCAGTGAGTGCTGATATGGTAACATGCCTACTCAAGACGCACTTTTATCTGATACCGAACATGGTAGGTATCCATTATTCATCTTCTTTTAGGCGGCCATCTCAAACAATTGATAATTCGAAGTGCTAATAGCAATTTTAGAATAGAATAGAAAACAATTTATTCTCATAAATAGTACAGTACATAACACAAAACGAAACGAGGTAAATAGGTACATGGTTAAACCAGTAAAACAATTTCGGATTCAACGATTGCCAAAACCCAGAAATAACTCGCTTATCAACTTGTTACATCATTTGCTTCTGACAATCACAATTTTGAATTTCTAACCCCGTCTAAATTGTGTCAATTCGCTCTCCCATCGAACACTCGCCAGCTGTACCTTAAGTTTTGCAAGTTTAAATCGCGGAATACAACCAGTTTTTCCTTTAAGGGTCAGTTCCCACAGAAGGCGACGAGACGAGACGCGACGCGACGCTGCAATGTCATTTTCAAGCGGCATCAAGATGCAACGCGCGGCGCCGCTCGATGCATCTTGAAGCCGCTTCAAACCCAGACGAGACGCGACGCGACGCAACGCGACGATGCAATGTCAGTTCAGGTGACGTCACTTTCGGCCGCCTGTCAGTCAGATTCCCACGCTCAGTGTTGCCGCGATGGGAAAAAAATCCTACAAATTTTGGAAACTCGATACGAAAAAAAAGTAAAGTAACTTGGTTCTACTTGGTACCTATGAAGGGTAGGTAGTTGTTATTGAACTAAAAAAGATCAATCATTCGCAGTAGTTCAATTGAGTATAGTTTCATGGAACTACTGCGAAGTTTTTTCGCACTAGTTCCATTGGGCCAGGTCAGACAATGGAACTATCGCAAATCTTAGTTTACGATCATTCGCAGTAGTTCCGTTGAGTAGTTGTCAGTGATCCACCTTCTCACGAAATAGTGTATGCTAGACTATCAGATTGTTTGAGAAAATGGTAGGTCTTGAAGTGATCTTTCAGATGACAGCTGTCGAAAATTAGATCCGTTTTATAGGAAACCATAAATCTTAGACTATCAATTTCTTTAAGGAAATGGTAAGCCTTGACGAGTTTTATCAAACGACAGCTGTCAAACTAAAATCACATTTATCTCGGCAATCATTCATGCCAGTCTATCAGTTCGTTTGGGAAAGTTGTAGGCCTTGAATAGACCTTCATTTTATGTGACAGCTGTCAACCTAAAAACAAGTTTATCTCAGCAATCGTTGATGCTAGACTATCAGTTTGTTTGGGAAAGTTGTAGGCCTTGAAGAGACCTTTATTTTATGTGACAGCTGTCAAACTTAAAACTCGTTTATCTTGTCAATCGTTCATGCTAGACTATCAGTTTGTTTGGGAAAGTCGTTGGTTTTCATGAGAACTTTATTTTTAGTGACAGCTGTCAAACTTCAAACTCGTTTATCTCGTTAACTATGCATGCTACACTACTAGTTTTTTCAGAAAAGTTGTAGGTCTGGACGAGATCTACATTTTAAGTGACAGCTGTCAAACTTCAAACTCGTTTATCTCGTTATCTGTGCATGCTACACTACTAAATTCTTCAGAAAAGTTGTAGGTATGGACGAAATCTACATTTTAAGTGACAGCTGTCAAACTTCAAACTCGTTTATCTCGTTAACTGTGCATGCTACACTACTTGTTTCTTCAAAAAAATTGTAGGTCTGGACGAGATCTACATTTTAAGTGACAGCTGTCAAACTTCAAACTCGTTTATCTCGTTAACTGTGCATGCTACGCTACTAGTTTATTCAGAAAAGTTGTAGGTCTGGACGAGATCTACATTTTAAGTGACAGCTGTCAAAATTCAAACTCGTTTATCTCGTTAACTGTGTACCCTACACTACTAATTCCTTCAGAAAAAAGTTAAATGAGTTTAAAGTTTGACAGTTGTCACTTAAAATGTAGATCTCGTCCAGACCTACAACTTTTTTAAAGAAACTAGTAGTGTAGCATGCACAGTTAACGAGATAAACGAGTTTGAAGTTTGACAGCTGTCACTAAAAATGTTGATCTCGTCCAGACCTACAACTTTTCTGAAGAAACTAGTAGTGTAGCATACACAGTTAACGAGAAAAACGAGTTTTTATTTTGACAGCTGTCACTTAAAATGTAGATATTGGCAAGAACTACAACTTTTCTAAAGAAACTAGTAGTGTAGCATGCACAGTTAACGTGATAAACGAGTTTGAATTTTGACAGCTGTCAATTAAAATGTAGATCTCGTCCAGACCTACAACTTTTCTGAAGAAACTAGTAGTGTAGCATACACAGTTAACGAGATAAACGAGTTTTTAGTTTGACAGCTGTCACATAAAATGTAGATATTGGCAAGACCTTCAAGTTTTCCAAAGAAACTAGTAGTGTAGCATGCACAGTTTACGAGATAAACGAGTTTGAAGTTTGACAGCTGTCACTTAAAATGTAGATCTCGTCCAGACCTACAACTTTTCTAAAGAAACTAGTAGTGTAGCATGCACAGGTAACGAGATAAACGAGTTTGAAGTTTGACAGCTGTCACATAAAAGAAAGGTCTCTTCAAGGACTACAACTTTCCCAAACAAACTGATAGTCTAGCATGAACGATTGCTGAGATAAACAAGTTTTTAGGTTGACAGCTGTTACATAAAATAAAGGTCTCTTCAAGGCCTACAACTTTCCCAAACGAACTGATAGATTGGCATGAATGATTGCCGAGATAAATGTAATTTTAGTTTGACAGCTGTCGTTTGATAAATTTCGTCAAGGCTTACCATTTCCTTAAAGAAATTGATAGTCTAAGATTTATGGTTTCCGAGATAAACGGATCTTATTTTCGACAGCTGTCATCTGATAGATCACTTCAAGACCTAGCATTTTCTCAAACAATCTGATATTGACAGCTTTTACCTGTAGGGTCAAAATAAAGACCGAGCGCGGCGACCTTGTAGTGCGCCGTCAACGTGACAGCGTCGTTCATAGTATTGAGGGCGCGACGCGGCGTGCCACCCTTTTTTCTGGCATCCCCATATAAACCCATACAAACCAGTCATACTATGAACGACGCTGTCACGTTGACAGCGCACTATGAGCCGCCGCGCTTGGTCTTTATTTTGACCTGAAATGTAGATTTTAACCAAAATAAACCAAAAAAATTAAATTTTATATAGAAAGGAAAGACCAGAGGATTTCACACACAATTCTGTAATAATTAGCTAAAACGGCAACACTCTGCTTTGCAATTTACCAAGACTGAAAGCTGCTTCGCGCGGCGTTGCGCGGCGTCGCGCTACAACAAGCTGCAACGAGCGACGTAGAGCGGCCTTGTGCTCGGCAATTGAGCAAAAATGCCGCTTCGCGTCGCTCGATGTAGCGCGGCGTAGCGCTACGCCGCGCGCTGCATCTTGTTGTAGCGCGACGTCGCGAGGCGTCAAGCGGCATCGGGATGCATTGGGATACAACGAGCTGCAATGTCAAGAGGCCGCGTGATGATGACTGACATTGTCCATCAAATACCTGTCACTTTATGGTCTACGAGCCTGAAGTTGGGAAAGTCTTGAAACATTATAGCATATTATGGTGGCCCCGTAGCCCCATACAATAAATCTACATTTATATCTACGCTTCAACACTATCTACATCTACACTTATATTATTATCTAGACTTCTACATTATCTTCACTAATCTACACTAATAATATAATAAAGAGGAAACCTTTGTTTGTTTTTTTGTTTTTTTTTTTTGTTTGTTTCTTTGTTTGTTTGTATGTAATCGATAAACTCCGAAACTACTGGGCCGATTTCCAAAATTCTTTCACCATTAGAAAGCTACAACATTCATGAGTAACATAGGCTACTTTTTATCACGGGAAAACGGTTAACTGCAGAAAAAGCGGGAAATAAAGCGGACATTACCCAAATTAGCCAAACCGCTTTACCGATCTTCGCGAATTTTGGCACTGATATAACTAGCATAATATTAAAAACGGACATGGACCACTTTTTGTCAGCCCTCGAGGATCTGGAGTACCTGATGAAGACCACCAGCATCCCATCAAAACTATAAGAGATACGGTCATGTCTTCATAGAAAAAGTTGTTCACCATGACGCGCCGCATCTGCTGGCATATAGTCATCGAGGATCTGAGGTACCTGATGTAGACCACCAGCATCCCATCTAAAATATTTTTCAATAGATGTCGCTTTTCTATGAAGATGAAGTTTTCTAAAACGCGGTATAGAGGTGTTTTCTGAAATCTATAATTGGTTCCTGTTACCCCGACCACTAACGATTTTATTATGTGTATAGATTGTTCATATTTTATTTTCTAATGCTCCCGTATACTCCTCGATTTTCATCCACGCTAGGTTGGCTGGAAGAAATCTCTTATAGAGATAAGCTCGCCTTTGTTTTTCAACAGTGAAAAACAAAGGCGAGTGGAGTGCGACAGACGCGTTCGACTTTCATATGACTAAAGCCACACCTGACGAACTTACACCTTTACACCCTGTCTGTAACCTACGCCTACCTTGCTCTACAAATGCTACTAACAACCATTTAAACTTAACTTATTTAGTCGTCATTCGCTTGGCATGTGGCAGACATGACCAGCCCAATCCCATTCGAGCTTCGCGGCTACACGTGCCACATCGGCAATTTGCGTTTTGGGACGCAGTATAGTATTTCTGACCTAATCTACGAGTTTCAGTTTCCGAGTCAGAGTTTTCTAGTATACTGCGCCCCATTGCTCGCTGAGATATTAAAGCTAGTCTTCTGAGCTTTTGTCAAAGGCCACGTCTGTGCCCCATAAGTGAGTATCGGGAGAATGCACATGATTTTGCGATTTCGCCTTTCATTTGTTCCCTCGCTCCTCCAGGCTTTTTCGGTGAATCTCGTAACTTGTTTGTCTTCTCGTGCCTGGAAGGAGACTATTTGGCTCAGATATATGTATTCATGGACATATGTCATTCTTCCGCCCGCCACGTACAAAGGCTCATATGTTATTAATTATATGATAATTGATAAATTAACAGGCGCTAATTCGTCGGTCCCGGTTGCTGTGTTACTTAGACGGCGCGGCAGTCGTTAACATGGACGTATAAAAGGTCGTGAACTCTGGCACCAGAGATCATCTAGTCGTTGGACGTCTCGGTGTCCTAGACGAAGAGAAAGATGTAGATAACGCTACACTATCTATCTATCTGACAGCATTTTTACTTTAAATTTAGAAACTTAACAGCCACAACAGTACACTGTTTGGACATGAGCTATTTTCTGGCAAACAAGCATATTGGCGAGCGTAGTGCAAGGTGTTGTACACACAGAAACCTGTTGCTTATTCCCAGAAATTTAAAGAATACTTAATTTATTTGACTCACAAGCAAACCACAGGTCAAAAAACGACTAAACTACATATGTTGGCTCGTACTAAGTGGCTTTTAAAAGTAGTTATCTATAATATTTTGTATCGTAAATGTAGCTGTTACCTTCAAAAATATACCTATTAAAATAAAATAAAAGAATTTTGGGCTCTAAGAGAAACACAGTCTTCCGTTCCGTTCCGATCGAAGCTCATACAAAGCTATCATATCACATAACCTGCACATACATCAAGCTCTTGAACTACTAAAGTGAATTGACAAGCTGACAAGCAGCACCGAGCGGCCGGAAGCGACATGAAGATGCATCGAGCGGCGCCGCGCGTTGCATCTTGATGCAGCTTGAAAATGACATTGCATCGTCGCGTCGCGTCTCGTCTCGTCGCCTTCTGTGGGAACTGACCCTAACACGTGTCTAACGTTCCCAAAGCTATTTATTTTTAGAACATCCATAGAAAACCTGCACCGGAAGCTCTCACACGTTTCCGCATTCACTTTCAGCTAGTGTTGCTCAACTATCGATAGCACTACTCGTACTATTATCGACAGTTATCTGTCGCAAAACCCCATAATCGATCATTATCTTCCTGCCCCTATCCCAAATACATGTTTTGCTTGAACACAAAACTATGTTACAAAGGGATTTGGCTTAATTTTATGACCGGCCGCCTGCCTGACGTCAACCCTCTTTGATAATGCTCATGTAGGTGGTATTATCGCCACCATCGTCGCCGTTACGAAACACCTTGAGTAGAATAGGGGTGGCAGACTTCTTAGCCTCTACCACTCGCCCTATTCTGTAGGAAAACGATAGAATTAATAAAATCTGAATAAAAAAATATTTATTTTGAAGTTGGGTAATCAACAGATAATCAATTAACATTATCAATACAAACGTTTGTTAACAAAAACAAAAATTTGTTATAATCCATACATTTTTGCTTCTAGTTTCTTCTTCAACTCCTTGGCATGGAGTTGTCCTCTGACCTCAACTTCGGCACCACCATCGAGTCCAAGGCTCAAATTGCAGCTAGAAAGTTGGGCGTCCTGAATAAAGTCAAGCGGTACTTCACGCCTGAACAGCTTCTAACTCTTTATAAAGCTCAAGTCCGATCTTGCATGGAGTACTGCTGTCACCTTTGGGATGGCTCGGCTAAATACCAACTTGCTGCACTGGATTCGGTGGAACGCAGAGCCAAGAGATTAATAGGCGATAAAAACTGGTGGCGACCAAGCTTCACAGCCTGGCTCACCGCCGCAAGGTTGCTTGCCTATCGGTCTTCTACAGATTGTACTTCGGAGAGTGTGCGCGTGAGCTGCATGAGCTCATACCACCGTCTCCTTTCTTCTATCGGACATCCAGACGCACGGCCGGCTACCATCCGTTCTTAGTTGATATACCCACATTACGCACTAAGCGCTTCAAATCATCTTTCATTATGCGCACGGCTAAAGAATGGAATTCCCTGCCTGCGTCTGTATTTCCGAGTGCATATAACCTGAATCTCTTTAAGTCTAGAGTGAATAGGCATCTTCTGGGCAAGCTCGCTCCACCGTAGATCCCATCTCTGCTGTAGGGTGAGATTGGGGTCAAGAGTAAGCCCATCATAAATAAAAAAAAAAAAAAAAAAAAAAAAAATAGTAATGGCGGCTTGGGAATAGAATCGCTACATTTAGTATTGTTACATTACATTTTAAACTACAGATACTATCGATCGATTGTTGAACGATACCATGAACGATCGATTAACTATCATAATTCGATAGTCTCGATAGCCAAGCAGCAACACTACTTTCCGCAGTTTCAGAGAGTCGAATGGGTAATATGTTTGCGAAAAACATTAAAACTCGACGTAAAAATTCAATTCGTTTATTCGTTTTTGGCTTTGTAAAACTTAAATTCAATAACTGGTGCAAACTAAATTGAATTTGCAATCAACTTTGATGACGCACACCTGGCGATATTTTAAAATATGATGGCGACAAAAAAATGTGATTATTTTACGAAATATTATTTAGTTTTGTCGTGGGTAATGACCAGTTGAGGATGAAGAGCGCTCATGGTCTCGGATATTTCATACAAACGTATTCTTCTGTTTTCTTTTCCAATAATTTAGTAAAGCTAATACCTAGTTAGAGTTATTTTAGTTATTACATTTTAAGGCCTACTAAAGGCTGCCTCAACATTTCTGAATAAAACATATTTTATTTAAGTTTTTTTTGGCATAGAATAAAAAATGCTTTCTATTCTTCTCATATTTTTCTTTTTTATAAAAAAACATCTCTAACACAGTAAGCTTATTTTATAAAAAATAATTATACTCTACGTGCATTCTTCAAGAAGACAACAGAAGAATACGAATATTGTATGAAAATGGCAAAAACAGGCATCACTCGGGTACCCTCTTAGTGGATGATGAAAAGTCAATAGTTACATTAATCTTTTATTCTGAACAGTACAAGGCAGGTTACTTTTTCATAGCTCTTAGAAATATTTCTTCCAGAAAGAAATAAAATAAAAATCGTCTCGGGCGTGACCTTTGCCAGGCGTTTTCATTAATTTTTATAGCACTGAGTATTCGTAGTTGACAAGTTAATTAATTTTTCACTCTTAAAGTTATGGTAAAGGCGTGTTTGCACTTGCGGCGACTGCAATTCAGTGTAGCAACGTATAGTGCAGCAAATTCTATCGTATGTACATACATACATACATACATACATCACGGGGTATAGGCAGTGCGTAAACGGCTTCAAAAACGGCCATTTACACCACGTCAATAGCTATCAAACTTTTGTCGGACGCATCACCGCAGTAACAAGTTGTCAGCCTGTTGTCTAAAATTGCAATACACATCAGCTTCCTTAGTCGCTTCTTACGACACTCTCGGGAAAGATATGGCGTGATGCTATTCCAAGCCGGCACCACACGACCCGTCATTTTTTTTTTACATTAATTGGGTTCCACTTGAAGTTAATAAATTAAACTCTTGTGTTTACGATCCCGCTTAGCCGATCCTCTACCTCATTCTATATGAATGGGTTTGTTTGTACGTACCTACATGTTCCTGTGTATGCCCATGGTGCCCAAATATCCTAGTAAGAAGGCAATGCTAGTGGCAGTGTTTTTGCACATATTTTTGCAGTGTCGTGTCGCGTGGTGCAGATACCGCAAGTGTATTCGCGCCTTTACAGTGTGTCCGATCGTGTCATTAAATCATTCACATTACGAGCCATTACGACAAATTAAAATAATTCTCCTTTGTTGCCATTCCATATATCTCTCATCGTATCACAAATTAAGCTGATGAAAAACATGAAATTTATTTTGCCACTCGAATACAGCACAAAAGGCAATATTTGTGAGGACGAGTGAACAGACAGCTGTCACATTCGTGTGTATTCAATTGAGCTTGCGGTGTGTGAATACGCGGATTATTTGTTTTAACTCGACAATGAGAACTGAATTGCAAATGAAAGGGTTAAATTTTTCAATGTTGAATTGAGGGCGGCTGGCAGTGGCTGGTTGGCGAGAATGGGAGGTCGTGCCTTGTGGCGAACACTGTCAAAGGCCTACGTCCAGCAGTGGACAGCTATAAGACGATGTGTTCATGTGTGAAGCATTTGAAACTGTATGGTGAGCAGGTAGTTTAAAAGTGGGCAGAACCAATATTTTAAGCTTATAAATGGGTTTGTATAAGTAACTAAAAGGGTTTTTCCAATCTACCACCCCTGGATGGACACCCCTGGGTGAATAATTCTTGGAAACGTATGTCCAATCATTCACCCTGAGCTATGTCACTCTAGCTCATATAGCTGGTTGGACATACTTTTAAAAATTTTCCTCCCTAGGTTGTCAGATTGGATGAACCCATTTAAAAGCCGCTCCTAAATACCGTACAAGACACGACATAACAGTTATAAAAATAATATATTTCTTCTCTGAATCAAGATTTTCATAAACTTTCCCGGAACCTGCGAAAATTCGTGTAAAAAATATACGCGCATTTTTCTGGAGTCTACTCTCACATGTAGCTTTCCATCACCGTATATCTCGCGCATAGTTCAGAAAGGGGCGGCATGAAAAACTGTATATCCCTACTCCTTCACTTACCGTAGCTTCCTGCAGGGTTGTATGAAAAACTAGTCTAAGTTACAGACTCCCGAGATTTGTCCTTATCAGCGAAGATTGGAAATAAATTGCTTTGGGAGTTGGGTTGTGGTCCAAGCGGTAAACGATAGCGAGTATAGCTGTAGGTAATTAAATCTAATCTAGATAAGACAGTCTTTTAGTCCTCTCTAAACAAATCTTAGCTTCAAATGACGGTTCCCAGAACAATGTTATCTAAACTCATCATCATCATCTGCCTGCCCTCCCAAATCAGTTGGGTGCAAAACATGTAGCAAAAGGATTTGGCAGAGTGTTTTATGACCGGCTACCTGCCTAGCGTCAATCTTTATTGGTAATGCTATAAGATAGTATCACCGGTTGACCATAGTCGACAGATGTTCAGCTGAGGTCAAAAACTCTTTGTCGCCTTTTACGAAACACCCTGAATGCACTAGGGGTTAGGCGCTTACACACGGAATCATACATACCAGAGTCCAAGGGTTCGGTCGTTCTTACAAGAGAAGAAACTTATATCATCTCGTTGAAAAATAGATAGGTATGTGATAGAATCTCATGCCTTGCACCGCAGTGACTACGCTAAAGGATTTTCCTGTTAAAATATAGACACACGCAGCCCCTCCCGGCGAGGCTTCCTCGCTGCTAGTTAAAAATAAACTGCCTTGTTTAAACTAGGATTAACTTCTCTATTACTATGTTAAACTACACAATTTTCAAGTGGATCTAGCTCTGAGATTATTCCCTTGTGATGATGTGTTTTTCAATTGACTGATATTATATTACTGTTGTGAAATTCATACACACATTATACACACATTTCTGATAAAATCATATACATATTTCCAATAAATTCATATTCACATTTCTGATAAGTTCATACACACATTTCTGATAAATTCATACAAACATTTCTAATAAATTCGTACACTCATTTCTGATGAATTCATACACACTTTTCTGATAGCCAGACCTTTTCATTAATTTTTATAGCACTGAGTATTCGTAGTTGACAAGTTAATTAATTTTTCACTCTTAAAGTTATGGTAAAGGCGTGTTTGCATTTGCGGCTACTGCACCTTGCGGCACGACACGACACTACACTGCAAAATCAATGTAAAAAAGTGAGGGTCTATCTCGACACATGGGACGTAATACTTGAGACGTGACACGTGAGACATTGCGACTCTCCAAACCGTTTCCATATAAGATGTTTCTTACATTGAAGGGACAAAGCTACACGCGTTTGACGCACGTTGTTGATCACTTGTCTGACATATGACATTTTTACGTCTCACGTCGCACGTCTCCTCTTTGGAGTTCGCGGTACAACTTAAAGTGTGGCAAATCCTGTCGAATGTTGTCCATAACAGGTGCATATTTTTTCTTTGATTGGGTTTTTGATCTGATCCACTCGAAGTTAAAAAAACTGACGTGCTATCACAACAGCCGAAGCTCTATATAGCTGATACAATATGGGTTTGTACCTACATGTTCCTGCGTATGCGCATGGTGCGTTAATATAGGGTGAAATTTTACTGATACTAAAGATTGCACATTTCTACTAAAATTTTACACTAGTAAAATTTCACCCTGTACCTATAGAGAATTCTAGTGAGGGCGCAATGCGAGGGTTTGTGTTTTTGTAGATATTTTTGCAGTGTCGTGTCGCGTCGTGCGTGGTTCAGTTACCGCAAGTGTATACGCGCCTTTATAGTGTGTCCGATCATGTCATGAAATCATTCACATTACGAGCCATTACGACAAATTAAAATAATTCTCCTTTGTTGCCATTCCATATATCTCTCATCGTATCACAAATTAAGCTGATGAAAAACATGAAATTTATTTTGCCACTCGAACACAGCACAAAAGGCAATATTTGTGAGGACGAGTGAACAGACAGCTGTCACATTCGTGTGTATTGAATTGAGCTTGCGGCGTGTGAATACGCGGATTATTTGTTTTAACTCGACAATGAGAACTGAATTGCAAATGATAGGGATTCAATTTTTCAATGTTGAATTGGGGGCGGCTGATAATGACTGGATGTCGAAAATGGGGGAATGTCTTGTGGTGCACCCTGTGGGCGGTCTACGTCCAGCAGTGGACTAATTTACGCTAGTTGTGATGATGTACGATGTATTTGAAACAATATGCTGAGTAGGTTAAAAGTGGGCTTAAGCCATATTTTCTCCTATTAAGCTTATTTTTTTCTATTTAGGTTTGTATAAGGGTTTATCCAATCTGCCACTACAGGATGGACACCCTTGTGTGAATTCTTGGAAACGTATGTCCAATCGATCACCCTGAGTTATGTCACCCTAGCTCAGGGTGACTGGTAAGACATACTTTTACAATCTTTCCTCCCAAGATATCCACCCTAGGTTGTCAGATTGGATGAACCCATCTAAAGGCCGCCCCTAAAACCCGTAACCACGACATAACTGTTATAAAAATATTAAATTTCTTCTCTAAATCAAGATTTTCATAAACTTTCCCGGAACATGCGAAAATTCGTCTAAAAAATACACTCGCATTTTTCTGGAGTCTACTCTCACATGTAGCTTTCCATCACCGTATATCTCGCGCATAGTTCAGAAAGGGGCGGCATGAAAAACTGTATATCCCTACTCCTTCACTTACCGTAGCTTCCTGCAGGGTTGTATGAAAAACTAGTCTAAGTTACAGACTCCCGAGATTTGTCCTTATCAGCGAAGATTGGAAATAAATTGCTTTGGGAGTTGGGTTGTGGTCCAAGCGGTAAACGATAGCGAGTATAGCTGTAGGTAATTAAATCTAATCTAGATAAGACAGTCTTTTAGTCCTCTCTAAACAAATCTTAGCTTCAAATGACGGTTCCCAGAACAATGTTATCTAAACTCATCATCATCATCTGCCTGCCCTCCCAAATCAGTTGGGTGCAAAACATGTAGCAAAAGGATTTGGCAGAGTGTTTTATGACCGGCTACCTGCCTAGCGTCAATCTTTATTGGTAATGCTATAAGATAGTATCACCGGTTGACCATAGTCGACAGATGTTCAGCTGAGGTCAAAAACTCTTTGTCGCCTTTTACGAAACACCCTGAATGCACTAGGGGTTAGGCGCTTACACACGGAATCATACATACCAGAGTCCAAGGGTTCGGTCGTTCTTACAAGAGAAGAAACTTATATCATCTCGTTGAAAAATAGATAGGTATGTGATAGAATCTCATGCCTTGCACCGCAGTGACTACGCTAAAGGATTTTCCTGTTAAAATATAGACACACGCAGCCCCTCCCGGCGAGGCTTCCTCGCTGCTAGTTAAAAATAAACTGCCTTGTTTAAACTAGGATTAACTTCTCTATTACTATGTTAAACTACACAATTTTCAAGTGAATCTAAATCTGAGATTATTCCCTTGTGCTTGTAAAATGTGTTTTTTTTTATTTGACTAATATTGTATTACTGAAGTAAAATTCGTACACACATTACTGAAAAATTCATACACACATTTCCGATTAATTCATACACACATTTCTAATAAATTCATACACACATTTCTATTAATTTCATACACACATTTGTGACAAATTCATACACACATTTCTGATAAATTCATACACTCATTTCTAATAAATTCATACACACATTTCTGATAAATTCATACACACATTTCTAATAATTTCATACACACATTTGTGACAAATTCATACACACATTTCTGATAAATTCATACACTCATTTCTAATAAATTCATACACACATTTCTGAGAAATTCATACACTTATTTCTTTTCTGATTTCCTTTACGCAAACGCTGCATGCAAGCTACAAGCCTGCCTATGCGCACTTTTAGACTAAGTTTCTTTTGATCTGTACTTTGATTGTGTGTAAAAAAGAGAGATTTTACTTCCTTTTTAAATATTGTCGAAAAAAGATATGATAGAATCTCATACCTTATACCGCAGTGAGTACGCTAAAGGATTTTCCTGTTAAAATATAGACACACACAGCCCCTCCCGGCGAGGCAGCCTCGCTGCTAGTTAAAAATAAACTGCCTTGTTTAAACTAGGATTAACTCCTCTATTACAATGTTAAACTAGCTGTTGTCTTTCAATCTTTGAAATGAAATCTAGCTCTGAAACTCCCTGGTGATGATGTGATTTTTCCACAAAGTATTCCAAGGCTTGCATCTACTGGATGAATCTTAAATCTGAGAACGTAAGAAAGCTATTGATTATGAGACTGACTGATAGGATTGTTGTGAAACTTGTACAGTAGGTATTCGTTCAAATGCCACTAATGTCTGTCAGTCTTGGGAAATGTTTACCAATGCGTATCTATAGAGGGTTTTATTTTCGGAAAAATAAACCATATATATAATCTAGTAAAATTAAGTTCAATGAATAAATTAATTTAGTTAACTGTAGCTAGCGCTACGACTAGGTATCTGTATATTTTCGTAGCATCGTTGTAGCTATTTACGTTTACAGTGTCTACGGCGTAGCATAGATCTGTAGAGACCGTAGCAAAGCGCCTACGTTACATTTTGCTCTAACATTTTCTTAGAAAATACAACGATTCGTACATTCTATTCTTTCTTTGTAATTTTTAGTTTCCTTTTCTCGTTTTAACTGTGCGGTGTTCATAGTTTTAATGAGCATTTTTTATTAAGTTCCAACAGTGTCTTCCGGAATTTGAAATACTTTCCAGCTCGAGAAAATACTTAGCAAAACTACTCGGAAGCTTAATTAAGATTCAAAAGAAGTTGCTTTTTCTTCTCCGTAACGAGAACAAACCGGTTATTGCTTGAATAATTTACGCAAAGCATTTTTAAGTACGTTTTCATAAACAGCTCGGTAATTAAAAATAGCTTTCTACTAAAATAACTTCATGAATTATTCTGAACCCTTTAGAGGCGTATTTTTAAATTATGTATTTGCTTTCGTATACGAATTTCTGCCACGGATTGTCGAAGCTAAACACTGCTCGGGATACACGGTCTTCTGTGTAGTGAGTGACTTATTTATATGAATACATGAATGGACTTTGTGACAGCCGATGTGGCGCAGTGGTTAGTATGACTGCCTGCCACGCAGAAGGTTTCGGGTTCAATTCCCGGTAGGGTCACTCACAAAGTCTATATTTATCACTTTGTGAATTTGTTCCCAGTCTAGTTAGGACATTGCAGGCTGAACCACCTGATTGTCCGAAAATCAAGATGGTTCCGTGTTTCGGATGGGCACGTTAAGCCGTCGGTCCCGGTTGCTGTCTATGATGGCGGTCGTTACACAACCATGTCAGAGGCCTGCTACTTGCAGTAGGCGGTTGAAAGACTCTGATACCAGGGTTCATCGGGTCGTGGAACGACTCGGTGTCCCACACGAAGAGAGAGAGAGAGAGAAGAATGTGTGATACTTTACTGCTCGTCGTCGTCTTAGGCATGTGAATAAAATTTCAAATGATTCAAAAATTTGCCTTTAAGTACTGTAAAAGGATTAAAAATGCCAGTTATATTTTAAACAATTACACAGGTCTTTATTCGTCAAAGCCCTAGTACAGAATGCTAGAGGGTACCGTAACATTTTTAAACTTTGACAATTATTAAATTCGCTACACCACCACATATTAGTCGGGTACTGTATTTCGTTCGAACCAAACTTGGGTCAGCGTTGCTCAGCCAACTCGATAGTGCTATGTTGTCAGTTAACAAACCAATGGCAGGAATAAAACGCGATGGCCCATCACACAACGAAATACAGTACCACTACTATCGAACACTATTATTTTATACTAGCAACACTTGAACATCAAAATAAATCAAGACTGTTGCAATTATCGAACACAAAACTCAACACTGTTAAAATCAATAACTAACACTCGGCCAATCCTGAATACTAATTACGCCCTCGTAATTACAGACATTATTTGTTTTACGCTTACCTTAATTATAAAGATCTTACAATAATCTTTAACAACAGTTTTTGACAGCTTATCAAAATATTTGCAAAATATATTTCTCAAAATATTTTCAACAAATCGTAAAATCATTTTAGAAATAAATATCCCAAATAACCTAAAACACAAAAATACTTTTTTTTTTTAATTCTTAAAATATGGAACTTAATCTCAAAAATCTAAAATATTTAAAATTTGGTCCTAGAAATTATAATTTGCAAGAGTTTTCCCACCTAATTATTCACACACTCGGCTATTCCTGACTCTAAATTACGTCCTCGTAATGATACGAACTTTTTTTTTTTGTCTTGATTTAACTCATAGTTTCACCGTATTTTGTCAGAAGTCTAGTATTAGAGTATTTATAATATACAATTAAGATTATTAAAAAAAACGAAACGTTCCTCCCAAGGTTAAATTTAAATACAAAGATAACTACAACGAGTTATTCCGTTATTGTAAAATCATGAATGTATACGACAAAGTAAAATATTCCATATTACTTAATTGATAATTGTAAACACATTGACAAACTAGATAAACAACACAGGCCATTCAATTTGCGCACATTTACCTATTCCATTGTTTAAACTGCCGAAATGCACAAACAAGTTGGTAGAAGAGTTTGGCAGAACATACTACCTAAACAAGAACTAAATAATTTACCAAGATCGTTGGTTGATATCCACTATATCAAAAATCACAAATCAATTACAAGTACTTTAAAAATAATATTTTCTTAAAGACCAGTTCTTATTCTCAAATACATCAACGGAAATGCTCAGTCAGACTCCCATACCAACTCAAGTAGGTATGATAGGTAAATTAAAACTTAGTTTAATACACATAATAATTTATAAACATGTCGAAGAATAAGTAGTGCAACTAATACAAATATCATTTATAAGAATCACTAATATGCGATTTCTGTCTTGTTATCAAATTGTAATTGTTATTTACCTGATTTTTTGTGAAATATACAGCATGAATTTTGTAATTATTTTTTGACTCATTTGTTTTTGCGCGAAAGTAAGATTTTTTTTTTTGAAATTTGGTTCTGTATCATTATTGAATAATTATTTTAATATTTGCCTCACAATGAGTTTTTTTTCTTTTTATTTTGTTAACATTTTTTTTAAATTATTTATTTTATTCTCATTTATGCCTGCAACCTGATATTATACTAAACTAATATTCAAAGAACAAACTATGACTATATTTTTTTTTTTAATATATGTGAACTGTTATTCAAATTTAATTACTGAGTGCGCTCAAAATACAACGAATATTTGAATTTATAAATAATAGTAATTATAAACCTGAGAATCTTGCCCAACCTGAAAAAGATGCTCGGTAACACCAATTTTACAAACTTCCGAGAATCTGGCTCGGTTCATATTCTTTTGACATATCCGAGAATCTGGCTCGGTTCATAATCTTTTTGACACATCCGAGAATCTGGTTCGGTTCATGGGTAATATTTTAATCCGAGAATCTGGCTCGGTTCTTAATCTTTTCACATATCCGAGAATCTGGCTCGGTTCATAATCTTTTCACATATCCGAGAATCTGGCTCGGTTCATAATCTTTTCACATATCCGAGAATCTGGCTCGGTTCATAATCTTTTCACATATTCAAGAATCTGGTTTGGTTTATAATCTTTTGACATATCCGAGAAACTGGCACGGTTCATAATTTTTTTGGTACATCCGAGGATCTAGCTCGGTAACAGTAACTTTTAATATTTGAGAAAACTCAGTAACCGTAATGCAACTCGCTTTTAAAACGAAACTTGTTGTGTTTTTTTTTTTATTTAATATGTCTTTTTTTTACTTTTATCTTATTTATTTTTTTTCGACCGTTATTATCGTCTGAGATTTATTTTATGCAATTTGTTCACTTTGTTTATTAATTTGTTTCTCTAAAAATAATTAAACGTTTAGTAGTTTCACCGCTAAAATAACTATAGAATATCTACTCGCTTACTAAAAGACAAGATCGGCTTAAAAAATAAACTATCCTTAGCAGAGAGAGATGAAAATTAGATAAAAAACAGAAAAAAATATACACACGAGTTATTTCTTTTTACGCTCAATCAGTAGTCTCATCTCATCTCAGTCTTATTAACCTGTTACAGATAATTCTTACATGATCTAACTACTAAAAGGTTAATGCCGCGGTCTAATTGATTATGGACAGTAGACACGATACGGTTGTGGACCAGCTCGTTATGACTGTAGGACAAACTTGTTTACAAGTTACCTGGTCACTTGTTTACTTGTTTACTTGTTGTCTTGTTTACTTGTTTACTTGAATAAGTTTTTTTTTCATGTATTGAAAAGGTTCATCTTAAAGTTGTGCCTATATGATTTAGATGAATTTTATAAAGGTGTGACGAAGGAATAATTACCTATTAATAATATTGTTATCATATCATTTTTGATTTAAATTAATTTACTACCATATTTTACTTTTATGTTATCAATGAAATTCCGATGTAAACTGATTATTATTATTTAATGACTCGTTAATTTAAACTTGACTTATTTGTGTGTTTTTTTTTTTAATATTACATGTTTTTATTTTTATGTGAAAAATTGTACAACTACACCGCATGTGGTAATTTTGTTGAATAAATTGATTGAAATTGATTGACTTGTTTACTTGCTTAATACATTAATTTGCTTTACTTTAACACTGGGGAACAATAGCTTAGTAAGGTTTTGTGTTGAAGGACATAAGTTATTGTTTTGATCGGACATTGGTAGAATTTGGCACACAAACATGAATGAAATAGCAAAGAGGCCTCCAATGCAAAAGTAAAGTATCCTGGACATTACTTAAAAAAATATATTGGGCCTTGTTTTGTTCTAACTTTATTGCTGTGTACGTTACCGGTTTGGTGATATTTCAATGTTAAGGTTTGTTTGATCCAATAGTCGGTGAACATACATAAATTAAAAAGTTAGGGATGAATTGAGAACCTACTCCGTTTTTTTTTCATCGATTAAAAAAAAAAAACATAAAATCCAACCAAAACAAATTTTTGCATACCATACCTATTAATATACCTACTGGTATCGGTTGCAATAGTGACGGATACCCCAAAGATACACAATGGATCAAGTTAAAAGGTTTAAAAAAAAATGGTTAAGCAGTTCACAGCTTTGGTAGATAAAGTTTAAAAATAATAATAATTATAAAATGGCAGAAAACAATAAAAATTTATAACTCTTAATCTTTATACGATTGATAATGGATTCTAAATATTAACAAATTTGGTCAATTATTAAAAGAGTTGATTTGTTTTACTTAATTATCTGAACTTATACACCATGATCCATTGTTTAAATCAGGCCGAACCATTGTCTCCACCCCCTAGTACACAATGGCTCATTTTTGACTTTAGAAATAACCATTAAATATTTCCATTTCGATAAGAGAAAATACCAAACATAAAAAAGTAGATTCAATTTTCTACGTTCATCCATAACAAAGCAATGAAAATCGAAAAATAAAATTATCCACCGTAGCCAACATGACCCTACAAAAATAGATCAGACTAACAACAAGTCTCCACCATTAGCAATATCAACAATATTTTGCTTGATGAGGTTTATTTTCTTCTATTTACTTTTTTTTCGACAATATCGGGGTCACGTACGTAGCTGAACGTTGCCGGTGCGAGCTTCCATCACTTGTCCTCGACGAATAGCTTCCCCAATGCCTCCAACCAATGTCGCGACATGTGAAAAAGAATAACATTAGTAAATTGATATAAAAACACAATAAAGTCATGCACTTGCATAGTTTTTAATTTTATTTTTGCGTTACTTGCGTATGTACTTTAAAAATCGTTAGACAGAATAAGAATAATATTGGTACCGATTGACTTATAATAAGATAAGTGTAATCGTAGAGGTTACATACCTACCTACTGCGGTTTCGTGCACTTGAGATGGCGGTGCTGTAGGTTCTCGACATAAAGCTAATTTAGTATTTACCCAACTGCCTCAGAAGGAGGGCTTTTAACTAATGAAAATACCAAGTTGTGAGTACTGGTTCACGTACCTGTTATATAAATAGTCTCGGGGAGATGATTTTCCATGATATTGTAATTTTTCAGTTGCAAAGCTCCAATGTTGTCGGTCCAGGAATCTGCGTTTGCCATTATTTTCTCCAGTCGATAGCAGCCCATCAGCATCTCAGCCCATCAGGATCCATATATTTTGCCAGGGGTTCCCGGCGATACATCATGAAGAAGAAAAAAAAAATTTATTAGAATTATTGACTGGCGAATGACTGTGTGAATTCGGTTTAGAATAACATCGTGAACTACATACATATTCTTAAGACGCGCGCCGTAAGAAGCGATTTAAACAGTTGAGGGATGCATTTTCTATCACAATATTAGGCAATGAGCGCAACAGGAAAACATATATTTTTTTATTACCCTCAACTTTGTCAGACAAAGTGATATTGAATGACCGTTTCTTTTACCGATAACGCTCTGCCAACCCAGCAAAGGACGTAGGCGTGATGTGTAACGGACGCATGCGCATTATTTTTTTATTTTCAAATACTAATCTGAATCTATTCTTTTGCTAAACATGTTAGTACCTACAAGGTAGAATAACTATTAAGTAAGTATAACTTTCAGACGTACCTTAATACGTTCGAAGCGGCGGCAATTTTGGATTCTTTCCGTTACAGTGCTGGTGCTAAATTTTTCGTTGTGGCAGTACGGGGTCTTTCAAACCACGAACAGTCCGCGATGATCCACGACGTTGCCGTTCCACTTATCATTTATCATCACACGACTCCACCATTCCTTTCTGTTGGTGCAGCCCCTTTACCGGGTCATTGGACGACTCGTTGTTCCACACAAAAGAAGAAGAAGGCGTTTCAATTTTATTCGTTCTGAATTTCATATGCTGTTCGCTGCCGCAAAACTCACGGTGATTTCTTTCTAATATGGCTTGAGCTTTATATAGCACGTGGCACACTTCTGAAGTGTAAAAGGATTAAAAATGCCAGTTATATTTTAAACAATTACACAGGTCTTTATTCGTCAAAGCCCTAGTACAGAATGCCAGAGGGTACCGTAACATTTTTAAACTTTGACAATTATTAAATTCGCTACACCACCACATATTAGTCGGGTACTGTATTTCGTTCGAACCAAACTTGGGTCAGCGTTGCTCAGCCAACTCGATAGTGCTATGTTGTCAGTTAACAAACCAATGGCAGGAATAAAACGCGATGGCCCATCACACAACGAAATACAGTACCACTACTATCGAACACTATTATTTTATACTAGCAACACTTGAACATCAAAATAAATCAAGACTGTTGCAATTATCGAACACAAAACTCAACACTGTTAAAATCAATAACTAACAGTACGTATACAGTGTCTAAAAAATACTGTAAATATATTAAGTTGTGAGAAGAAGTAAGGTGGAAAAAATGTAGAACCTCCTATACAAAATGTGTGGCGGACCGGGTAAATTTTTATGGGTCGCCCAAATTTTTTATTTCATATTAGTTTTTTGGGAAAGTTGTTCAATTTCATGGACTGTTTCACTCCTTAAAATATTTGCAGTTTTTTTTTTCATCCTGTTTAAACAAAATAAAATTGTGTGCTTATATAGCTCGGTAGTCTCAAACAAACGCTTTTTACAATTTAGGTATCTATAGCATTGTTTTGCGAAACCATCTCCATTACAATATCAACACCTCGAACCCGGATGTCACCTCTGTAAAGTTCGTGGCTAAATTACCAGATAGCTACCAACTGAGCCATTGATGACTTTTCCAATATCCGCTGAGATCGCATCTGCTGGACGGGATTATAGGTAAATAACAACTGTCTCCAAGGTTTAGTTGGTATAAGCCTGGGTCTCAGGATTAAAAGGTAAATGCTAGCTTCATTATTCTAAATGGGATTTTAAGCATTTGTTTGTTTAATGATTTAACCCGTCGCAACCCGGTGACTTAGAGTTCAAAGCCTATAAAAATAAAACAAAAGCTGGGTTGCGATTGATTAATAGAGAGCTATCAATATACACACCTCTCACCTATGATGAGACATGCAATGTTACAAGTATAACCCGATTTTTGTCTTTGATAGTAGCATAGTACTCCTACTATACCTAGATCAATCATATCTACCTCAAGATATTTCTTAAAAGACGACATAGACTTTTTGGCCTCAGTCTGCCGACTATGGTAAATTGCATGATGGCACTGAATTTCTCTACGATAGCATTCTCAATGATCGTTGAAAACAGGCAGGCGACTAGCTGCCAAAAATAAGTAAAATTCTAATTGAACAATACGCTACTTGGCTGGGTCGTAAATAGAATACAAAAGTTGTGTGCTTAAAACCATTGTCGAAAAATTTTTACACACTTCATTAACCGTTTTTTAAAATATTAAAAGCTAGAATTATTGAACACAATAATTATATAAAAGTAATTGTTTTGACTCCATCCCAAAAATTGAATTATGACGTCATATTTCAGTAATTTCAAACAAAATATTATCGTTGTCGGTCGTCTTAAAACTTTTTCAGTCGTCTTTAAAGCTCATTTTTGACCTGTCAGTCAAGTATCAGATTCATGTTAAGTACCATGCTACAAATTAAATGGTACGACAAGGGATATAATGAATGACGTAGGTACTTAAGCAACTAGCCATACTACTATTGTCATCTAAAAGGATTACCTACATATAATATTAATACCAGTGGACGTTTTTCTAATCCGTTATTCACCCCCAATGGTCCCGCAGTTACTCCTGGAACTCATAAAAACCCTCTCGACGTCCGCGAAATTAGACCATTAGCCCAATGGAAATTTATTTCGTGGACGACATGGCGGCGATGTTATAAAGGATGTAAAAATATTATCATTATAATATTTCTAAAGATAAAACAACTCGTGAGACTGGATATTATTATTATTGCTAGCCTCTGTCGTCGCACTGCAGAGCAAAATTTTGTGAATACGTCAGAGTAGTTTTCTATTAGGATCCCAAATTGTCTTTATTCATCGGTCACATTTTATTCCTCAGGGAACAGACTGGCTGGCACTACCTACAGTTAATATTTTTGACGTTATATAAAAAAAAGTGATGATCTTAGAGTATATATAAGCAAGCTATAGAGTGCGCGTAAAAAGTAGGAACTGGTGGCAGTAGTCTGGGCGCACCCTCTCTGTCTGTCAGTAGCAAAACGACAGTGACAGCACTATTTAACCTCTAAAACTTCTCATACATTTGACTTGTGCAACTGCTTACGCTTTGACAGTACGCCGCAGGGCCTAATGCGCACATATATACTCTAAGGTGATGATAATATACTGGGAAGGGACATAGCGGTTGTAGGAGTTTATTGTTTGTTTGTCTGTTGGTTATTAAATTTAATTTAGCCCTGAAATAAAATAGCGAAAAAAAATTACTCTATTTCAGCCGTAGGAAGGCAGATGGGCGTTGACCATTGTCGATAAAAGACATAGATAACTACTCATGAGGAGCGTCTTTACAAAAAAAATAAGAATAGGTCTCAATTGCGGTATTCTGTGGGCTCAAACGAAATACCTACTACTACTACAGCCAAAAAAGTCCACTGCTGGACATAGGCCTCCCCAAATTGGGGGGTATTTCTATACCTACTCACCACGCTTGGCAGGCAAACAAAATACCTACTTTGAGTTAAATCTCGACAATGAGAGCTAAATGCTGATTCCATTTATCTTCTGACGATAACTTGTTTAAGATTGATGACGACGAAAGAAAGAAATAAAATACATTGTCAAAGAATTCGTAGAACATTTAGTGAATCAAAAATCGCATTGTAAGTAAGAATCTTGAAACTCAATTTGTGAATAGGAGACGCACAAATACAATTCCCTTAAGCGATAAAACCTTTGCATTGCAAAATCAAATAAATCTTGAACTACAACAAGCATAATATTAAAAACTAAAGCCCGACTGCGGATATTTCAAAGTTATAGTCCTTTTGAGTTAATAAAATGTTATTATAGTCAATATCACTCGCGCTGCTGAGGCGAATCTAACGATACCTCATATGTCTGGATACGTTTGGGCTGTACCTCGTAAAAATCAATTTCTTGTCCACATACACACTTACATACCCACATAGACTCATTATTCCCCAAAAACATAACCCTACTTTTGAGGCAGTCGGGTAAATACTTATGAATCTAAACAACTTTCCCCAAGGCACGTAAGTCGAAATATAAAACAAGGATTAGTTCAAGTTCAAAAACTTTGGACACGTTCTATTTGAACGTTTCATCTAGTTTTGTTTTACGTGTCTCGGAGAAATTTTTTCAGTTTCTGTATAAATATACAGCATAATAAAGTATGTTAAGCATCTTTTCTTACTATCTTTACTTATTTTGTATTAGCACTAGTGTCGCGTCAGAGTGCCTGACTATGCAATAGTCGAGGACTTGACGTTGAGTGATAAGTATTTTCCAATAACTTTAGTCTATAGGTACCACTCTGAAGAGTGTCTGGAAATGGAAGACGTTTTATTGATTCACCAGCCTTCTGTATGTAGTTTTATCATTTTATAGAAGTGACACATTTTCCTTTACTATAAAGTAAACCCACAACTTGTAACAATAGTAATAACTGCACGATTTTTGGAAAAGGACTAAAATATTTGTCAGATATGGCGATGTCAACAGTGTTTTTACAGGCGTTTACGCTCTGCCTACCCCGAGATAAAAGCGTGAAGCGTGTGTGTGGTATATGTGTACGTATAAAGTACTTAGGAAAATCAAAATTAAACAACAAATAATTTGTGTTCGTCCATTGAGAATAAGTACTGAAATTCATCATGATCATCTGCCTGCCCTGATCCACAAAATCATGTAGCAAAAGGATTCGGCATTTTTTATGACCGGCCGCCTGCCTGACGTCAACTCTCTTTGGGAATGCTATTGAAGGTGCATGTGTTATTGTATCACCGCCTCCATACGGTTGACCATAGTCGACATAATATATTCAGCCGAGGTCAAAATTTCTGCGTCGCTTTTTACGAAACACCCAGAGTGAACTAGGGGTGGCAGTATTTCGAGCTGCCACCACATGGCATGTTATTATTTGTAGGTATAATACTATGACATAATCTGGCTCGTACCAGCCTCGTCACATTTCGAGGTTGTCTGCACAGCGTCCCTCGTCAATGGAGCGATGAGACACCCTGGCGACAGGATCTGAAATGTGTGTCGCTCAAATTCATACATACATACATACATCACGCCTATATCTCTTTCGGGGAAGGCAGAGCGTAAACAGCTGTAATAAAACGGTAATTTACACCACGTCTGACAAAAGTTTGAGAGTTATTAAGAAGGTTGTGTACCACCATAGTGACGCTGTTATAAAATTGCAATACACATCAACTCTCAAATCCCTTAGTCGCTTCTTACGACACTCACGGGTTGGATATGGGGTGATCTACACGGCAACCTGAAGTAGGTATTTCGAAACGTTATAAGTATAATACTATGACATAATTTATAAGTTGATATTTATCACTTTGTGAATTTGTTCCCAGTCTGGTTAGGACATTGCAGGCTGAACCACCTGATTGTCCGCAAGTAAGATGGTTCTGTGCTTCGGATGGGCACGTTAAGCCGTCGGTCCCGGTTGCTGTCTATGACGGCGGTCGTTACACAACCATGTCAGAGGCCTGCTACTTGCAGTAGGCGGTTGAAAAACTCTGACACCAGGGTTCATCGGGTCGTTGAACGACTCGGTGTCCCACACGAAAAAGAAGAAGAAAGATGACATAATCTGGCTCGTACCAGGCTCGTCACATTTCGAGGTTGTCTGCACAGCGTCCCTCGTCAATGGAGCGATGAGACACCCTGGCGACAGACTCTGAATGTGTGTCGCGCAAATTCAGACTATTCACATAATACTTAACGAGTGATAATTGAGTTGTTACCTACTTGTGATAATGTATGTAGGGTGTAAGGGACGGTGTACCGAAAACTTTGCAGGCATGATCAGTTTATTTTTCGTTTACTACTAATGTTCCATAGGGAAAGTTATCCAGTTTTATGTTCTGTCTCTTACACACCGTCTCTTACACCCCGTATTTTGATCGCTTTCGTACTTATTAATGAACTTGTCAACAACGATAACGTATTGACAGCTCTGACTATAAAGGTATCAATCGTCCTATTATAAATTGGAGTATTCCTACATTGTGCGTTAACAAATGCTCAAATACGTGTCTTTTTATTGCTTTAATTTTCAGTGAAATCACAAATTAGGGAGACGGCTCGCGAAGCGCCTATTTTGTGGCAAAATCTCTCCGAAACTATGCGACTTGTTAAGAGTGAGAGAATTTTTGATATTTTTGTCTCATTGTTCGTTCATGTCACGAAATGAAAATTTCACTACATTCAAAATCGTATCGCGGTAATAAGCCCGTTTTTTACTATTTTGAGTCAGTATGTGTGACCGCAAAAATATAACACAGTTGGTCGGTCACTAGAACTGCTAGAACTCGCAATACTATTGTTATTGGACTATACTCGAACAATCATAGACTTCAAAAGGCGTTTATCTAGAAACTTGGTTTCCTTAGTTCCTCATAAGTTGTGAGGTTCGCCACACACAGATGAAAACGTAACAAAACACAATGGTTTCACACAATGCAGACCCAAAAGTTAGATAAGTTACACCGAGATATGTCAGGCATTTCGCACTTTGGGAAGTGTGGTGAATCTAGGGTTTCTACTCGTACCTATATACCCACATAAAGTTAGTTAGTTTAGTTCTGTCTAGTAGGTACAGAATGAACTTGGGTTGGCGCAACATGTTTTGTTACAGCAGAAAAGCATGTAGCAAAAGGATTTGGCAATATTTTATGACCGGCTGCCTCCTGACGTCAATCCTCTTTGGGAATGCTATTGTAGGTGGTATCACCGCCACCATGCGGTTGATCATAGTCGACAGATATTCAGTCTCCTTATACGAAACACCTTAAGTGTACTAGGGGTGGCAGTATTCTTCTGAGTAGTAGTTAAATACTATTTTCCTAGCTTACGTATACACCTGTTGCTTCTTGTGTGTCAGGTAGTGGATTTTCACATTGTTTGAATACAATATCAAAGATTGTTCTCGCGTTGTCATATCATATCCATTACCTACCTAATTGCTGTCTTACAATGTATTTAAAGAAGATAAATCATAGGTTTTCATACTGTTGGCACAGTAAAGTCATCTTTTTATTACAAGTACATTACAATTCAACTTTGTAGGTAATAATATAAAGAAGTCTCCAAAATGACTTCAAACGAGGAAGTCCTTCGTAATTCTTTACGAAATGATGTTGCCTTTATTTGGCTCGTTCTAAAAATACGATTTAAAAAACAAAATCTAATCTCCTTAGAAAGTATCAAAGGAACTCAAACACAAGACAGACGAATGAATGTGAAAGATTGATGGGGTGCGAGTGCCACTCGCGATCCGTTTGTACACTTAAAACGATTAAAGACTGTCGAACGCGTGTGTGCTATCGAAAGCACGTTTAGGTAACCATTTAAGAGGTCAACTAATTCTGGTTTTTCTTACACATCAGCCAGTCCACTGCAGGGCGCAGGCCTTCCATAAGGTGCACCTAAGGCACAATCTCGCCACCGCGTTACTATAAGCTGCTCTTTAAGGCATCGGTCCTCCTGGATGGCGTTTAACACTACGCCTCAACTCGAAAACCCGCTTACTCCACCGTCCATTCTATTCTATGACAGACTGCCACTTCAGCTTCCAGACCATGTCCGCTAAAACTGGTTTATCTTGGCCCCATATACATAATGTATCTCGAGCCGCTGCTAATAGTATCTACATTTGTACATTCAATGGCTCTAATTTCAGCAAACGACTTTATTATAGCTAAGAAAAGAGATAGGAAGTAATTTTCCTGGTAAATGCTGTTTGATTTCCAAAATTAGAGGACTATTAGTCGTGTGATAATGAATGAGTGTAGGTATTGGGCCTCAACTTTCTGGTACTTATGAACGAAAATGACATAGAAGAGTGACCGCAATTTGGAAAACAAATTCTCTTAATTTACCTTAAATTAGTGCTGTCACAATCCGTCAAACCGGTTTAGAAAAGGATAGGATATTTCTAAGTCCTGTCATGTAGGTACTACATGGAAAGTGGCAGTGCTAATTATAGAGAATTTATTTCCCGAATTAGGGCTAAAGTCGATTTTCTTTTTCGTGTTTAACAAGGGCTGCTGCAAAATGTAGCCAATGTACTTAATAAGTACCTACTAAGAAAACTATTTCATGCTAATAGACCACTAGGATTTAAATATTCGGGTATCATGGACATACATAGGAACATACACAAAGAACCCCTAGACTCGAGAACATACATTTAAATACCGGAGTATATATTAAGAATAAAACTGAATTACATTTTCTCACACAAAAAGTAACAATAACTACATGAGTTACACGTGTAGAAATGGTTAGTAGAATATTGATATTATGAAAATAATTTCCGTCGATGCAAAAGATTTCTACGAAGACAATACTCCTTTTGCTTCATTTTCCTTACATTTCTTTTGATTCTCTTGAATATATAAAGGACCTGGGGTTTTATTTATAGAAATTCGTCATTATTTTAGTCAGTAACCTGATCTAAATGTGTTTTCTCGAAATTCAGGACTTAAAGAGAATTCCACACGCACTCGACTTCATTGCAGTTTATGACAGCCACTATAAATGAAAACCTGTTTCTGGCGCAGTGGTAATGAGACTGCCAGCGACTGACCGATGGGTCACTCTTAAAGTTAATATTTATCACTTTGTGAATTTGTTCTAAGTCTGGTTAGGACATCGCAGGCTGAACCACCTGATTGTTCAAAAAGCAATATCGTTTAGTGCTTCGGAGGGCACGTTTGACGGCGGCTGTTACACAACTACACAAGCATATCAGAGGCCTGCTGCTAGTAGTAGGCGGTTGAAAAACTTTGACGCCCGAGTTCATCGGGTCGGAAAGATGACCATACAAATGATAAACTGTGCCGCAATTCAAAACGATGACGTGTGCCATGATAAGTATCATTCCGGTTTTTGTATGGGAGGGATAGCGTTATTCCCTTTAGTCTAACCATCAGATCCGACAAAAAACGAAAAAACATGCGATAGGTGTGAGAAACGCCTGAAACAAAATTGCTTTTCCTACTTAACAAGTCTAATCACGAATATTAGGTTGAGTGGCCACTTAAGGCTATATTCGTGTAAAGTTATTTCGAGTTCTCGCTTAAAAACATTGAATGAAGGTTTTTTTTATCGCCATCTCTCAAATCCCTTAGTCGCTTCTTACGACACCCACGGGAAAGATATGGGGTGCTGATATTCTAAGCCCTAAAGCCACACGGCGGTTTGTCAGATGTGGTGTAAATCGTAGTTCCTTTACAGTCGTTTACGCTCTGCCTACCCCGCAAGGGATAAAGACGTGATATATGTATGTATCAAGTTCGCCGTCGACGAGAATCAAACCAGACACCTCCGCATCTTAAGACCGCCTTTAGACCAGTAGAACTCCGTAGTCTTTCGCTAAATACCTTATTCTTATTTAAACAACTTCGAAACTTTCTTCAAACACCCTTTAAGAACCAAACTGTCGTTCAAACGAACTCACTAAGTCCTAATTTGTTAAGCCCTTATTAGCCTCAACAACCGCATCAATTACAGAAGGTTCACTCCAGCCTATTCAGGATTTTTGCGATTGTTACTTGTTACATAGCCAGGGTTGTTACTGTGAATAATCAAAAAGTATAAGAATATCAAAACAGAATAATCTGATAAAGAACGTCTTATGATTCTGAGCCAAATTTTAATCCAAGAAATATGACGTTCATGGCAACCATCTTCTTAGTTACCTTGAGTTCCCCTAAGATTACGGTTATAACCGGTTTAAGTCAGTAAGCGTCAAAATCGCCGCTCGCTAGTATTGAGTGAGCCATCTGTATGAGCGCCCCGCGTGCCGTCTCCCTAATTTGTGAACTTACTAAGTCCAAATTTGTTAAGCCCTTATTAGCCTCAACAACCGCATTAGGGCGAGAGACACACGTAACGTCCGTTTGTGCGTTATTTTTTGCGGAATTTCGACCGTATTCTCATGCAAAAATGGTTTATGCTTTTTTGGAAAACTTTTGCAAAATTTTCCACCGTAGGCAGGATTTGAACCTGCGACCTTCGGCATCTGTACTGCCGACGCCGCTACCAACTGAGCTACCGCGGTTCTAATTTAGCCTGCGAATTAAGCCAAATCTATCTTGTCCACTAACGCGTGGATGGGCTCCATCTACCGGGATAGATTTTGCGACTAATTCCCAGCGACTAAATCATTCTTTGCAGATTGAATTTAGTCAAAGCGATGAAAACCCGCGATAAATTAAATACCAAATTATTAAAACACTTCTCGTGTTAGATATAAAATTAAAGAAAACTTACAAAATTTAAACAAAAATCACGCCCAAACGGACGTTTAGTGTGATTCTCGCCTAAGTTGGTTAATAGATCGGAAAGAAACTCAATTAGTTTATATTACGCCAATGATACCCTCTTTAGGGTCACCGGTTATTCTAAGTGGTATTTGAGGGCTATTCGACCCTTCCGAGGGCCCGCGATGAAAGGTTACATTTTTGCGGGTATTTTGCGCGGTTGCGTCACAGTAGGCGAAAGAGGACGCAGAATAATAATAATTGGACGTAGTTTAGCAGAAAGACTCAAACCACATTTTTTTTAGGAACCTTTGCCCAACAGTGGGACGATATGGGCTAATTAATATAGATAAGAAGAAGAGTCCTTCCTGCTAAACTACGTCCAATTTCTTAGGTAGGTTTTCCCATCAAATCCGTATACCTTTCGATTTCCATAAAAAATGGTAACATTTCAAACGACTCTGATGATTATTGTGTTAAAAGAAAACGATGAGCCACAGAGGTTGTAATTACCAAGAGACCCGTCCCTCTTATATATCTTTTTATGGGAAGATAATGCAAAAATATGAGCGACCAAACCACGAAATAAGTCTTACTGAGAATTACTTGGCCTAAAGTCGATACGTTTTATGAGAAGGGAAAAAAGTATTAAATAGGTATTAGGTACTTAATTTGTGTAATTCTCAGGTGACGACAGGATTTTTCTTTGCATGATTTGTTTACAGCCGTTTACGCTCTGCCTACCCCACAAGGGATATAGGCATGATATATGTATGTATGTCTTCTGGAGCTCTTTTGTGATGCGAACTCTACCTACTGTTGTTATTTCTACTATGCTGTTTCGGTTTCTTACGTTGTACCAAAGTAGGTATTATTTCTCTGATCCTTTCTTATGACGCCATGTTGGACTAATAAACGAGACGGGGCGGTCCTGGAGGTATTTTAAGGTGAAAATGTCAGACTTGACGCAAGCTCCACAGAGGAGACTTGAGACGTGCGACATCGCGACGCTTAAAACAGTATCCGTATAAAATGTATGAAACTGAAGAGCCAAAGCTACACACGTGAACGTGCGTCGTATCGATGACGGCTGACGATCACTCGTCTGACAGATGCCATCCCACGCGTCACGTCGCTCGTAATCTCTGTGAAGCTTGCGCCTTTTGTATCTAGAAAGTCTGTGGGCGTCACTTTGTGTCTTACCTTTTGTTCCTTTCTTTTCGTTCTTGGAAACCTAATAACGAAATGCTTAATTTATTTTGATTTTGTATTAAGTAAAATAATAAAATTGTCCGTCCTAAAAAACACCGCGGGAAAAATCGGATTTTTCTCTTCCATTTATTGAGCTCTTTGATAATGAGATTTTTTTGCTTTCCAGCAAAAGGCTATACTTTTAAGGATATTTCAGGGAGTGAGCTTCATTATTACGATTGTATTGAATGTTTTGTAGACCTGGATAAAGTCCTATGCCCTTTTCTTTATTACCATATGTTTAAAATTTGATCTTAGTGGTATCCTTTCTTAGATATAATTTATTGATTCTGTATGAAATTGCATGAAAAACTAGTTAAAATTCGTCAAATTATTAATCAACATAGCATTGGTTTGACAATCATGTCAGCGAAGTAGCAGGCGATTAATCTCGGTGTACGTAGGTACTATCGCCAGAAAGTCACCTACCCATGTAAGGTACCAACTTATACTGGTTTTTCATACAAATACCAAGAATAATTAGTACCTATAAGTTTGATCTCTTAAATTAGACGGTCGATTTGCTAGCAATAGTACGTGGGCATCAAACATGGTTAGACTTTTCTGCCATCATGGTTCGTCCTTCGCGAACTCGACATCCAACAAGTAACCAATGCCCGCTAGACCGCGAAAGGCAGTGAATAAACTGCAAAAGGAACTCTTTATAATCCCCCCTTACAGCTATAACTGGTGGTAGAAAGCCCCCAGAAGTCCAGTTACCACTCGACGTGCCGCACAAAACTGTTTTCTTCACTCTTTAAGTTTCCTCACGAAAAGAGCAAAGTAGGTACAACTACAGCGCCAGTCAAGGTTGCCAGGCGTCTGATTGCGGAGTACGACACTTACTTCTAGTTAAAACATTTTCGCACTCTTAAAGTTTGAACGAGTGCAAGTTATGATGGAATTAAAGGCGACTAAAGAATAAATTCAGTGAGACATAGACGAATTTCTATACAAATATGATGAATTCAAGGAATGGTCGTCTTACGCATTAAAGAAAAAAAAATCTGTTGATCAAACTTGGTGAGCATGGAAAACATAGGTACTGTACTAGGCGGCGTAGCCCAGATGGTGGAAACGAAATACAGAAATCAATATATTAGTGAATTGAAATAATTTATTCCTTATTTATGCGACGATAACAACATCATTTTTTGAGATACAAAACAATACTGAAGAGAGCTTCCTTGACCTGTCCCATTGACGCGGCCAGCGATTCAAATTTAGAAAGTATAAGGTGCCAGGCTCATGAAAGAGGCTGGACCTTACAGTACATAAGTTAGGGGCCCATGTCAAGATGAAGACTTGTGGCTACGGATAGAGCAAAATTTTGGTTTTTTTTTTTCCAGTCTTGATGCAAGTCCGCAGCTTTTCTTCTTAGTAGACAACCCTAACTGCTGCAAATCTCAAAGGGGTTCTTACCACTTTGTCCTCACGTTTAACTTCCAAACCATTGTGCATTCTACAACGCTGTACCAGGCCTCTTTCACTCCATGTACTTGCGCGCGATAAGTACCTACCGGGCGTCGGGCAGCCGGCTGCCCATTTCTCAGTTGGTTGCCAACAACCGCGTGGAGCGTGCGTTCGCTCGTGAATATTTTGAGTTACCCTGATTTATCGGTATGCCACTATTATAACATGCCATATGAATTACCTATTGAAAGTATGTGCTTGCTGAAGGAAGTATCCTGCCTGCGGTGAAAGAATTCCGAAAATAGTAGGTACAAAATAAAGAAAATACTTTAAAACAAAACTGCAAATACTATAAGGGGTGAACCAGTCCATGAAACTGAACAGTTTTCTTCAAGGAACATAGGTTCATTAAAAAAAAATTACACCTTCTCCATAATATCCGCCCGAGCCAACTTTGTATGGGATTTCATAATAATTTTTCATAAATTCCTATGCCTCTTGGGGTAAGTTAATCAGTTTCATGAGCTGGTTCACCCATTAAAATATTTGCTGTTATTTATTTGGTACGCCTTACTTCCGTTAGGAAGAGGCAGCCCTGGCGATTCACGCTAATCACGTGGCGGCGCGCATCTACAGGGCAAAGTTAACTTTACGCTCATGGGCTTTGGTTCATTTTGGCTTGCAGCGTCTAGCGGCTCGAAAGAGTAGGTTATTATAGCAGTAGGTATTGTAATTTTTCCATGGAGTGATTTATCTGTTACGTAGTAACTATTAGGTAATCTGTGGCTGTACGCCAGCGCTGTTATTAAGGACACAGTGTTTCAATACAAGAGCGCTGGCAACCCTAACTGCTGCAAATCTCAAAGGGGTTCACTTTGTCCTCACGTATAACTTCCAAACCATTGTGCATTTTACAATGCTGTATGTTTAAGAACACAGTGTTTCAACACAGGAGCGCTGGCAACCCTAAATGCTGCAAATCTTAACGTGGTTCTTACCACTTTGTCCTCACGTTTTACTTCCAAACCACTGTGCATTCTACAACGGTGGATGCCGCTGGTTCTACAGACACAGTGTTTCAATACAAGAGCGCTGGCAACCCTAGCTGCTGCAAATCTCAAAGGGGTTCTGACTTTGTCCTCACGTATGAATTCCAAACCATTGTGCATTCTACAACGCTGTATGTCGGTGTGTTATTAAGGACATAGTGTTTCTATACAAGAGCGCTGGCAACCCTAACTGCTGCAAATCTCAAAGGGGTTCTTATCACTTTGTGCTCACGTTTAACTTCCAAAACATTGTGCATTCTACAACGCTGTATGCCTACGCTCTTTTATTCAGTACAAGAGAAATAGAAATATAAGGTCCTATTAAATTCACTGCAAATATTTTAAGGGCATACGTAAATATGTATAAGACAAACATCTAAGGCATTTTAAAAAAAATCTACACGCTAGATTTTTTTTTTCATTTTCAAACAAACTTTTTAATTAATTATGTGAACACCCTTTGACTGACCCGACTGACGTTCCGCCATGTAAACATGATTCACTTACACGGCACGCACACTAACAACCAACCAATCACAGCACGGCGCGTTTGGCGCGTAATTTAAATTCATCGAAGTGTGTGTTTCTAGGACAAACAGGGTGCACTTTTTGTGTTTCGTTTTTTTTAGTTAAATGCAGTTTTCCCAAAAACTAGCGTGTAGATTTCTTTAAAAATTTGCCTAGTACATGCTTATATTTTATTTGATCTGCCCCTAAAATATTTGCAGTGAATTTAATAGGACCTTATATTTTATTTGCAAGAATACATGACATGTTAATACATAATGAGATCTTAAATTAAAGTCCAGTTCAGTATTCTGCTTGCTTCAAGCGTGCAAATTTTCTATAACGATGTCAATGTTGTGAAAAAATCATATTAGCGCTGGCAACCCTAACTGCTGCAAATCTCAAAGGGGTTCTTACCACTTTGTCCTCACATTTAACTTCCAAACCATTGCGCATTCTACAACGCTCCACAGTGTTTGATTTGACTCAAAAAATTTCCCTATGCTGTTTATTGCATAAATAGATCAAGAAATGCATTAGAAACGCATGTAAGAAGGTCCCGCGTGTCTATTTCAAATACTTTTTTTATAAAAAATATTTTGTATTGCGTGACCTTTAAGGTCAAAAAATATTCAAAAAGCTTTGTAACCGTGTGTGATCATGATATATAATTTTTATTCATACAATTTAATAAAGCATCCTTAGGCACATATTTCCACGTTTTTATTTTCAGAATATCACTTATACTTACTGAGTTACGTATATTTTTTCATAATTTTGTTATAATTTTTTTTCTCCGAAAATACTCAAATGTGGGACTTGTGACTAGGACTGAAAGATTGTCCTTAATTAGGCCTATCATTAATAAAAAAAATCATCTTCCTACTTGGAAGCGTTTACGAGTTATTGAATTTCAAAATATTGGGTCAGGGTTGCCACTCAACTTGACCTTTGATTTTGGCCAAAATTCGTAATTTTTTTCTGCTATTACAAACCTTTAAATTATTTTCTTATGTTAGTGTTGTTATGCTATTTTGTTACCTGCACTAATATTTACGTAGATATTTTGTTGAATTTTAGTACCTTGTTAAACTAGCCCCATGGCGTCACGGCATGATAGAAGTAAGTACCTATGTACAAGTTTCATCGGGCGGGTGAGTGTAATAAAGTACTTAAGTGTTTATATATTAATGTTTGTGACCGTAAATAGATAATTGAAACAGTTTCAATACATTTATTTTCAAATTTCGAACTGGCCAGTATGAACAGTGTGTCGCTTGAATAAGAACACCGGATAAAAAAGGAAACGCGTGGAAGGAACAATATTTTTTATCTGTATTTTTACAACCTCAAAAAATTACTTTGTCGAATTACTACACAATAATACGACAACAAAGGTAAAAATTACGATTAAATCACGTTCCATTTTGCATTTGCTTACCAGACGATACAATAATCGTTTATGGATTATTCTTTGTATTTATCGCTTTATTTTACTTATTTTCCATTCGTTATGTAAAGTAGTATGCGTACCGCGGGTGTAAGATCAATCGCAACCTCGGAAAGTTGCCGCCCTCACTGCGTTCGGGCGTCAAAAAACCTCGGTTGCGATTGATGACTTCCATCCCTGAGTACGCAAACTACTATTTTATCAAAGTAGGTGAGACGAAGATAACACATTTTATTCGTTTCCGGACCAATATTCCTTATAATATTCAAGTACATTATTTGAATGTACAAAAAATGTTAAATGATTTACGCTGTGAATTTATTTGTGTGACCTTTAGTGACAACCCTAAAATGTACAATTTGACCTTAGTCTGTAACTCCCAAACGCTTCCAAGTAGGAACGTGGTTTTTTTGTCAATAATAGACCTAATTAAGAACAATATTTCAGTCCTAGTCACAAGTCCCACATTTGAGTATTTTTGGAGAAAAAAAATTATAACAAAATTATGAAAAAATGTACATAACTCGGTAAATATAAGTGGTATTCTGAAAATAAAAACGGAGAAATATGTGCCTAAAGATGCTTTATTAAATTGTATAAATAAAAATTATATATCATGATCAAACACGGTTACAAAGCTTTTTGTATAGTTTTTGCCCTTCAAGGTCACGAAATACAAAATGTTTTTTATAAAAAAAAAGTATTTGAAATAGACACGCGGGACCTTCTTACATGCATTTCTAATGCATTTCTTGATCTATTCATGCAATAAACAGCATAGGGAAATTTTTTGAGTCAAATCAAACACTGTGCGCTCTTATTAAGGACACAGTGTTTCAATACAAGAACGCTGGCAACCCTAACTGCTGCAAATCTCAAAGGGGTTCTTACCACTTTGTCCTCACATTTAACTTCCAAACCATTGCGCATTCTACAACGCTGTATGCCGGCGTGTTATTAAGGACACAGTGTTTCAATACAAGAGCGCTGGCAACCCTAGCTGCTGCAAATCTCAAAGGGGTTCTTAACACTTTGTCCTCACGTTTAACTTCCAAACCATTGTGCATTCTACAACGCTGTATGCCGCTGTTATTAAGGACACAGTGTTTCAATCAAGAGCCCTGGCAACCCTAACTGCTGCAAATCTCAAAGGGGTTCTTAACACTTTGTCCTCACGTTTAACTTCCAAACCATTGTGCATTCTACAACGCTGTATGTTTAAGGCCCGTATTTATAAATCGCACTCAACTTTGAGATCACACTTAAGATCGATCTTAAGTTGCTGCTTTAATTAATAGACTGAACTTAAGATCTAACTTAGGAACGTCATCTCAAGTGAGTAACGCCATATTAATAAATCTATCTCAGCACTTAGGTGCGGTCTTGAGATGGAGTTCAAGAGCTGATTTTTTGAGTGCTGTCATACCTTCACTTGAGATCATGATTTTTGTTGATTTTTGCGCAGTTTCTACGGATTAAAATAGATTTTGAGGATATTGTGTAATAAATTCACTTTTATCACGTTTAATGAAGATATATTGTTGCCAGATATCCATTGCTTGCCTAAAACTTATGGGAACGTGAAGATTATTTATATTTTGTTTGGAATCAGTTGGTTGGTTGAGAGGCTTTCCCATTCAGTTTTCGTGATGTACACACACACAGGCTTACTGGAAGACAAAAGCGACAACGGATACCCTACATTGTGCCGATACCTATATGGCTTATTTCTCACAAGGGTGTTGCTAGCAGACGCGGAACGGAGGCGAAATCGTTGCGGACGCGCGGTGGTTACGCTCGCCAAACGCTTGTGTGATATAAGCCTAAGGCCTCCTCCAGAAGATCCATGTCTTTATAGGTATTTGAAGAAAATTGTAAATAAAAATACTATAATCAATATCAAATACCAGACTTTTATTATAACTATGCCAGTAATTTGAAGCCCTTAGTTAAACAAATAAATAAGAATATCTAATTCAGCTCTCATTACAAAGAAAGACAAAAAATAATATAGCTTATACAAAGCTTCTCCAGTCTCCCCTGCTACTTAGACCATATATTTTGGGCTGGCTACTTTCAGCGTCCAATAGAACTTCTTTAGAATCTGCAATAGATAATTACAAATTAATATTGCTTTGTATTTGTAATTAAATCATGTAATTAAGGCTTTGCAAGTGTGATATAGGTATTACATTACATTACAGCCTTTAGATTGTATTCAAATTCATAATATACTTTAGTACTTTTTGATATTACTTCTTATTCTGTCGTGTGGGACACGCAGCCGAAGTATGACCAGACAAAACCTGGTATCTACTACTACCTACTAGAAAACCATGTTATAGGCCTATAACATGGTTTTTACAGACAATTATATATGGTTCAGACTTTGGTCTGCGATGTCCTAACCAGACCATGAATTAAGTACTTAATATATGAATTAAATAACAACTACTTACTATTACTGGAATACACATACTAGATACCTGCCTAGGATATAAAATAGGCGCCCGAATCAATGGCACCATGAATTTCAACCATAAGCCTTGGTGCTGTTTGCGAATGGTCTTGGTCATCCTCAGTGATACTGGTTGAGGGCACTCTACTAAGGGCATTCGATGTTGCCACTCTTTTCTATTCTTTGTTTGATGGCGGTCTATTTATGTCTCAATAAACAATGATTTCATTTAAAATTAACTGTTTGGTCAAATGTATACAGGGATACAGGACCGAAAAATCAAAACAAACGTTGATTGACATGACGTGACAGATAGACAACTCAGTTAGCGTTTTGTTTTATAGGTTTTGTTTCCATCTTTACCAAGAAGATCGTAACACTTGTTTTTGTAAAACTCGTAAGCTTGCAACTAAAACTAACATCAAAAATAATTTAAAACATAATCAATTACTTTTATATCTGAATATTTTGTTCAAATGTGACTACTTACATTTTTATCCCTATATTTTGATTAATGTTCCTAAATGTTCTTAAATGTTCTAATCAAGTAATACAGCAAAACAAAACGTAAGTTTAAAAACTAGTACTTTGTCTGTGGTCTAGTATCCAAACCAAAAACATCTTAAGTTTATACACTCAAGAGCGATCTTAGTTGATACGCACTTGATGACGGTTTATTAATATGTGACGATCTTAAGATAATGATCAGAACTTAAGAGCGTATCAGCTGAGACCGCTATTGAGTGCGGTATTGAGTGCGATTTATAAATACGGGCCTAAGAATACAGTATTTCAATACAAGAGCGCTAGCAACCCTGACTGCTGCAAATCTCAAAGGGGTTCTTACCACTTTGTCCTCACGTTTAACTTCCAAACCATTGTGCATTCTACAACGCTGTACGCCGGCGCTGTTATTAAGGCCGGTGTGAAAATAGTGGCGTTCGCAGGGGACCGGACCATAAAAAGGAGGATAGTTTTAGAAAAGTCGTGTTTCCAGTGTGCAGTCAGGAAACTGGGGAACAAAATTAATTTCTAAAATAATTTCCTTTCGAGGGTAAAGTAAAAAAAATATTTACACGTATTACATAATTTTGAATATTACAGACAATGATTCAAACGTCCGCATAGTTGTACTATTGCCAGCAGATCCAACTGTCCATGTAAGGGACTAATTTGTACTGGTATTTTTCATACAAATACTAAGAAAAGACCTGTATAAAACCAAAATTATCCTTTGAATGAATAGGTGACATTGTGTAAAAACATGTAAATTATTAATAACTTTACCCCAGATTGATATTGTTATATCTAATAATATGTTTATGTACAAGAAAATAATTAAGCTTTTATTTTGTTACATGATTCACGCCAATTAAAACTTTCAAGTTTCAACTGTTTCGGTTCACGTTTGCCCAAAAATTAAGTAACCGTTACTCAAACTTATCATTACTTAGCCACCGACCTCTAATATACCGAGTGTTAACATTTTCCGTTAATATCCTTAAGTGCCACGAGCTATGGAACTTCCAAAGTCTCAGAGCAAGAGAATTTTTAAGACACCCTACAAACATCAGAATGAACCAATAAAAACTCGCCGCAAAAAATCTTTGCAGGTGCTAAAACACAGCCAAATACACAAAAACACAATTTATATCGCACACACACACATGAATCACACTCGTTTCCGGAGGTGTAGGCAGACTCTACATACATGCTTCGATTACATTGGCTACATTACTTTGATGTTACCTTCTTACTTCTTTTGCGTTCTTTACATTCATCAATTTTTAAGTTCATGTACAAAGTTTAAAATACCACTCTTGCAATTTAATATAAGAAGCATTTCGTGTTTTTGCTTTGAAGTAGTTGTAATTTATCGAATGACTGTGACGAATTTTTCGTGGCTTCAATCCTGTCGTTCGTTAGGTTCTCTCTGAACCACTTTCTTGCTCTGGAACTGTGCTAAATAGTGTTTCATTAATAGCAATTAGAGAAAACTTTCTACTTAGAACTAGATGTATGTTTTTGTAGTTAGTATAATGCTTGTTTGATTATGTTTGTTTGTACTGTTTCTGTTGCGAAATCTTACGTTATTTTTAACCGACTGCCTCAGGAAAACAGGAGGGTTATGTTTTTCGAGAGTATGTATTTATGCCGGTTTAGAATAGCATCACCCCAATCCTACCCGTGGGTGTCGTAAAAAGCGACTAAGGTATACTCATCCAGGGAATGGGCAGCAGCGTTCCCTGTCAATGCACCATCATGCACTGCGCTCGCCAATCCGCCTGCCAAGCGTGGTGAGTATGGCAATACCCCCCCGATAGGGGGAGGCCTATGTCGAGCAGTGGACTGTTGTGGCTGTTATGGTATGTATTTATGTATCCAGAAATTTGTTTTCACGGGTTACAGCCAATGGCTGGGCGGATCTTGACATTGTGGTGTCGTTAGATAGAGTGACATGAATAAATTAAAAAATTACAAATACAAGATGGCGGATTTTTATCGCAAAGTACAACATTGAAAATACCGCGGTGTTTTTTAATACATCTACTTGATATTAATCATTATCTGTTCATGCCGTTTTAATCATTCATGTGTATTTTGGTATTAAAGTAAATTACTCTGCATTTATTTGCTTTTGCTTTATTTACATCGAAAACAACTCTTATTATTGTAAAGTTTCTCATGTATTAACATAATTACGGCCCACTGAACCAAATTATTATGAGAAAAATGTAAAAGAGATAATTTAATCATATTTCTTTTAAGCAAATATTTCGTTTAAATTAAAATGCTTTTCAGACAAGTTTAACCGATATCAGTTGAAGGTGACCCTTAACAGTAGATATTATTTGAATGATAATTGAATTTAATATAACTTGAATGACATGAATTTAATGGGTTTTCAGTTTTGTAATTTGATTTTTAGTAGTTTTTTGTAAGACAATTTATCTGGAATTACTAAACGTTTTTATTGACAAAATATTTCGTTCGTTTGAAGATCCAATATATGAAATAAAGGTTTGATTTATATACTCAATAATAAATATGTTGTTGTAGCGAGGTATTCCAGACCAGACTGATCTACCTAATAATACGGTCCCAAATCAGGGTAATAGCGCGCAGGGCGCCTATACTGATCGGTCATTCAGTTCTAGCAACGATTTTGATGCTAAGAGGTACTGCAAATAACTGTAATCTCAGGGGAATTCAAGGCAACTAAGAAGGTAACTAACTTTCTTGGATTAAAATTTGCTCGGAATCTTATGACGTTCTTGTATCAGATTTTGCACTTTTGATATGCTTATACTTTGAGATTTTTGACAATAGCAACCCTGGCAATGCAACAAGTGATAATCGCAAAAATCCTGAATAGAGTTGAGTGTACCTTCTGCTAACTGTCTATTTTGTGATAAGGTCCCTGCATGTAGGGTGCTTGTCCTATTTCTTGCACATTTTCGCTCTGCTTTATATTTTGTAACAGTTTTTCGTCCCTCGTAAAAGCGTATTTAAAAGATATCTTTATACAAAAAAACGCTACAACTTTTTATGGTGAGGCCCAATAAGTTTATATCACAACTATTGAGAGAGCACTTTTTACTCAATAAGATGATATAGGAGTATACTAACGAGTCTGGCGACCTCGTCAATAAGTTTCAATATAAGGGTTCGTCTCGTTTATTATTACTGCGCCTGCTCCATCAGCTAGATTGATTCATTTAACTCTGCTCGGTTAGATGGTTAGATCGTGTGCAATCACCGCAGCGTTGGATTTGGGTGGATAAGATCTGTGTAGCGTTGGAAGCTCTCCAGCCGAATGGAAAAAGTTTATACCACAACTGTTAAGAGCACTTTTAGTCAATAAGATGATATAGGAGACAATAGGTTGGCGACCTCGTCAATAAGTTTCAATATGAGGGTTCGTGTTCGTTATTATTACTGCGCCTGCGTCATCAGCTAGATTGATTCATTTAACTCTGCTTGGTTAGATGGTTAGATCGAGTGTGCAATCACCGCAGCGTTGGATTTGGGTGGATAAGATCCATAGTTATTTTTCTGATTTATGGCACACCGAGTGGACAAACGACCTGTGGTCGAAGTCTCTTAAATAAAAATTGTTCAGTTGTGTGTCGATAGCATGTCAGTTGGGTGGTTTTGGTAGTTTCGTATTCTGCTAACCGTAGTCAGTACAGAAAATCACATGATAGTCGAATGTCGCTATTCAATAATTAGGTAAATAAACACTTGTCTTAGGTAAATAAACTCGCTATCTCGTCAATGAATAGTCGATTCTCAACTTTGCTCCATGACTCAGTATTTAAATGGAACAGGATTAAACTAATGACATTCCAGCTAACTGTGCTAGACGATTATGACACACAAAGTAGGTATATTTAAGATACAAGCAATGATTCTACTCTTGTTGCCATGTCTGTAGTATTGGTATATGCTCTTCCATGATACTGCACACATACATACATCATGCCTCTTTCCCGGAGGGGTAGGCAGAGACTTCATCTTTCCACTTGCTACTATCTTGGCACACCACTTTCGCTTCTTCAACATTCATCAATCTTTTCATGTTCGCTCGTCGGTTTAGGGTACTCTTGACATGATCTTTCTTTTAATTTTCCCCTGTTTGATTTGCTGCATACCTATACCTATTTCATACTAGCACGCTAGACTAAGCAATTAGTACTAGACCAATAGGGTTTAAGCTTCGTGTCTATTTCCTAGAACGCTATTTACGTTTCCCGCTAGCGTTTCTGTGCATCCATATTATGCTAGCACGAAGCAACAAGTAGTGGGTCAATAAGACTTAACCCCTTGGTGAATGTCTCCATTTCAGAGAAAGCTATTTAAATAAATTGTATGCTATTTCCTAGTATTTCTGTAGGTAATTGAAATAGTGTCAGAGTTCCTTGTTTTACAGTACGAACTATAACGATGAAACTATGAATAGCGACGATTGCTAAAATACAAATAAATGCACTAAAAAACGCATTCTACTGCATATGCAAAGGCTTCTATTACTTGAATAGGTAGTATTTTTTAATATTATAAATAACAAGTACAACATACACCCAACCTGGTCGCACTTAGTTTTTCATGGATCCACTCTGAATATAAAAGGGATTGTCCGAAATAATGTAATTCTCTGAGATTATTTAATATTTGATAATTCGGCGTATCCATATTGTGCTGATATTAGTGGAACCAACAACAAGTAGCGGGTCAATAAGACATAACCTCTATTTAACTGCATGCACAGTGCTCTATAGAGAACTGTCTGTTTGTTTCTTTGTTTTTATTCGGCGTATCCATATTATGGTGACACTACTGGATACAACAACAAGTAGCGGGTCAATAAGACATAACCTCTATTTAACTGCATGCACAGTGCTCTATAGAGAACTGTCTGTTTGTTTGTTTTTATGCTGATACTGGAGCTAACAACAAGTAGCGGGTCAATCTTCTTCTTCGATTGGGACACCAAGTCGTCTAACGACCTGATGAATCCGGTTTCAGAGTTTTTTTCAACCACCTGCTGCAAGTAGCAGACCTCTGACATGGTTGTGTAACGACGGCCGTTTTTGTGATCTGATCATAGACAGCAACCGGGACCGATGGCTTTTCCGACAATCGGTTGGTTCAGCCTGCATTGTCCTGACCAGACTGAGAGCAAATTCACAAAGTGATAAATATCAACTTTGTGAGTGTCCCCACCGGGAATTGAACCCGGAACCCTCTGCGTCGCAGGCAGTCGTACTAACCACTGCGCCACATCGGCTCTCAGCGGGTCAATAAGACCTAACCTCTCGACTACGGAAATATGAATTAGCGTAAGGGACAAAATGCAATTTTTCAGGAGAGCCAAAAAACGATTCCAATTTTTTAAAATTCTTTATAACTTTTTTGTTTCTAGTCCGATTCAAATGACTTCTAGGGAAAAATTCCTTAGAATTTCGAGTTCTTTATGCTAAAGCTATCATCATCTGAGATATCCCTGTAGTTTAGAAATTGGCATGTCCCTTACGTTAATTTTTTCTGTTAAAATCACCGAAAATTTTGAAAAACATTAATGTAACGTACACTTCATCATCGACCAGGAGGTAAATTTGCAGTGAAGGACACCGTGTCTATAAGTTTTTATGACTAGTTTGCCCCAAAACTTTATTATAACCAATTATTTTCAAAGGAAATACTCTGAATAATGCGTCTCTGACACGATGTAGTATAACAAACAACATAAACATCTTCTAATGTGATTCAAATTCTTAATCAATACTTTAATGTGAGAAATATTAGAATAAAAAGCATTAGAAAACTTTTTGAACGATAAAAAATAACGTCATTAGCAAAAAAACCGAACAGGAACTTTTTATTTAATCTTTGACAGTAAAAAAAAACTTCAAAATTTAAACTACGTTGAAAATTTTGTTAATCAAACAAAATTATACAAAGTTAATAAAAACAATACAAGGTTTTGACTGTAATAATTATAACAAATTAAGTACTTGTGGACGCGCAAAATATGAAAGCGAATTTTTTTTTATGACAACGATTGGTGACTACTCTCAAAAACAGCTTATAGACGTGGTCCAGAAGTAAAATTGACCTTTAGTTTCTGGGGAACGTTTCTTACTGAGAAACTTTTCGTCTCTTTTCGCGGAGTGGAGTAACCACGCCTCTGAGGTTTTGCCACTAGTTATTATTATTACCGAGTTGAACAACCATTTCATGACACCAGCCTTAAGCAGCACAGGGGCCACTCTTCCCTGAAGTCTTTGTATTCTTAAGCTGTCTAAGAGCAAGGTGGTGGAAGAGAACAATGGAGTCTCTCACGTCAGATAAAGGTCTGGGTGCATGCAACGCGAGATTTTCATAGAAGTTCTCGTCTACAGCAAGAATCTCTCGACCTGATGTGACGGTTTTACAATTTGAAGAATTTAGATGACTCTTTTTCAGTACCTTGCTGGGATCCGCGATTTGCTCGATCGTGTCATAATATAATGAGTCGAGTATACTATTTTAGCTTCTCATCACACCACTTTCTGTATTGATTTTTAAAGTATTCTAATAATTAATACTGTGTTTGTAATAAAATAAAACATTTTATCGAACAAAACGACAAATTCTAAAAAACTATATCTTTGTGTTTTGCGCAATATTGTATTGTTATTAACATACTTTTCAATTATAATCCTTAATATTTAAAAATATTAATATCACAATATAAACAGGTTTTTTGTCACCCAAACATAGTGACACTGTATTTAATAAGCAATTTTTCAATAGTTAACGAACACTTCCGATACTATTCGAGATGTTAGCGGTTTGCCTGTAAGCGGCGTGAAGATTTGTGCGTTTTCTTCTGACAGACAATACTTAATTTGTGTTCATTTTAGTAACGGTCAGAAATTTCAAATAATCTTTGCTTTTGTATGGAACATGAAATAAAGTTCAACAAAACGTGTTGCGCCGACCTCAAGAAATTGGGATAAGGGCAGGAAGATGATGGTGATGATGATGGAATAAAGGGCCTTTCATTAAATGAAAGCAATAAAAATGAGAGAGCATGGTTTCTATGTTACTAACCATTCATTTTGTTGTTTATATTTATTTAATTGACATGACGCATGTCTTTGTACATTTTCATTGAAAAAAATAAGTAAAATTGACTATTTAATTATTTAAATAGCCTTAAAACTTTGAAAAAACGATGTCTTTTGCTGCAATTTTACCTTATTTTTGGTCAAGAAATGTACGTTACATTAACATTTTTCAACACATTTTATAATGTCATGTACATTACTTTAACTTCTTTCCTAAATGTTTGTTACTTTGTCCCTTACATTAATTTGTATTTTCTTGGTCGGTGTAAATATCTAAGTGCTCACACAGATATTCTGAAGTCACATAAAAAAATATATGAGATGAATTTGATTTGCGGGCAGTGTAAGATGATAGTGTAATGTTATTTTGGTTTCCTACCTCATTATTAAAGTTTGTTTGCCTGCGTAAGGGCCAATGTTTATTTTGAAATTAATGTAAGATGCATATCGGACATAAAAACTTGTATTTGTAATTAGTGTAAGGAACATCAATTGGCCGATATGATAAAAAATTTAACGTATGGGACATACATCATTTTTTATGTCCTCAACAGTACCTTTTACACCCGATTTTTAAGCTTTTGCTCACTTTTTGTTTAAGGTAAGCGACATTTTTTTCAAGATATAAAAAAGTTATATATACCATTCGATAGAGCTTGAAATTCTGAATCCAATGATATATATAACTCAAAATCGCCAAAACGTCCCTTACGCTAATTCATATTTCCGTAGTCGCTCTGTTTAACTGCATGCACAGTGCTCTATAGAGAACTGTCTGTTTGTTTGAGTCAATACAAAGATACTCTGTTGCCTCTCAATGTGGGTCATTCAAACGCTAAATTTAGCTATACAGGGTGTTTTAGAAAGTACTGAGATCTTGCATAAAAATTACCTTCAGAAAAACTAGGATTCTGCTTCAAAGGGTCAATCTGTTTGACAACAGTCATCTTCTATAAGGATTTTTTATTAAATGTCAAATATGACAATGAATCAATGATATTATATGTAGGTTCATGACAATAGTATATTTCTAACACTCGGTATTCCTATTTCGAAATAGGGTAAGATACGATGGCCTCAGAGATTTATTGGCTTGCTTTGAATATTCAAGATATTAATTGAATAAGGAGTAGAGGCATAAATGCTAGTGTTTATTCCTTGCTTATTGTTAGTGTTAAAACAAGCAAAGCTAAATAAGCGGGATTCAACTTAGTACTTTATGACGTTAGTACTTTAGTAGGTACCTTTTAACCCACTATTACTACTTCTATAGCCAAAACAGTTCACTCCTGGACATGGGCCTCCTGCAATTTGGGGGGTATTGCCATACTCACCACGCTTGTCAGCCGGATTGACTGACGAGCGCAGTGCAAGGTGTTGCAGATATTCATAGGCAACGCTGGAGCCCCTGGATCCATCCCTTAGTCGCCTTTTACGACACTCGCTGGTGGAAATGGGGTGATGTTATTCTAAGCCGGCAACACGCAATAGGGCTCACACTACTGAGCTTTTTATTAAAATACTATTCAATTTATTTTCCCTTTTCAATTCCTAGTCACATGCGCGGATCAAAAATAGATCCTCACGCCGCCAGATGGCGTAAGTAACGAAATGTCACGAGAAGTAAGAAAGCTCTCTAGATGAGTTCACGGTGCTTAGAGCTTTTTCATGGCAGGGCGCGTTTTATAGACACGTAAAAACATAGCGAAATCACAGCTTCGTACCCTGCCTCACATTTTTGACCCCAATCGTTCATACGGGGCATCCCATGTGGGGTAGGCAGAGCGTAAACGACTGTAAAAAACGGCCACTTACTCCACGTCCGACAAATTTTTAAGAGTAATTCAGAAGCCCGTTTATCACCATAGTGACTGGTTGTCAGCCTGTAGCCTACAATTGCAATACACATCAAGTCTCAAATCCCTTTGTTGCTTCTTACGATACCCACGGGAAATTATATGGAGTGATGCTATTCTAAGCCGATATCACACGAGATATATCTTTCTTACCATACTTTCAGCAACCGTGGCGTAACGTCTCTAACCACTGAGCTGGCTGTATTTTATTTTCCCTTTTCAATTCTCAGTCACATGCGCGGATCAAAAATAATCCGAAAATCAAATGAAAAAATTGATGGCGTAAGTAACGAAATGTCACGAGAAGTAAGAAAGCGCTGCTCTGGATGTGTTCACGGTGCTTAGAGCTTGTGACGGCGTATTTCATGGTGAAGCGAGTTTTATAGACACGTAAAAACATCGCAACTTACAGTATAAATAAGCAAGCTATAGAGTGCGCCTAAAAAGTTAGCATGGTTTGCAGTAGTCAGAACACAACCTCTCTGTCCATCAGTAGCAAAACGTCTGTGACAGCACTATTGAACCTTTATAAACTTCTCATACATTTGACGTTTGTGTCTAAGGAGTAACTGCTTACGTTTTGACAGTACGGCGCGGGGCGATATGCGCACTCTATAGCTTGCTTACATATTATATACTTTAAGCACGGCTTCGCATCCTGCCTGCCTTTATTAGAATTTAGTTAGTTTCTATGAAATTGATAATATTTTGACGAAACTTATAGAAGTTTGCCTCATTGATACCTACAATAAATATTACTGTTTAGTGCCGGCTTATAACGTATCTTTTCCGTGGGTGTCATAAGAAGCGAATTAGTGCATTTGAGAGGCGACTAAGGAATTTGAGAGTTGATGTGTATTGCAATTATAGGCGACAGACTGACAACCTGTCACTATGAAGTAAGAAAGCTCTCTGGATGTGTTCACGGTGCTTAGAGCTTGTGACGGCGTATTTCATGGTGGGCCGCGTTTTATAGACACATAAAAACATCGGCACATACATACATCACGCCTGTATTCCATGCGGGGTAGGCAGAGCGTAATCGACTGTAAAAAACGGCCACTTACTCCACGTCCGACAAAATTTTAAGCGTAATTCAGAAGCCCGTTTATCACTATAGTGACTGTCAGCCTGTTGCCTAAAATTACAATACACATCAACTCTCAAATCCCTTTTTTGCTTCTTACGACACCCACGGGAAAGATATGGAGTGATGCTATTCTAAGCCGATATCACACGAAATACCGTTCTTAGAATACTTTCAGCATAACGTGGCGTACCAATGAGAGAGAGAGAGAGAGAGTATTATATTTTCGCTTTTAGTATTAAAAATAGACCGAAAATCAAATGAAAAAATAGATGTCGTAAGTAACGAAATGTCACGAGAAGTAAGAAAGCTCTCTGGATGTGTTCACGGTGCTTAGAGCTTGTGACGTCGTATTTCATGGCGGGCCGCGTTTTATACACACGTAAAAACATAAGTACTGATAGCGAAATCACAGCTTCGTATCCTGCTTGCCCGTGATATTAGGATATTGCAAGTTTTCATGAAATAAATGCTGGGCAAATATGTTGACAATCTTTGGCAAATATCAAATCTTACTTTCCGTGATAAAACAATGAATGGAAGGAAAATTCCTGTATGCAGTTGTCTTTCAAACACTGCACCCACCACATAGTATTGAATGAGATAGAAAGTTGGCAATTTTATCAAGAGACCACAAGCGTAAAATACTTAGTTACGAACATCTGTTGCGAAACGACGAAAATGAATCCATTAACATTTAAAATCTGCCTCCACTATAAAAAGTAAAAACTAAATGTCTTTTCCTGCAATACCTTTATTCGGGTAAGTTGTTTACTGTCGTGGTCTTAATTCACACTGACATTATTGGATGGTCTGCTCCTAACACCCTGTATAAAGTAACACACTCGCAAATATAAGTATAATTGATCCCCAAGGCGACACGTAGAGCTTCTATCTCAAGACAAGTTGTCGTCTCGGTGCTTAGGTCTTATTCCGCCGTATTTCATGGTGTGGCACATTTCATGGGAGAAAGCGTTAGAGTTTGGTCGTGAAATGCTGGCTGAGAATAGCATCACCCCAGTTTTTCCCAAGAGAAATACAACAACGAGACACCAACGGGGACACGAGAGAATCGGGTTTCTCTGGGTTTCACTATTACAGGCGATATGGGCTAACAAACGTATCAAAACAGTCACAATTTTTGACCGTCATATATTTTTACCCGACTGCCTCAGAACGAGGGTTATGTTTTTCGAGAGTATGTATGTAGGTATGTATGTGTCGCAGTACGATGGCAGAATTAGGTTTTTGGCCAAAAACCTAGGTTTTTGGCCAAAAGCCGGCATATGGCAGAATCGTAGACTTCCTTCGGCCATCGTCCTAAACTGATCCAGGTTTTTGGCCAAAGACCTAGGGTTTTGGCCGAAATCCTAGATTCGTTTAGTATTATGGCTTTTTTTGCATTTTGAGGGACTTTCTTTGTCTTTGAGTGGTACACCAAGTCGCTCAACGACCCGCTGGACCCTGGTATCAAAGTTTTTCAACCACCTACTGCAAGTAGCAGGCCCCTGACATGGTTGTGTAACGACCGCCGTCTAAGTGATCATAGAAAGCAATCGGGACCGACGGCTTACCGTGCCCGTGTAGTTCGGGCATACACCTCGAAAGGCATGAGGTAGCATTGGACGTTCTGGAGGGTGGGAGGTAGCGTCAGATGCACTGGAGGGCGTGAGTAGCATCAGACACTCTGGAGGATGAAAGATGACGGGCATTGGATTTTCTGGGGGTCAGACGCTACCCCCTGTCTTCCAGGGTGTCCAACGCTACTACTAACCCTCCAGAGCGTTCAGTGGTACATCCTGCTCTTATGGTGTCTGACGCTCCCCCCTGCCCTCCCGGGAATCCCAGGCAATCCTGCTGTTCAGGCTGTCCGATGTTACCCCCGTCTTTCAGGGTGTCCAACGCCTTCACGGTGTCCAAATCTACCCTCAAAAGATCAGAGGGAGGTGCATAAAGTACCTCTCCACTCCTCGTTCCCCCGAACCACACGGGCACGGTAAGCCGTCGGTCCCGATTGCTTTCTATGATCACTTAGACGGCGGTCGTTACACAGCCATGTCAGAGGCCTGCTACTTGCAGTAGACGGTTGAAAGACTTTGATGCCAGGGTCCAGCGGGTCGTTGGGCGACTTGGTGTACCACTCGAAGACAAAGAAGCTCCCTCAAAATGCAAAAAAAGCCATAATACTAAACAAATCTAGGATTTCGGCCAAAATCCTAGGTTTTTGGTCAAAATCCTAGGTTTTTGGCCAAAAACCTGGATCAGCTTAGGACGATGGCCGAAGGAAGTCTACGATTTTGCCATATGCCGGCTTTTGGCCAAAAACCTAGGTTTTTGGCCAAAAAACTGATTCTGCCATCGTACTGCGACATATGTATGTGGACAAGAAAATTGTTTTTCACGGGCTACAGCCCAAACGAATAGTTGGATTTTGACATATGAGGTGTCGTTAAATTCATCTCAGCAGCACGAGTGAGTGAGTGAGCAGGCTATACTAAAAATAATACATTCTGGATGGCGGATTTTTATCGCAAAATACAACTTTGTAATTACCGCAGTCGGGTTTTTGTTTTTTAATACATCAACTTGTTCAGACTTGGCGATAACGCCAGGTGTCTAGGTCGGTTTGCCTCCCCCGTAATAGACAGAGACGTGATTTATGTGTACCTAAGCGTTTTTGTACTGCAGACAACTCGTCTTCACCGTGCAGTCTTATTTCGCCGTATTTCAAGACACGGTACATTTCCTGCGAGATACCGTGTAAATACAGCGATAAACTTACTGCTAGTTAAGTTTTATTTGCGTATAAAATGTAGAATGAGTCGACTGTATGAATAAAAGTACCTACGTAAGTTTAAGTAATTTGTCTCGATGTTTCTGAACTGTAGAAACGTTAATCTTCTCCAAAGTCTGTATAGGCAGTACAGGTAGTACTCTCTTTATGTGAGGCACCGAATCGTCTAACGACCCGATGAAGCCTGGTGTAAGGCAGGTAGTAAATTTTCCGTATCTTGCTAATCTTAGTGGAAGGCGAGATGCCTATATCCCTTGCGGTGTAGGCAGAGCGTTAACGGGTGTAAAAAACGGCCATTTACACCACGTCTAACTAATGTTTGAGAGTTATTCAGAAGACTATGTGTCACCATACGTAGAGACAGGTTGCCAATCTGTCGCCTAAAATTGCAATACACGTCAACTCTCGAATCTTTAGTCGTTCCTTACGACACCCACGGGAAAGATATGGGGTGATGCTATTCTAAGCCGGCACCATAAATACCACGGCATTACCTACACACAATTAATAACAGTAAGTGAAAAATCCGTAAAATAAATTAATTTATAGGAAAATAGTTTAAACAATTGACTTGCAAATTTTTTTGCTAAATATTTTGTTTGAATGTTCACCAGTTAATATTACAGTTGCTAATGTAGATTAGGCCTAACTAGCGGACACGTTGGCAATGCTATTATTGGACGTTATGTTAATTGGACCATTTGAACCAATCACTATGGACGAAATTAACTAGGCATGTAGTGGAAATTGTGAACTACATTCATGGATAGCTTAATAAACGTTTGCAAAGTGTATGACAAGGTTAGACATGACATGAAGTAAGAAGCTTCAGCCGGCACCTGCATACGCGAGTAGCAATAGCCTTACCTTAAGCTACGAGCAGTAATAGCCTTACAATAACCTTAAACAGCCACAAAAAGCCACTGCTGGACATAGGCCGCCCGCTATAGAGGGGTATTGCCATACCTTATTGCCATACTCACCACGATTCGCAGGCAGACTGACGAGCGCAGTGTATTTAAATTGAATTCACAGCGAACGCACTACTGCCAATTCCTTGGATGACTATCCCTAAATCGCTTTTACGACACCCACAGGTAGTATTGGGGTGATGCTATTCTAAGCCGGCGCCACACGGAAATCCCAGCAAAACACGTTTGTTCTTGCTACTAAAAACGACTTGTATCAAATGGCGCCACATTTGCGCCGTACAACCTAAAAGAAGCACTAAAGTACACACTCAAGTAACTTGGACCATATCCTTAAGCACACTATAAGGCGCAGGTCGCAATCGCAAACGCACTTACACCCAAACTGTCGTCGTGCACACACGCCCTTAGACGAGGAATGTAATTATCACACGCCGCTCTCAGGGCAAGGGAATGTTTTAGACGGAACCCAGCGAACGAAGAATGAAGTCATGAGTTAGAAGATTGAAGTTAACTCGTTGCAATATGTCTTGGTACGCTCTACGATATAAAACAACACCACATCACTCTATAGGTATATTGTTTATACAGATTTACAACCATTGTTTTATAGGTACTTGATTATATGTAGTAAGTGCAAGTCATAAAACGTGTAAGCAGAACGTTAGACTCCGAATGCGTACTGCTAAACCAATATAATGCGTCATGATAACACGCTTTATGATCCTGTTTGTATTTATTTTTATTTTGTTTATTGGAGTTAACAAACAGTGCGCAGAATTTGTACTTATAAAGCAGTAACTGTACACTGTACTTGTAGTGACAAATCCTCACGCCTGAAATATGATAGCGAAGAGTTGTTCATGCAAGGCTTCATTTTGGTTGCTGCAGACGTACCCTCTCTAAACTACCTATCTCTGAGACGCACTGTAATACAGTTATACGACCTAACGAGGGGAATCCTCACGATTTAGGATTTCATTTAGACGTGCGCGACAAATATTGGACAGGAGATGGGCGAGTACTTGAGTGAGAAATATCAGGGAGGGCATAAATTAGTTGGCAATGTTGGAATGTTAATATACAGGGTGTAAGGGAAAATAGGGAGTTACTTTCTGTGTTTTGAACTAGCGGAAGTAACTGACATTTTTTCGCCAAGATTGACTAAAAGTAAAAATAAAAAAACGATAAGACATCGTATGAAAAATGGCTGGCGACCAAGTAGTTTTGTAAAGAAAATGTGAAATTGCTTACTAAAATCAAAGTTAGGGATTGAATGAATGATACAAACAAGATAATCATGTAAAACAAAGTTTAATTTGATAGGATTGTATTGACATGACAATGAATGTCCTTCAAGTTATTTGTTGATGGGTTACAAACATTTGTTTATCAACAAACAAACCTTATACAAGTCAACGTCGCAATACTAGGTACTTTCGCCTGCTAATCCACCTACTATTTTAAGGGATCAATCTTATACTGATTTCGCATAGTATTTGCGGTTCCTGTAGAAGACATAAACTGGTTCCTGAAATGGGTAGGTCGATTTCACTCGTAACACTAAAATTTAAAATAGACACACTTAATTCTGTAAATTATTCAACCTTTGACTTTAAAAAAGCTTCTGTTTGAAGCACATCCATAAAAAAGCTTTAAGCCCTCATCAACTGACATTTAGCTGTTATAGCTGTTTGGTTAATGCTGTTTAGCTGTTAAAGCTGTTTGGTTAATGACCACTTCACTTGCATCTGTAGTGCATAAACCGTTCCGTTTTAGGTTTGACTTTAACACCGAGATTGGAACTACTGAGTGTGCCACTGCGGACTTTTAATGGTGCGGTCGGTAGGAGCGGATTTTTATACACTCTCATTAAGCATAATTGTTAGATTTTTTAACATTTTATTCGAGAATATTACTACAGTCTTCATTAGACAAAAAATATACTGATTGTAATAGTACATGCCAATTACAAGCTACCACAAAAATACATAAATTGTTTAGTTTTAAACCATCATGTCGGAATTGAGCCAGTTTTTAAAGCAAATCAGGTAATCGTTTTTGCAAGACGAGTGAAAATAAGTAGAAAATTAAATGTACAACACAAGGTACAAAACTGCTGTTTAACAACGAAAATACTGAGTAATTTAATGATTTCATAAGTTTTAATTTGGTATTATTTCACTTGAATTGACAGATAAATATTCGAATAACTCCCCCACCAAATCGCAACCGATTCGAATAACAGCATGATTTTTCTTTTTACAAAATAGTGCAGTGTTTAGAAATGTATAGGAAACCCTGCTGTACCACCGTACTGCAATGGTTTTAATAGCTTCCAAAACAGGCCTGCTGGTCGTTCCACCCCGACTCCGACAGTTGCTTCAGACAACTAAATAAACATTTACAAACACAGAGCAATGGAAGAATTAATGAGAAACCTACTAAAAATCAGAATTTAGCCCTGTAAAACTCATCGCAGTTTTTACATAACGACGAAAAGAACCCATTTGGCCAACTTCGTTTAGATCTTAGCAATTTTCTGTTTTTTTCAGCGTCTGATAGGTCTTGCCCAGACGAGTTTTTCATGGCTTCAATTTTAGTTATTTTAGGGTTTCTTATCAAACTCTATATCTAAATTTACAAGGCACTTTATTTGCCATTCTCGCTTTTTCTTCCTTTTGCCAATCGTTGTGTATTTTTAAGCGTTTCTTAGAAAATAAGGTACGTTATACTGTGAAAATATAGGAAAAAGTATTGAGGAAGGATTTGTTCGAGCGTGTAAATTCACGTATAGTAAAACTTTTTACTTTTTCCTTATGTTGAATATAGAACATGATAAACTTGCTTGATTCCGATCTAGACACACGGCAGTGTGTCCGCCAAGTTCGAGCAAAGAACCGACACACCGGCCGTGGGTTATATTACACGAACCATTTCGGGCCAAGTTCGACCTACCTATAACTCAAAATCTATTTTATCTACGCATATGAAATTTCTAGTATCTGTCGAGATCTACTTACTTATCTAAAATACAAAAATTCATTAATGTACCTATTGTAGGTCTTGAGATATTGACGTCAGAAAATCGCTATTTTTACTATACACTCACTGACTGACTGACTGACTGACTCACTCACTCACTCATCAAAAACCTAGACCACTTCCAATGGTCGCATTGACTTGAAATTTGGCATGGAGGTAGGTCTTTAGGTCAAGGTAAAGGAAAAAATCTGAAAATGGCCAAGTGTGAGTCGGTTTTAAAAATAATGAAGGTGTAAATTCATACCCTAAGGAACTAAAACAAAAAATTTATCTATATCTTCCAATGGTCGTACCGACCTAAAATTCGTTACGAAGGTTTGTAATTTAGTCAAAGTAAAGTAAAAATTGCTGTAATTGCTATGCCGTGTGATGCCGGCTTAGAATAGCATCACCCCAATTCTACCCGTGGGTGTCATAAAAAGCGACTAAGGGATACTCATCCAGGGAATCCTCGCCAATCCGCCTGCCAAGCGTGGTGAGTATGGCAATACCCTCTGATAGGGGGAGGCCCATGTCCAGCAGTGGACTGTTGTAGCTGTTATGTTATGTTAAGTAAAAATTGAATATATCCGGCTACGTACTTTATACCGCCCTGACTTGGCAAGCTTATCAGTAAATAGAAAACGTGTAAAAAAAATCCAAGATATTGAATGGGCAATGCGCTCTAGCGTGTCAGTCGTACAAGACAGCATACAAAATGACAAAACAAAAAAGTTTCCTTTGCCACGCAAACGTAGAAAAATTTAATAATAAAAATACTAGCCCATTTCTTTGTAAGAAGCATAGTCCATATAGTCCATATTTAAAAATCTGAAAATTAGTATAAATGAGACATTTCCTTAACTAACTTAATCATAAGAAAAAAAGAAAATAAACCTTACAAAAATAAATGAAATCCCCCCAAAACATAAATGTGAAAGGCTGCCAAGTTCGATAATATTGGAATGCTTCGCCTATAAAAGAAGTGAGATCTAAATAAGTAACAAGTTCCATACACAGACCTCAGTTAAAAATAGTTACAGGAATGCACACTTGATTTTCCGCAGTTTGGAAAGTAGATTCTTATTTCCAAACTGCGAAAAATCAAGTGTGCATTCCTGTAACTATTTTAACTGAGGTCTGTGTATGGAACTTGGTACTTATTTAGATCTCACTTCTTTTATAGGCGAAGCATTCCAATATTATCGAACTTGGCAGCCTTTCACATTTATGTTTTGGGTGGGATACATTTAAACTGAATTCATTTCACAAAACTCTCCTACGGAAAACTATTTCAGCAAATCCCAACTTTACGAACACGCGCTGCCTGAATTCCAATTACAAAATTAAATTCAGTTTCTCCTTGTTGCAGATATCACTATGGGCGAGATGTTGCGCAACTTGTTCCTGTTGAGCTTAGTGGTCGCGGCGTCAGCTGACTTCACCGCCAACTGCCCGCAGGAGTGCAAGTGCGTGTGGGCAAGCGGCAACAAGCAAGCAGACTGCTCACACCAGAAACTAGAAGAACTACCCAAGACACTCAGCGCTGAAATACAGATCCTCGACCTCACGGGAAACGAACTCTATGAAATACAGAGACACGCCTTCGAAGACGTTCGATTAATCAATCTCAAAAAGCTCATCTTGAGAGACTGCAAATTATTGACCATTCAGAAGAACGGTCTCGCCGGATTGGCGATAATGATCGAATTAGACTTATCGAAAAATTCACTGAAGACGCTATACGCCGACACTTTCCGAGAGACCGCGAAAATTAGATGGATCCTACTAAACGACAATCAGATTGAAAAGTTGGAAGACGGATTATTCAACAATCTACCGTTCCTGCAGAAAGTTGATTTGAGTAACAACAGAATTGTCCAGATTGGGGTGAAAACTTTCATGAACGTGCCCAAGTTAAATATTCTGAGACTCGATGGGAATAAATTAGAACATTTGAAGATCGATGCCCTGAATTCGCTAACTTCGCTCTCGAATTTGGATGTGCACGACAACCCCTGGCGATGTGACTGCTACTTACAGCCTTTCAGAAACTGGGTCATGAGTAAGAACTTGTACACTACCCCTATATCGTGCGCCGAACCGCAGAAAGTTCAAGGAAAGTTGTGGAAAGATCTGGATTCTATCGACTTTGCTTGCAGGCCGAGCATCGTCTACCCTACATCCAGCACGACAGTACGAACTTCTGATTCGAACATCACTTTGTCATGTCAAGTCGATGGGAACCCTCTACCAGAAGTGAATTGGGTTCAGAACTCACAAATCATTGACGGAACTTACAAATATCAAGGAGAGCTAAAATATTACATCACTCAATCCAGTAGCGAAAACAGTAAATGGGTGAATCTGACCATTGTAGATGCAGGCACGACTGACAATGGGGAATACTTGTGCGTTGCTAAGAACACAGGCGGCGTCGAAGAACGAAGCATCACCTTAGCCGTCACCCACACCCCTCCTGGTATAGTTGTTCCTCAAGGCATGGACAACAACATGCTGCCGGTTCTAATCGGAGTATCTTGCACTGCAGCGATACTATTGATCTTGTTGGTGATCCTATGCTGGTGCTGCTGTAGGAGAAGAAATTCAGAGAAGAAAAAAGCAGATAATTCAAATGGGGAGGCTCTGATAGAAGGTTCAGTGATCCCGGAGATGGAGAAGAGCTTGATAACAGCTGTGAATCCTGTGACGAAGCCGCCGCGGCGCTACGACGGAGTGGCGCCATCTATCACCAGCCAGGGGACCGAGATGTCGGAGCTGAACAAGACGTTGCTGGACAACGATTCTGTTTTTGGTAAGTTTTTTTTTTCATGTACTTAATGGTATAGGATACCCGCCATACCTTCACCGACCTGGTTAATGGATAAATGATATATTTTATCAAATCAAATATGTCAATAAATATACTGCGAACGGGTTGTCTAAGAAAATTCAGGGAATACAATTTCAAGCGGGATCTTACGCATGCAATTAATAAACATTTCAGTCATAAAAATATGGATTGTCAATTTTCATATTATCAGAAATCGGCCGGAAAATCTTTGATGTCATATTCAAACAATCTCAACGTGCATTTAGATTTCCTTTTTTTTACCGCTTAGACGCTTCCGCACAATGTGCGCGCGATGGATACGAAACCTATAAAAGTTTTAAAGAATTTTGTCGACCTCATTTTGTAAGGAGATTTCCCTTACAAGGAACTCATAAATGTTAAATTATCGTTCAGTACTCGATACAAATAGTCACAGATGACGCTAATGACTCATTTGACCTTAATTCCTTCTTAGAGGCATAAGTTACTCCTTATCTGTGTTTTTAATTACCAACAAATAAAGGCGTTTACATTCAAGTTAACGATGACACACTTAAAAGTATATAGAACAAATATTGTTCCTTGCTTAAGTGATAAAATTGTAATCAACGGAATTTAGGTTACTTGTAAACAAAGTTAATTTCTTCAAAGGAGCTTTTATTTTTCCACAAACGTCATTATGCAAATTGCAAGAACACAGAAGCCGTGAAATTTTATTTATTTTGGGCGTGCAGGTAATTAGACTAAACGTTTTCTTTGTTTACAGCCCATAATGACGACGAGAAGCGGTCCTTGGACTACGACCATCAGAAGAGATCTCAAGACGCTCTCAACGTGGAATACGGACGGACTGACGGAAGAGCATACCCGCCTGACCTACTGTCTTTCCCCGCAAGAGCTGCCCAGATCTCCCCGGCAGCTAGCAATGCTTCTACAGTTCCCGACAATACTCGACTGCCGCCGCAGATAAACCCAGTCAGCCCTATCCACTCTCCAATCTACGGCTTGACAACCAATCAGAATCTATTCAGAACACTGCCCTACTCAAGATCGCAGTCTCCCTTCACGGCGCCTATAACTCCACCAGTTGTCACTCCTAGACAAGGATACGTCACAATACCGAGAAGACCTCGAGTGCCAAGCTGGTCTAGTACGGCCAGCACTCAAATCTTGCCAAGCTCTGAGGCTCAAGAACCCTTGTATGACAACCTTGGCCTAAGAACTACAGCTGATGGTAGCTCCGTTTTGTCAGTCAATAAAGTAGGCGTGGCAGAACAAATTCAGCAACAGTTTTCTCCAATGAGAAACAGGCCTTTACCAGCCACGCCGCAAGCATACCCACCGCAGTTGTACTACGCTCCTATCGAAGAGCAAGAGCCGGCTCCTTCGCCAGTGCCTCCTCATACACCACATATGACTCCTAGCAGAAATAGCATCGCGTCTCAAATGTCGCAACCTGGACCACAAGAGCCTGTGAACAGAATGAGTTGGACTGCGAAGAACACCTCCACCCCGCAACACGAACCGCGCAAACTGTACGATAGGAGCGATTCCATTTCCCAAGCATCTGAAACGAGTACTTTAAGTCGAAAGGGCAAGCCTGAAACCGGATCACTCAGGAGACCGCCTAGAGAAGGTTTGACTGAAGAACCAAAGTCCCCTTCTAAAGATGAGTCCAAGAATGAAACAAACTCTCCTGTCACGTCACCTAGCCATTCAGGTACTTTAGGTAGAAGCGGTAAGATACCTCCTAGACCTCCTCCAAAGCCCAAGAAGAAGCCTAACCCTGACGCGAACACCACTGAGCCTTTGTTTGAAGACGAGGGCGAGGATGGGACGGAAGTATAGCTACCGGCGCCGGATGGTACTGAAATACCAAAGTGCCAATGAGGTTTGACTTCAGTGATATCAGTGACAAAGTGACAGTTGAAATCGGTGCTCGTGTGACTAAAGTTCGTGCTAGATTTTTTACCTATTGCGTACAATTGAAGAATCAAGGACCATTTTGTAAAGGATTTTAAGTGTAAGCGTACGACACGTAAGGTTTTAAGTTTGTACACTTATTTAAGTATTTATTATTTTGTAAACTACGTATCGGCTTAGGTTGTACTGAATGTCAGATAAATAGGAGTATGTTCACGTCATTTTATTTTGAATATCGAAGCTGGGACTTAATTTAACGAAAATCTTTATATACCTTGTATTACAGTATATTCATTTATGTCTTCATAACGATAGATTTTTATGATAAATTTGACTTTTGGTACAACCAGTCATAAGTACAATCATGTAAGAAAGAAACACTATTAAGAATCAATACATGTGTAAAATGAACTATGTAGATATATGCTTTTCAAACAAAAATGTCTACATCTATCAAGACATTTTAGGTTATAATGGAGTTTCTATCAGTAATATCTGTTGTATCATCTTTTACAGTAACTTATAGTTACGGTAGGTGTACTTGCTTACCCTTAGGCATCTGTTCATCCATTTCCAAGACTGATTATTCTAAATTGACAGCATTCTTTGACATTCCTTCTTTATCGGCTTTTTATTCCATGAGACTTGTTCTAAACGATTTGATTCCAAGATAATTTTCCAAAAGTAGATTTGCTAGAAAAGGTTTTATTAGACTGAGTGTGATGAGAGGATTCGATGCTTTGGCATTGTTGATATTATCGTCAATTTTGTTAAAAGTATTCGATTCTAGTTTGCGTTTTTGAAAATTTACTAAAGTATTAACAATGTTTCCCTTTCATAGTGTTTCGTTTTTTCGATCAGTTTTGTAATTTACTATTTGGCTTTCATCTTATTTATCAAAATCATCATTAGTATGTATAAGATCTAAATCATGTTCATCAAACACTAAAATATTTAACTTTATTTCTAAGTTATTATTATTTTAGTTTATAGCTTAAGGCTGAGTAGTGACCGTTATTCCACCTTTTTCTAGCATTTCAATTATTTTTAAATTAGTGTTGTTTTTGCGCCATTTTGATAGACAAATGCATATAGTTCCTAATAAGTTTTTGTAACCAACGATGTATAAAGTTAAGGGTTCTTTTACATGTAAAACTTTGCAAACGTTTTAAGCCTAGTGTGGACATAATAATTATTATAATTTTTTTAATGACGAATTTTTACTGAAGTCAATTTGCAAAGTAGTAAATACAGGGTGTTAATTTGATTGCGTGCCTTTGGTTAAGGGCAGTTATAGCCTACCCTTAGGCGAATGTGGCACATATTTAAATTACCATCCTCTATATCAGCTGTGTTATTTTAAGCCGCTACCTAAAATAAAAAAGTTTTTTACTATTTAAACAAGCATTTTTAGGAAGTAATTTTAACTTTGAATGGATAAAAGCAAAATGTGATTTTACCCAATACTACGATACAAAATATAGTTTTTAGTGCTGCTATTTTAATTATTTTACATTTCATTTAAGTTGGTGCTTATGAACTGTATAGTTTTAAAAGTGACTAAGTATTTATTTTTTTATCAATCAGTTTTTTAGTCACCAAGTACATGACAAAAGGAAAAGTGGAAAAGAAGATGAATTACGATATCTTTAAGTATAGTATGAACTTGTGTGTGTTCATAGTTACGTTACATTGTGATCTAGAGGCCGAATACTTGACTAGGTTCTAAGATATAGTATTCCTATGTTGTACCTATAATTTCCAAGATAAGTCGACATAGTAAAAAAAAGGAGATAGGTACCTAATTTTTTTATCAACCTTTTGCGTCATATTTTGAATTTTTAAATATTGTTGACCTTTTTCTGGCTTCCGGCATCAAAATGTTCTGAAAATATAAAATTTCGGTTTGGCATTGAATCAAACTGCTTTTAATCTGGAATTTACGTTGACTCTATATTAATACAAGCATTTACTGAAAAATGCTTCACAGAAAATAAAAATTCGTGTGTGTTTGTTTATGCTAACATGATGATATTTGATTTTTATCAATCTTCTGTTTATATTTTGTGATCAAATGCTCATGTTTGGCCTAATATTTTAATAACATCTTATACATGAGTCATTTTTATAACACCCTATATATTTCAAGTGTTCGGCCGCAAACCACAGTTTGTGTTAGCGAGTACGAGGCATTGTATGATATTTTTACAATTTTACTGTAGAATCCAGTTTTATATAGTTCTAAGTGCTGTAAATACGAACATTATTATTAAAAGTGATTAAAAGCTATATTTCATATTTTGTGTGTTTTTATTTTCATCATCATCCTTCTCAACCCACATCTACCAATCATCATAGTCATCTACCTACTGTAGGGTAATAGACCTCCTCTGTATAGTGCCAATCCTCACGGTCCTAGACCTTAGATAAATGATTGCCTCACTGCGCTCGGTAGATTGGATAGTCCAAAGGCTCCGTCAAAAATCGTGTCAAAAATTGTTTAATCCGTTTATTTGCAATATATATTTTTTTACAAGCCGACGTGCATTTTGGGCCGGCTCCGGCATATGTTTGATTGCTTCATTACGCCGACTCAATCTACCGAGCACAGCAAGGCAATCATTGATCTAAGAATTAGGCTGAACTAACTCAAACAGATATATAGGCACTATGGACTAATACAAACGAAACAATAATAGGCAATCAACCTAAACCAAGACCAATCAATAAAAAAAATCATTATTAATGTTCTTGATGGTGAATTTAATCAAATAGGCGATCAAATTCCTGTGAGTTTAGGATTTTCGGGATTAATTGGTAAACTAATTAAATTATTGATCTGTGATCCCTACACGTGGGGTCCAGATTATAACATCGAAGGTCGTTACATGGAATGTCGCAACATCGACAACGCTGCATCGAAAGGTCGCTACATCGAATGGTCGCCACATCGAATGGTCGCTACATCGAAAGGTCTCCACATCGAAAGGCCGCCACATCGAATGTTCGCCACATCGAAAGGCCGCCGCATCGAATGGTCGTCACATCGAAAAGTCGCCACATCGAAAGGCTGCCACATCGAATGTGCATTACATTGAAGGTCGCCCCATGTACAATGTTTCTGCATCGAATTATGCTGTATTGAATGTTCCCTCGTCAGGTGAATGGTTCATTGGGTCTTAAGGGTCCATCGGGTCATAAAAGTTCATCGGGTCATAAAAGTTCATCGGATCGTAAGGGTTCTTCGGGTCGAAAGGGTTTATCGGGTCGTAAGGGTTCATCGGGTTGTAACTTTAACTTTGATAAAGACTGTCATAGTAACTTTGAGAGTGGCTTTGACAATGGTTTTGACAGTGACTTTGACAGGGACTTTGACAGTGACTTTGACAGTGACTTAGTTTGTGACTTTGACTGTGACTTTGACTTTGAATCTAAACTTTCGACTTGCGACTTAGGACTGTCAAAGTTAATGTCAAAAACACTGTCAGAATCACTGTCAAAGTCACTGTCAAAGTCCCTGTCAAAGTCACTGTCAAAACCATTGTCAAAGCCACTGTCAAAGCCACTCTCAAAGTTACTATGACAGTTACTATCAAAGTTAAAGTTACAACCCGATGAACCCTTACGACCCGATAAACCCTTTCGACCTGATGAACCCTTACGATCCGATGAACTTTTATGACCCGATGAACTTTTATGACCCGATGAACTTTTATGACCCGATGGACCCTTAAGACCCAAATGAACCATTCACCTGACGAGGGAACATTCAATACAGCATAATTCGATGCAGAAACATTGTACATGGGGCGACCTTCAATGTAATGCACATTCGATGTGGCAGCCTTTCGATGTGGCGACTTTTCGATGTGACGACCATTCGATGCGGCGGCCTTTCGATGTGGCGAACATTCGATGTGGCGGCCTTTCGATGTGGAGACCTTTCGATGTAGCGACCATTCGATGTGGCGACCATTCGATGTAGCGACCTTTCGATGCAGCGTTGTCGATGTTGTGACATTCCATGTAACGACCTTCGATGTTATAATCTGGACCCCTACACGTGGAGGTCAGTTTTTGAGTAAATATGGTTAGGACTGGTATCAAAATGATACAATGATTATGATAGATCGCGCTCAAGGTATAAAAATATCAACTACAAATATTTTAAGGGAGAACCAGTCTATGAAACTAACTACGAAAAAAAGAAATGTCGACATCTCATAAAATTTCTGGTCTGGAAAATTTGGTATGGAGATCCAAATCTCTTTTGCCCATATTTAGAGCTATGGTCTCTGACGAAAGTTGTTCAGTTTTATAAACTGGTTCACCCTTTATGATATTTGCAATTGTTTTTTTAGGTACATTTATTTTGGCTGCGCCGGCATCAAACCCAAAACCCTCGTCGTGGCAGCCAGGTTTACTATCCGCAATGCTATCGGTCAAGTTCATACTTCATAGTCCAAGCAAGCTATAGAGTGCGCCTAAAATTAGAACGGTTGGCAGTAGTAAGCATACAATCCTCTCTGTCTATTAGTAGCAAAACGCCAGTGACAATACTATTGAACCTCTAAAACTTCTCATACATTTGACGTCTGTATCTATGGAGAAACTGCTTACGTTTTGATAATACGGCGCGAGGCAATACGCGCACTCTATTACTTGCTTACTGTGTGTGTACTACAAATCAAGCAGAATAAAAAGTTATCCCTTTTTGTGTTTACGCATGAATGAATGCTCACATCACAACAACCAATCTGCGTACATTTTAATTTCACAACTAACTCGTCTCTCCATTGACAATAGTGTAGCTGGTTTACATATAGGGTGTCCGGAAGAGTCATAAAGTCTTGCTAAAAATGTTAATGAAGGTAAAATCGACAATCTATAGAAACTACACGCAGTTATACTTACTTCTTCCGGGTTGTTGAATGTAATTTTTAGGGTTTCGTAGTCTACTAGAAACCCTTATCATTTCGTCAAGTCTGTCTGTCTGTCTGTCTGTCTGTCTGTCTGTCTGTCTGTCTGTCTGTCTGTATGCCGCGCCCTCATAACTTCGTCAGTTTTGGAGCTATCGACATCGAATTTGGTGTGAAGATAGATCGTGTTGCCCCAAATATAGAAATGTTGAGAAAAAAATATTTTAAATGTTTTTTGAACCCCCTTCCCATACATGTGAAAGGGGGGCAAAAAAAAAAATATTTTCTCCTGTAATATTGAGTAGGGTATCGTTGAATAGGTCTTTCAAAACTAAGGGGAGGTTTCTTTGAAACAAAGTCTCTAAAATGTTTCTGTCTCGAGATATTTGCTTTTAAAAGGAGCGTTTTTGAGCCATAATTTGTTCCAGCTGTAACTTCTAAAGTATGCATGCTAAAAATTTGAAAAAAATATGGAATATAGTTCTTAGTATGTAGTTACCATGAAAACTATAACGAATGCTGTACCACTTAAGATTAAGGAAATATTAAAGTTTTTCAATTTGCGGTTGGTAACCATACAGCTGCGAACAAACCAGCAACAAAATTAACTTTGTAACTCTGAAAGACCTGATATTTAAACGTTGACTACGAAACCCTATGTGTGAGCGTGTCTGACACGCTCTTGGCCGCTTTTTTATATAACATCATGTAGAGCTTTTATTAATATAATATTTATTAAAGTGATTTTTAAAGAGAGGGAATAATTAAGTGACTGACTGATTGACATTTTACTCCTGATGATGTAGATAATAATTTCTCCGACTGATTCCAGCCATGGCGACCACTTCTATTCTTAATCAAGTCGGCACTGATGCGTACTCAATACTCAGAATGTAAGGAGTGAAAAATCAACTGCAAATATTTTGAGGGGTGGGTTTTCAAAGGAATCTAAACAACTTTTCCCAGGAACATACAATAGTAGAGCTATGAAAAAAGACATGGTCGGTGTTATTACAAAAAAAGTTGGGCGGGCGTTTAGACAGTGTTTAAATTAATTTTCCATACGATTATTTGAAGTTGTCAAGCGACTTAAACCAAATGTCTAACTTTTTTTGTAACAACACGGTTTATCTCCCACACAAAATGTACACATCAATGGGTAAGTAGCTATACGTGTCCGAATTTTTGCTTCTTTCAGCCTATGTTTCGTGGGGAAATATGTTCAGTTTCATAGACTGACATCCTTTAAATATTAGTAGTTGATTTTTTACATCCTGTACGACACAGCACAGTGTTTCGCCGTGACGTTCCGATGCACGCAGAACAAAGGCGTGGACTAACGAAGCGCGGTATTAAAAACCATTGTTTTTTGTTAATAAAAATATCGCGGAACGGAACGCTAAATTACCTACAGACCGAGAGATGTGATGGTGGAACGCAGCGGAAATTTCAGCGCTATGTATTCGCTAGTAAGTGTATTCAGAGAGTTTTGGGAATGAGGAACAACTCTTTACATATTTATGTTTATTTTTAATCTAGAAAGTAACTAGTTTTTTTAAAGTAGGAGTAACTCATGTTACCGCTGATAGTGTATGACAAAACGCAAGACGATTCGTGCAAAATCAGTTCTTGCACCACCGACGAAGATAGAACATTAATACGATAACTCAGTGAATAGAGTGTTTCAAAACTTGTAGTTTTAAATTAGTAGGTACGGTAGGTTTTCTACGCAAATTAGTAGGTACACTGTTCTGTTAAAAGACCTTGGCTGCTGTCGTCGGTAGATACACATTCAAAAATACTACGCTGCGTTTACAAACCATCGTGTGTACACCCAAAAAGTAAGAGTCCACATTTTACTGCCCCAGTATCGTCTATATCGGCCCACTATTGGTCGTCGGGTAGTAAGGCACACACAAAGCGTATTTACGAGGTCACACTCGCACTTTTCAGCGCAGGCTTTATTACCCCGCTGTCGTATATTGATATCTCAGGATTTTGTACCTTTTATGGTTCCAGGAACAACTTTGCTTTCTATACAGGTTGTATCTGCAAAGATGAGAATTTTTCTATGATATGAAATTGAAAACAAAACCGATATTATCCTCTTCCTGCCCTTAATCCAATCGGTTGGGGTTGCCGTAATGTGTTTTAATAGAACACAAAATCATGTAGGCAGCAAAAGAATTTGCCTATGTTTTATGTCCGGCCGCCTGTCTGACGTCAACTCTCTTTGCGAATGCTATTGTAGGTTGTATCACCGCCACCATGCGGTTGACCATAATCAACAGCCGAAGTCAAAACCTCCACGTCGCCTTTTACGAAACTAACTGAGTGGACTACGGGTGGCAGTATTCTTAGTCGGTTGGTAAAATAAAAGGAACCGATATTTTAATTAATCGTAAATTTGTATTACAAGATTTGAAGTAAAACTTAGCTTTTCATTGTGGATGATTCAAGTCGAGCCTTAGTAGATAGAGATACAATATCCTTTGTAGGTAGGTAATACAATAATATTCTTCATAGTGATATTGTAGGCGTCACAAAAGACAGATGAATAAACTCTACTCAATTGAATTAAGATGATTGACGAACTTGTATTGTATTACGATATTGATACTGAGAATAAGATATATCTACCCACCCACCTCAAATACCTCTAGATATGACATATGATCTATGATAGATGGATGGTTCTCTTACATGATTGATAAATGATAAGTGATAACTGTAATTGATGATCATTGCATTCATTGATTAATTGTGTATAAAAAAATACTATCTGACTATTTTAAATCATAATTTATTTACGCTGTGTGGTGCCGGCTTAGAACAGCATCACCTCATATCTTCCCCGTGGGGGTCGTAAGAAGAGGATCTAAGGGATTTAAGAGTTGATGTGTATTGCAATTTTAGGCGAAAGGCTAGCAACCTGATCTGATACACAGTCTTCTGAATTACTCTCGAAATTTTGTCAGACTTGGTGTGAATGGCCGTTTTTACAGCCGTTTACAATCTGTCTACTCCGCAAGGGATATAGGCGTGATATATAGATAGTAAGAAAATTAACTTATTAATTAACTGCATATATTTTAAGGGGTGAACCAGCCCATAAAACTAAACAAGTTTCCCCAAGGAACATAGGTAGAAATGAAAAAAAGAAATGGACCGTTCATACCAATTGATTCGGTTGGCTGGTACATTTTGTATGAGAGATCCAAATTAAATTTAATTAATACGTGATTTTACTCACGAACAAAAAAAGCGATTGAGTGAACTCTAGTTCTAACATCCAAATATACACAAAAATTGTGTCGTCAAAACTCAACAGTACATTCGTCATTTCATTCAGAGTACACACAAAAAATATGCAAAAACGCACAACGTAAAGCCGTGTACACATCATCTGCCCACAACAGACGATGGTCGAAATGACAGATGGGTTGAATCTGGGTCGCGGTGAACCGCCGCGCTAACGTTACGACCCTCAACAGTTTGGGCGCTTCGCTGTTCAGCTACAGGTTTAAAATAAATCTCTTTTAGCGCCTCTATAGGCGACATTATATCTTTAGGGGAGAAATGGGAATATAAACGGTCATTCTCAGTAGATATATTGAATTCCTTATTAATAGTACTTTTAGTAAGCTTTGTATATCGATATAATAAAGGCATCACTTCACTGATAAGACGTGCGATGCGAGACGTAAGATGACATCTGTCAGACAAGTGATCGTCAGTCGTCATCAATGCGATGCGCGTTTCACGTGTGAAGACGGTGTCTGTTCTGTATCATACATTTTATATGGAAACGGTTTCAAGCGTCGCGATGTCGCACGTCTTATGTCTCCGTCTCATGTCTTACAACTGTCCTGTTTACTTAACGCCTTAGGTATAGTACAAATATCAGCGCAAAATAAAATATCTTTGCTTGTTTCAAATTCGAACGACATTTAAATATTTGAGGCCGAAAACTTCGGTGTTTTATTTATTGTTATTGAAAATATGTGGGATCACAGAAAAGGGCAAAGTTCATACGACCTATCACTTTGTGAAATTTTGACAAGATTAAAATAAATATCTTTAGAGGCGAATAGTGTACAGTCTCTCCATGACCTGATACCTCCGTCACCATTCCATCTCCGGTGCACGAGACGCCGGTTGGGATTCCACCCTTATATCGTAGACATCCCGCAAATTCGCACAAAGCGTTTCTACATTTTTAATGCGAACTGCTAAGGAGTGGAACTCCCTGCCTGCGGATCTGTTAAAAATAACTATCAGCCTAATACAAATTGCAGAAACAAGAGTGACCCTAAAAACGCTCCTAATTTGGGTCCAAATGTTACCTCATCTATTATAATGCTTCAAAGCCTCCCCGCATCGGCTGTAATCCCACAGACAAAGAGTTCAAATTCCTGTAGCAAGCAATCAAAATGAATAGAGCTGAGAGGTGATAGGGCCTTATTACATTAATGGTTCCGATTTCGCATACATTGCGCTCATTTAGAGAATATACAAAATGTAATACAAAATGTAACCAGTATTGTACAGAAAATCAAGTTAGATCGTAGATTAGTGTAGTCCAGGTCGTGGATTAATTATGAAGAGACAATTGGGGACATTTTGAGGGACTATGGCAGTTTGATGGGAGGTCTGAGGGTTGGCGATCCACCATTATCATATCGCAATGAAAATTTGAACCGGCCCTAATAAACATGCAAGTCCGTTACCGTTTGAATAAATATTTTAATATTAAATTAGAAGGGATGAAGTAGATTTAAACGGCAAAATTTTCACTTGTTTATAACCTGCTTTTGAACTAAGCTAAAAGAGATAAAATAGCACCACAAACAATTTAGGAGTTGACGTGTATTGCAATATAATAGGCAACAGGCTGACAACCTCTCACTATGGTGATACAGTCTTCTGAATGACTCTCAAACTTTTGTCAGACATAACGTAACGTTACGTATTAGGCAAGGTATTTGTAGAAATAATACATAACTTTATACTTAACATCCTTTTCTGGATAAGTGGGATCGACTACAGTGGCTGTTGATGGATTTTCCGGTACTTTTGTCACTGAAATGCGGATTTAAATTAAGTTTTAATACTTAATTTTGTAAATTCCATTAAATTACAAATAATTGATGACGACGTAAATGGAGCGATATTTTGCTTGTCTGATTCACGTGTTTTACAATAATTCTTAGTACAAACAAAATCCAATCTCTTGCTGATATTTTGTATGGTTCACATACTTCAGTGTTTCCGTTTTTTACTGCATTATTCATTCAGTTACCTATTATAATTATTATGTTTGAATCAAAACAAGGAACTTTTTGTCGCTGTTGTTATACAACGTGTTAAAAAACAACAAATAACCCTTCCATAGTAAGATCGGCAATTTAGCAAGGGAATTCCAATTATTTTTTCATATTTCGTCCCAGGGGAAAGTCAGTTACCTTGATCTCCATTCAGCTTTATTTGTTGTTTTGTAACACTCAGTATGTTGACGAGGCAGATCGCTTCACCCGAGCCGCTCGCAAAGTAGGCGAACAGCTCAAAGGGACGACCTGTACCCTCAAAAAACTAGTTCGCCCCTGAAAGGGACATTGCCAAGAGTTACCAAGGCCCAATAATTTCCTTACTCATTAGATTGAGGCACGAAGTTTCATGGCATTCCGCGCCGATATGTAGTTTTGCGGTGAACACAATGATAGCGCGTTTTAAAATACGTGTGGCGCCATCTATTGAGATTATTTTGTAACTAAGTGAATGCCCCGACCTTCCGCTTTCATGATGTTCATTAAATTAACTAAATAATGGCCAATGCCGATTAAGTATATCTACTTACCTACTCTACTGAAGTAATCTAGACACACGGCAGTGTGTCCGCCAAGTTCGAGCAAAAAAAGCGACACACCGGCCGTGGGTTATATTACACGAACCATTTCGGGCCAAGTTCGACCCACCTATAACTCAAAATCTATTTTATCTACGCATATGAAATTTCTAGCATCTGTCGAGATCTGCTTACTTATCTAAAATACAAATATTCATTAATGTACCTATTGTAGGTCTTGAGATATTGACGTCAGAAAATCGCTATTTTTACTATACACTCACTGACTGACTGACTGACTCACTCATCAAAAACCTAGACCACTTCCAATGGTCGTATTGACTTGAAATTTGGCATGGAGGTAGGTCTTTAGGTCAAGGTAAAGGAAAAAATCTGAAAATGGCCAAGTGTGAGTCGGTTTTAAAAATAATGTAGGTGTAAATTCATACTCCTAAGGAACTAAAACAAAAAAATTACCTATATCTTCCAATCGTCGTACCGACCTAAAATTCGTTACGAAGGTTTGTATTTAGTCAAAGTAAAGTAAAAAATGAAATCCCACCCAAAACATAAATGTGAAAGGCTGCCAAGTTCGATAATAGTGGAATGCTTCGCCTATAAAAGAAGTGAGATCTAAATAAGTACCAAGTTCCATACACAGACCTCAGTTAAAAATAGTTACAGGAATGCACACTTGATTTTCCGCAGTTTGGAAAGTAGATTCTTATTTCCAAACTGCGAAAAATCAAGTGTGCATTCCTGTAACTATTTTTAACTGAGGTCTGTGTATGGAACTTGGTACTTATTTAGATCTCACTTCTTTTATAGGCGAAGCATTCCACTATTATCGAACTTGGCAGCCTTTCACATTTATGTTTTGGGTGGGATAATAATGTTTCTCTCGATTTGCTTATCAGCTTCTCTCTTCAGAAATCGAACAGATTTTTTACTAATTTATAGTGTTTTTCGATTGAAATACATTTGGTTGACACTGTAACAAATATAGGTACATTAGTACATTATCCATACTTAATTATCCTGCGTCATTCTGAAGAAGCGTTCACCGAAGAGCAGTTGTTGTCATATTTCAGTAAGGGAAGACTCTTCTCTTCACAGAATCCTGCTGAAATATGATAACAAAGAGTGACAACTTACGTCTTATATGATAATGAGATTTTTGGGAAATTGTAGGTAGGGATAGGAGAAGAAATCTAGCAAGATTCAATACATCATTAAAATCGAGATCATTACAACGTTTAATCCGATCCACTAACTCTGGTGCACACTTCACTGCGTAAAGAGGTCAAGGGGTTAGTTTATTGCCTCGCAAGCATCAAGTGCGTTAGATATCGGATACAAAGGGTTTAGCTAATCTAATCTAATATTTTTTTACTAATTTATATACAACAGGAATCTTGGAAAAGGCTCCAACAACTTTTACGAAAGTAATTGGAGCTTTCGAGGTGGATAAATCGATTGAGTTACATTTTGTTTTTCAGAAGCTACCTACTTTTACTAAGAAAAAATGCCGGGTAGGTAATGCTTGGTCGACCAGATATACTTACCTATTAAATCACAGGTTTCTTACTTTACCTCTTGTTTATGATTGATTATGGTCCTTTCTGAAATGCATTTTATGATTCTTTTATCATTTGACACTGAAGTCATTTGATTTCTTGTTTCTTGAACTGGAAAGGCTGCGGCAGATAGACCAGTTTTTCAGGCAGGTTTTTTGCGCGAACTTTTTACAATATTTACGAAAATGAACTGTACTGAGATTGAAATAAAATTTACATGGGCTAGAACGGCCACCGGCGACGTTTGTCATTCTAGCCAATGTCAACTTAATTTAAATGGCGACGGAGTTCATTTCCGTATGTCTTGAAGTCTTGTGAAAAGTTAGCGCGAAAAACGTCCGTCTGTCTGCGGCGGCCCTAATGAAAGCTGAAATATGCCAAGAAGTGAACAACCTAAGACATTTTTTCAACATTTTCACCATGTGTTGATTTTGCTCCTGCATCAAAGTAGTCTTTACATGTTTTGCAAGATTTGTTTATTCGTCTCTTTGTCTTTCTGTTAAATTCATTGTTAAAGTTTTCGTCCTCCAATGTAATCTGTTGTTGAAATCTCCTGCAAGACAAACCTACATTTTTAATGGGTATAACAATAGTTACGCATACAAGACTTAGTTTTTTTGTTACACAACGAAGAAATCACTGAAGCTGGTAACCGTTATTTTCTACCAACTTACCAGTGACGTAATAATTCCTGCTGATAAACTCCGCAACATCCACCTCAGTAAACGGGCAGTATTTACAACTGTCAAGCTTGTGTAGAGCTTCGATCATCCAAGAGATTTCACTGACAAAATTGTCATTGGAGAACTGGTAGGTACGATAAATGTACAAATTGAAGAGAATTAATAGCAGAACTTTGCAAGAAATCATCGACATAGACGCTAGGTGCGAGCCCGCGACAATGGAACACCATAATGTGGCGACAGCACGGTTTAAGAAAACGAAAGGCTATGTAGGAGCAATTTTTATGCATAAGACAGAAAAATTTGGCAAACTGATATTGCTATTTTTTTATGTACCCTGTCTGTGTCCCACTGCTGGACAAAGGCCGCCGCAGCCCATAAAAAAAAGTCAGTTTACCGGACGTCTTGTGGTGTTTTTTAAAATTTGAGCGGTTGCCCGACGGCTTTGGTTTGGATGCAGTCATCGCTTTCACGCTGTATATGGAAGGGTATAATTAAGGCCTATCGCCACTCATCTCTATGTTGATGATATAAATGTGGTTTTCTAGTAACTTACATGTATCTTCCTTTAAAAATTCTTTAACGGAGTTCAGATCACGTGATAACCTTTTGATAGTTCTCTAAGCGTTGATGGAGTTATTGGAAAACATTCTTTGCAGCTTTTGGATGCTCCTTCTCACACTCTTTGATGAAACTGAAACAAAAAATATTTAAATAAGGCTCGTTTGGAATACTTAGACGTTAATTAAGACGTCAATCAGTGCGTACCTAACTTACGCTATCTACATTCTTAGTACTTGGGCACAATAAAGTATTTGGGGGAAAAACTATTATCATATTTTCAGAACCTAACGTTTAAAACGATTATAAAAACAGATTAAATGGGTAATCTAATAGGTATAATCTAGATAACCATCTATATCACCAAAGGAAGGTCATTATCACAGGTAAATCATATTACGAGTAAATTATCTTTCTAGATCCGGTAATTTACATTTTTGCCTTATTTCCTTCTCCTTCTCGAACTCTGGTGTCACAGTTTTTAGAGGCCTTTAATACCTATGCTTTTCGTAACGGCCGTGGTCAATGTAAGCATAGACGGCATCCGGCCGATGGCGTTCGAAGCACGGAACCATCTTTCTTGCCCGTCAAACAGTTGGTTTAGCTTGCTAGTGATAGTGCCCTAACCCTAACAAATTCACTAATCGATACACATCAACTTTGATATCTAGCAACAAGAAAATAAAACATCAACTATATCTAATGATGGATGAGATAACGACCACCAGGCCGAACCACCTGACGGGGCATTCCCTTATCTTTATACAACTGCACAAAATATTGTAAAATTAATGCAATCTCTAATAATAGTATTATCTATGAATCAATCTCTATATCGGTGATTTAATTGATAATCAAAACATCGATTACTATAAATAGTTCTGTTAATACTTTTTTAGTACAGTTCGTTTGCAACATGAACACTGCTTTAATTTTGTTGTTGGGAGCAGCCGCCGTAGCTGGTAAGTTGGTAATAGTTTGAATACCAAATTGTGTCAGGTGAAGTGGCAAAACGTTAGTGACCAAGTTGCACTTCCACTATTTTGCAAGGAACGAGGTAGAGATCGGCAGTACGGATGCCGAAAGTCGAAATTGAAATCCTACTTGTGGTGGAAATTAGTGCGAGTTTTCCTAAAGTACTTAAAGTTTATTAATTACCGTTACGTACAATTATAAAAATTTGCATGGTTTTTGACAATCTAGATGTAAGCACTTTTGTAAATTTTACCTACCATCTTTTTTGACTACATCTTTGGCAAATAAATATCATTTATCATTTACCAATATACGTAAAAAAAATTACCACACTAATCAATTAGACCACAAATGTCCTACAAACGTTGACGGGGCACTTTTATAAAGTCGTGGAGATTCATCAAGAGGCCTTTATCCTGCAGTGGTCTACATTTGCGCTAGCCAATACTTACTTTGTGTCTACATGGACGACATCGTAAATTTTTATTTCTTGTGTAAAGTGATACGAAGACGTTTGTACGAGTGAAATTGGTTAGCTGTGCAAAGACAGATATTATACAGGAAGAGTTGCTTTTGCATTTCCAATATGCTGATTCTTCCATAATTTGTTTATTAATCAATTTATAACATTACAGTAACAACCAAAGTCGTATATTTTAATGAAAAAACCGTTTGCATTGTAGCCCTCCCCACCAATGGTCCCGGCAGGATTACCGGTGGCGAAATCGCCGCCATCGGGACATACCCTTATTCCGTGGCGCTGCTGCTGGGCAGGACCGGCTCCTCCCACAGCCAGTGGTGCGCTGGCACCATCATCAACAACCTGGCCGTGCTGACCGCAGCACACTGCTTCATGTGAGTGCTACAGAAGTCCTATGGGACCTTAATTACCGTTCTTTGGGTCCGCATACTAGGTTCCTAGTAGCCTTCTTTCCATTGATTATCTCACAGTGAAGACAGGGATGGAATGGGACAGATCAAGATGTTGCTCTCGGAGCCAATCAAAGCATGGTTGCAAGAACGAGACGGCTCACAGTGCCCACCGCATAAGTAAGGTGGACCGCTAAGACGAAGATCTCATTTCAGGATGCTGGCCGCGTAGCACTGCCAAGGCAACTCTTTGTGCGAAGTAGCTACTAGTTTTAGATTTTTCGCGTTGCCTCGATGAGGCGTGAAGGAACGTTTTTAAGAAGATTTGGTATCTGGCCCCCAAGGACTCGTTGTTTCCATTGCGAAAGGCTGAAATGGGTAGGACCCTTTTAGATCTAGGTTTTTTTGGGATTTGGGAAGGTGCTAAGGTGTCTACGCACGTTACGTCTCACACAAAGCATCATCCATGGCACTAGTGTCAGGACGTTCGGAACTTAAACTATTGATGCACCAGTTTTAAAGCGTAATCTTATTTTCAGGCATGACCCTCAGTACCCCCAACCTTTCCAATGGCGCAGCAGAGTCGGCTCCGCAACTGCAAATAGCGGCGGAACCCTTTTCAATACCGAACAGATTATCCTCCACGACGGCTTTAACAGGTATGTTTCCTATAGGCTCAAAGGAATGGTCATCTTGGAACCATGTGGTCATCTTGCTTAATTCCGTATTGATTCCATGCCGTCTAGTATTTTCTGCCATAAGTTCTGATAACGTACCAAAATTAATAAGCCTTTGTGCACGTACTTTCATGTCATCTATCTATTTTATACTAGGTAGTACCTACTCGGATGCAGTCAGCGGAAATCAATAAAAATTCTTTGATTTTGCTATTTCGTGATATTGTGACATAAACACTTTCAACTGAATACCTAGTTGCAACAACTTGGCTCCACCTATCAACGGAGGTGACTAAAATAAATAAACTTCAACAGGATTACATTTGACATGGACTTCGCCATCGTCCGCGTCGTAGGAACCTTCAACCTCAACTTGGCGAACGTCAAAGCTGCAGTACTAGCTCAACCTAGCTACCAGCTACCTGATGACGCACCGGTCTTCTCCCTCGGATGGGGACACACTTGCGTAAGTTTTTTGGCACTTTGTCAGCAGTCCTCATCAGAATTCATGGAGCAAATCAAACCGAGACTTTTCTAATCTACTATGGGTCTCTGTTAGCTCTACTTTTGGCCAGAAAATGCCTACTAAGAGACATACGTACAGGGCCATATTGCAACATTTTCTCCAATGACTCCAATTTTAGACTCCACTTTAGGTCACAAGCCATGCTAACGAGAGGTGACCGCTACCCAGAGTAGAACGCTTGGTCGCAGGTACCTCGACATGTAGGTCCAGTATACTTGCAATATAATATGATTGGAATTAACTTCGTTTTTGCAGGCTCAATGGTGCTCAAGCTCCGAGAATCTGCGACGCGTTCAGATTTCGACGGTGAACATTAACTCCTGCCGTTACATCTACCAGCAGCTCGGTCGTCAAATCACTGATCATATGATCTGTGCTGGTGATCTGAACGAGGGTGGCCGTGGCGCCTGCCAGGGTGACTCTGGTGGTCCCCTGGTCCACAATGGTACGGTCGTCGGAGTCATCTCTTGGAGCCACGAATGCGGCAACGCAAGGTACCCTGGAGTCAGCGCTCGCATCCCTGTTGTTTCAAACTGGATCGCGGCCAATACCAGGCCTCGCTAAGATTAACGAAGGTTTCGCTAGCTCGCCAGAATCTTTGTAATGTAAATCAAATTATTATTATTAGGTATTATTAATAGCACATTGTGTCCCACTGCTGGGCAAAGGCCTCCCCTTCCTCCTTCCCCTAAAACAAATAAATTATTTTAATTGAATAACAATATGTTTGGGTTGGATTGTTTATTATTAGAGATCTTAAAATGACAATGGTTTGCTTGTGCTCATTTTGTCGGATTGGAAAAACACATGGAAACCAAGACATCATAAACAAGGAAAAGTTTTATTATTTACACATATATAGGTAATTGTGATACAAAAGAAACATAAGCTTCCAGAAATAAGTAAATACAACATTTTTATACCTTTTCATTTGTCGTTTCTTCTCCGTTCACTCCACTTTATTTAAATAACTTTTAACACTTCTGATGACATGTGCTTAAGTCTTCACTAAAGTCTCCATAACTGCTGTAGAAGAGAAGACTAGGCTTTCTACTTGTGGGAAAAACTCATTAAAGATGTATGTGGATGACATAGTTATTATCAGAATTTTTGGGTAGAACAATTTATTCATATTGAAATCAAGCTAATTTGTAAATATTGACGCGTGATATGCACAAGAAACACTGGAAGTAATAAATATGGTTGTTTGTTGATTAAATGCTTAAATAGAATATTATGAAAAAAACTCTGGTATTTTAACAGATCGGATTCGCATATCCTTTGCGGTGATAAACAGATATTTACCATTAAACCACCAAATAATCAGTAGGTATCTGATACCTTTAAACTATCTTCTCTGAAACGTGTAATACCAAATAAAGGCGTAGGTAAAAAAATATTGAGATATTTACAGATTTTTACATCAAATAGCGTTAAGTGTTCGGAGGATCGAATTTGATTCTATAATCTGCTCGTTAGTCCGGTCCTTGGAGCCGGATAACCGGATTATAATACCCAACCAATCAAAATCTGCTACTCCCGATTATAGGTCGACTCCCGATTATATTACTTAACAGTAGGTACCTACCTACTTATAGGCAAAGCTGAGGATGAGCTCGTAATATACATACCTGACTAGGCTGAAATATGAAATAGATTGCCACCCCCTCTTACAAAACTACTGAACATCTGAATAATCAAATTAGTAAAGCTACGGAAAAGAAGCCTGTTAAACCGATGGACGGATTTTATAAAGCTTTTATAAGATCTTCAAGTGGTTGAGCGATCGGCCACTGATTCTGAAATAACCATCTTAAAATATTTCATGTTCTAAAATTACTACTTATTAGAAACACGCCATCTTCTCTGACAAGTCTCGAGTGCAGAAGATTTACCGTGTGAATAAAAATGATTTAGCATTTAATTATATTCCGCTTGATTTACGTTCTCCTTGTTATAATAACCGTTATTGCTCCCTTGTGATGTGACACACGGGTACCTGGGATGTACCACAAATTAAAGGAACTGAGATATTTATATTGCTGAGATAGGCGAGGAACACACGCAACGTCGGTTTGTGCGTCGTTTGTTCGATTTTCCACCTTATTTTTATACGAATACGGTTTATGTCAAACGATTTGACAGACAACGCAGCGTTGTGCGATGCCGTTTGACACAAACCGTATTCATATGCAGGTAGGGTGGAGAATCGAATGAACGACGCACAAACCGACGTTGCGTGTGTTCCTCGCCTTAAAGTTTGCACTACATTTGTGTTTCAATAATGCCAGAATAGGAACGAGGCGGCCTAGAAAAAATATAGGTGACAACATTTCAGCACGAATTTAGCCATAAATTACTATGGACAGAAAGAGCATCAAAGACCGTAAAAACAATTGCTTTTATTTTAGCATAGACAGAGAGTCCTTTCAGAAAATATGTAGATACAATCATGCTCACGTCCGGTCTCTCTCTCTTCGTGTGGGACACCGAGGCATCAACGACCCGATGAACGCTGGTAAGACACTGGAAGCTCCACGGCATAAAAAAGGGTTCAAAGGCTCTTATCAAACAATCGGTTTGGGAACGGATGCGGAGTGGAAGCGGATGTGCACGTGCAGTGAATGCGTTGCGGACGCGTGACGGTTGCGCTGCGAATTCGTCTCGGAGGCGCGGTTACTTCACGTCATTTGGTACATGTATCCTCCTCCGCTTCGCATTCGCTCGCAGATAGCTGGTGTGATCCTAGCCTAAGTCTAAACCCTTTAACTCAGCTGAGTTGCCGCTGAGCTTGATTGTAGATACCATTAAAGTGACAGCTTAATCAGCCCATCGTTTTCAAAACAAATTATACATTACATACAACACTTCCAATATCCAGGGAAATCTAACCGACCGACATAAATGACAGAGAGATGGGGCTAACAAAATCAGAGTCATTTAATAGACGTTGTCTATTCTTCCTTACCGTGTGCACCCCTACTTAAACATTATAATGAGTTACAGTGTCACCCTATAATCAATTTATGGCTTTGAAATTGAATGTTTACACAGATAGACGCTTAATTCATTCTTTGTGTAGATAATTGAATAAAAAATGGATATGGGGATAAAAAGAATAGCTCATTAAAGTTTTTGTGTGTGTGTTATGGATGCCTTTAGTTGCTATTAACTATTTTATAGGCACTTTATGTCAAATATGTTTATGCTAGTTTATGATATAAGAATGCTGTGTATGAAAAAAGTAAAATTTATTGTTTGCAAAAACCGCAGACTTAGTAGGTTAATGCTTCGAAATCAATCAGTTCTAGACTTCTTCATTTTCATGAGTCCACTTCTGGACATAAGCCTCCCAATTGGGGGATACTGCCATACACGACTCGCTTGGCAGGTGGATTGGCGTGCAAAGTGCAAGGTATTCATGAGTAAAAAGAGGTGATACTTTTCTAAGGCCACCATCACACCACACAGCAATAGATCTTCACAAAGTAAAAAAATATAATATCTGAAAGTTACAAAAAAAATTTAACTTCCCCTTTAATAAAATCGATTAAAAATATATTTGGCCTAAATAAAAATACGAAAGCCCATTTATAATCCAAGCCTTCACAACTTAATTACCCACCAATGTTTACAAACAAAATTAATCTGCTCTCAAGACGAAAAAACAGTTTTCCAAAAGGAGGTCATATCGGGCAGGCGAAAAATACACGTCACCGTGCGTTAGTGCGTTAATTTTGCGCAGAGCTATCGCATGCGTTAGAAAAATACGGTGTTCCACCTTATTTTCATAAAAATACGGTTTATGTCAAGCGGTTTGACTGGCGCATCTGTTAGCGCAAAAATATCGCACAACGCTGCGAAACCGTTTGACACAAACCGTATAAAACTGCATTTGTATGACAGTAAAGTCAAAATTCATAGTGTCCTAACGCATGCGTTACGCAGCGTAAAAATAACTCACAAACGGACGTTACGTGTGTTTTTCGCCAAATAGCGGATCAATTTGAGCAAATTGTTTGGCAGAGGTCTGTGTTGAGTCTGGTCGGATTTCTCAGGAGGCAGCCGGTGCATACAGAACACAGGCTTGTAAATTGAGGCCTGATAGAGATGGGGTGAGATATGTCGATGATATTTTTTTAATAGTTGACTCAAGTGCACGGCTTGATCATATAGCAAGTTTGAGTGGATAAAGAAGATCAGTATACATCATCTCTCAAACACCCACAGTAAAGATACGGGGTGATGCTATTTTGAACAGACACCACACAGCTAAAATTTGAGCAAATTGTTTGGCAGAGGTCTGTGTTGAGTCTGGTCGGATTTCTCAGGAGGCAGCCGGTGCATACAGAACATAGGCTTGTAAATAGAGGCCGAATAGAGATGGGGTGAGATATGTCAATGATATTTTAATAGTTGACTCAGCTCTTGATCATCTAGAAAGTACCTATAGATGGATAAAGAAGGTAAGAATGGACAAAACAGTTTCAAGACAGGTCAGGGATATTTTATTCAACTTCGAGAATAATCTCCAAAGTGGGAATATTACCAAATAAATTTCCATATGCGAAAGCGTTCCATGTTGCTGGGATAGTGTGTGTGGTGGTTTGGTGGTAACGAATTTATGTGTACAGGGTGTAACGAAAACTTTGCAGGCGTGCTCAGACCATGAAACTGAACAACTTTTACTATGGAGCCAATGGTGGAAAACGAAAAAAAAACTCCTACCGCCCATACAAAATTCACGATCAGCTGACTGAATTTGTATGGGAGGTCGGTTTTTTTTTTGCGTTTCCCACTATTGGCTCCATAGTAAAAGTTGTTCAGTTTCATGGTCTGAGCACGCCTGCAAAGTTTTCGTTACACCGTCCCTAACACCCCGTATACGTTGTTTGCAATTGAACAACAATCAGGATAACAAAAAACACAATCTTGTATCAAAGATCAAGACTCTCTTTGGTTGCTAGGTCGACTTGATAAATTAAATGTCATGGTTTAAAAATTCATATTTTCGCCCCTTTGCGACTGATGTTTTCATATCGACATCAAATAACTTGTTTATGCCAACTCTATCGCTAAGACGCCGCAGTGCGCATAGGCAGACACAGGCCGGGAATAACATCATAAATACAAACAGAAGCTAATAAGTCGTTGTGCACCTGAGAAAAGTTTCAGTTGTTTACAATCACCGATGTGGCGTAGTGGTTAGTAAGCCCCAAACTCCACAGAGAGGACATAGGACGTAGGGCATGACGCTTGACGTTTGACATCGCGACGTTTCCATACAAAATGTACGAAAAAGTATTGAAAAAGGCACACACAAGCGTCGCCAAAGCGTCGCATCTATGACAGCTAGCGTCAAAAACTACGAAGAATATTTGACGATCACTTGTCTGTCAACTGTCATTCTTACGTCCTATGCCCTTCGTCTTTTTGGTGGAGTTTGCGCCTAAGACTGCCTGCGACGCTGAAGGTTACGGGTTCAATTCCCGGTGGGCTCACTAACAAAGTTTATATTTATCACTTTGTAAATAAGTTCACTATCTGGTCAGGACATTGCAGGCTTAACCACCTGATAGTCAGAAAAGCAAGATGCTTTCGTGCTTCGGACGGGCACGTTAAGCCGTCGGTCCCGGTTGCTGTCTATGATGGCGATCGTTATACAACCATGTCAGAGGCCTGCTTCCTGTAGTAGGCAGTTGAAAATCTCTGACGCCGGGGCTCACCGGGTCGTTGGACGATTTGATGTCTCACTCGCAGAAGAAAAGGTTGAGCTTATAAAATCTAAATTATTAGTTATTGGAATTTATAGAACAGGATTATGTGACTTTAAAATATTTTTAAAAGCAATGGAATTACTATTATGCAAACTTATTCACGAAAACAAAAGGTTTATTATTGTCGGCGACACTAACGTTAATTACCTTATCAGTAATAGCCTTAGAAGTCAATTTGATGACCTACTTAACAGTTATAGCGTAGTAAACATTGTTGACTTCCCAACGCGATACGAAAAAAACAGTGGTACATGTACATCAATTGACTGTGGACTGGTACCGGTCAATTACAAAGGCACCGATTACATAACTGCAAAGCCCATTCATACGGCCATTAGTGACCACGGCGCACAATTGTTTCACCTAAAATTGCACTCATCAAATAAACAATCATTAGTACCTAATTTATACATCGAAAAGAGATTATTCACTGACTTATCTATTTATTTATTTTATGTTGACATTTATAATAATATAATTGGAATTTTGTATCGGATTTTAATATTGACATTAATGAAAAATTTTGTAAATTATTTCGAATATTAAGTTATTACATTGACGTACATTTTCCGCTAAAAAAAGTATTAATTAAAAAGAAAAATAGCACCCCATGGGTTAGTGATGAGCTATCAAGCTACATTAAAAACTTTGAAGATATTTGTGAATTTCGACGTCAGTATCCAGGCGATGACGCAATAAAACAGTGCATCAGCTACTACAGCGATTTGATAAAGTCCACTTCCTTGCGTGACAGAAAAGTTTATAATGAGGAACGTATACTTAATTCTAAAAATCCGTCCAAAGAAGTATGGAACATAGTGAATAGTGAAGTTACCTTTAAACCTAGTAAACCAAAAACAATAAATATTGAACAACATGGTATAAAATTGTCACCTGAAAAAGTACCAGACTGCTTTAATAATCATTTTTTAAACATTTCTTCAAAATTACCTATTCAGAGTAATAACGACCAGGCTATTCGTAATTTATCATGTTACATATCCGAACAAAATATACCGAAACTAGCATTTCCAACAGTGACGGAAACAATGTTAAATAAAGTCCTAAAATCTATGACCAAAACGAGAAGCACGCTTGACTTATATGATATTTCTGTAAATATATTGTTGTCCATCTGGCCGTTATTATGTGGTGTTCTAGTACATTTGATAAATGACATGTTTAGTTTGGGTATATATCCTGATGTACTTAAGTGCACTCGTGTGTGCCCAGTTTACAAAGGGAAGGGTGATAAGGACAAAGTTGACAGCCACCGACCAATTTCAAAAATTTTTGAGTCGATTTTGTCAACGAGTATGATGCAGCATCTCGAGGAAAATGATTTACTTACGAAGGTACAATACGCTTATAGGCGGAATAGGTCTACTATATCAGCTGCACATCAGGTAGTTGACTGTGTTCTTACCGGACTCGACGATAAATACAAAACAGCCGGAATATTCTGTGATCTTTCCAAGGCGTTCGATGTCATAGGAAACGATCTACTGTTACAAAAGCTTAAGTACTACGGCGTTGTTAATAATGCGCATAATCTTTTAAAATCATTCCTCACAGACAGGAAACAAACAGTAGAAGTAACTGTAGACGGCCGTAAACACAGATCACAGTCAGGCGATATAGTAATCGGTATTCCCCAAGGGTCTGCACTAAGTAATACTATGTTCCTTACCTTTATCAATGATTTAGCCTTCTTCATTACCGAAGGCTCGGTAACTCTGTTTGCGGACGATACCTCGGTTATCGTTTGTGCAAAGTCATTTACTGAGCTCGATATAAAAATTTAAAACGTTTGTGAACAGTTGAGGCAGTGGTTCTCGTGTAATGGGTTGGTTTTGAATATGACGAAGTCAAACGTAATTTTGTTTAGTGGAAGACAAATTCAAATGCCAATCAGTTTGGTTCCTCCCATGCCAACATGTAAAGAATGTAAGTTCCTTGGCCTAAATCTTGATAACACTTTGAACTGGGGAACCCAAATACAAAGTCTATGCGATAGATTGAGTAGTGCAGCCTACGCTCTTAGGAAATTAAAACCTGTTGTATCCGCAATTGCACTTCGCCAAACATATTTTGCTTATTTCCACTCTATTATGTCGTATGGAACCATACTCTGGGGTGACTCAACAGACTCGAATAGAGTATTTGTTTTGCAAAAACGAGCCTTACGAATTATAGAAGGAATAAAGGTACGGCAAACATGCAGAGGAGTTTTTAAGAAACATCGTGTTATGACTCTGTATTCGTTCTATCTTTTTTAGCATATTAATGTATGTTCGAGAGAACGTATCAATGTTTACCAAGAGAACAGGAGGTGGGCATAGTCTCAGAAACGCTGGTAGGCTAGCAGCAGTACGGCGTCGCACTGCACTAGCGACTAAAAACCCCCGTGTTATTGGGCCCACTCTGTATGAGTACCTACCAACAGACTTAAAAGCTGAATCAAATGACGAAACGTTTTGTCGCCGACTTAAAAACCTTTTGTTGGATGGTGAGTTTTATTCTGTCGATGAATTTAAAAATTACACTTGGTAATTTATTTATTGTTTTTCTGACATGTGTTTTTATTGTAGTTTTTAATTTTTATTTCCATATTATTTTAATTTTTAATTTTATGACATTCTGAATTACTTTGTAATTTTATATTATATCTTGACATTATTTTTACTTTTTATTGTGACATGTGTTTTTATTGTAAATTAATTTATTAGTTTTGAATAATAACTTTGTAATTTTATATTATTATTCCTTGACATTGTTTTTATTATTTCTATTTTAATTGTATATTGAATTTTATTATTATCTGACGATCATTTTTACATTATAATTATGAAACTGACATTTTTATGACATTTGTAATCTGTGTATGTAAAAATGAAATAAATGAATCTGAATCTGAAGACAACAAAGTAGAGCTTACTATTTTTTTGTTTAATTTTTGTACATTGGACAGATGAAGGTCTTCAGAGCTTGCTTTGAATAAGTTTGTTTACTGAAGACAGGTGACAATACCCTTGCGGTGTGGGCAGATCCTAAATGTCCGTAAAAATTACCAATTTTTAAATAATTATACCATTTTGAAGTTGTCAACCCAACCGCTTAATTTGTGCATCACACGGTAAAGCTTTCTTTCAAGAAGAGGAATATAAGAAGGTAGGAGTGAAAGGCTTTTTTATTTCTGCACAGTTAATTGCTCATTACAACTATTTAAATTAAAAGCGTGACCTATAACTTCATCTGCAAGTAAAAAGCAAACATTTAGAAACGTAGCCCACTTAGATACTTTTCGGAATCGCAGGCACAATTCTCATTTTGCTGCTAAACTTACAAAGGCTAACGAAATAAGCAACAAAATGGAATTAAGGCGAAGACTTTTGCAGATAAATCCGCAATTAGAAGCCTCGGCCTCGCCGTTTGTCTGTCCGCAAACTTCTAGCAATTACGTTTGTTTTGTGACAAAGCAAATAACAATCATTCTAGACAAGATATTAGGGTTCCTTAAATGAATATAGATTAAGATGTAAGACTTGAGCTTTTGCTGAAACTTACATAAGCTTTAGAACATAAAAACTCATCTTCAGCGGTTCTACGCGCTAGTTAGTTTCGTGGTGACCTCATTCGATACTAAAATAATGCGTTAGTACGAAACATACTTAGGTGAGAAACACACGTAACGTTCGTTTGTGCGTTATTTTTGCGAAGCGCTATCGCATGCGTTAGGAAAATGCGATTTCCCATCTTACGATATTAAGCATAAGCATGTCAGAGATGCGCACGGGCAGGCAAGGCAAGATTTTGAGCTTTGGTCGTTATTTGGAAGACCTAAAACGGGAGTTTACTATGATAAAATGTGTGAGAGCAGGCGAATATTTAAATCAAAGTTATCGTGGTGTCTTAAAAATAAAGAAAAAATAAAAATGGACATCTTAGCTACTAGTCATTTAAATAAACGCTTTGATAAATTTTGGAAAGATGTGGGAAAGTTAAATATTAAGCCAAAGCTGCCTGTGAGCGTTGATGGGGTGAGTGAACCGAAGGCCATTGCCAACATATTTAAAGATCATTTTCGTGTGTCGCCGCAGCCGGTGGAGTCTCCTAAGTCTGCCAACGCGAGCCAGCCCCCTCCAACACATCAGCCGCTGTTGATTACCGCTAAAGATGTAACGAAGGTGATTGCAAGTATGTCCAGGGAAAATCTCCTGGGCATGATGGGCTGAGCGTAGAACATTTTAAACATGCCGGGGTTCACTTACCACGTGTTCTGGCAATATTTTACAATCTGTGCATTCGACACTCGTACCTACCATCTGATTTCATGAAAACGATAGTTGTACCAATTATTAAGAACAAGACGGGGGACGCTTCAGATAAGTCCAATTATAGGCCTATCTCGTTAGCTACCATAACAGCAAAGGTGTTTGATGGTGTGCTTGATAGACAGTTAGATATGCATATGAACCTTCATGATGCCCAATTCGGGTTTAGAGCAGGTCTATCAACCGAAAGTGCTATACTGGCTCTCAAGCACACTGTCAGATACTATACAGACAGAAGCACGCCTGTCTATGCGTGCTTCTTAGATCTATCTAAAGCTTTCGACTTAGTATCCTATCAAATGTTATGGGACAAGTTGGAAAGAACCGGCCTCCCGTTGGAACTCGTCAGCATCTTCAGGCACTGGTATGGCCACCAGGTAAACTTAGTGCGATGGGCGGAGGAGCAGTCAGACGAGTATAGGTTGGATTGCGGCGTAAGGCAGGGGGGGCTAACGTCTCCAAAGCTATTCAACCTGTACATGGACCAGTTGATTCGTGAGCTCAGCAGTATGCACGCGGGCTGTTCTATCGATGGCGTCAACGTCAACAACATCAGCTACGCAGATGATATGGTGCTGCTGAGCCCATCAATCAGTGCGCTCAGGAAGCTGCTGCAAGCGTGTGAGGCCTATGCTGACACTCATGGTTTGAAATACAATGTTAAGAAGAGTGAGGTCATGGTCTTCGCCGCCGGCAGCAGCACTCCCCAAAACGTGCCCCCGGTTAAGTTGTATGGAAATGCTTTAACGCGAGTTAAGCAGTTTAAATACCTGGGCCATATAGTCACGGAAGACCTGAAAGATGACCAGGACATTGAGCGGGAACGCAGGGCGTTGACAGTCAGAAGCAATATGCTTGCCCGTAGGTTTGCTCGTTGCACAGTAGCAGTATTTTTAAAGCTTTTTGCCAATCGTTTTATACGAGCAGCCTATGGGTGAGGTATACGCAGAAGACTTACAGTGCCTTGCGAGTCCAGTATAATAACGCGTTTAGGATGTTTTTGGGGCTTCCGCGTTTCTGCAGTGCATCCGGCATGTTTGCTGAAGCACATACCGACGGTTTCCACGCGATCATGCGCAAGAAAGTGGCGTCGCTGATAAGCAGAGTACACGGCAGCTCCAACACCATCCTGAAGGCGATCGGAGGTAAGTTCGAGTGTCCAATTGCCAGCCACTGGACGGCGATTTTGGTAGGTTAATTTCATTCATTAAATTATTAATTTTGCTTTTGACATTTTATATTTTCGTTATTAATTTGATTTTGTATTTAATTTAACTTATGACATTTATTGATTCTAATTTAATTTATTTGTTTTGATTTATACTTAGTTAAAAGGGATTATTCAATTCTTATTGTATTATTTTAATGAATAAAATTTCTAATTCTCAATTGATATAATTAATTAATATATATACCTAATCTAACATAGATAATAAGAATTTATACTAATAAAATTATGTAATTAATTAATTATGGAACTAAGTTTTCTGAAATAAACTTTTTGAATTTGAATTTGAATTTGATATTCAAAGATATTGAATACCGATTGACAGACGCATCCGCTAGCGCTGCGCTTCGCACAACGCTGCGTCGACGGATGCGTTTGTCAAACCGTTTGACATAAACCGTATTTGTATGAGAATAAGGTCGAAATTCACATTGCCGCTACGCAGCACAAAAATACCGCACAATTTTAATAAGACTCGGTGTCAGCTATTACATTAGCATGTGCTCAAGTCGTAGGCAGTTTAAATCTAAACTCAAATGGTGTCAAAGGAATCAGGAACGTATCAGAATGGAAGTTTTAACATCCTTACATGTGAAAAAAGACTTTAGGGGCTTTTGGAAAAGTACAAACAGAGTGAGGCCTAGGCAGGGTCTTCCTGTGAGCGTTGAGGGACTGACAAATCAAGTCGAAATAGCCAATCTTTTTAAAGACCACTTTATGGTTACGCCGGTGTTTGCCAGCTCTGGGAGGGTGCCCAGTGCTGGGACTGTTGTGGAGGGGGAAGAAACCATTAGCTTCTCAGCTAAGCAAATAGCTAAGGTTATAAAGAAAATGAAGCGTGGTAAATCACCTGGCCATGACGGTCTGAGCATTGAGCACCTTCAGTATGCAGGCCCTCACCTTCCTCGTGTTCTGGCAATGTTGTTCACTTTTTGTATCCGACACTCATACCTACCATCTGAACTAACCAAAACTTTGGTTGTTCCCATAATAAAGAACAAAACAGGAGATATTTCTGCAAAGTCTAACTACAGACCTATCTCTTTAGCAACTACAATTGCCAAGATATTTGATAGTCTTATTAATAAAGAGTTATGCAAATATGTGAAAATTAATGATGCCCAGTTTGGCTTCAGGCCAGGGCTTTCAACAGAAAGTGCTATATTAGGTCTGAAAAACACTGTAAAATATTATACATCTAGAAAAACACCAATATATGCCTGCTTTTTAGATCTATCTAAGGCTTTTGATCTTGTACAATATGACATATTATGGAAAAAGCTTGAAAAATGTAACCTACCTAAAGAACTAATTCAAGTACTTAAATACTGGTATTCTAACCAAACAAATAGTGTAAGGTGGGGCAGTGTCTCATCAGACATGTATAGCATGAAATGTGGGGTAAGGCAGGGCGGATTGACATCCCCGACTCTGTTTAATGTGTATGTAAATGATCTGATCGAGGAGCTGAGCAGAATGCATGTTGGATGTCACATAGACGGCATATGTATAAACAATATTAGTTATGCTGATGACATGGTTCTGCTCAGCCCTTCGGTCAGTGGACTAAGGAGGTTGCTAGGTGCATGTGAGGAATATGCTGCCAAACACGGTCTTAAATATAATACAGCAAAGAGTGAATATATGGTATTTAAAGCAGGCAAAAAGTGTCCCTCACATGTACCAGATATTACTTTAAATGGTGATCCATTGAATAGAGTAAAATTCTTTAAGTACCTAGGTCATATTGTGACTGAGGATCTCAGTGATGATATGGATATGGATAGGGAGCGCAGAGCGTTGGCAGTCAGGGCAAATATGATTGTTCAAAGATTTAAGTACAGTTCTGCTCAGGTCAAGGTAACGCTGTTCAGGGCTTATTGTACATCACTATATACATGTAGCTTGTGGACAAATTATTGTAAAAAATCGTGGAACTCCTTAAGAGTCCAATATAATAATGCTTTTAGGATGCTGTTGGGGCTGCCGCGATGGTGCAGTGCGTCGGGCATGTTTGCGGACGCTCATGTTGATGACTTTCATGCCACGATCCGCAAACGATGCGCGGCTGCACTGCAGAGAACTCGGGGCAATGCCAACAGTATTCTGAGCTTGATTGCTGGTAGATTTGACAGCCCTTTTGTAATACATTGGTCGAAGGTGCACCAAAATATGCAAATTACAAACCCATATCTGTAAAGTATTTCAAAGACATATCTCTATGTAAGGAATGTTTAAATAAATAACTATTAAAACTATGGATGTAAAAGTCTAAAAAATTAAGTAAACTCTTTTGGAAATTTTAATTAACAATTAACTAAGCTAAAAACTTTGTACCCAACCTTAGCTAAAAAACTTTTATTTACAAAATGTAACTATGTACCTACTTACTGTTGAAACTAAATAAACTAAACTATGTATTTGTAATTTTAAATAACAATTAACTAATGATAAACACCATGTACCTAACACTAGCTATTACAAAATCATGCCTATTAAATGTAAAATGTAAAACTATGGATGTAAAAGTCTGAAATAAAGAAATTTTATTTTTATTTTATTTTTTTATTTTTTATTTTATTACGATCTGTCCTTATCTGTCATATGGTATAATGTCAGTTATCTCTTTCTGGTTTGTTTACATTCTTTATCTCGACTGGTTGGTTGGCTTTACTTTATAACTGTGTGAAAACTAACCCTAAGTGGACCTGTTGTTTTTTAATAACGGCTGTTAGTTGAATTTCTGATTGAAAAATCTAGACTTTAATACTTTTAAACGTAGTATAATTTCCCAAAGGAACCAAAAGTTTACTTATTGTTAGCTCACACTTGACCATATTTTTCGGAAATATTCTTTCTTTTTCAGCCCAAAACTTCGCAATTAACCAACTTTGGACGTTTCGGGAATGAATTAGTTTTCCTTAAACTAGGCATTATTAATGGTCCGAACTGACAGACGACAGGGTCGGAACTAGGGAAATACTTATATTTCCTTCTGTTTGGAACTAGGAAAATTTAGTTTCATAGAGCTAATCTATATAATAAACCTGGTTGAGGCATAGAAATCAAATATCTGAATTAGTCGATATTTACCTTACGTGAATAACCAGGAGTTCGCGTCAAATAAAGGGAATATGAAAATGAATCTATAACGGAAGTTGTTTAACATGATAGGCCGCTTATGCTAGTTGTTCATTTTCAAAAGTTGTTCATTTAGATGCACCATTTGGAAACTTTGAATAAATGGCCGCTTGCCGGTAACACACACTTATAGGTATAAGCAATATGTGCGAGCATAGGTACAATGCACGGGAATTTACTGCCAAAAGCGGCTACAATAGTCAACTACGGGCGCATCAGCGCCGACTTGATTAGGAGTAGAAGTGGTCGCCATTGCCGAAACTGGCTGGAGAGATCATCATCATAATATTATCATCATATTTTAAGACAGTATGTATTCGTATCATATTGCTCTACATTTTCTTGTCAATAATAAATAAACCCTGTAGTTGACTCTGGCTTTTCTCTAGAAAAATGTTGCTTTTGCCGTCGACTTGGTAATTTTATTCACCGTGCGGCTCGCCGTTGTCAGTTAGTCACAGTTTTTTGCCCCGTCGTGGAAAGTTTCTCAAGTTCCACAATAATAACTATAGAGAAAAGAATTTAAGGCGTTCCGTTTTCCATACAAAAATTCAATGGAGTTATGTATGTAAAGGAGACAAGAGTCGGTTTAAAAAACTTGATGGGGAGTCCCGTGGGTATATAAGATTGTCGCAAAACACTAAAAAGATTTTTTAAATCATCAGATTTCCCCGTAAAAAGCGAGTCGCCACTTTACGAAAATAGATGGAGCTACTGCTGCAATAAATACGTTTAATTTTATTGTGCAGAAAATACTGATTATCTTTTAACTATAAGTAGTTTTGCGACAAATTTACGAGTGACTTCATCATTCAGAATAAAGTTTCTTTAAAAAGAAACTCTACAGCTCATGTGTAACTCGACTGAAGTGCAGTTTTTCGTTTGTATGACGTAACGAACCACCTTAAGAGAAATTTTCTTTTGAACCTGAAAAGACTTAAAATGGTTTCTTTGTCTATACTGGTAAGTATTTGAAAGTGCGGTCTTCTGTATTGTAATTTAAGAAACTTTTCTGAATTGTAAAACTGAGGAACTAGAGTTTGATGACTCGGTGTCCCACACGAAGAAAGAGAGAAACCTTTAAGTTCACAAGCACAAATAAAGGGATGATTTTATACATTTTACATTTTACTTTTGAGAGTAAATGCTTTTAAATCTCTTTATAACTTAATCTCTTTATAATTTTCACAGATATACGAGCGTAAGTTTATTCGTAAAATTTATACTCTAAATATAAAAATTTAATATCAGTGGAAATAAGACTATCCATAAAAGATTTCATTGCAAACGACTGGGTTTAGGAAAATGCAGGTAGAGGTTAACACCCGGTATATTGGAATTAGGGATGCAAAATTTCATTATTTCTCGAACTATCGATATAAGAATTTCGATGTAGACATAGCTTTAAATACAACCACTGAATAAATACAAAGCTAATCCAGCTTCATGGGTAGCTACTTTGCTTCGGTGCGCCGCATTGAAAGAAGTTTTTTATTTGCAATAGTTATATTAAGCAGGTAGGTTCCCATCTGTACGGTTGATGTTTAATGCTGATGCAATGAATAAAGGTTTCCACGGATTAGTCGAGAAGACCACTCGTTGCCTTCGCGGCCGTATGGCAACGCTCCATTTCTCACTTGAGTTCACCACCATACATATATGGCGGCGACTGCAGCGAGTGGTCATCTCAACTATAATCAGTGTTGCCAGTGAAATAATTCAACACGCTACTTAGTCTAAGCGGGTACGGTCAAATATCACCCGGAAGCTGTTTTGCCGGCACAGTTGATGCCGCTTTGCTCAGTGATACTAGGGACCATTATGAATGATTCCATCCGAGGAAATGAAAAATCCATCCACTGGATTTCAAGATGGCGGACCTTCGTTTTTTTGTATGGCACTAAAAAAATAATTCTTCTGGAGCCCATCGTGTGGGGTATCAAATGAAAGGGCTAGACGAGACAATTTCAAAAATATTATCATTTTAATACATTTCAGTTTACCTCTTAGAAAAAAATCAAGTTACATTTTTTAAAGTAGTCAAAACATGCCAAGTTTGAGGTCCAGTAGGTACAAAATGGCTGACATATAGTTTCTTAAAAGTATGCCAAATGATCCACCATATCCTCAACTCTAACGTGACGAAAGGAATTTTGAAAATATTAAGATTTAATGTATATTTTGCAATGGAAAGTAGATCATTAGAAACTGCAGTAGGTTAGTAAGAGCTGCTTGTGCGCCTCCATAAATGTTTAAGATGCAATTCTTCTCATGATTGCTTTTACACTTAAAGCTAGATTATGATGTGCCGGATCATTTTGATTCTGCGGGCACGGTTGTGCTCCCGCCAAGTTGAGTAAAAAACAGTTTTGCCATAGGTACCATGTTGCTTTACTCATAAATGCTATCTGACTTTAGTAGGCCTGCTGTAAGATAAATTAAATAAAAATGTTTCTCTCGAAACAGTTCAGGCCAATTTCGACACCCGAACGATATTTTGGATAACATTTGAAACCTGTGTTTTAAGAACCCAAACAGTCATTAAATAAACATTAAATATTACAAAAAATCATTCATTTCCCTTGAATCTGTTACTCATTCGACCGACTATAAAACTTCTAAAGTACTTTTAGATGACATGTACTCGTACCTACATGAATGAAGTGAGATCAAAAAAACCATACGTAAAGATATGAGATACCATCAAAACACAACTCAAAAAAGCAAGTCTCACCACTACTCATTACATCTACCGCAAAAAAATGAGAGATTTCGTACATAAAATATTGACTTAGAGTACGGTCGCGTCGTTTCACTAGGCCATATTTAACAGCTCATACTAAAAGACACATCATCAAAGAAAAATAACCTTATATCTCAAAATTGTCAAATATGGCCTATTTGAGCGACCGTTATTAAATAATTGCAAAAACAAATAATCATATATACTTTTTGTTAAAGACAGCCAAGTCCGCCTCTCCACTAGAAAAGTTGTGCAATCCACGACTTCGTCGGTACGAAATAACTGTAGCACCATTGTATTTCATATTTATACACTAAACACTATCAAGATTCTACAATCAAAACTGCAATGAATGCTGTTTCGCTGAATATTCAAAATGGTAATCCTGTGTATTTACATAGAATCGCACAGTTTATTGTTTTTTTTTTAACTTAACATTTAAGTATTTTACTCCATTTAGAGCTATATTATCGAATATCTGCTAAATGAAATATTTCAATTTTTATCAAACATATCGTTTATAGGCTTATTATGATAAAATAAGAAGATATCGTTAAAGGGGCCTCATCTTTGGCCGAAACCGCTTTAAGAGAAATATGGTACGGCAAAGCCACTTTTTACTCGACTTGGCGGGGGCACAACCGTGCCCGCACATTCTAAATGATCCGGCACATCATAATCTAGCTTAAAATGTAACAGCATTCATGAGAAGAATTGCATTTTATAAACATTTATGGAGGCGCACAAGCAGTTTTTACTAACCTACTGCAGTTCCCAATGATCTACTTTCCATTGCAAAATATACATTAAATCTTATTATTTTCAAAATTCCTTTTGTCATGTTAGAGTTGAGGATATGGTGGATCATTTGGCATACTTTTAAGAAACTATATGTCAGCCATTTTGTACCTACTGGACCTCAAACTTGGCATGTTTTGACTACTTTTAAAAATTTAACTTGATTTTTTTCTAAGAGGGCAACTGAAATGTATAAAAAAGATATATTTTTGAAATTGTCTCGTCAAGCCCTTTCATTTGATACCCCACACGATGGGCTACAGAAGAATTATTTTTTTAGTGCCATACAAAAAAACGAAGGTCCGCCATCTTGAAATCCAGTGGACGGATTTTTCATTTCCTCGGATGGAATCATTCATAATGGTCCCTAGTATCACTGAGCAAAGCGGCATCAACTGTGCCGGCAAAACAGTATTTTTTTGCTAAGGACCATGACTAACTGTGTAGTTGTTGGGCTTTTCATATAAGGTGGGAGGTCGATGTGTTTTATTCACCGATTTATCAATATTTTTTGTCGATATTTATCGAATCTCAATATATTGCTGAATCCCTAGCTGGAATGCAGAATACTGTGCGCTCATAACGCGGCAGCTTAGCGTTTATCGTATTCCTTTATTATAGCGGGTCTTAAGACTACGTAGAGTTCTTTTATGAGGGACCATAATACGTTTATTAATAGAAGTGTTATAAATCAGGATTACAGTTTTCAAGAAGTACTTAGTTAGTTTATTGAAATGTATTATATATATGCGAAAATGAAATAAAATAGGTAGAAGTTGAAGTGAGAATGAGCTTGGTAGGCCTTGAGAAATATGACCTATCGTGGAAGACCCTCGCAGACCGCAGAGCAATTTAGAAGAAGAAATATAGGGTGAAATTTTACTAGTGACCGATAGCGAAAACTCAGAACCGGCTAATGATAAGGAACAACTTTCCCCAAGGAACATAGGTCGAAATACAAAAAAAATTTTTGGACCTCCCATACAAACTTGCCGATCAGCTGATTCCAGTTACTATGGGACGTCCAATTTTTTTTTCGTATTTCGTCCTTTGTTCCTTGGGGTAAGTTGTTCCTTATCACTAGCCGGTTCTGAGTTTTCGCTATCGGTCACTAGTAAAATTTCACCCGATATATTTACTCTGAAAATTTTATTATTGCAGCCTCTCACAGTTCTTTAGCAAAAACGGAAGTGCATTGCAGTGCGGCACATGCTACATGCATATACCTACCTACCTACCCTACCTATATGTTGGTACACGAAACATCCTAGATAACCTAGGGTAAAGTACGGATAGATGCGCCGTTGGGATAGTTGCGCATGTTTTGAAAACACTATGTTCTAGTGAATTTCAGCACTACTGCTTATTAAAACATTGTAGTCTTCCACCTGAAACCCCAAGTACCACATAAATTATTGGACTACTTGTTCAATTTACGTCAGTTTAAGCAAAAATCTTCGGTAGCGTGGTCAAACCGGGCGTCGAAATTATTTTGGCACATTTTGTTTTTCGGGTATTTTTTCGTACGGTTGCAGAATCGCTCACATTTTTATTTCCTCATATGCACTACAGTATAAAGTACGTGCCAATTTATTAATTATTTCAAGATATCAAATAATTATTTTTTTAATTAAATGCGCAATTATCCGTACCAAAAAGGATATTTGCGCAGATTTTTTGGACGGATAGTTGCGCTTTGGGGGATAGTTGCGCAGATTGATATTTTTGTTTATTTTAGTATCTTGCAGATGGACAAAATGCTTCTTACTTACAGTCTAGATATGAACGTTATTCAACATACATTTTATGCTACCTACGCGTTGATACAATTTTTTCCTGAAATTAATAACTTAGCACTCAATAACTTTAAAAATAGTAAAAATATTAAGGTTTGGAGGCCTATTCGATTTTCAAAATAAGTATTTAATCAAATTTAATTAAAATTGGTTTGATTTAAATAAATTACCAATTTCATAGTAAGTCACCTAGGTAATCTTCAAAGCGCAAGTGTCCCCCTATGATTTTTTAGAGCCGCGCAACTATCCGTGCGGGTGCGCGACTATCCCTTTTTCAAGAGGTCAAATAAAACTGGATTTACAACTAAACAATAAAAATTAAATTCATGAATTAGGGCTTTAACGAAAGATTAAAGATCAATCCTCTAATCTGTAAAGATAATTTTGAAAATAAGTAATTCATTATTGAGTTATAGAGCATTTTCCAAAAGGTGCGCATCTATCCGTACTTTACCCTAGCCTAGACAATGCAAGTTCCCAAGACAGCATTTCGTAAAATATCAGCTCTAGCTTTCTACCTCAGACTAAAAATGAAAAGACGAGGAAGCAAAGAGATGACTTTAAAGAACCTGTCGAATTTAAATTATATCGTAGGGGCTGCACACAATTGGTGTCAATACTCATGACTTGACATTTCGCGGCAAAAGAACGTGGAGAGAAGCGAGCTCGACATTTCGCGTTAAAAAGGCATGCGAGAATATATAGTTAATCTCACAGGGCTTCCTCTAGGTACCAAAGTTCTTGCACTGGTGCTTTCACACATAGCATAATCCATGATGTTTCCGTCCATGCCTCATTCGATACCTGCCCAAAGTTAACATCACAGGGCTCCTTCTACCAAGTTTCTTGCACTGGGGCTTTCATACATGACATTACCCCCGGTGGTTCCGTCCGTGCCTCGTTCAATGCCTGCCCCTGCCCGAAGTTAACCTCACAGGGCTCCTTCTACCAAGTTTCTTGCACTAAGACTTTCATACATGACGATCCCCCGGTGGTTCAATCCGTCCGTGCCTAGTTCAAAACCTGCCCAAAGTTAACCTCACAGGGCTCCATCTACCAAGTTACTTGCACTGGGGCTTCCATACATGACATTCCCCCCGGTGGCTCACTCCGTCCGTGCCTCGTTCGATACCTGCCCGAAGTTAACATCACAGGGCTCCTTCTACCAAGTTATTTGCACTGGGGCTTCCATACATGACATTCCCCCCGGTGGCTCACTCCGTCCGTGCCTCGTTCGACGCGTGCCCGCGGCGTGCTGTCGGGAAACGAACCCCGAATCACCCACTTTTCCAACTCGAATTGTGGAATATCGGTGATTTTCCAACTCCCACTGAAAATAGGAGATGGGTGGGCGGTTAGCTTGCCGAATTTGGTGGAAAATGCGGACGTATTTCAAGAAACTACTGATTGTTCCAGCTTCACCCACACATTAGATGTGTGATATAGGTAATTAAGAGACGTGAGTCGTGCGACATCGCGACGCTTAAAACCGTTTCCGTATAAAATGTATAAAACAGCAGAGCCAAAGCTACACATGTGAGACGCGCCTCACATAGATGACGGCTGAAGATCACTTGTCTGACATAATTATCACGTCTACTCTATGGAGCTTGCGCTTAGGAGAATAACAACTCTAATCTATAATAAATAATAATGCGAAATGCTTATGTGAGTTGCAAACCCACCCACAGGTGTGAAAAAGACAGGATATCAAAATGAAATAATAAATGTAAAACATAATTTCTGCTTAACCTAACGCCTATGTTAAGGCCATCCAGCTGTTACAATACAATTCAGCTTAGGAATTCAGTGAGTGATTCGGCTAGTAGATTCCTCGTTACTTCAGTATTTCATTCCAAATGCCAAAGCAATGTTGATTTGATTCGGGCAACCATGCTCCAGGCGCTTTTATAGGCCACTATTTCTGATTACATACATGCCTTCTGTCAAACGCATTCCCAACACAATCGAACATGCACATCCTTCAAAGACATGCCTCCACAATGTCCATATACAAATATAGTTCTCGGGATTGAAAACGGTGTGTGGTGTTCCGTGAAATGGGATGCCTAGGGCTAGCAGGATTGAAATGTAAGGAATAGCCTTAAAACAAGCTATAGAGTGCGCCTAAAAAGTTAGAATGATTGGCAGTAGTCTGCACACAACCTCTCTGTCTATCAGTAGCAAAACGCCAGTGACAACACTATTGAACCTCTACAAATTCTCATACATTTGCCATCCGTAGGTATCTATGTAGCAACTGCCTACGCTGCTACGCAGTACGCCATGGGGCTTTACGTGCACTCTATAGCTTGCTTATATACTCTAAGGGTAGAGTTTTCTTCCTTAGCCTGATATGTTTGCAGCTTCAGCAATAGTAGACATCGAACGCATCAACACCGCTCTAATTGAGAGTGGGCGCTAGCATGGGAGGATCACCATCTTCATCGTGAATAAATTGACTATTTATTATCCAGTTCGAGTCATACTGGAATCATTATACCTAAGTCATACATAATCATCTTCCTGCCCAAATCAGTTGGGGTCGGCACTACATGTTCTGTTAGAAGTAACACAAAATCATGCAGCAATAGGGTTTCGCTATGTTTTATGACAGGCCGCCTGCCTGACGTCAACCCTCTTTGGAAATGCTATTGCAGGTGGTATTATCGCCATCATGCGGTTGATAATAGTCTGCAGATATTCAGCAGAGGTCAAAAACTCTACGTCGCCTTTTACAAAACACCATGAGTGGACTAGGGGTGGAAGTATTCTCCGCTACCGAACGGTAACTTATAACTCTTTATCTAATTGCTATTTAAAATAAACCTGCAATCTGCATTCGAGTAATACCTACCAGGCGCTGAAACCCCGAAGCGTTCTATTTTACAGAAAATCGCACGACATTCGCAAACCTGTGATACCTTCAGCCGAGCTAGCGATGTTCGTTTGGATTACACTTTAACTTTAAAGCCAATTCCTTCGCTAAAGTTCTTCGATTTACCAAGAAAATTAGCTTAACTATTGAAGGTACAGAAAGCTTGAGAGACACATTTTCGCGAAAATCCAAAACGGTCGATAGACTAAGCCCCCATCGACAAAGTCTTACCTCATAAGTCTACCGATTGAAAGTATGCTATAACGATAGATCATGTTTAAATAGAAGGTCATAACATTGTATGTGAAATGTGACTGACCATGGAAACTACTAGTGATGGAACTGGCAACCTAAGCGGGTTCTCATCGCCAAAGGTGTTTTTTTAAATGTATGTTTCGAATTAAATGTTTAGATGTAAAGGTGATAATCATATGCCCATACAAGGTTAGGCCCCTCGAAATGGGGGTATAAATCGAAATGGCTAATAATTAAACTCGTAGTAATGTATTTCTTACGCTATCTAGATCATGGTGGCATACTTAGTTTTTAATTATCTAACGGGAAACTGATGAAACGACGCAAAATAATTCTTAACCTAAAATGGCATAACCTAACTAAGTATTTTGATAAGAGTTATAAGGTGAAAGTATTTATACCCGCACACCCACAACGCACTCGCCGAATTTTGGATTCTTTGTATGAAAATCTGTGGAACCTCGAAAATATTGTCGAGCCGCACGCGCCTAACCGAACGGATTCCCCAGCCAGTGCTCTTTTCTCTTTTTCGTGTGGGACACCGAGTCGTTCAACGACCCGATGAACCCTGGTGTCAGAGTTTTTCAACCGCCTACTACAAGTATCAGGCCTCTGACATGGTTGTGTAACGACCGCCATCATAGACAGCAACCGGGACCGACGGCTTAACGTGCCCATCCGAAGCACGGAACCATCTTACTTGCGGACAATCAGGTGGTTCAACCTGCAATGTCCTAACCAGACTGGGAACAAATTCACAAAGTGATAAATATCAACTTTGTGATTGACCCCACCGGGAATTGAACCTGGAACCTTTGCGTGGCAGGCAGGCATACTAACCACTGCGCCACATCGGCTGTCTAATCTAAGCCAGTGCTAATCATAGACTATAATGCTGATGACGTCATGAGCGCACGCGGACAGTGTAACCATTTAAAAAGATTTAGTTTTTGTCAATGCTGCCAGACTGTCCCATCAACATTACCTCCCAGTAAAGTCTGCTGTTCACCGTCCGTGTTCCAGTTTTTCTTAACTAAAGTTTCGAAGGTTTTGGAGTCTATGTCACTCTTAAAGAATAACCAAATGACATTTTCACATTTTGCTTATTTGACATTTTAATATTTGAGATTCCGTCCTTTTAAATTCAATTGGCATTCTGTTACCTTAACATTTAGACATTGGCACGAAATGTTTTCCGCTTCTTCTTTACATTTTGTTACGTTTACATTCTAGCAATTTTACATTTTGCTACTTTGACGTATTGGCATTTTGTTTTTCTGCACATTCTACTTCCTTGAACAATAATATTTTTTAAAAGTTGAAACAGCGGGACCTGTAATATGTTCAAAAGTTTTGTTCCACCGTAGAACATAGAACGTAGAAAATATTCCGACCTGTTCTTTTGTAGAAGTGATCAGTTGGATATATGGGAACAAAAGTAAGCTGCGTGGTTCACGGAGAAAATTCTGCAGTTACGAAAGTTGGCTGCTTGAACGTGCCTTTGGCGTAAAATGACAGCAATTATTATTTGAAATAAAATTCCGAAAAATACACACATACGGCAAAATTACACATTAAATTGGGAGGAAAGTACTCTCTTGGCAACACCAACTCTATTCAATGCGGCTGTGCTTGCGGCTAGGTGTGCGAGGCCATCCGCATTATTCAGCGCGTACGGCGAGTACGTTGCGGGTGTGCGGGTATACTTCCTTTTGCCAAATGACAACTTGATGACAATAGCAAAAGAGGAAATGCAGAAGTATGGCAGAAGTTTTATTCTCTATGAGAGTTTCAAAGAGTATGTAATACTTGCAGGGTAGATGGGGTAAAATGGTACCTACCCCTGATCAGAAGTTTAAAGACATTGTTGAAAGAAGTTTCCAAACACGAAATCGTATCACCCTTCGCAGTTCCTGTGGCATGGTCTGTTATATTTTTGCCGTTGTAATGCCAGTGGCAGCTGGCCTATTATTACTATCTATACATATAATAAAGTTGTAGAAGGTCGAAAGTCTGTACATAGAAGATTTTCCAAAAAAAAGTGTTTGGTGATACTTGAAATTAATAACAGAACACGTTTCAGCAATTTTTAGATTTTTTTTGTTTATCTGTTTCTCTGTTTCTCTGTTTATCTGTTTATCTGTTTGTATGAGGAAGCATCACGCAAAAACTACTGAACCAATTTTGATGCAAATTATACCAAAATGTCGGGAAGATCACCGACCAGGTTATAGGCTAAAAAAAATCAACCCCTAAAAGGGGGGGGTTGCCATTTTACTTGAAATAAGTTTGCACGGAAATCGATATTGCGTTGCGGTAGATAAATAAGTTAAGTACCTAGGTATAAGATGTAAAAAATCTACTGAAATTATTTCAAAAGGTGAACCAGTCCATGAAAATTAACAACTTTCCCCAAGGAACATAGGTCGAAAAATGAAAAAAAAAATTACTTCCCTACAAATTACTCGGTCAGCTATCGGCAAGAACATTTTTACATAGAAGGAGGTCCAATTTTTTTTCCATAGAATGTAAAAAAGATGACTATAAATATTTTAAGGGGTAAACGAATCCATGAAATTGAACAACTTTTCCTTAGAAACATAGGTCGAAATTCGAAAAAAATTTTGTTCCTCTCATACAAACTGACATGGCCGGAAAATACTTTTTATTCGGGAGGAGGATATTTTTATATTTTTTTCATATTTCGACCTATATTCCTCAGGTAAAGTTGTTCAGTTTCATGGACTGGTTCACCTCTTAAAAATTTTAATGGTAGGTCCAAAATTTTTTTCGTATTTTCCCTGGGGAAAGTTGTTCAGTTTCATAAGTTTGCTGGTTCACGCCTTAAAATATATGCAGTTTTTTTTTACATCTTTACTTTTAGACTATGTTTCTTGGGGAGAGTTGTTTAGTTTCTTGAGCTGGGTAACCTCTTACAATATTTGTAGTTGTTTTTATATCCTTACAGCGAAATAAAAATCCAGACATGAACGTGTCAGACACGCCCGCAAAAAACCGGCCAATTGCAAGTTGGACTCGCCCACCGAGGGTTCCGTACTAAGATTTGTAGGTTATTATGGTTTCAAACCAATATTTCATATGATACTCCACTTGGACAACTAGCCAAATTTCTTAAATTTTGTTTTTTTTTTCGGCCTCCATAAAAACCATAAATTTATGAAAATGTCTAGAGTTTTTCCTTAATTCGCTACTTGACAGGGACATAAATAAAATACAAAAGTTGTATGCTTAAAACAATTGTCCAAAAATACTGCAGGCTTCATTCATCGTTTGCCAAAATATTAAAAGTTAGAATTTATATATACCAAAATTATATAAAAGTTATTCTATTGACTCCATCCAAAATATTGAATTATGACGTAATATTTCTATAATTTCATACAAAATATCGTTTTCGGTCGTCTTAAAAAGTAGCTCATTTGACCTGTCAGTCAAGTAGCGGATTCGTACTTCAAAACGCAGCTACTTGCCAAGTTTCATTGTCTTCTCTTTTCATGTTTCATTTCATCTCTCTCTCTTCATGTGGAACACCGAACCGTTTAACGACCCGATGAAACCCTGGTGTCAGAGTTTGTTCTAGGTCTACGGGAAGTATCCTCTGACTTTTGATTCCCTTGAGAGGGTAAAAAACACGCGTTTTTACTGCATAAACGGCTATATCCTTTTTTAACTTGAAGTTAAGTGCTTGATTTTTTCACAACTATTAGCGTTCATTGAACTCGATATCTTTACGCGTTCCTGAGATAAAGGGTCTTGACAGAATGACAGACATACGGAAAACAAAGTGATCCTATAAGGGTTCTGTTTTTTACCTTCAGAGGTCTATCAGTGTTACGAAGTTAATTTTGTTGCTGGTTTGTTTGTTTGTATCAACCGCAAATTGCAAAAACTTTTATTTTTCTTAAACAATATAGTTTTTATAGTAACTTCAGATTGACTTGCTCCTTAATAATAAAACAACGACGGTTTTGGTAGTGTACCTAACTTACTACCTATATCATCGAGATGTGACTCAGGTGCTCAGACTTCGAAACAGGGGAGATGGGGGTGAGCTTCCCCTTCAATAGACAAGTAACAAACACAAATCGGCGGTGATTCGGGGTTCCTCCAGGTTATTCCATCATCATTGTCATCGTCATCACCATCATCATCTGTCTGCCCTAATTGTACCAATCACGCATTAAATACTAACTATGAGACAAAGTACGAAAATGACATCAGAAAATTACACTTGACCGGTACCATTATGTGTAAAAATGGCATATAAATCATACATACATACATACATCACGCCTTTATCCCTTGCGGGGTAGGCAGAGCGTCAACGACCGTAAAAGTACGGTCGTTATCGCCACGTCTGACACATATTTGAGGGCCGTTTAAGCTATTGTCGTGTATCGCTATAGTGACAGGTTGTCAGCCTGTCGCCTAAAATTGCAATACACATGATACCCTCGAGTCCTTTAGTCGCTTTTTACGACACCCACAGGAAAGAAATGGGGTGATGCTATTCTAAGCCGGCATCACACGGCAGAAATACAACATCTATAATTCAAATTTTAAAATATTTGCTGTTTTACTATCACGGTTTATGAGATAGAATCCTGGTCACAGACAGACAGCTCTCAGAGAATACGGTACACTCTGGCTACGGAGCCCTAAAAATTGTGGGCGGGTAATAAAATAAGTAAACCATCAATAATTTTGAAAACTACCTACCTATTTTTGGAAATGTAATCTCTTAGTGTGTATGACCAGGCTCACGACAAAACCTACCTGACCCGACAACCTCAGAAAGAACCTTATGGTGCCGAAAATCTAGAGATAACACTACCCAAAGTTGGAAGGTGCAAGGAAGAAGAAGAAATCAATCTTTCTGTGCGGTATAATGACTGTATTGAAAAGTTGTTCAGCATGATGTGCCGCTTCTGTTGGCTCATAATCTTCCCTTGGCGAAACGAAGTTCGCGGGCACCAGCTAGTTATTTAATAAAGTCATATAAATCATAAAAATGTCATTAATCATTAATCTATCATTAATGTTGTTGTAGTCGCTTTTGTTGCTTGTCTTACGTACGAACCCGGCTATAACATAACATAACAGCCACAACGGTCCACTGCTGGACATGGGCCTCCCCCTATTGGGGGGTATTGCCATACTTACCATGCTTGGCAGGCGGATTGGCGAGCGCAGTGCATGATGGTGCATTAACAGGGAACCCTGCTGCCCATTCCCTGGATGAGTATCCCTTAGTCGCTTTTTATGACACCCACTAGTAGAATTGGGGTGATGCTGTTCTAAGCCGGCATCACTCGGCATACACAGGAGATTGTCCGCGCTGTAGTTGTTTTTATGCATCCTGGGTTCTAAAAACTGCTCCATTTTACCCTTATTTCCTCTTAGTTGCTCTTAGTACCTACTTTACGTTTGTGTCACAGATGTCAGCAGAATCAAGGAACCAGAATTTTGACCGGAATAAAACACAAAAATATACTTTTTAACATAAATTGTGATTCCCGTTTCGCCTGAAGATGATTTATATAAGATTTTGATCCAAAAAACGTATCATCTTTTTTACATTTCATGAGATTCTTAGCCGTTACTTAGAGGGGGGCCTAGATTTGATTATTTCCTTTTGGAAATAAAATAAGATTTACAAGTCGGATAAAAAAAATACTGCCAGGATTTCGGATGGCCTATATATACAATGTTATGACCTCCTAAACATGATCTATCGTTATAGCATAGTTTCAATGGGTAGACTTATGAGGTAAGACTTTGTCAATGGGAGCTTAGTCTACGAGTGATCCTTCTGTAATCTCTCTATTTTGCGATTTTGTGGTGTCACAGTAGACCGACAAACAATATGACACGTGTGGTTGCAACGCTGCAACCAAACTGTTGTGTTGCGATAATTCTGCACGTGCGGGTGCGGTTAATATTATTGTCGATTTGTCTGCTGATGCTATTATTTAAATTGTTTAATTTTGAATAATTCTCATCTTTTCTAATGAAAAAAAAATAATTACGCATGACAAAATCGTTTTTCCTCATCACATCATGGCCGATGTGGTGCAGCAGTGCAAGGTTCTAGGTTCGATTCTCGGTGCGTCACTTACAAAGTTGATGCTTATCACTTAGTGAATTTGTTCCCAGTTTGGTTTAGGACATTGCAGGCCGAAACCTTGTCCGAAAAGAAAGATGCTTGCGCACCGCACAACGCTGCGTCAACGGATGCGCCTGTCAAACCGTTTGACATAAACGGTATTGGTATTGGAATAAGACAATTCGTATTGTCACAACGCATGAGTTACGCAGCGTTAAAAAAGGCGCAGCAACGCACTTTACGTGTGATCTCCGCCTTAATTATTTAAAGTTTCTGAACAAACCCATGCTTACTTTTCTCTTTAATTAAGCGGTCACTATTTCAATTTACCCGTCTATGACACGCAAAGCCAAAGTATTTCCAACTAATCGAGTATCCCTTTACCGGCTTAGCGCGGATATCCGCGCCTGATCCGCATCTGCGCGAGGACCGGATCTATCCGCGGATCGATCCGGGGATTTCACGCCGGATTGCCTCCTGACTGCGAGTAATGGACGGATGCCCTGTGTGAATACATTTGAAGCACTGTTTGGTATCCATTGCTGGCTGCGTCAGACGTACCTTCTTGTACGTGTTTTCTACGCGCGTAGGTTTTCCACGCGTGATTTGAGGGTGCGTGACGTGCACGTAGTCAAGACGTCCTTACGCGCGTAAAGATGACGTTGTATCGTATGGGATTGTATGATACACCACATATGTGCGTGTAATCACGTGCGGCCTCTCATACGATCCCATACGATACGTCATCTCTACGCGCGTGATCACCGTAAATAAAAAAAATATATTATATTATTATTACGTATTTTTACTACGACGTGCGGCCCGGTGTGTGGAGACCTTAACGCGTGCTCTTCGCGGGCTATATGCGAGCTCTATGCGCGATTAGCATACAATGGTAGCAACCCTATCTCGCAAAATAATAAAATATCGCAGCTATGTACGGGTCGAGGAGCTCTAGTAACTTAAATTGGTCGTCTTGGTCTGCCGCGGTGCGGCTTGGCACGTTTGTCGGAGTAGCAAAAAGTTTTCCCCCTTAATAAAGTTAAAAAACCGCTTGGAATATACGGTCTTACCTATGTGAAATCGGTAGGTAGCGCGGATGACCTGGTAGTAGCACGTGTACAACCCACGTAGAACCCACGCATATTTAAGCGCAGAACACACCGCCTCCGTATGCGAGACCGCATGAGACACGTCTGCAACCAATACACGCCTGATGACATGCACGCATGCGTCCTGCTTACGGAGGCGGTGTCTTCTGCCCTTTAATCCTGCCTTGGCCTTGTATGTTTACGTCAAACAAAACCGGCATTGGATGCTCAAAAACTACACCGATGTGAAAAGATGTATTGAAATCGCCGGTGCAGTGCAGCTGGTAAATCGAGGACATTTTCCATGAGACTCCCGAATGTTTGCTGCAGAGGAATAAATAAAATAAAATAAATAAAATTCTACCTTTTCTGTGGGGTATTGATCTACGAAAGGCAAAAATGGTCCACAACCCCATAGTATGAAAGAAAGGTGCAATAAAGGACCCTAATTTGTACCTCTAATATCGCTAGGTCATATAACAGTCAGCTGACTGACATATCGTTGAAGCGATCAACTGAAAGTCCGATAATGTGTGATTTGCCTTATCAGTCACAACAATCCACTGCTGGACATGGGTCACCCCCGTATCGGCGATAGAAGTCGGCATGCAATAATTATTTATTTAATTTTTACTCGAATTTACTCGAAATTTAAAGGACGAATTTTTTACGCGTGATTACGTGGACGTCACGCATACGGGCTCGGTGTGTGGCGCCATTAAAAAATAACAGTAACAAAATGTTATGTTGCTTTCGTTACTTGCTAAATAACACAAACATTACTACTACTTTAACAGCCACAATAAAGGCCACTGCTGAACATGGGACGCCCCCTAGTAGGGGGGGTATTTGCCATACTCACCACGCTTGGCAGGCAGGTTGGTGAGTGCAATGCAAGATGTTGCAATGCGATTACGAAGGGACCCCTGGATGAATTTATCCCTTAGTCGCTTTTTACGACAACCACGGAAAAGATATGGGGTGATGACATTCTTAGCCGGCATCACACGATATAAATCGTATGCTATATCTATATTGAAATTAAGTGTGAGCCTGGTAGTCATATTTCATCGGTGGTAAATGAAAATTGTAAACATTAATTACTAATATGATAAAGAATGTGACCGTAAATTTTCCGATGATCAATTTTAACCGCAACGCATTTAAAATTTAATCCCTCTGATTATTATTGTGGTTTACTTTGGTTAAATATTTGCAGTTTTGGTTGAAATTATGTGCAACTAAATAATTGGTTTTAATTATCTTGGTCTATCTTGTTTATTACATCATAGTAGCCTTTAGCAGTCCACCGCAGGACGTGGTCATTGTCCACGGTACGATATCACGCCTATATCTCTCTCGGGGTAGGCAGAGCGCAGACAGCTTTAAAAACAGCCATTTATGCACCACGTCTGACAAAAGCACTTAGAAGACTGTGTATCACTAGTGTAGACTGCAGCGTGAAATGGAGATACTAGGACCTTTGAGTTGAGACCACTTGATGCGATCTTTCTTAACTTAATGATCTAATTTCAATGCGAAAATTCCATTTTAAATTCTACCTTCAAAACTGATTCCAGCCTATTTATTCCAGACTACCTTCCCCCTATAGGAAAGGTATTCCCGCGTGTCAAAAACACACTCAGTGCGCCCTTATTCCCTGCAGGGTAGGTAGACCGTGAACAGCAGTTATTATCACCACGTGAGGCTTCATTCGGAGATTACTACATAGTCTTTCATGTTGTCAGCCTATTGTTGTCAAAGTCACCTTTTACGACACCCACGGAAATGAAATGGGGGGAATAATCATCTCCCTACCGGAGGGTATTGTCATACTCTCTACGCTTGGCAGGCAGATTGGCGAGCGCTGTTCAAGATGTTGAAGTAAGGGAGCTCTGCTGCCCATTCCCTGGAAAATATTTCTTAGTAGTATTGGCATCATGATGGCCGTCGTTACACAACCATGTCAGAGGCCTGCTACTTGTACTAGGTGGTTGAAAAACTCTGACACCAGGGTTCATCTGGTCGTTGGCTGGTTCGGAATCCCACTCGAAAAAGCCTATTTCAATCTGCCTAAGGTATTCCCGCGTGTCAAAAACACGCTCAGTACGCCGCTACAGTCAGCTCCGCGTTTTTCAATGCACGGTACGTTCGAGGCCATTAATCTTACCGCTCGCAATTTAGCGGGCAATGTATACCTACGTCTATGGTAGGGGCTATAGGGTGGTCTAGAAGGCTTGAGAAAAGTTTCACCTTATTTGACTTATTTTTAAGGTAGGTATAAGAATATTAGAACTACATTAAAATAAATTTTACCGCTCCAAAATGTACAAGCAATGTAAGGGACATTTCTCTGATTAATGATAGAGTATATTCAGACCATGAAACTGAACAACTTCCCGTATGAAAATATTTCAGGAGTTTTCACTTATCTTAGCGGTAGCGGTTAAGAATACTGCCACCCCTAGTTCACTCAGGTTGTTTCGTAAAGGCGACATAGAGTTTATGACCTTGGCCGAATATCTGTCGACTATGATCAACCGCATGGTGCCGATGTGGCGCAGTGGTTAGTACGACTGCCTGCTACACAGAATGTTCCGAGTTCAATTCCTGGTGGGGTCTCTCACAAAGTTGATATTTATCACTTTGGGAATTTGTTCCCAGTCTGGTCAGGATACTGCAGGCTGAATCACCTGATTGTCCGAAAAGAGTGACGGGTCCGTGCTTCGGAGGACATGTTTAGCCGTCGGGCCCTGTTGCTATCTATGATAACTTAGACGGCGGTCGTTTCACAACCATGTCAGAGATCTGCTACTTGTAGTAGACCGAGTAGACGGTTAAAAACTCTGACATCAGAATTCATCGGGTCATTAGACGACTTGCCTGTGTCCCATTCGATGAAGAAGAGGAAGACACCAAAAACGTTTCTTTTCGTAGTTTAGTTGTATGTAGCAAGTCGCTAGCTCATCAACCTTGGGTTGGTTTAAGGGATCAAACATTACCTGTTTTTCTTAGTACTTGTAAGAAAAACAAAGTGATGCGGTTGATGTGCTTGTGATATCCAATATCTTTTACAACCTTCATTTACTAAGGCTACAGCTACGACACGGCTACGGTGGCGTAGAGCTATCGTAGCGTAGTAAAGCAGACTAAACTAAAGAACTAAATAAGATAAAAATACTCATGCCAACGAGTAAAAAACCCTTCTCATAGCATGTTCAAAATAAAACATGCTGTAGAGTGTTTTTCATTAATGTCCCGTACGAAAGAAGATAAGGAATCCGGTGTCACAGTGATTTCATAAAACCGACCCAAATTCCACCCGTGTTACGAGATTCACGCATGTTCAGTCATAATTCACAAGAAAAATATATGAAAATAGATATATACCTACTGAAAAAAATGCAGATTTTTTTTCCCAAAAAGGAATCATCCTTGAAATTGAACTACTTTTTACCCCATTGAATTAGGAGGTTTATGTTTTTCGAGAGTATGTATAGATAAGAAATTCGTCTTCAGGGGCTACAGCTCAAACGACTTGGCGGATATTGACATTTGAGGTATCGTTAAACTCGTCTCAACAGCGCGAGTGGCACTGGCTATATTGAAAAATCATAAATTCTAGATGGGGGATTTTTATGACAAAATACAACTTTAAAATTACCGCCGTCGCGTTTTTGTTTTTAATACATCTGCTTGTTTCAACTGTTGGTTCAATAGGGCAAGTTGTTCAGTTTCATGGTCTGATCACGCTTGCAATGTTTTCGGTACAGCGGCTTTTCTCTCTTTCTCTCTCTCTCTCTCTCTCTCACTCACTCATTCTTTATTTCTCTCTTGTCAATTGTCGTCTAACGACCCGACGAACCCTGGTGTAAGAGTTTTACATCCGGTATACAGCGCGACGTTGCAATGATATCCGATTCCCTTTGTACCGGAAGCGTGTCTTAGCACGTCACTCTCCCTCTCAGACAATGAGCTGTGATTTCAAACTCATTATTAATTTATTTTGGCTACAAATTAAAATGAACAAACTTTGTAATCCAATCCATTTCACTTCATTCATAACATTCTGTTGGAATTCTACAAATAAGGTGCGTTTTATTTATATAATAAATTGATATAGGTCACAGACCTTTGGTCACAGACCAAGTTGTCACTTTTTAATGGATTAACGATTTCAATTTATTTCTCAGTAATTGAATGTTTTAAATTAGTGACGCCTAAAGACAAAATATAGGGTGTTCTGCAGAACGTTGAACATACGGAAAAGGGTGTTAATACTCGTGATTCTGAACAACTTTTACTATGGCGCTACCTGCGAATTCGCAAAAAATTATTTGAATTTTCCATAGAAAAATTCATACCTAGTCGGCAAAGATGTATGGAACACCTAAAATTTTTTATGCTAATTCGCATGTGGCCTCATAGTAAAAGTTGTTCAGAATCATGATTAGAAACACTCTTTTTCGTATGTCCAACGTTCTGCCTAACACCCTGTATAAATCCCCTATCTATATCTCTTCGAGTAGGATACCGAATCGTTCAACGACCCGATGAACCCTGGTGTCAGAGTTTTTCAACCGCCTACTAAGTAGCAGGCCTCTGACATAGTTGTGTAACGACCCACCATCATAGACAGCAACCGGGAAAGACGGCTAAGGCGCAAACTCCACCAAAAAGACGAAGGGCATAGGACGTAAGAATGACAGTTGAAAGACAAGTGATCGTCAAATATTCTTCTTAGTTTTTGACGCTAGCTGTCATAGATGCGACGCTTTGGCGACGCTTGTGTGTGCCTTTGTCAATACTTTTTCGTATATTTTGTATGGAAATGTCGCGATGTCAAACGTCAAGCGTCATGCTCTACGTGCTATGTCCTCTCCTTGTCCTCTCTTGTCCATCCGAAGGACGGAACCATATTGCATTTCGGACAATTAGGTGGTTCAGCTTCGGGCAATGTTCTGCAAGCCGTCTGGTGCCGTCAGAGTAGAAAACCGTGTGGTGCCTTTGATAAATATCAACTTTGTGAGTGACCCCACCGGGAATCGAACCCGGAACCTTCAGCGTGACAGTCATCCCCTATACTGAGAGGTATCTGAATTACCCCCAAACCCGTATGTTCTGCGATTTATGTAGTTTCTGAGTTATTTGTTCCATCATGTCATTAATAAAACTACTTTGCATTTTCGCTATTCGTCCTTTCCTATGAGTAATCGGGTTGTACCTGCTATACCTACTACTACCGACGGTCGCATCTGTACTAATGTGCGAGTCTATAATATTAAAACAGCTGGGACTTTTGTGTCCCGTTAGTTTAACTGGTCTCCGAGGCAGATCGCTTCACCCGAGCCGCTCGCAAAGTAGGCGATCAGCTCAAAGGGACGACCTGTACCCTCAAAAAACTAGTTCGCCCCTGAAAGGGACATTGCCAAGAGTTACCAAGGCCCAATAATTTCCTTACTCATTAGATTGAGGCACGAAGTTCCGACGCATTTCACGCCGGTATGTATTTTCGCGGCGAACACAATGATACCGCGTTTTAAAATACGTGTGGTGCCATCTGTTGAGGGTTTTTAGAAACTCAGTGGATGCCCTGACCTTCCACATACGTGATGATGATTCATAATAAAGTGATGTTAGTACTTCAAGGGCGTTTATTTTCTGTTCCTACATAGTTTCTACAAACTCTTCTAAAGTAATAAGAGTGCTTCTCTACTTTTGCTTAGTCTGTACTGTACCTATTAACAGGGCTCTCATAATAGCTCTACATATTGACTTGCATCATAGCGCAGCATCATATCGCTCGTATACCAAAAACTTTCAGCTCTAAAAGAGAAGAGTCAAACAAGCTCTAAAAGCACTGGTACTTGTTATGCAAACAAGCCGTGTATAAAGCTAAAAGTGGCCCCTATAGCCCCTTATTTCAACATGGCGCGTGACCGCATCGCATCACGGAAATGGTTATAGCGGAATGAATATACAGGAATATTCAATTCTCTTGTAAAAAATAGGGTTTACAATACAAATAACCAAACTTGTAATTGACTTCAGCACTGAATTAATTATTTTAAGTACCTAGGTTGGGAATTGATAGTTGCCGTGTGGTAGCGGCTAAGAATACTGTCACCCCTAGTCCGTTGAGGTTGTTCCGTAAAAGGCGACGTAGAGTTTTTGTTCTCGGCTGAATATCTGTTGACTATGGTCAACTGCATGGTGGCAGAGACACTACCTACTATAACATTCCTAAAGTAGGTATAGTATTTATCAGAAGTATGCTTATACCTTATAGGTACAATGACCGAATAATGCTTTACAATGGGCTTAACTTTAATACCGTTGAATCCTATTAAAAATTTAAAATTCGTCGACGGCATTATCCGGAATATACGTCCATCACACTTTCGGTATTCAGGCAAATTTAAAACTGAATTTATATTTAAAGACAGTAATTATATTGGGGGATAATTTTAAAAGCGATTTATTTACGTGAAAAGAAACACTTTAATTTGTGTCTTTTGTGGAAATGACAAAGTGTAATTATTTTCTTTTGACATTATTATCACTTCCGCACCCACATCAAAAAGGAGGGTTGTAATTTGGCCTGTAGTATGCACGGGACATTTCTGAGTTTTCGCTATCCATTACGAGGAAAATTTCAGCCTAAATACAGGGTGTAAGGAACGGTGTACCGAAAACTTTGCAGGCGTGAACTGAACAACTTTTACTATAGTGGGAAAAGAGAAAAAAATTCCGTCCTGCCATACAAAATTCGCGATCAACTGACTGACTTTGTATGGGAGATTAGAAAAAAAATCTCGTTTCCCACCATTGGCTCCATAGTAAAAGTTGTTCAGTTTCTGGTCTGATCACGCCTGCAAAGTTTTCGGTACACCGTCCCTACACTCCGTATAAATTCTAATTATTTCTAATCTGCCTACTAAACTATAAATTAGTTTTTCGGTTGACCTAACTATCTGATCTCGTTTCTAGCTAATTACTGCTAGTTAATTATTCAAAATTAATGATCCTCTGTGTTTGATTAGTTAAACCTCGTGTGAAGTGAAATGATTCGTTTATAGTAATGTGTGTGATTGGTTGTTGATTATAATTCAATCGATTCGACTCAGTTAGTCAATTTTCATTGGTATTCCTGCAATATCGTGTGATGCCGGCTTAGAATAGCACCCACACGGCGATATAGATAGGTATTTATATAGGGTGAAATTTTACTAGTGACCGATAGTGAAAACTCAGAACCGGTTGGTGATAAGGAGCAACTTTCCCCAAGGATCATTGGTTGAAATATGAAAAACTTCACCCTATTTTTTGAATAGGTAAGTATTGATAAATGCCATCATTTGAATTCCCCTGTCAGTTCTCTTCTGTTTCCCCTACCTATATTCGGTAATAGGGGAAGTCGGGGTGATGTGCCGCAGACGATACTTCCAGAGGGTGATGATCTGATCAGGGGATGATATTGATGTTCAGGTTCTGAATTTGAATGGTATTTGTGGTCAATAATATTTAATACATAGGGCGAAATTTTACTAGTGACCGATAGCGAAAACTCAGAACTGGCTGGTGATAAGGAACAACTTTCCCCAAGGAACATAGGTCGAATTACGAAAAAAAATTTGGGCCTCCCATAGTAACCCAAATCAGCTGATCGGCAATTTTGTATGGGAGGTCCAAATTTTTTATTCGTATTTCGGCCTATGTTCCTTGGGGAAAGTTGTTTCTTATCACCAGCCGGTTCTGCGTTTTCGCTATCGGTCACTAGTTAAATTTCATCCTATATAATGTGTAAAAAAATCAACTGAAAATATTTTAAAGGGTGAACCAGCCCATGAAACTGAACAACTTTCCCAAAGGAACATGGGTTGGGACAAAAAATTTTTGACCTCCCATACAAATTGACTCTGACGGCTGGTACATTTTGTATGGAAGGTCCAAATTTTTTTATTCATATTTCGACCTATGTTCCTTGGGGAAAGTTGTTCAGTTTCATGGGCTGGTTCACCTCTTAAAATATTTGCAGTTGATTTTTTTCATCATCATCATCATATCAGCCATAGGACGTCCACTGCTGAACATAGGCCTCCCCCAAATATTTCCACCTTGTCCGATTAAAATATTTGCAGTTGATTTTTTTACATTCGATAGAGCTTTGTTGATAATCTTGGAGATGTAAGATCTTAGTTTAACTTGATTAAGAAATGACTCGCTGCGCTCTGTAGATCCCGCACTATCCGAGGACACCGTCAAAAAAATGCGGCAAAAGTTTGTATAATCCGTTTGTTTAAATGTGTGGGTACTTCAAACTATGAATTTTGAAAGCTTTAAGTGCATTTTTCTATAATTGGGTTATCTTATCTATGATTGTAGCGGAGTGTTCTGAATCTGATCCTGGAGTAGTTTATACTTATTGCCGCATTGACAAATACGCCGAGCCAATCTACCGAGCGCAGCGAGGCATTAAGTTTTAAATTCAGTTTCATTTCTTGAAACGTCAACTAAATAAACTTTGTTTGTTTTATAGCTCATCGTTTGAGAGATATTGCTGTTCCCACAAACTAACACGGAGATACACATTCGAGATAACCAGCAATGTATTCTGAATCACACTAGACAGCTGTAACAAACACTTTGTTTTGTTTTATCGCGCATAGTTTATGTGTTTCGCGGCCGCTCCGCCAGGTGGCGCGATTTATCGTGCGTCTGCTCAGCACATCCGGATTATTCCGGATATTTATATCCGATGGATCCGGCGGGAGTGGTTTCGTTTTTGTGGACGTATGGAATTAGGTCCGATTGTCTGTGTTGGTAGACGGGGAAAATAGTTATTTTTAGGACAAGAGATTCGACGTATAAAACACATAAATAGATAGGTTGCTTTTTACTTATGTACCTAGTTTTAAATAGTTATAAGTACTATACCGGGTTAAAGAACAGTGTAGCTTAAACTTTGCTTGCAGGTGCCTTTGTTGTGAAATGTTCATCTTTTTTGAAGTTTCCATAGAAAATCAATTAGCAAATCGGGCATTTGAAAAAGGTTGAAATTCCTTTTCATTACATACGTAGCCTCCATAAAAGTTTCATAGTCTGATGTAATCATGCCTGCAAAGCGTTCAGTAAAGTACATTCGCAATCATAATGTCATGAAATGGCTTGACCAGCCTAAGCGGGAGGCCAAGTTACGCTGGTCCCTATATTTAGATACTACGCGACCAGCGTAACTTGGCCTTCCGCTTAGGCTGGTCATGACACTATGATTTTGAACGAACTATACACCTCGTACACATAAACTATTTCTCAGCTGCCTGTTTTGTTCAATTCCCGCTCTACTTTTGAAATGAAATGTATTTCTGAAAGACGTCTTAATTAATTAATCTGTACATCAGTTTTCAACATCCCCAAGCGCTACTCACACAATACGTACTTGTAACACTTAATTAGCGCCCCTAACGATATTGTTTTAACGAATGATAAAGAATTTCACCACAACGTAGGTAATTCAAATAATTACTAGAGTTATGTCTTATTCCGTGTGGTGCTGGCTTTGAATAGCATCACCCCAAATCTTTCCCGTGGGTATCGTAAGAAGCGACTAAGGGATTTGAGAGTTGTGTAGATAGGTATGTATTGCAATTTTAAGCGACTGATTTTTGTGTGTCATTTTCCTGACCAACGTTTAGCTTGTATACCTAAGATACAAGTGAATATTTTTTGTATTTACTTAGTTTAGGTTATTTAATTATTTTTAAGCACCACTATACTTTATATCTGCAAATTTACTATCTGTATGTACTATTTTATTTTGAAATAAATTATCTTTATCTATAGCTAAAATTCTTTCGTAATAATCAACAGCATTAATTTTTAGGGTTTTGTAGTCTACTAGAAACCCTTATTATTTCGGTAAGTCTGTCTGTCTGTCTGTCTGTCTCTCTGTCTGTCTGTCTGTATGCCGCGCCCTGATATCTAACTTCGTCAGTTTTGGAGATATCGACATCATATTTGGCGTGAAGAAAGATTGTGTTGACCCAAATTTAGAAATGTTGCGAAAAATATATTTAATTGTTTTTTGGACCCCCTTCCCATACATGTGAAAATTGTGAAAGGGGGGCGAAAAATTTTTTTTTTCTCCCATAATATTGAGTAGGGTATCGTTGAATAGGTCTTTTAAAACTAATGCGAGGTTTCTTTGACACAAAGTCTCTGAAATATTTCTATCTCGATATATTTGCTTTTAAAAGGGGCGTTTTTGAGCCATAATTTGTTCTAGCTGTAACTTCTGAAGTATGCAAGCTAAAAATTTGAAAAAAATATTGAATATAGTTCTTAATACGAAGTTACCATGAAAACTATAACGAATACTGTACCACTTAAGATTAAGGAAATGTTAAAGTTTTTCAATTTGCGGTTGGTAATTATACAGCTGCAAACAAACCAGCAACAAACTTAAGTTTGTAACGCTGAAAGACCTGATATTTAAAACGTTGACTACGAAACCCTACTTGTGAGCGTGTCTGACAAGCTCTTGGCCGCTTTTTTCTCTTAAATGTGAAATCTTGGCTTTTTGGACAGGCAAAGTGATTGAACACCTGCAATTAATACGTGTTATAAACTTGTATTTTACAAGTTTATTTTGTCTACAGCAACAATAGCGTTATCCGTACATCAAGATTTTATAGCTATTCGCGCTAAGCGGGGTAAAAAAGAAATTTTTGAAAACGAATCCGCGTAAAATGTCGTTGCGTAAAGTGGGGTTACTGTATTTGTATGGAAATGGGTAGGTAGGTTAATGTGCTGGAGATAGGTACGCAGTATACGGCGCTCTAGGTACTAACACCTTTCGTGTCAAAAACGCTGAACTTGTTTTGATAAATTCTATCAATTTGAAGCCGTTTGAAGTGTACTCGCGCGCGAGATGAGTCCGGTAACATATCTCTAGTTCCTATGTAACCCAAGGGTTAGACGTTGGGTTAAAATTAACCGACGCCAGATGTAACCGAGCTAGGTGGCGCTGCTGTCGAGATTCCCCCGGTAACCGTAATTGGACGGTGAAAGATGACTTGCAGCTACAACTAGGAGATTTATTTCTATTCGAAACTTGAAAAATATTTGTATTTCTACGACGTAAATTATTGGATACAATTTCTTCTATGTTGACCTGAGCAAGATAAAAATTTGACTCTGCAGGTACGGTCGAGGTCAAAAAAGCATAGGACTGCCTCAAATGGTTCAGTATATCTCTAAAACTACATTACTTTAGTAAATTACTTCAAGTGAAACTCTAATTAAGAAAGTAAAAAAAAAATTATACCTTGGGAACAAAAATATATTTTTGCATCTTGATTTTTTGATCAATCAGGTGCTTCATTCTGTAATGTCCTGACCAGACTGGGAACAAATTCACAAATTGATAAATATTAATTTAACCACACCGGGAATTGAACCCGGAACCTTCTGCGGCACAGGCAGTCGTACAAGTACTAACCACTGCGCCACATCGGCTGCACATTACTACCAGTGAGCTGAATTTTCAACCGAACTCTTTCACTGATTGGTATACTGCAGCTGAGTGATTGGGGATCCCAGTTTGCCAAACGAATGCATTGAAACGACATGTTAAAAATCTTTCAATGTTTTGACACTTCTTTTTGACATTGCTACAAGTGACATCTACCTCATGCTTTTCCAGATCCGGTTGTCAGATAAGAGGAATTTACCACATCTAATTTAAACTCGTCATCTCACACAACACATATCGCCGCATTAAAATTGCGGTTGTCACAGGTTGGTGGCCAACCGCAATATTACAAATTAGGGAGACGGCGCGCGGGGCGCCTTTACTGATGGCTCACTCAGTACTACCATCGATTTTGACGCTTACTGGAATCAACTGGAAATCACTGGAACCTCAGGGCATTTCAAGGTTACTAAGAAGAGGGTTGTATTTCTTGGATTAAAATTGGCTCAGAATCATAATGGCGTTCTTGCATCAGATTTTTCCTTGTATTTTGAGATTTTTGACAGTAGTTACTGGTAGTAACCCTGGGCTATGTAACAATTGACAATCGCAAAAATTATAAATAGGTAGGGTCAAATGAACCTTCTGTAAACTGCTTAGGCAGAAATTTTACTTGTGAACGATAGCGAAAACTCAGAATTGCCCCGTGCATACCACACACCAAATTACAACCCTCCTTTTTAATGTCGGTACGGTAGTGATAATAAAGTTAAAAGAAAATAATAATTACACTTTGTCATTTCGAAAAAAGGCACAAATTGAAGTGTTTCTTTTCACGTAAATTATTCGAGTTTTAAAATTATCCTCCAATATAATTACTGTCTTTAAATAATAAATTCAGTTTTAAATTTGCCTGAATGCCGAAAGTGTGATGGACGTACATTCCGGACAATACCGTCGACGAATTTTAAATTTTTAATGGGATTTAACGTTATTATAGTTAAGCCTAGAGTAAAGCACGTTATTCGGTTATTGTATTAAGAGAATACTATTAATAAATACCTACAGTGTTTACAACAACTGTACTTTAACGACTTTTATGTTTTTCTTTGTAGGTACTATCTCCAAAAAATTCACATATCCATTTAAAGGATCAACTTTTACTGGATTTACTTTGTGTTTGTATGAAAAACCAGAATCCGTGGTGCGATGCGGTCACGCGCCATGTTGAAATAAGTGGCTATAGAGGCCACTTTTAGCAATATACTGCTTGTTTGCATAACAAGTACCAGCTTTTAGAGCTTGTTTGGCTCTTCTCTTTTAGAGCTCAAAGTTTTTGATAGCATAGCAACATGCTTTAATCAATTGAAAATGTAAACATAAATATGTTATGAACTTATGAATGAGGCCTACCGAAAGGTACAGACTAAGCAAATGTAGAGAGGCACTCTTATTATATTACTACAGTAGAGTTTGTAGAAACGATGGCGGAAACAGTAAAGAAACGACCTTGAAGTACTAACATCACTATAACATGAACCATCATCACAAATGTGGAAGGTCAGGTCATCGACTGAATTTCTTAAATCACTCAACAGATGGCAGCACGCGCATTTTAAAACGCGCTATCACTGTGTTCACCGCTAAACTACATACCGGCGCGGAATACGTTGAGACTTCGTGCCTCAATCTAATGAGTAAGGAAATTATTGGGCCTTGGTAACTCTTGGCAATGTCCCTCTCAGGGGCGAACTAGTTTTTTGAGGGTACAGGTCGTCCCTTTGAGCTGTTCGCCTACTTTGCGAGCGGCTCGGGTGAAGCGATCTGCCTCGGAGACCTGTGTAACTAATGGGACAAAAAGGTCCCAGCTACTCTAATAACTTAGTCAGCATTTAAGCTGAAGCGATGAGTGCCGAAACACCGATGGCAAAAGGTCCAGGTTGTTTCACCTTCATTTCGGATCATCAGGTAAGTGTCCATACGACAACCTTTTAGGATAATGTATAGTTCTAATAAGCTCAAATTAGCTCATGCAGAGGCTCACTCAGTACTAGCGACAATTTCGACGCTTACTGACTTTAACTAGAAATAACCAGAATTTTAGGGCAGTCAAGGTAACTAAGAAGTTGGTTGCCACAAACGTCATATTTCTTGGATTAAAATTGGCTCAGAATTATACTCGTATGACGTTCTTGTATTATTGTATATTTTACTGTTTTGGTATTATTTTACTTTGAGATTGTTGACAGTAGCAACCCTAGCAAAAAATTCTGAATATAGTCGAGTGAATTTTCTGTAAACTCTCTATTTTTGTGCCAGTGTAGTGATACTAATGGGACAAAAAGTCACAGCTGTTATAATATTATAGAACACTCATTAGTACCATGGGACCATTAGGAACAACTGAACATCCGTGACTTATCTAAGATCTCAGAATATAAGCGATTCCATCCTTGCTAAACCGTTTTATTGTGAAATTAAATGAAAATGGATGATTAAATGAAATAGGAACCATATGAGTAACAATATCCTATTTTGCAAGGCAATCAAGAAAAGGGCTGTTGCTTAATACTTGTGAAGGTTGTAGGTGTAGCTATCTCCCTTGCGGAGTAGGCAGAGCGTAAACGGTTGTAAAAAATAGCCATGTCTGACAAAATTTTGAGAGTCATTTAGAAGACTAAAATCAACTCTCAAAACCTTTAGTCGCTTCTTACGACACCCACAGGAAAGATATGGGGCGATGCCATTCTAAGCCGGTACCTCACGCAAAGCGCGAAAGTCGTAAAAAATGTTTTTTAAGTCAGTTGCCGTAGCTCAGGATGTACTGTACCCACAATTTAAACTAAATAATGCAAATGAAAGAAACTTGCGGAATATATCAGATATTCAGCTTCCAAGTTCCAGTTGTTAACGAGACAATTTACTTTGCAAAAGCTTCGCAAAGTTCTCAACTGTTTATTATAATAATAAATCCCACCCAAAACATAAATGTGAAAGGCTGCCAAGTTCGACAATATTGGAATGCTTCGCCTATAAAAGAAGTGAGATCTAAATAAGTACCAAGTTCCATATACAGACCTCAGTTAAAAATAGTTACAGGAATGCACACTTGATTTTCCGCAGTTTGGAAAGTAGATTCTGAATAAATTTCATATTAATACCTAAAATTCTTATACTTACAAAAACGCAAACCTGTTTTTTCAGCAGTTTCCTTTTCTACTTTTTAATGATATAACTTGGCAAGTTTTCACACACTTTGTTATTTATAAACCTACAAAACGCAATGAGTCAAGTATATAATTTTCTATTAAAACTTGCCAAGTTATATCATTAAAAAGTAGGAAAGGAAACTGCTGAAAAAACAGGTTTGCGTTTTTGTAAGTATTAGAATTTTAGGTATTAATATGATATTTATTCAGAATCTACTTTCTAAACTGCGGAAAATCAAGTGTGCATTCCTGTAACTATTTTTAACTGAGGTCTGTATATGGAACTTGGTACTTATTTAGATCTCACTTCTTTTATAGGCGAAGCATTCCAATATTGTCGAACTTGGCAGCCTTTCACATTTATGTTTTGGGTGGTGTTAATGTATTATAATTTAGTGGACTGCGAATGTAAATAGGTTTTGGTCAAGTAATAATTAGTGAATCAAACCACGATATTTATAACAGCTTGCGTTTTATTAGAAATTGGTCAAGCATCACTTTGTACTTACAGATGGAAGGAACGAAACTTGACAACATGTCAAAAATACCAAAAATACCAACCTAACAGTAAACAGGATGTTGGACGTACCAACATATTGCCCAGGGCAAACAAAAAACATTAATAATTATTTATAATATAAGTTTAAGTTTTGACAACCCTAGACATTTGTAACAACCCTAGAAATCTTTAGACAATGTTAAGTTCTTGATAGCTGAATTTATGATGCTAAAGTTAAACAGCAAGTATAAATGAAAAACCTACTGATGCAATTCATAAAACAATTATAAACTTGTTGTAATTCATAAAACAAAAAATGCAATGTCCTACATACATTCCTTGAACTAATGAAGACAAGATTATCTATTTAAATTCTTTATAGCACTTCAGACAATTTTTGAAATAATAATGTAACAATTATTGTAACCTTACTTAGTTTGAACTTGAAATCAAAGCTCTAGGTACGTATAACATGTTAGCCTAGCCCTACGAAAATAAAAATTAAATCTTGGGATCGGTATAAACCACATAGGCAAACAATTACAAATATATAGACAAGCAGGTAATTAACGAAACACCCTATAGGTACTTATGTGACATAGTCAGCTCACCACCAAGAAAACAAAAAACATTTTTACAGAAAATACCTCTACAAACATGGTGGTAAAAATTAGTAAACACCCTTTACCTATCTATTTCATGTGTTAAAAATTATATTATACTATTCTATAGGTAACACACAAACTTTATTTACAGAACGTTTATGAGTCCTACCATTAGCGGTTTTAACCTCTACTACTCTGACCCTATTATCAGGACCTGGAAAAGTTTGAATCACCCTGGCCATTGGCCAATATAAAGGTGCCAAATTATCATCCTTCAATATAACAAGAGATCCTACTTTTATATTTGTACATACATCTGTCCATTTGGGACGCGACTGCAAAGTATTTAAATAATTCCTACTCCATTCTTTCCAGAATGAATGCTTTAAGCTGTTACAAATCCTCCATGACTCTAATCTCGATATACGTGAGTTTTCCTGCTGAGGATAAGAATTTAAAGCGGAACCTATTAAAAATGACCTGGCGTGATACAGGAAAAATCATTTACATCAGCCGACAGTGGCATAAGAGGTCTGCTGTTTAGGACAGCTTCTATCTGGCACACAAGAGTATTAAGTTCCTCATAAGTAAGAGAACGGGTCTGTAGAACTCTTTTTAAATGAAATTTCATACTTTTACTCCAGCCTCTGCTAAACCTGCAAAAGTAGGGGAGTAACAGGGCAAAAATGAAAATTAATACCCTTCTGTGTTGCAAAATCATACACTTGTTTCTGATGAGTTTCAGAATTCTGTAACTTATACAATTCATCTAGCTGAGTTTTGGCGCACTTAAAAGTAGACGCATTATCAGAATATATATCTGTAGGCATACCTCTACGAGAAATAAATCTAGTGAGACAAGCAAGAAAGGTTTCAGTTTTCAAATCTGAGGCCAGTTCGAGGTGAATGGCTTTTGTTACGAAACAAACAAACACACAAATGTATCCTTTTGTGATTATGGGCTTTCTTACTCTAGCGACCTTTAAATTGATAGGTCCTGCAAAGTCCATACCAATTTTTTAAATATCCCACCACAAAAGTTTACTCTGTCCTTGGGAAATATGCCCATCAATTGCTTAGCTGATTCACCTTTCAGTCTGAAACATGTAATGCACTTATGTAAAACCTTTTTTATTTGTCTCATACCTTGTACAATCCAAAACTTTTGATTTATTGATGCCAATACGAGCCTAGGTCCAGCATGGAGATTTCTGACATGCTCATTTTCAATTATTAATTTAGTAACATACGATTCCGTAGGTAGAATTACCGGGTGCTTTTGTGAAAATGGAATGGCAGCAAAATGCAATCTTCCCCCTACACGAACCAAACCACTGGCATCAATAAATGGCATCAAAGGTTTCAAGTTACCTTTGTAATGACATTGTTAGACTTTAAATCATTTATCTCATTTTTAAAGTATTTTGTTGCTCTTGCTTGACAATAAGCATCAACGACCCATTTAATTCTTTAGTTGTTAAATAACACAACTTGTTTTTGTCCTTTGACCTTAAATTATGTACAAAACGCAACACGTAAGCTAGGACTCTTTGCATTTTGTTTATGCTTGAATATTCAGGGAGCCCCAAGGATACATTTCGCTCATTATCGTTGCTAGATTGAGAACATACCATGATGTTGAGAGGCGCAGGCTCGTCCTTAGTTTCTGGCAAGACGCTGGGTACTGAATTGTACAATTCTGGCTTGTACTTACTGTCATGCAATGATTGTGGGCCACTCCACCATAGCGGATGCTTCTCCAACTCATCAGGCAGTACTCCTCTGCTGAGACAATCGGCGGGTTCTCTCCTGTATTAATGTAAGCCCATGTAAAGCTACCCGTGAGCTCAGAAATCAACTTCACTCTGTTAGCTACGTATACGTTTAGTTTAGTTAGTGGAGTTTTAATCCATGCTAATACAATTTGAGAATCGGAGTGCAAAATCACTTCATCGATTTTCAATTTTAGTGTAATTGTATCATGGACTCGATACTAACTTGGCCAGTAAAACGGCTGCATTTAGCTCCATACGTGGAACAGTCAAGTCTTGCTTAATTGGATTGACTCGACTTTTTGAACATTGTAACGAAACCCTTACATTACCTGACTCATCGACCACTCGTAAATAAACACATGCACCGTACGCAGTGTTTTGTGCCGCATCTGCATAACCAATAATCTGTGCTGAAAATGTGTTGTGTAAGTTTGTGTATCGTGGTATAGGTATAGATTTCATTTTGAGCAAACTATTGTAAAATTTATGCCATGAAAGCAATAGTTCACCTTGAGGACTATCCTCCCAACCGATCTTGGTTAGCCATAGCTGCTGCATAATAACCTTCGCGCCTACTATAACTGGACCTGCCAAACCTAACGGGTCATAGAATTTACTTATGAAACTCAAAATCTCACGTTTTGTGGAAGGTGTGGCCTCGATTGGTTTAGGACTTGAAATTACAAAAGAATCATCCTTTGTATTGAAATTCAACCCTAATGTTTTGAGTGAAAATTATTTTCTCTAGATCCAAGTCATCAAAATGATGCTTAGATTTAGGAATTTCTTGTAATAGCTCGGGTACATTGGAAAACCATTTGTGTAAATGAAAACCTCCTATTTCAAGAAGGCTGCAAAGCTGCCTTTTGATTCTAGCAGTAACTCTGGGGAGCTTTGCGACACGATGGCGTCATCGACATAAATACAGTTATTTATGATAAAAGCCGCCAAAGGAAACTGCTCTCCATACAAGATGGCAAGCTCCTTTAAACACCTTGTAGCAAGGAAGGACGAAGACTTCATACCAAAACTAACTGTATTTAATTGCATGCATTGTATCTTTTGGTCTGGGCTATCCCGCCAGAGAATGTTTTGCAATGGCCTGTATTTAGGATCTAAATTTATGCACCTAAACATGCTTCTGATATCAGTTATAAAAATATGCTCATCTACTCTAAACAAGAGCAAAATGTCAAAGAGCTCTTTTTGTGATATCGGGCCATTGTATAACAAATCATTCACTGAGACCTTTTTTGAAGTTTTCATAGAAAAGTCCATCACTACCCTACACTTCGTGGTTTTTCTATCAAGTTTTAATACAGGGTGGTGTGGTATGAAGCATACAGGGTCATTTTCAAGATCATATGAATCTATATCTACAAAAGTTCCATGCCCTTGTTCAATGTAATCATGAATAAAATCTTTGTAAAGACCAAACAAAAAGGGGTCTTTTTTGAATCTAAGCTCTAAGTTATTAAATCTTTTCAGAGCTAGATATAACGAATCTCCAAGAGTCTCTTTTACGGATTCTAGTGGCAACTTTAAAGGCAATCCCACCTGAAACTTCTTCTTTTCTGTGTCTAATTTTACAGTATCACAAAACATCTTTTCGCAGGCCTCAAATTCGTTTAACTTCTCTGGAAAATACTCGGGAACTTTTTCTACTTGAAAAAAGTTATTTAAGTTTTCATTTAGAGTTTGTAATGTGTCGTCTTCCCTTAAGCAATGAAGTGTAATTGGTGAGTGTGCCTGGTGGTCAGTAGCAGAAGTAGGTAAGTCGCCGCCGACTACATGTCCGAAGAGGGTGTTTATCACGCGAAACAGAGGAAGCCCTTCATTATTCACATGTTGCTTGTTTAGGCTGCTCTGAAGCCATTCTGGATCATTGTGTAGCAATGTCTGAAAAAGAACGTTAGCACCCAATAGAATGTGAATTTTGCTAGGCACATTAAATTTCTCATCAGCTAATACAAGGTTAGGTGGAAGCTCCAAATCCTCAATCTTGAATGGAAATTGTGGCAACATAGTTGTAATTTCGTCCATAATATTGCAGTGAACTTTCATTTTGAAATCGCGTGTAAGCGAATGAACTTGTACACTGACAGACTTGCATATGTTGCTTGTAGCGTTACCAACACCTTTAATTGTTTCAGTTACATCCTTGGGCTCCAACTGAAGCAGGTTTGCCAGCTCAGTTGTAATTAAAGATGCCTGGGAGCAACCGTCAAGCAAAGCCTTAACATGTACTTCAGTGCCGTTCTTAGCAAAAAGCTTCACTTTAACAGTCGGCAACAGTGTGTGCGGGTCATGTTTTTGTGATATTAAACTCACAGGAGGTTTTGTGTTAGATTGATGTAGGAGAGTGTTGTGACCCTTTTCTTTACATTGGTCGCATGTGAAGTAGTAGTACCTACATTTATTTTTGTGTATGTTCAGGCAAATCTTGCAAATCTCATGCTCTTCAACAAACTTGAGCCTTTCAGCAACAGAAAGAAGCTTAAACTGCGCACATAGATAAAGTTTATGAGCAGACTTACACATCAAGCAGGAGGTTGGCATCGGAGACTTCACCGCTGCATGAGATACCTTGGGTCGTTCGCCGCTCCACTGAGTAGACTGCGCAGGCAAAGGTCTGTCCACATTTTCCAGTGCAAGGGCGCGGGTTTCTAGAAAGTCCAATAAATCAGATACTTTGGGCTCCTTATTTCTAGCTAATTGAAATTCCCTACTTGAAAAGGTATCCAGCTTACGCGTGAGAATTGTCAACAGGATATCATCCCATTGATCGACCGGCTTGCCTAAATTCTTTAGTGCTGCTAATTGCTGCTTTACGACAGAAACAAATTGTCTTATATTCTGAGCCGTTGACTTTGTGATTGGTACAATATCTAACAAAGAGCAAATAAGTTCATTTGTAATTTTGTACTCATTGCTGTACCTATCATTCAAGATTTTTCTTGCCTCTGTATAATTTTCACCTGTAATCGTCAAGTTTTTTACTAAATCTAGAGCCTCACCTTGTAGGTAGCTTCTTAAATAGAAGAACCTTTGTATATTATCAAGGCGCTCACTATTATGGATGAGACTATCGAACAATCCGATGAAAGTCTTGTAATCTGAATATTTGCCACTAAATGTGGGAATGGAAATGTGAGGCAACTTCGTTTGCATTGGCGCTGAGCAGGAATGTTTGGGCGCAGTTAATAATTCGTCCATCTTAGCACATGTTTTCAGGAAATTACTTTCTGTTGCTTCGAAATCTGCGTCTGACTTGGTTTCGTCTATAGCGCAGATCTCCAAGTTACAGTTTTCGTATTTATCGAAGGTGGATCTCAAACGTTCCTGCATACGCACAAGCTCAAACTTTGTAAACTCCTTAGAAGCAAACGAATTTACTAATTTAGTTATATTACCTTTTAGGTTGCCTCTTTTGCGAACAAGCGCTGAAATTGCTTCGCTTTCAGCCATGTTGTTTACAATGCGATTAAATCACACACAACATAAATCACAAGCTGAATATGTAAACGAAAGCTATAAAATACACTTTTTGTACGCGCGTCACAAATTAATAATTATAGACTGCAAATATAAAATGCGTAAATGCGTAAAATAACAAACTGCAAAATAAAATACAAAAGTCTTTGAATACAATACAAAATAGAACCGTCAAAATATTGCTCACGATGAAAACGACGTGACGTTGTCGACGAAAGTCAGATTCTGACCAATGGCGTCAGTGCAAGTATGTTGCGCGAACTCGGCGCAGACTTAGCGCAAACCAATCCTGTAGAAGCACCGGCCAATAAAGGCGCTTGTTGCACATCTCCGACTTCCGCCCGACGAAATCCGACTGTACACGAAGAATGGGCAATATGGCTTCTTGTATGACCTTTGTATGATCAATCAAAATAATGCAATATGATTGATTGTAATTTGTAATGAGCTGAAAATGAAAAAGCTGAAACAAAATGATTCTGGTGGAATGCGTCAATATACTGCAAAATTCCACCTTGTTTCACTTAGCTCTTGTAGCTTGCTTCCATGGAATGTATGTACTATGAGATTGCGTAATAATTTTAAATGACTGCAAAATCTCGATGAAAAAGTAATATGTAAACTTGACCAATACACGCTGAATGTTATTTTCTGCACTGCACTTTCATGTTCACTCCACAAGTCTATAATTATGTAATATGTAGTAGAGTCCACACTGTCTTTGCTACGAAATTTTGCTACGAACAAAGATGGCTACGAAAATGCAACACTCGCGAATATTTTCACTATTTTTACGGTTTGACGGACCATTATGTTAATGTATTATAATTTAGTGGACTGCGAATGTAAATAGGTTTTGGTCAAGTAATAATTAGTGAATCAAACCACGATATTTATAACAGCTTGCGTTTTATTAGAAATTGGTCAAGCATCACTTTGTACTTACAGATGGAAGGAACGAAACTTGACAACATGTCAAAAATACCAAAAATACCAACCTAACAGTAAACAGGATGTTGGACGTACCAACAGGTGGGATTTCATTTATTTTTGCAAGGTTTTCGGTCGGTTGCAATTTTAGGTCGGTACGACCATTGGAAGATATAGATAATTTTTTTGTATTAGTTCCTTAGGGGTATGAATTTACTCCTTCAATATTTTTAAAACCGACTCACACTTGGCCATTTTCAGATTTTTTCCTTTACCTTGACCTAAAGACCTACCTCCATGTCAAATTTAAAGTCAATACGACCACTGGAAGTGGTATAGGTTTTTGATGAGTGAGTGAGTGAGTCAGTCAGTCAGTCAGTCAGTCAGTGAGTGTATAGTAAAAATAGCGATTTTCTGACGTCAATATCTCAAGACCTACAATAGGTACATTAATGAAATTTTGTATTTTAGATGAGTATGTAGATCTCAACAGATACTAGAAATTTCATATGCGTAGATAAAATAGATTTTGAGTTATAGGTGGGTCGAACTTGGCCCGAAATGGTTCGTGTAATACAACCCACGGCCGGTGTGTCGCTCGAACTTGGCGGACACACTGCCGTGTGTCTAGATACTGCGGGTTTGTCTGAAACTAAGAAAGTTGATCGAGATACGGAAGATTTAGTACGCGAAATCGCTTTTATTTATTTAGACTAAAAGAAAGATTTCTGTGTTGGAAAGTTTATTAAGTTATTGTTAGCGGCTAAGAATAATGCCACTTAGGGTGTTTCGTAAAAGTCGCCGCAAAGTTCAATATCTGTTTACTATGATCAACCGCATGGTGGCGGTGATATCATCTACAATAGTATTTCCAAGGAGGGTTGACGTCAGGGAGGCGGCCGTTCATAAAACATTGCCAAATTATTTTGTTTTCAAACAAAACATGTTGCGCCGACCCCAACTGATTGGGACCAGGACATGATGATGAAATATCTTGAGATATTTGTTGTAACATTGAATACCAATTTTTAAAACGTAGTTTATTTATTTGGAAAACTTGCAATATTTTACACTGTATGCGAGAACCTGTGACTTTCGTCATCTGAACTGGCGACTCGTCTATCTTAGCCTGCGAAAATAAGCAAGTGTATTTTTGTAAAACTTGCACTATTTTTCACCACAGGCAGGATTTGAACCTGCGACCTTCGGTATCTGTACGACGCCACTACCAACTGGGCTACCGAGGCTCACTCCTAGCCTGCGAATAAGCACGTATATCTTGGCCACTTACGCGAGGCCAACCAAGTATCTTGGCTGTGGCAGGGCTCCATCTACCGGGATAGTTTTGTTTTGCAAGTAATTTCTAGCCACAAAATTATTTCTTTCCAGTGTCAATGTAGCCAAAGCGATTTTCCAAAGAATATTTTCTATTGTTTTAAAAATCTCTGCGACAATAATAAAAAAGGAGGCATGTTCTACATTTAACACAATTCGGGAAAATTACACTCGTAAAGAAGCTGCATAAAACGTTGATGAAATAATTTCACACGCGTTCATGTAGGCTTTCGTGCAAATTGGACGGCGAAATAAAAAGCGCTTATTCAATGTGTCTGCACAAATGAGGGTGATGCCGCGCGGGGCGCCTTTACAGATGGCTCACTCAGCACTAGCGTCGATTTTGACGTTTACTGACGTTTACTAAAATGAACTGAAATCTCAGCGGAACTCAAGGTAACTTAGATGATGGTTGCCACGAACGTCATATTTCTTGCATGCAAATCGGGTCGGGATCATATTTAGTTCTTGAATCCAATTTAGAGCTTTATTTCGTCCTCGTATTGAAAGTTGCAACCCTGGCTATGTAACAGGTGGCAATCTCGAAAATCCTAAAGGGTCGAATGATCTTTCTGTGAAATCTCTATTTTGTGGTGTCTGTAAAGATTCCATACACTTTTCTCTTTTTCGAGTAGGCGTAAAAAGGCAAATATTTTCTTAATAATAAAATTACATTATACTGGAGGGAATAAAAATATAATAAGAAATACATATTCGAACAAGCGTCTTAGATACCGAAGTCTTGACTAACAAAGTGTCTTACTTACAAGAATCGGAACTGTATACAGGGAGTAACAGAAAGGGTATAACAAGCCGAAATGAGGTCAAGGTACTCATGAAACTGAACAACTTTCCTCACATGGAAATATGAAAAAAATGAGCCGAAATATAAAAAAAAAAAATTGGTCCTCCCATACAAAATCGCCGATCAGTTAATTGATTTACTATGGGAGGTCCAATTTTTTTTTCATATTTCGACCCATGTTCCATGGGGAAAGTGTTTCAGTTTCATGAGTGCCTCGACATCCTTTCGGCTTGTTATACCCTTTCCGTCACTCCCGGTATTAAGTTCATTGTAGGCAAAACTGCATAAAATAACTGAACTATAACAATCCATTGTCCACTCAGTATGCACTTGACCAGTCTAGGATAAGGGACACCGTTCGATTACCCGTTAGGAAGGACATGTATCAGGAGCTCAATTATTGAAACTGTGATTTTTGAAATCGTGCACGGAAGTCCGTAACAACCGATCTAACCACACGCGTCACACTTTCTACGATGCTTTGTACTAGTCGAATTTGTTTATTGTCTGGGGTGTGTGCGTTATAGTTAATTGATTAGGTTAACTACGTTTGAATGGATTTGTGAGGTAGAGCGTGTGATATATATAACAGACTGATAAGCACAAAATAGAGAGTTTACAGAAGGTTTACTTGACCCTACTCAGATTTTTGCGATTGTCATTTGTTACATAGCCAAGGTTGCTATTGTTATATTGAATTGAATATTAAAAGCAGTGAAATCTGATACAAAAACGTCATATGATTCTGAGCCAACTTTAATCCAAGAAATATGACGTTCGTGGCAACCAACTTCTTAGTTACCTTGTCTTCCCCAGTTATATTATTCGTCAGAATCCTCGCTAGTACTGAGTGAGCCATCTGTGAGGCGCCCTACGCGCCGTTTCCCTAATTTATGATATCGTAACTTGAACTCCAAGTTATAATTTTCTATTAATTTCTAGAGAATTCTTTCGTTTTTTAGGGTTTCGTAGTCTACTAGAAACCCTTATAGTTTCGTCATGTCTGTCTGTCTGTCTGTCTGTATGCCGCGCCCTCATATCTTCGTCAGTTTTAGAGCTATCGACATGAAATTTGCTGAGAAGATAGATCGTGTTAACCCAAATATAGAAATGTTAAAAAAAAAAATATTAAATATTTTTTGGACCCCCTTCCATACAAGTGAAAGGGGGGCAAAAAATTATTTTTTCTTCTGTAATATTGAGTAGGGTATCATTGAATAGGTCTTTAAAAACTAAAGTGAGGTTTCTTTGAAACAAAGTCACTAAAATGTTTCTGTCACGAGATATTTGCTTTTAAAAAGGGCGTTTTTGACCCATAATTTGTTCCAGCTGTAACTTCTGAAGTATAAATACCAAAAATTTGAAATAAATATGGAATATAGCTTACAACCTGAAGTTACAATGAAAACTATAACGGATATTGTACCCTTAAAGGTTTCGGAAAAAAATGAGTTTTTCTATTTGCGGTTGGTCATCATACTGCTGCTAACAAACCAGCAACAAAATCAAGTTTGTAATGCTGAAAAACCTGATATTTATACGTTGACTACGAAACCCTATTTGTGGGCGTGTCTGACACGCTCTTGGCCGTTTTTTTTTTTTACTTGTTGCGGCACTATTATAGCGAATGTACTATACAAGCTCAAATAAATAGCAGACATTCGTGTGCGAAAATTCAAAAATATGGTTTAGGGACACCGTTCGATTCCCCGTTAGGACACCTATTAGGCCTTATGTGTAAACAATGGGTAACAGTCAATATGCAAATTTTTGCAGTTTTCTTACTATGCAAGTATTTATTGCATATCGTCCTGATTATAATATGATATGGCCGTAATTCTAATATTATGCTGGTCAACACACATGCCGAAGAAAGTTGCGGTTTAAGATAAATTTCATAATGGTAAGCAACATAAATTTCATAATGGTAAAATGCTGTTTAACAAGTTTCAGTCAGGGTTTCGGGCGGGGCACAGCACAACGTCAGCACTTGTTGGGGTCACTGATGATATCAGGTGGAACATGGAGGAGGGTAAACTCACAGTCCTCGTACTGCTTGATTTCAGCAGTGCGTTCAATACTGTCGATAGTGAGATCCTTCTTGCCGTACTACGCAAACTGAACCTTGCACCTGAAACTGCAGCTTGGTTCCGCTCTTACCTTTCGGACCGTTATCAGCTAATTAAAGTCAATGACAGGCTATCTGACTGGTGTAAGATAGAGGCAGGGGTGCCACAGGGTGGAGTACTTTCCCCTTTATTATTTTCAATTTTTATTGACGGTATAACATCAGCCCTGGCGTCATCGTACCACCTTTACGCTGATGACTTGCAAGTTTATACAGCCGAAACCCCTGACAGATTACAGCATGCGATTGACAGGATAAACTGTGACCTAGCCTCCATTGACAGTTGGGCGAAAAGGCATGGGCTCCTGTTAAATGCTGCTAAGTCTCAGGCGATCATTATTGGCAGTCATCAGCGGATTGCCAAGCTAAACCTAGCGGATGTGCCTGAGGTTATCCTTAACAATTCACCTATTCCTTATTCGTCAAAGGTGAAGAACTTAGGTATTCTGATGGACCAGACACTGACCTGGACTGATCAGGTGGGTGAAGTTAGCCGAAGATTATACGCTTCTCTCCACTCACTCAAGAGGCTACAAAACTTCCTTCCCATCAACACGAAAATTATGCTGGCTCAGGCCCTCCTTTTGCCTTTGCTGGATTATGGGGATGTAGCTTTCCTGGACCTGTCGCAAGAACTCCTAAATCGAATGGAGAGGTTGCAGAATCAGTGCATCCGATTCATTTTTGGATTGAGGAAATTTGACCACATATCGGAGTTCAGGGAGCGGTTAAAGTGGTTACCAATCCGTCAACGCAGAGACTTGCACATCTTGTCTTTTTTGTACAATATCCTACACAAACCCAATGCGCCTGTCTATCTCCAGGAAAGGTTTGAGCTGCACACGGTGGAGGCAGGCTCTCGTCTGCGTTCCTACGGAGATCGTTCTCTCCGGATACCGGTTTGTTCAACTAAAATGTACGCTCAGTCATTCACCGTCCACGCTGCACGTATATGGAATAAAATTCCTTCGGATGTAAGGAAAAGCAAAAATGTCTCGGTTTTCAAAACTAACATTAAGAAAGTTTGGGGTTATGGGTCGGACAATTCGGACAATTTGTAGAGAGTATATATTTTTACATTAATATTAAAATTATTATGTTAGTTTATTTTAGGCCGTATTTATGTAGTTAGCTTTTTATATTTACCTATTAGACAACATTATTGATATGTATTTTAATTATTATTAAGAAGTATGTACACTTTTTGATAGTTTTTCGTTTACCTCTTTTCTAGTTTACCTGCTCACTACATTTCCTCAGAGTTTCTCAAAGGTTGACTGGAAGAGATCCCTTAATGGGATAAGTCCGCCTTTGTGCCATATCTTGTTTTTGTTTTACTGTGTTTTCTGTACTAGCTTTAAGAAGGTACAATAAAGAGATTATACATACATACATACATACAGAGCTCAATTTTAAGAAGATTTTGTTGTTTTAAGTTCATCTTTATTAAGTGAGACACCGAGTCATCTAAAGACCCGATAAACCCTGGTGTTAAAGTTTTTATACCGTCTACTTCAAGTACTCTGCAGTGGCCACTCACATAGCGGTGTAACAACCGCCGTCTAAATAATCATTGACTGCAATCGGGACCGACGGCTTAACGTGCCCTCCGAAGCATGAAACCAGTTTGCTGGTTTAGCCAGCAATGTCCTAACAAGAATGGAAACAAAGTCACAAAGTTATAAATGTCAAAGTGAGTGGACCACCGAAAATCGAACCCGGAACCTTCTCTTTCGCGCCACGTTTAACTATTAGTTATTTTAGCATTTCTTTTTATGGAATACCTAAGCTTGAAAGGAAACCAGCATAACCACACTATAAGATGTTTATTTATAGTTTAATTTAGAGGAGATCTTCAAAGCAAATCCCTCACGTTTTTATGTTTATTGAGCTTCCACAAAGTGGTTAGTAAGTTAATCGAGAAACACCTGTAGATCATAATGTACAGACTACCGCAATGAAATTCTCCTACCCATTTAAATGATTCAAGATTCAAAAGATTCAAAGATTAAAAACTTTTATTTCCAAGTTGATTCACAAATAATACTTTTAGAGTGTCAAATACAAATACAGTTTATACAATCAATATACCTAGGTACATCAACAAAATAAAATGTCAATATATATTTTGTAAGAAGAACAAGAAAAGTGTTTGTATGAAAAACCAGTATAAATTGGTCCTGAGTAGGTAAATTTTCTGATAATACTTCTCTCTCCTTTCGTGCAGGATACCAAGCCGAATTAAAATTTTGTAAACCACGGTTTTTCAACCGCTCCTTCGAGACTGTGAGCTAAGATTTAATTATAACCTTATTGATAAGTACCATAAGCATTACTTTAACCTACCTAACCGTACAAAATCAAAAATTACAACAGTAACAGAATGAGCATTATTTTTTCTTGTAGGATTAAAAACATGTCATATTTCAACACGATAATAATATGCAGTGTCGCTTCTACACCAACTAGTTCTTCTTTAATCTATGATCATCTCCTTAAATAGGTTAAAAATTCATCCCCAACCGCATTAAAGCAAGGAGCCGTTTACACAGACAGTTAACAAACGCATTACATAAACAACAGTTAATGTTAACTTAACGTTAAAAATAAACACCGATTTTAACCTCGTCCGTGAAGTGAAAATATGGGGCAATTTCAGTTATTTTATTATTATAAACTACTGAGATTTACTGTGCAGGTTCGCTGGTGGGTATTTCTTTAAAGAGATAAGCTCACCTTCTTGACAACTTTAGGGAGGGGGAGATTGTCTAGTTTATTTATATACTAAGTGCAGTATAAGGAATTTAATTTAATTTAGGTACCAGAGATTGACTACAGTCCAAGATATAGTAGAACTTTAGCCCTCCTAAGTAGAGGTACCTATAACTGCCGATGTGGCGCAGTGGTAGTACCACTGCCTGCGCCGCAAAAGGTTCCAGGTTCGATTCTCGGTGGGTTTCTCGCAAAGTTCATATTTATCATTTTGCGAATGTGATCCCAGGACAGGACCCAGTCAGGTTAGGATATTGCAGGCCGAAAACTATGGTTCCGTGCTTCAGAGGGCACGTTAAGCCGTCAGTCCCGGTAGCTGTCTATGAATATGATTACTTAGATGGCGGTCGTAACACAACTAGGTCAGAGGCCTGCTACTTGTAGTAGGCGGTTGAAGAACACTGACGCCAGGGTTCATCGGGTCGTCAGAAGATCCGGTGTTCCAATCGGAAGGAAAGAGTTGTAGTATAACGTGTCGTTACACAGGACCGTCGTCTAAGTAACGTGCACTCCGAAGCATGAAACCATCTGTCTTTCGGACAATCAGATGGTTTAGCTACCGTGGTTTAGCGGTTCAGTTCAGGTATTTATACGCCTCTTTTGTACTAGTAATATAAAACCTATCAGGTAGGTAGGTATCTAGCTAAATCCCTATACAAGTTTGGATATATTTGACGAGGGTAAACAATATTAGTTACCTGTCGGGCTGGTAATGATCATATCTACGATACACTGATAATCTTACTACAGAATAAATAAAATAAGAAAGAAATAGGTAGTAAGCTACACATAAAATCACGCCCATCTCTCTTATGGGGTTCGCAGAATGACTAAGACCACAATCTATAGAGTACTTATGGTTTTATCAACAGCCACCAGCCACCTATTAGAATCCTTGTTTGAACACGTAACAGAAAGATTTATCAACAGACCATAATTACAGATTAATTTTTAAAGAGGATATTTCTCCAGTGACATAGGATAAATTGGGATACCTACATGAATACATCAGCCTTTTGCAGTAAATAGCCAGCTTTACGTAGGCCTCCCCCAAAATACGCTCAACTATACCTTCCTACCTAGATCACAGAATACATACCTAGATATATATACTATATATAAAAATAAATAAAAAATAAATAGGGTGTAAGGAATAAATAGGGTGTAAGGAACAGCTTTCTTCATACTGTTTAAGGTGAATTCAGACCATAGAACTGAACAACTTCCAAATGGTTTTTTTTAAGGAGACTTAAATTTTTTTTTGACTTGCCATAGTAAGTGCAGTCAGCTTATCGTGATTTTGTATGAGAGGTCAAGGTCCGCATAATAGTCGTGAGACATCGCGAAGCTTGAAACCGTTTTCATATAAAATTTAAGAAAGCTACAGACGTGTGACATTATAACAACTCATGTCCTGTCTCACGGTCTACTATATGTAGGTAGCTATACAGAAACAAGCTTTTCCACATCGACTTTTCCTTATACCCATTTTCATCCCACAAAAACATGAAAGTCAACCTTGTTTTCAGTCCATTTCCACAAAATATCTGCCAGTCAATCACGTTTGCATTTTCCTTAAAAATAATGAAACGCTCTTCAAACAAAATTTTATGGAAACAGGAAAGAAAGTGGTAAACACCTGAGACCACAGGAATGGTTTTTTTTCTGCAAGCTTGTACAGACCCAATGGGAGTTTTGTGTGGAATTTTGCTATTGATGGTTCTGAGTCAACGCCTTAAATGTCCAACCAGAGGGCGTAGTGACAACTTGAAAATTTGATGTTATATAAAAATGTCTGTAAAATTCAGTATGGCTGGCGGAACTAAGCTTATTACGTTATTGATGCGACTCGCATCTCAAGTATGTAGCTTTATCTCTTCTGTTTCATACATTTTAGGTGGAATTTCAAGCGTCGCGATGTCAAACGACTGTCACCTCCGACGATCGTTATAACGCACGCTACTACTATATATTGCCCCTAAGTTGCAATGCATGAGCTGTGCGAAATACAAACTCTACTTAAAGTACCTACAATTACACTCTCTCTTCGTGTGCGACACCGAGTCGTTCGACGACCCAATCAACCCTGGTGTCAGAGATTTTCAATCACCTACTGTAAGTAGCACGGCTCTGACATGGTTGTGTAACAACCGCCATCATAGACAGGAACTGGGACCGACGGCTTATCGTGCCTATCCGAAGCCATCTTGCTTTTCGGACAATCAGGTGGTTCAGCCTGCAATGCCCTATCCAGACTGGGAACAAATTTACAAAGTGATAAATATCAACTCTGTGATTGACCCCACCGGGATTTGAACTCGAAACCTTCTGTGTGGCAGGCAGTCATGCTAACCACTGCGCCACACCATATTCACAATTACACTAAACATATGTATTTCAGGAGATGTTCGTAGGTATCTGCCTAGTCTGCGCGATCCCTCGCTAAACTTCATTAAAATTTCAGATTGAACGGATCTTGCCAGCCCATTTTATTACTTAGGGGAATTTCGTGCAAATTCTTATGTTTTGTGAGGAGAAAGCAAATCTTGACATTTTCTTTGCGTAATAAGTATTATGATTCGTTAAGTCTAGTAAGCTTGTCCTTCAAATAAGAAAGATACTTGATGCCGTAAAAGTATTTTCCTTAGGAACGAGCCATTTCCTTATAAGAATGTTATATTTATATTACTTTTTATATACAGAAATAAGTAATTAATTACACTAGTACAGTAATTTAATTACACTACATACAACTACACTACAATATTATAGTATCTATATTTATCTATGAATTTATATTCTCTATCAGCAAATACAAATTCAACTACAGCTGAGAAGGTCACTCGCTACATTCGCCGCCGTATGACATTTGTATGGCGCCCTCTTTCCTACTTATTGGTAAACTAATGTGAGAAAAGAAGCGCAATACAACATTACGCCAATGCCGTGGCCGTCTCAACTAAATGTACGTAAATACATAATACAAAATTAATACTTTTACAACTATGTTCTCTCCTGTATCTTAAGGATGCCCGGAAGAAACTGTTGGTTAGCAGCAAGCCCGCATATTTTTACTCTCTATTTTTATTCATTACCTGTTACCTGTTTGTTTTCTTTCCGTAGAATAAACTTGTATTCATGAATCAACTCGACATATCTGTAGGACAATGTGGCGCAATTCGCGACCGAAGCCTCTAAACCAAGGAGACTCGCAGAGGAGCAGCTACAAACACTAGACGGATTTGGAGCAAGACGTACAGAGCCGGATTTAGAGAAAATTGATGCCCCCATTAAAAGTGTCTCTTTTGATAAGTTTATTAAGATTCAAATTAACAATACGGTATGACATAAAGAATATAATAAGTACGATTAATATATACGAATAAGAATAAGTACGATTTGTCAATAGTGGGGCAATGCGCGACTGAAGCCTCTAAACCCTCAAGGAGACTCGCAGAGGAGCAGCTACAAACACTAGATGGATTTGGAGCAAGACGTACAGAGCCGGATTTAGAGAAAATTGGTGCCCCTATTAAACTAGAGAAGAAAATTCCGAGAATTCCATGAAAGGAGCATTAAAAGTGTCGCTTTTGACAAGTTTATTAAGATTTAAACTTGGATTTAAATTAAGAATACGGTAGGACAATATAGTGGCGCAATTCGCGACCGAAGCCTCTAAACCCTTAAGGAGACTCGCAGAGGAGCAGCTACAAACACTAGACGGATTTGGAGCAAGACGTACAGAGCCGGATTTAGGAGAAATTTGCGCAAATTTAAAAACAAGAATAAAGTATCAAAATGGATTGACCGACACATCTGTATAGCAATATACCTACAGATGTGTCATGTCATTTCAGAAGCCTCTAAAACCTGAAAGAGACTCGCAGAGGAGCAGCCACAAACACTAGATGGATTTGGAGCGAGACGTACAGAGCTGGATTTAGAGAAAATTGGTGCCCCTATTAAACTAGAGAAGAGAATTTCAAGAGAGAAGCATTAAAAGTGTCGTTTTTGACAAGTTTTTTAAGATTCAAATTAAGAATACGGTAGGACCATAGCGCTTTAACAAGTTTATCAATATTCAAATTAAGAATACGGTAGGACTATAGGAAGACAATTCACGACTAAAGCCTCTAACTAAACCCTCAAGGAGACTCACAGAGGAGCAGCTACAAACACTAGATGGATTTGGAGCAAGACGTACAGAGCCGGATTTAGACAAATTGGTGCCCCCATTAAAAGTGTCGCTTTTGACAAGTCTATTATGATTCAAATTAAGAATACCGTAGGACATTAGTGGCACAATTCACGACTGAAGCCTCAAGGATACTTTTAGAGAAGCAGCTACAAACACTAGACGGATTTGGAGCAAGACGTACAGGGCCGGATCTAGAGGAAATTTGTGCCCCCATTAAAAGTGCCGTTTTTGACATGTTTATTAAGATTCAAATTAAGAATACGATTTGTCAATAGTGGGGCAATTCACGACTGAAGCCGTAAAATCCTCAAGGAGACTCTCAGAGGAGCAGCTACAAACACTAGACGGATTTGGAGCAAGACGTACAGAGCCGGATTTAGAGAAAATTGGTGCCCCTATTAAACTAGAGAAGAGAATTTCAAGAGAGAAGCATTAAAAGGGTCGCTTACAAACGGTAACACTATTGTGGCGCAATCCACGACCGAAGGCTCTAAACCCACAAGGAGACTCGCAGAGGAGCAGCTACAAACACTAGATGGATTTGGAGCAAGACGTACTGGGCCGGATTTAGAGCAAATTGAACTAAACTAACTAACTAGATTATTAAACTAGAGAAGAGAATTTCAAGAGAGAAGCATTAAAAGCGTCGCTTTAACAAGTTTATTAAGAAATTAGTGTTTGTGGTGTCTGTTTAGTTTCGTATCATATGGGCGCGCGAATGCGATTTGTTGTTTCGCACGCTTTTGTCTGACGGATCGCGCTGGCTGTGACACCAGCTGATCGGCCGGCGTCATCTTGCTTTTGCTCGTTCGGTTCCCGTGAACCACGCGGCCGGCGCCATTACATGCACATTCCGTTCTCGCCGGTACCCGGGTGCGCCGCGGCCTGTTAGGCACATATTTTAATGTAATTTAGTGTTTATTATTCGCATGCGCAATTGCTGCCAGGGAAGAGTTCCCTGTTCGGAGCGGAAGTAAAACCAAGTGAATAGTGGTTTTGCGCTTTGTATGCGAACTGGGCAGGTTTCTTGATTGGGGGCCAACGTGGCTGATTTCTTGTGCTGATTTCTTGTGCGGGAGAAATCTTTTGTTATTTGCGTGTTAAAAACAGCGAACGTTTAAATGATATCTATTTTTGCTGTCGAACTGTGAACAATAGTGAACTAAAGTGTTTGTGAAAATTGTTGGAGAGTACGATCACGAGCTGGTATCCGGATGCCGTGAGTCTAGTGTTTTAAGTTCCCATCCTCTGTGTTCCAAAGTCCAGACACCTGTTTTTCCTGTCACACTTAGACTCACAAGGGAACGGCGGCGACATACTTGCCACACGGTGAGCAATTCGCTGGTAGTTTTGTATAAGTACTTTATTTGTAGTGATTAGCAACATTACGTGGAGGTCACCACCTCGATGACCTTTAGTACAACCGGAACTTGGTACATTTACTTTAGATATGAGCTGCGGTAGTGCGGTAAAATATTAGTCATCTTGTAGGAGATTAAGGGCCGTCGCAGACATCGGAAACAAAAATTTCTCAACAGGAAATTTTCCGGAACAGAAAATTTTCTCATTAAATTTATTTTATTTAGCTATAGTAAAGAGCACTACGAATCATAGTCAAATGTTGTTCCGAGGCTGATCGACCATTTAGTTTTAGATTTTAAGATAACTTTAATTTGCTTCCACTGCGCTAAGATCAGCTTCGGAATCAAACAGTGTCAGTAGGACTATAGTGGGGCAATTCGCGACCGAAGCCTCTAACCCCTAAGTGAGACTCGCAGAGGAGCAGCTACAAACACTAGACGGATTTGGAGCAAGACGTTAAGGGCCAGATTTAGAGACAATTGGTGCCCCCTATTAAACTAGACAAGAGAGTTACAAGAGAGAAGCATTAAAAGCGTCGCTTTTGACAAGTTTTATAAGATTCAAAGTAAGAATACGGTTGGACTATAGTGGGACAATTCACCACTGAACCCTCAAGGAGACTCGCAGAGGAGCAGCTACAAACACTAGATGGATTTGGAGCAAGACATACAGAGCCGGATTTCGAGAAAATTGATGCCACTATTAAACTAGACAAGAGAGTTTCAAGAGAGGAGCATTAAAAGCGTCGCTTTAACAAGTTTATTAAGATTCAAATTAAAAATACGGTATGACAATAGTGCCGCAATTCGAGACCGAAGCCTCTAAACCCGCAAGGAGACTCGCAGAGGAGCAGCTACAAACACTAGACGGATTTGGAGCAAGACGTACAGGGCCGCAAAATATACTAGAGATTAAACCCCCATTAAACTAGAGAAGGTTTCCTGGTTCAAAAAATTTAACGTTCATTAGACTAAAGTACTTGTATTGGCACTCTATAACAACAAAAGCGACAGTAGTTAGAAGTTATAAGTATTTTCAAAATTATGGCTGACAAAACATTGTTTTTTAACCAGAATTTTTTTAAATATTTTTTATGGCATCCTTTATCGAAACTAAACCTACCCTGAAGCTATGGCACGCATTTAAATTAATACCCTGTATGTATAATTAAGTCAAATCCTTTTGTAATATGATTTTGTGTTCCTACAAAATATTTTGCGCCTACACTAAGTAATTGGGATATAGGCAGTAGGTATAAGACGAAACCAACTGTCCTAAATCCCTCTCTGCCCCACAGATAATCCTGCCCCAGAGTGGCCGCGATCTCGAAGCGCTGTCGACGTTAGTTCCCGACACAACCGCTTTGCATCTTAACGCAGTCGGTTGAGTGGTAAATACCAGCGGTTCTTTAAAGGAGCTGCCTCTCAGACGCTTACACATAGTGGCTCTATAGCTTTTATAAGGCTTCTTGCTGTCATAAAGTGGCGAACAAAAGTTTTCTTTCTTGTGGACAAGTAAATTCTTTCTCACAGACTACAGTCCAAGTACGGATGTTGACATACGAGGTGTCGTTAGATTTGTATTAGCAGTGCGAGTAACACTGGCTGTATGAAAATTTCATAAATTGCAAATAGGAATTTTAAACATATAACTCCCCTACTGAGTCAGTCGAGTAAAAATATAACTCTAAAATTACTGCAGTCCGGTTTTGTTATTTATTAATAAGGCTTGTTACCTTATGAACTGTAGTAAGCTATGGTTGTCGATATAAAGAGTTTTAAACTCATACTTTATGCCCTCATACAAATCTACCCAAATCATGACGTGACAGTCCGTTTGTATGAGGGGTCAAAGGTCAAAAAACCTTTATCTGACTTTGGAACGCACTAACCATACTAGGTACTATCATTAATTTCGTGGCATCATGGCCAAAGTATGAAATCCGGTAAATCTGCATTTACAGCGCACAAACGACAAGGTGGTAATTTTCAGTAGTGATGGGCCGAACACAGGTTTTGCCGAATCCGAATATTCGGCCGAATGTTCGGTAAAAAGTTTGCCGAGCCGAATATTCGGCCGAATAATTCGGCAGGACATGATGTCCATATAAAATAGTTATGATTATCACTTGTTTACGAATTACGCGCTGATTCACATCAGACCACGCCGCTCTTTACCCTCTAACTTGTTACATTGGAAACTTTCACAACAAATTAAAATAAATCTGCTTCAATGCTTGTCTTGACATAAAAATTTACCACACAATTTATGTAAAAAGGATACATTTTTATTCGGCCAAATATTCGGCAAAGTTCACCGAACATTCGGCCGAAACCGAATATTCGGTAAATGTGCCGAACATGCCGAATACCGAACATAAACCGAATATTCGGCCCATCTCTAATTTTCAGTGGCACAAACGGCAACCTTAACCGCACCTGGACAGGATTGTAATTTTCAGCGTCTCTGAGGTCAGCGGACGGACGGGAGATCTTGGGGAAATGTATTTTGCGGTTGGGCTACAAAATAAAATCGTAAAATGTACTAGATAGTTGTATTAAGAAAGTGGTCATCAGAAAATTTTAGAGCCGAAGCAGAACGGCCGTAAACAGTCAGTGTATGCCAGCTGTGGTGGCTGCGTTTTAAACTCGAAACAAAGCTCATTGACCCCTAAAACTGACCTAGCCTTCTTCTTATCGTATCCTTGGAATATGCCCAATGTAGATAGTACAAAAAATTAAAGCTACGATTGCCAGAGCTAGATCTAAGCTGACCCACAGAGGTATTGGCGAGCGCCCCCAATTGTGTCAGTTTGTATCTGATGATTAATGAACTTTTGTCTGATTTTAAAATGCATCTACCGAAGCTACCTTTATCTCGGAGTAACAAGTAATTTAGGCCAACTTTACCTCCAGGAAACGTCTTATTTCCACGGAAAAATAAAGCGGGCAGTGAATGACTGCGGCTTGGCAAATTTTCCGTCAAATCAGCCCGCTATTTCTCTGGCTCATAGAAAGGCTACAGTCGGCCTGAGTGAATTACTACAAGTTAATGACTCGACTCACCTGAGCTGCTGAAACGTTGAATAACTACCCCTCCCCCTTGCCCCTCCTCTCTTCACCCCCTCTTGGCACTGTTGCTTTAATTATAACCTCTCATTTACTGAATTCACGGTTCACATTTCGGAGAAGTGTCGTTCCACTTTCGCCCCATACGAATTTGGCCCAAATGCGTCATTCTGGGAATCTCGATGGTCCGTTTGGCCCATTTGTGTTTACTTATGTAATTTAATTGTATAAATATTTCCTTTAATAAAATAAATTGAAATGTCTTTTAAAGTGCGGGACCAATGCATGCTGGTGAACTCGACAATTCGTCAGATCAGCAGCGATAATGATTTTTGTAAGTTTTTTGATAAGTGTTTTGGGGTAATAAGTGAATTTTACTACGACAGACAGAGAAACGAAAAAGCAACTTCATTTTATACTTTGTATTGATGTTTATTAAATTTCGTATACCGAGCCGTGATACTCCTCACCAATAATTTTTTATCGCTGTCAATCTGAAGCCTGCTGAAAATGTATGTAGTAAAAAACACGACGAATTAATTGTATTTCGTAGAAACCCATATAACCAGTACACAGTTGCCTCCGATCGAGATGAATAGAAGAGAAAGACACATGTTGCGCCGACCCCAAATAAGTTGGGATAAGGGCAGGCAGATGATGATGAGTTGCCTCCGACACGTCTCGTTCACTGTTTGTAGTTAGGTATACAATACATACATTACAATGTAATACAATACATACATTACAATTTATTCGTTTGCATAGAGCTCTTTGTTTTAGGGAATACTCGGTCCGGCCCATTTGGGCTAAACTCACTTGTTGGGACGAACCGGGAATGTCGCACTAATGCGATGCGGTTTAATTTGTACCTGTCATAAACTTGCATCTGTCTCGTTGTCAGTTTAGAAGCTCTTTGTTATGCTGAGAACATCTCAGAGTACGTACTACTTACTTATTTTACTGTCGAGTTACCACCTAGGAATAGAATTAGTACGAATTCCGTGCAAACGGTTCCGGGTTTAATTCCCGGTGGGGTCACTCACAAAGTTGATATTTATCACTTTGTGAATTTGTTACCGTTTGGTTAGGACATTGCAGGCTGAACCACCTGATTGTCCAAAGAGAAAGATGGGTCCGTGCTTCTGATGGGCACGTTAAGCCGTTGCTCCCGGTTGCTCTCTATGATCAATTAGACGGCGGTCGTTACACAACCACGTCAGAGGCCTGCTACTTGTAGTAGGCGGTTGAAAAACTCTGACACCAGGGTTCTTCGGGTAGTTGGACGACTTGGAGTCCCACTCGAAGAATATAATAAGTCTACCGTAGCTTGATTGTCGTATAAAGCGACTAAGAGATACCTAAATTAGCAGTTGCGCGTTTTCTACGCGTAAAATACAACGTGTCGATACCGTGTGGTAGCGACTAAGAATACTGCCACCACTAGTCCACTCAAGGCGACGTAGAGTTTTTGATCTCGGTTAAATATCTTTCGACTATGGTCAACGACATCGTGGCGGTGATACCACCTACAATAGCATTCCCAAAGAGGGTTGGCGCCAGGCAGGCGGCGCTCATAAAACATTACCAAATAATTTTGTTAAGTACATGATTTTGTGTAACGTAACATGTTGCGCCGACCAAAACTTATTTGGGGCAGGGGCAGGAAGATGGTGACAGCACCTTACACTGCATTGATAAAGATGTCCTCCAATTGGAGAAAGCTCATAATCTTTTTGTTGTGGATATAATACGGAGAAAGTTTTCCTATTAAGAATAGTCATTTCTTAAGTATAGGGAAAATACTCCAAAATTAAAGTGACAACCAGCTATAGCCGGCGTAGATTACTTTGCTAAGGGGTGGAACCGTTTATGTAGGCCGACAGGCACATTTGCATTTGACTTTTTTATATTGTGACCATTGAAGTAGGAAAAAGACGGTTAAAACAAGTTGCCGAAGGTGTAGGTGTTTGAAGAACTTTGATAGAGTTCATCCACTCCACACGGAATGCAGTACCTACCTAACATAACAACGTATTATCTTTTCCCCGTGTGAAAAAACTCTTTTGGTAAGTACAAAGTACTATAAACGTTTCGAATGTGCAATAAAAACACTTGCACATCCAAAACACAAACACATGACAAACAACTTGAAACTAAAAGTGCGATACTTGGTACCTATGCTTAACACGTTCGCGTACGGTACGTCATATGACGTCGAAGAAATGTCCCCCTAGATTTGCACTATATTTTTCCATACAAACCGAATGGACGTGAAGGAACGTTGTGATTACACCAAATCTTACATCTTGTTAGCATGCGTCACATACGTCAATAAACGTCGACGTCATAAAACGTTGCTGCATATTGCATACATTTTAAGCTATACGTTTGCAAATAACGTGTAAAGACGTCGACGTCATGAAACGTTGCTTCATATTGCATACATTTTAAGCTTGACGTTTGTAACTAACGTTTGAAGACGTCGACGTCTATGGACGTTGTGTTGTATCCTGTAGATAAGAAACTGATACTTCGAAGCACTTACGTGAGGTCACGTAACGTTTGTTAACGTTCATGGCCTTAGTATAGGTTTTACTTGCATAACATGAAACATAAACTTGAAATCACGTTGACGTGTATACAATTAACACAAATTATCTGCTAGCAGACGTAGTTTTGGTTACAGTGTCTTATACAATTTACTTGTCCCGCTTTAGAGCATAACTGCCACTTATAGAGGCACTTTGAAGACTCTTAGTACTTCTTCAGTTCAGTACCATCAGCATAAGGCAGATGATCACGTTTAAGTTTGTAAAGCTGCTATGTACCTGGTGTGAAGATGGATGGCGTGGCAAGAATAAAGCAGACAAGTGCTGCCGATGCCAACTGCTTCGCTACAGTTCGCACAATTACTACAGGAAACTGGCCTGAAGGACTGCCTAGGACCACTAGATAGGTCTATTGCGTCCATCATCCAGCTAACTGCGTTTTCTGACTCATGTTTCATATATTTGCCGAGTGGTAGCGGCTAAGGATTCTGCCACCCCTATTCTACTCAGGGTGTTTCGTAAAAGGCGACGACGTCGAATTTTGAAATATCTGCCGACTATTGTCGTGTACTGTAGCATTCCTAAAGAGGGTTGGCAGGGGTGACCGGTCGTAAAATGAAGCCAAATCCTTTTTCAACATGATTTTGTATTCAAACAAAACCTGTGGCGCCGACCTAAGGTAATTGGAAAAAAGACAGTAAGATAATGATGATTTCATATACGTGGGAACAGTGCCTATAAGGAAAAGCCAATGAGGCAGGATCTCTTATGGTGGCCATAAACGATACGAATATCCTGACTCGGACGAGGAAGAATCAGAGGAAGCAGGAACGGTGAGTGCTCAACCTCCACCACCAAATGAACCACCAGAATCACCAGGATCAAGAAAAACCCCACCGCCAAATGCCACCCTTGGATTCATTGAAAATGTTTGGAGATCTCAGATTAATCCTCAACAGAAGCCGAAACGCCAAAGGTCCTTGAGATAAATGAAAGAAAAATCAGGCTTTCTAGATGCGGACAGAATGATCCTGACCTGATCCAGGCGATAAGGATTCTAACTGAAGCCCAAGCCGCGATCTGCTCTGGAACGGGTGCAGCTAGTTTCTTTGACCCACTAGTGATAGTGACTATAGACAGCAAGATTTGTTCTGGAAACAATGCAAGTATTTTGATGAATTACGTAAAGTATCTGGAATCTTTTCAAAATTCCTTAACTTCGATACCTTTTTATTTCAGGTTTAGTTGATTTTTTATTATAAGTAAGACTTTAGAGACTCCAGGGTGGTTTAGGTTTACGAAACAAACACTAAACATGTTTATTACATCAAATAATAGACGTGCGCTACATAATGGTGAGCATGGTGGAAAAATGTTTGACTTTTCTTAATACAGCTGACGTCTAGAGACGTTGTTCACTATTATGTAGGTCAATAAAAATGTGTCAGTGACCTAGTGTGGATGTAGTAAAATTCTATATTACGTGGCGCTAGAAGTTTAGGAGTTCGATGTGAGGTGGCGCAATGACGTAGCTAATGGAAAAAATAGAGTAAATCGACGTGTTATAACGTTCCTGCGATTTATTGGTGATTAAAAAACGACGTGATCTGACGTTGTGTCACAATGCATGGATGTTTTTTTGACGTCATATGACGTACCGTACGCGAACGTGTTAAATAGGTATAATGATAATGAGATACATAAGCCTACATAAAGCATGATCTACTTTCCACTTTCTGACGCCAAACACATGTGTGAAACTCGAACCCAAAAACGGTATGCCTATTATCATTTGCAAAAACAGAAACCCTTGAAAATAAATGCCTCTTTCATCCATCCATGGCGAACCCATCCTCCTAATTAATGATCGTTGCCTGTCCCGAATAATTGGCTGAAAAATATACAAATTAGACAGTTTTTATGGGTTCCGCCGTTTTCCGCAATGAAAGGATCGTTTAAAGTACCTATTTGTTTTGTTGTATCTACATAAAATGTCTACAGTTAATTTTCTTCATCATGTTTTGAAAAGCCAATCGTTAGGTACAAGAACAAAGTAAGTTGTCCATCGGGACTATACCTACCTATCCTAAAATGTTGTCGTATGGACACTTCCATACCTGAAGATCCGAATTGAAGGTGAAACTACCAGGACCTTTTGCCATATCCGTACTTCGGCACTCATCGCTTCTGCTTAAATGCTGACAGGGAATATTAATTTATACCCCGATACCTATAACCCGATATCTGGCCACCCATAGGTTTCGTAAAAGTTGACTTACCTGTCTTCAGTGACAAAAATAGCTTCTTCGTTCAAAATCAGCCAACTAAAACTTGAAAATTATTTTTTGAAGCGCACAATTTAAATTTTCAACAGTTTCCTAGAACAGTATGCGGCATTACGGTACCAGGAGTCCAGCGACTTGCAGGTGCTCTCGTAATAAACTATGACGTACGGCGCGGCGACCTTTTGGAACACAGCCAGACTCATATTTTACGCTTTAATTGTATTTTTGGGGCATAATTGTGGCAATTTTTTCGCAATTAATTTTCATTGCTCGTATTACGGTGACTCTCTCTTAAATACAAATAAATGGATTTAAACGGTGTCCAGAAAGTAACAGCTTAAAGTTTGGTCTAAGTAGATTTTTATATCTGTCGCCTTGTCCTGGGTGATGCGATGAGTGATGGCTATCAACTTGGAGGAAAGCTGGGGTAGGGAGACGCTATACGAAGCACTTCCCCTCTGTCACGGCCTTTGCCCACGCGGGCTTATCTTATTACAAAAACCAGTTGCTGTCAGATTATTTCCTAGAACGAGTCCAGTCGCGCATGTCAAATGAGCTCCGATAAAAAAGCCGAATTGTAGAGCTAATAATGCCTAAAAAAATATGTAAAAATACAAATTTACAACAGAACAATATCATTTTTCATCTGAAAGTATTCCTCTAGTACAATATCACTAAATAATATATTAAATTAGCGATTGAAAATTGTACGTAAGTGTTGCCAGTAAGTCGTACAAAATGACTGATTTGGTTTTTTTTTTTAGGTGGATCTACAATAAAAATTATTGTATTTGGTTCCTATTTTTATTATTTTGTGTCGAACAATGGTGTTAATCATAGTATCGTTAATTTACAAATAAAGATTATAATATTCCACCATATAATGGGTAACAATTAACGATCTCAGTTTATTGATGCCTTTATTAACAGTAAATAGCTTGATAAGTAAGATTAGAATGTTAGTTTGGGATTGTTCTACTTATTCAATGATGTTCATTTCCAGTCGATATTCAATGAAAAAACGATAATTTTAACTTGAAGTATTGAGCCACACTGAACCCAAGCTAGTGCAGTGACTCAACTAATACAAAACGTCGATACTTTTTCTATCGCCATAGTTACAAACCTATACTATGTAAAGACGGTCTGTACTGAAAACTTTGCAGGCATGATCAGTTTATGAAATTGAACAACTTTTACTATGGATTTTGGGAAACCCTGATTTTGTTCGAGTTTCATTGAAAATTAATGTCAGTCTCAGCCGATCGGGTGACATCGGATGTCAGCCGACGTGGCGCAGTGGCTAGTCTGACTGCCTGTTGTTCAATTCCTTTCGCTCACAAAGTTGATATTTATCACTTTGTGTAGGTATATGTTCCTAGACTGGTCAGGACACAGGACACAGGCTGAACCACCTGAATGTCTGAGAAGCAAGATGGTTCCGTGCTTTGGAGCCACGTTCAGCCGTCCGTCCCGGTTGCTGTCTATGGTCACTTAGACGGCTGTCGTTACACAACCATTTCAAAGGCCTGCTTCATGCAGTAGGTGGTTGAAAAGCTCTAGCACCAGGGTTCATCAGTTCGTTGGACGACTTGGTGTCCTTTAAATTGTTTAAACTTAAGTGCGACATTGTAACTTTAATTATATCGGGTGTAAAAAAATTAGCTGCAAATATTTCAAGGGGTGCACCGGCCCGTGAAACTGAACAACTTTCTCCAAGAGACCATACGTGTATCACGAACTTAATTAGTACACACTAAACAAATTATGACATTTCTACCACTTTTATAATTTAATACTTCTGTGTGAACATGCGTCACTTCACTGCGGTCGCGGGCCGCGGCGGGCGGCGGATTACAAAGAAAAACGGCGGCGAACTCAAACACGCCGACAAGCCAAAGTTCATTCATAAATTCAGTCGCGAAATCACACAAATAAAGTTGTAGGCCTGATAGTGAAAGAGAGCAAATATCATACTATGCTTATGAATGAAAGAGATGGATAGCTAGGTCTAGTTCCCGACTCGAAAGATTAGTCCTGTCCTGCCGAACTGCTGGGTGAACCCGTACGGTCGTGCTCATAATGAAGTAGTCCTTGGGAAGGCGCCAAATTCAAATTGTCAATCTAAGCATGTCGTACCGTACAATACAAGCAACCTAACGTTAAATTTATCATGTAACAGAGCATTAATGTACATTATTAACCGAATAACAACAAATTGTTCGAGGAGTATCCGTCTGACGCATCATGGAAGAATAAAATCACTTGAATATTCAAACTTCCAAAGTTTTATTGTGTCAGACTGTACAAAGTAGTGTGACGTCTAATATCCAATCACGCTTCGTTCTTTGCACTTCCGCCGTCGCACCTCATGCCCCGCACCGAGGACACCTATCTCCCGCTACTTTCCATCCAGAAGTGTTGCCGTTTTAGGACTTTTTCGCTAGATCAAGCGGATTTTTCATGCATTCAGTGACCTTTTAACGATCTTGGCGCTAAAAAAGTAAGTGACTTTTCTAGCGACTTTTGTGTTTGAGTAAAAATTTAGTAATACACTCCTCATCAAAAAAATTGAGCCACTTCGGTTTTTCTTTGTTTTTGGCCAAATTTAACACGAACGAATTGTATGCACAGAAAAAAATGGACTGTGTAGCGGGCACTTTTGCCTTTTAAGTAGGTATAAAAAAATCAAAGTTGGTGGGGTTCCACACCTGTTTGTTCTGTAAATGAGATGAAAGACTGACACAATTAGCTGCAGTTGATTTGGGCCCGTTTTCCGACTTTTGCCGTACCAGTCCACGTTCCTTTAACCTTCCTCTGACTGTAGAGTCACTTTCCGCCACCTTTTGTACATTTGGTAGCTTCTGCTGCAGTTTAAGGCGTCGATTTTGCAAAGAACTCATAACAATAATTCAATCATGTCAGTCAAAACTGAAACTTAAAAAAAAAGTTTTACGATAAGAGACAAACTTTAAATTTTAATGTTGAAAATGTTATGAAAAGTTAAACGGCACAAACTGCAAACGTGTGTCAGTCATTGATCTCATTTGCAGAACAAACAGGTGGGGTTTTAATTTTGTTATTGTTTTTATTTCCGCTGAAAAGGCAAAACTGCCAGCTACAGTCAAGTGCTTTTTTTTATGCAATCAATGTTACTATTTTTTTATGAGGAGTGTAGCTATGTCTGGCGACTAGTTTTTAGGGAACTCAAATGATGTTTTATGACTTGGGTGCATGTTTGTTTCCAAGGATGAAACGTCACTGCTGCGTAAGTTCGCTTCGCTTCGCGCGTTCGCTGTATGACGCGGATTCTCCGCTTGGACCCGCAATGCGAGGACTCATGCGAAGTACCACGAAAAATAATTTGGAACGCGGGCCGGTTCACGCGGACAACCGCGCGACGCAGCGTACGGCCTCATCGTTGTCGTTACAGATTGTGAAAGTCATCGACGAGAAACTAACGGCATTTAGATGATGAAATTTTTGTGCTGATTGAGTTAGATTGAGAGATACCCTTTAATATTTAAATATCGCCTTTTATTTTAATGTCATAACTATTTTCGAACAATTTTACAACTTCTAGCGGTTTTACTCGACCATTTTTTTAACATCTATCGATTTTTTTTACGCAAATCTGGTGACTTTCATTTGTCCTAAGCGGCAACACTGCATCTTTCGTGTCGGGGACTACCACAAAACTAGAGTTGGGACATGGATCTTTTCCTACCTTAAAAGAATATCCGGTATTTATCCGGTGAATTACTTGTTATTTTTTTAGTTTTTGGATTTACCTGTCAAGTATGCTGGGATGTTTAGACTTGCTGAGTCCTTCGAATTTGATGACGTTTAAGATTATTCGGTTACTGCTGGTATGATTGGTATCAGAAGTTTAATGAGTCGTTCGAGTTTGTTACGTATCCGGTGTCCGTGTTAGTTAGGTACCACCCACGCACGGCAACGCTAAAGTATTTAAGTGTCTCTCTATTTTTACACTAGTTAAATAACAGCATGAATACGTTTATTCAGTTCACGAATGTTTATGTGTCCCGATCTCGTTGTCGGGGTAATAAGTCGGTCGGTGCACTATCATGCTCGTAGTACATACCACTGCTAAGCTGGTATTCAACTGGCAGTTTCGTTGACAGTTACACGGTTCAGCTTAGGCAAGTTGAAGCTCCACTATGTCATTTTATACGTTAACGTTCAATCGCGGTTGAAAGTGATGAGGATGGGATCCAACTTCACAGTTTTTTTCGCACAATGTGGATATTGAACATTGTATTGCGTTATTGTGTATCGGAGTTAATACTAACCTAAACATTCGCTCTAAACTTGCCTTCAAAATGGTTCAGCCTTACTTTAAGGCCCGTTAACAGCTGTATCGGTGCGGTACGCGTTACGCGTTATTTATTTATACACGCAATGCCGTGGTATCTGTATCGAATTGTTATCGCGTCGCTGTGCGATACCGCCGTTATGTAAACAGGGCTTTATGTAAATAATTTGTACTCTAATAATGAGAATTATGGATTTGAAACATCTCAATCCACGTAAAGGTAGGCTCGTCTGTCCACAAAATATTAGTGTATTAGGTTTTTTTAGAATTCAACGGCTGAACTAATTGCACTGTTGTTAATCCGTTGGTTCCTAATTTTGTACACTGGTAAAGTGATATGGGTGCTTCCTTATTATTTTTCAGGATTTTCCACGCAGTTATGCGACTGATATTAAACACACGGGTCTGCATCTCTGGTCTCAGCGGAAAATGTGCAGAACTCTTTCTGCCGATTCTAGTGGGATGCGAGGCCGACCACGGCACGTCGGTTTAAACCATGTTCGGGGCACTTCTCCCAATATCCATTACGGCTTGCTGTTATACCTAATTGACATAAACATAACTTTGTCTAATACCTTTCAACAGTTTTCGTAACAAGTTTAATTATTTCAAGAGAGGGATTTAGATTAGGTCTCTTTATTTTTGCATTAAATAATACAGCAATCGATAAGTGATGATGATGACTCAATCTGCACTAGTAGAGATAATAATTTTAGTTTCGTGACTAGAAATAGCATGTAAATATTCCTCTACTGATCCGGATAAATACCGGATATTTGGTACCGGATTGCGACATTTGCCCATCTCTCGTAACGGGGTGTCTTGCGTGCGCGCACTACCCCTTCCCTTTGAACAGGTGCGAGAGTGAGATTGATTGATTAGTCAATTTAGTCATCATTTATCATTTGTCGCACAAAAAGTACTTAAGTTTATTAACTATGCCGTACGCGTACACGAACCAAGATTATCTGCAAATGGTTATTTGTTACGAGGAGTGTGACCAAGTCGTTCGTCGAGCTCAAGACCTGTTCTTTGCTCGATTTGGAGTAAGACCAAGTGGACACACGATACTGGGAGCAGTGCAGCGGCACCAAGAACATGGTGTTTTTAACCCACCTGCGATCGATGCAGGTCGGCCTCGCATCTCGCCGGAATTGGAAGAAAGGGTGCTGCAGTTCTTCCGGTCAGACCCCGAAGCCAGTACCAGGGATGCAGCGCGGGTGTTCAATATCAGTCACACGACAGCATGGCACATTCTCAAAGAAGAAGGAAAGCACCCGTACCATTTTACTTGTGTACAGGAACTAGAGCCATCGGACTATCAACCGCGTGTGGATTTCTGTCTGTGGCTATTGGAAAACCCCCATAGAAACATTTTATGGACTGACGAGGCCACTTTTACACGGATTGGGATGTTTAACACTCACAACTCCCATTATTGGAGTTCGACTAATCCGCGTAGAGTAAGGCCCAACCACTTTCAGAGACGTTTCAGCGTAAATGTGTGGGCAGGCATTGTGGGAGACCGAATCGTAGGCCCTTATTTCCTCCCTCGCATTAACGGCAGGAGTACCTAAGACTTTACGTAAAGTGAACCGTGTGCTGCACCGGACATTACCGCTGGAATACCATCGCGGTGGCGGTATGTACTATCAGCATGATGGTGCACCAGCGCACTTTTCTGCCGATGTGCGTGCGTACCTGGACAGGCAATACCCCGGCCGCTGGATCGGGCGGGGTGGGCCCGTGCCATGGCCGCCGCGCTCGCCGGACCTGACGCCATTGGACTTTTTTTTGTGGGGTAGGGTTAAAGACCTGGTGTACGGAAGATCAGGACACCGCATCCGAAACCTGAGAGAACTTAAAAGACGGATTCGTGCGGCATTTCAAGTGGTTAAAAGTGATAGAGACACATTATTACGTGTGCAGGGCTCCGAAGTGAGACGCGCGGCTTTGTGCGCTTCATTGAATGGGCGGCATTATCAGCAACTTTGTTAAGTGTGTGAAGTGTCGGACCCTCAGTGACGATAGTCTAATGAACTTGTAAGTAGGACACCTAATTCTTTCTGTAAATTGTAAATAGCTGATTCTAATTTTTAAACACGCCAAAGTAACTAACTGTTAACGATTTGAAACACAGTTTAACAGCGTAGGTATTTTCGTGGTTTGTTTTGCTTTTGTGTCGTACTTAGTTTCCTATTGCATACAATTTATTGTTCAATCTAAGCAGTTGATTACTTTGACAGTCCAAAGCCTGTAAGTGTGATGGGAAATTAGAATCAACTTAAATGAAACATAACATAAAACAGCTGTTTTTGTGCCGTGGACGTAGGTACCTAACGTTCGGGCGGGGCGCGCGCCATGCACGAGTTAGTGTACAGTCCATTACAGGCAACCGTAGTACTTTGTGTTAAAAATGACCCTGTTTCGGTACGACACAGAACTAAAGCGAGATTTATCTTCATTTGTCGGATAAGGTTCTCTTAGGAGAACAGAATATCGCTGAAAATTTTGAAACAAAGAAGTAATTCACCGCAGCACCCGTAAAGTACATTCCAACCTCATTTGTGAATGACCGTAACAGTTCATACCCGACCAAATTAGAAAGACTAATGGCGCGAAAGAAATTTCGTACATTCATAGGCAACTTTGTTTTGTCGCATAGTACTTGTAATGAATGAATTTATCAGGGTGTGATAGAAAAGGATAGGTAAACATAAAGTAAACAAGATGTCTTTGTGTGCGTGTAGGTATGTTTATGTGCGTAGAAGCGAGCACAGAAGTAATAACAAACTAGAATTGGCATGCGTAGTTGTGCACTTACGGTAAATTATGTTTTTTTTTTTACTTTTCAACCATCATATCTTTGGCAAAGTTATTCAGTTTCACGGGCCGGTTCACCCCTTAAAATATTTGCAGCTAATTTTTTTACATCCGTATATATAAAAAGGATTTCGTTCGCACTTACCTACTTCTTATTACATCGCGGTTTCGCGACCGTTTCGGTCCAGTCGGTGGCCTTTGTCAGCCGGAGTGCTCAGATAAAACACGAATATTTGAAAATTTACTCTATAAATATTTGTGTCTGGTGGAAATCGAACCCACGAGCCTCGGCGTAGAAGACAGGGGTACTAACCACAACGTCATCGGGATAGTCGAAGTTATTATGTATGACTTGTTGTGCAGATGGTTTTTTAGTAAATTCCCTTACATAATATCCTATGATACTTAATTATCAGTAAATAGTAGGTAGGTATTGCATTGATTGTACCTACATAATTGAATTATCTGGTCTTTGGGGAAAGAAATTAATATTTTGGTTAATTTAGGGTAACTTATGCAACATTTAAAATGATGTTATTGCGCCAATATTTCTATTTACTACAAAATCCTATTCTTGAGAACTAAGTTGCTTTTGAAAATGCAATAATATGACACAATATTGAGTAGACTGATGTAATTAATGGAAAGGTTAAGTATCGATATTGTCGATTCCAACACTAGCTTGATTTGACAGCTTTACCTCTCCCCCCGCAAAAAATGGCAGAAATATTTGTATAGAGTAAAGTAGCTATACCCACTCCCTTCGGGGCCGGAACGGGACGGAAGATCGAGTTGCTCGAAGGCTATCAATGATAATTCAGGTGCCAAAGGATACGTGAGTTACGAGGTTCTAAACATTGACATCTATTTGTATACGACACTGTAATCATAAAAATGAATGTAGGTACTACTGTTATAAAGTTTGTTTTACACAACTCTGACAAACCTTGCACTGAAGTCTCAATCTTAATCGCACAATGACATAAGTATGCAGGGTAGAGTTGCCTAAAAAATAAAACCATTTGCTAGAAATCTTGACACTACAGTATACAGGTAAGGGACGGTGTGCCGAAAACTATGCTGGCGTGATCAGACCATGAATCAGAACAACAGAAAAATTTTTCGACCTCCCATACAAAATTCGCGATCACTGGCTGACTTTGTATGGGAAGAAAAATTTTTTTTTTTTTTACCACCTTAAGTTTAATGGGGAAAGTTGTTCAGTTTCACGGTCTGAGCACGCCTGCAAAATTTTCGTTACACCGTCCCTTACACCTATATTATGCAATGCACCTCCATTCTACATCAACAGAACAAGAAACTACCAGGCTCGCAGCACCGTCCAGGTGTTCGTTTGACAAACTGGGTCCCGCGACAGCTGGAACGCAGCCAACGCGCAATAATCTGTACCGGGTTCTATTATTGCAGACCTTGTTAGCGAGCAGTCAGCTAAACCACAACCTCCGGCAGCGTTTGATTCATTTGGATTTTAGGCGTATTTTATTTTTAGCAAAAGATTTTGCTGTGTTGTATTGAAAGATGGTTCCATGCTTCGTAAAGCACCTTAGATCACGATTTTTATAGAACGGTTGCCAGCAACCTCAGATGCCTTAGGAAAGTTGTTAGACCACCTTGTAGGAGGCCTTCGCACACCGATGGCTTAACGCGTCCTCCAAATTACGGAACCATCTTACTTTTCGGACAATCATGTGGTTCAACCAGACTGGGAACAAATTCACAAAGTGATCTTCATACTCTTACGTCTGACTGTTTACACAGGAACAAACGGTTTAACGAACCATCTCTTTATGGATCAAGGTGTAAAAATTGACATAAGGTAAGTTTAGTAGGTACAAACCCAATCTAGCCAAAACTAAATAAAAACTGGAATTAAGGCACTGATCAGTGATCATGATCACTGAACGTAAAGCAAACACTTTATGATAAAATCAACAGGTTGTATTTATTGAAAGGTTCATATTATAACTTCAAAGCCAAATTGGAGTACCTGAAACTGGTATTCCTAGAATACACAAAATGAATATTGTAAGTAATTGGCTGGCAACACGATTGTGGAAAATTTTCATCTATCAGTATTTTCCTTGTGTGAGTACCTAAATATTACGATTTGTATATTTAACCTTCCCTAAAAACATCAGAGTCATACAATATTTCAGAGTAATTGAGGACGATATGTATTTTTTATTGCTCTCAGAATTCCTCCATCTTTCCCCCCATTGAATATGTTTCCGAGTACCAGGAGCGCATGAAGCGTAAAGAGTTGGTTCCTGACAAACACATCATCATTTGTCTCCATTATTCTTGTGCCGAACTCGCACAAAGTCGCCTCCTCGCGAGCGTCGCGAAAGTGGGGCGCCCTAAAAACGACATCAATTCCTTACATATGCTTAGAAAACTTTCAGCTGAACCGCTGTAACTCAGCCATGGAACATAAAGCTACATAAATTGCGGTAAATAAAGAATAATAAAGGCCCCGCGCGCTACAAATGGCGGGAATACAAAAAAAACGGTGAAATATGATTGGAATAATTCGCGCTGCGGAATTTAAATTCGCGCCATCTTCACTGAAGGATAACGGAAATTGATTGTATTCGTAAACGTAAAGAATTTCATAACGAAGATGCGATTGCGTATTTATTTTATTTCTTAAATTACCGTAACCATAACAAAACAGTTGCTTTGCCCATTTCGACCATATTTTGAACTTGTTTCATTGCGTTGTATGATTTTTACGAAATGTATGCTGATCTAAATATGATTTTGAGCTGTATTAAACTGTATTTAAAACTAAGCTAGATTGATTCAAAGGTAGGAACTAACACGGTCATCTGATGCACAAAAGTGGCGCCCGAACTGGGGCGCATGGATATTTGGCGCCCAGCAAGGGGCGGCTATCAAACACATCTGTGGCGCGCGACCGAAGTTTGATAGATCGTCTCATCTCTACACCTTTATCCGGAACGTCGTTCGAGCAATTTGAACTTTAACCGTTTGGCATAAGAGATGAGCAGTAAAAGCCGGCTGTGTTGCCAGACGGCGTTTCATTATACTTTGTTGGAAGTGATACTGTTTACAAGACAAAGTTGGCGATCCCTGAATTGTTCAGGTAGTGAGGACCAAAATTTTGAATAAATTACAGTAACTTTTGAAGCTCGACTCTATTTAGGTTATGCTTTTCTGTAATCAGAAAGACAACTTTAAGATTGCACTTTAGTATAATTTTCTGTGGCTGCAATTAGATCGCGTGCGTACTGTAGATAAATTGATTGAATAATATACAGATTGAATTAAAAACTGTCAAATATTCAGTATTCTTTTATATTTATTAAACTAAATTAGTAATAAGTACAGTAATTACTGGTACATTGTTTTGATCTGACCTAGAACTAACTGTTCTGATGTTCTCAATTGATTTGTCTGACAATAACATCATGTAGAGGGAGCTGAGCTATGTTGAAAAAACGTTTCTTCATCCAAAAAGTCTGTATCACTTTATAAATTACTCTTTAATTTACGTTTATTAAATTATTCAACGTTATTAAATGATTATCTGATTATTAACAACGTTTTTTAAATGATTATCTGATTATTAACTTAAATGACACTTAATAAAGGCGACTTTATTTAAAAACAAATCAATTGAACAGTACGTAATTAACGAACGTTGGAAATGTATGGTTGCCGCCGCCGCCAGCCATATTGAACTATGTTGATTGGTTGGTAAAAGGTCAAATTTTCAAATCACCAGAAGATGGTTTGACATTAAGAGGCTTACTCAAAACTGTCAATATAAAAAGAAAAATATATTTAACCTATTTAACGTCAATTCTGTCCTATTCTCTTTTTGTATCTGGCAACTCAGATTAGAAGAAGGGTTGACGAATGGTTTATTGTTCGGGATTAAATTGCGAAAGGGTTTATATTAAGACATTTGTGCGATTGTTACACATTTCAGATCAGTTTACTACCTGTAGTAACAACGGTAGTAACAATATGGCGATACAGGTGGTTTAATGTGTGTTGTAAATATATTTGTTACTGAACACAAGTGTTATTGTTCTGTATCAAAGTTAGCGGTGCATTTTAAACATATTGTACGCTCTGACATTAGATTTCTTCAAATCTTTCATCGACACAGAAAAACACAGGCTACCTATTATTCATCAATATGATCTATGCCATGAATATCTATCTATCTATGGAAAATTACTATTAAATTGTGGTGGGGTCACTCACAAATTTGATATTTATCACTTTTTAAATTTGTTCTTAGTCTTGGAAGGTCTTGGCATTACAATGCCCTAAATTGCAGGCTGAACCACCTACCTGATTGTCCGATAAAGCAAGATGGTTGAACGCTTCGGAGGGCACGTCAAGCCGTCGGTCCCGGTTGCTGTCTATGATTACTTAGACCGCGGTTGTTACAAAACCTTTTCAGAGTCCTACTACTGGAAGTAGCCGGTTGAAAAACTCCGACACCAGGATACATCAGGTCGTTGGACGATTCGGTATCCCGAAAAAGAAGACCATTAATAAATGTAAACAAAACACACCTACTTACCTGCTAAACGTTGTATTTTCCTCCATAAATAGCACTACCTACTCTCGTAAGCTCAAGTTACTTATTCTCGGAAGTGAAACTTCTTACGACTTGCGCTTGATCAAGCTAATGGGGATGTTTCTTCATCAGCTCAGATTTCTCAACCAGGAAGCGTTACCTAATAGTCTACTTACCTATTTATTAGCTAACGTGTACTTAAGGTCGAAGCTTTACATAGATAAGATACTCGATATATTAGTTAGCGTGGATGCATGTCTATAATGAAGGCAATATTGCATTAACTCGAAAAAACTAAACTTACAGCACATTGTGTTATCCCGTCAGGAATGTGTAGTTCGCAATAAAACCCTCTAGGATTATCTCGTGTAGATATGTGATTATCCAGAGTAGTTACGTTCCTTGTGTAATGAATTATTACTCGTTTACCTACCTACACTTCCAGGCTAGGTGGATACTGAAGTGGCAAGCTGAGTGGTCTGGTTACATTTGTCGTAGAACCGACGGACGGTGAAAAAAGCGGGTTGTCGAGTAGAGGCTACGGCTCGGCAAGCTTGTCGTTGAACCACAGGTTGGACGCCCTCTGGCCAGATGGACCGATGACTTAAATAGAGCGGCCTATACCTATAGGTAAAATTCGATATGCATTGGGTCCTCCTCCTCACGTCGTATTCCTCATTACTGAGGGTCGTGATCCCCCCTTGGAATCATCTTCTGTCGGATTATGTTTCGCCATCTGCTTCTATCTTTGGCTACATGAAGCGCATCGTGGAGATGCAATTGGGTAGCTGGTTATAATAATGGCTAACAGGCTACGCAATGCAGATACGATCATCGTTTCTGTGGACTTGTAACTAAAACCCTTTGCAAATCCCAACCCGAACTACAAAAAACATACTATAGTGCACTGTACCAGTAGTGTTTTATACCGCTCCAGTTACTTTTATCATCACAGCTATCTGTCTCCATAAGCCGCGCATTGGCGATACATCACCGCTTAAGCCCCGCGAGTGGGAAGCGCCGTGTTCGCGACCGGCAATGGATTACGAAGTGATCTATATCTGCGACAACTGATGGATTGTATTGCATTGCAGTGATATGTACACTAATATTGTGAAGAGGACAGATTTGTCTGTTTGTATGTATGGCGAGAAACACACGGTAACGTTCGTTGGTGCGTCGTTTGTTCGATTTTCCACTTTACTTTCACACAAAAAAAAGCTTAATGACAATTATAATGACAGACGCATCCGTCGATGCAGCGTTGTGCGATGCCGTTTGACATAAAATGTACCTATTCTTAAGAAGGTAGGGTGGAGAATCGAATGAATGACGCACAAACGGACGCTACGTGAGTTTCTGATTTCCCGTCTTATAAATAAACTCCAAAACTACAGGGCAAAAGGTAGAACATCCCTGTGTGACATAGGCTACTTTTTACCACAAGTAAATATCTTGTTTCCACAGGAAAACGGTTAACAGTGGAAAAACCGCTGGACTGGAGGCAATATTACACCTTTGCGGCCAAACCTCTCAACCGATATTCCTGAAATTGTGCATTGAGATTGCTAGCACATCGGAGTTAAACATAGACTACCTACCCGGCATTTGAGGGTCTGGCCAGGAGCCTATCTAAACTATAAGAGGTACAAAAATGTCTCCATAGCAAAAGTTGTTCAGCATGATGGGTCTTTTCTTTGGCACATGGACAAACATCGAGTTCAAAAGGAGAACTTTTTACTACAGTACGGTCGTCCGAATAGGCCATATTTGGCAGCTGTCAAAATCACGTTAATGATATGACATAAGGTCTTTTTTTCTATGTTGACAAATATGGTCAATTCCAACTGATTTGAACGGTTGTACTTTAGGGGCAAAGTTCCGAGTACAGACGCTGATAGCAGACCCCCAACGATTTAAAACAAACATTCGAATATGGCCTTTATTTCTCAGTAGTTCAATTGGCAGTTAGTAGTCCCGTTAGTTAGCCGATTAATACTTCGGATCGTCATACCGGTACCAAATTTTAATATGTCAATAAACATGACATAAGCTCTAGAAAACCGCCGGGAGACAAGTTGATGAGGGCCTGTCTCCCGCAGAAATGACGTCATCAAGATGGCGGCCGCCGCATTTAGAAAACTGCAAATTGTTTGAAAACTATAAGTTGCATTGTCATGTGCATGGTATCAAATGAAAGCTAATTAATTGTTCTACATATTTGTCTTGAACTACGACCAGGTACATAGCATGATTTTGAAATTAAAAGACTTTATGTAAAAAAAAAAACAGTAAATAGTTTATTTGTATGGCTATAGAATTCAAAATATTCATTTTTAACAAAAGTGACATAGAAGAAAAGTAACGCTCAATGCAATAGCTAAAAAAATCTAAACGAACTTTATTGTTCGAATAAAGATACCTTAAGTTACACTGATTTGAGTACAACGCTGTCTCTTTCCGCGCCACTTCTATTTGTTGTATATGCACGTGTGTGGTGTGAATGAAAGGTAATTAATTGTTCTGCATTATTCTTCTGAAGCACAACCAGGTACATAGCATGGTTACAAAAATTTAAAAACTTTAAAAGCTATTTTTTGTCGGGTTATAGAAACTAAAATAATACTTACTTACTCCGCTGGTTCAGCGACCCGAAGTGGATCTTGGCCTCCGATGCAACTGCACGCCACACTTCCCTGTTCTGCGCAGTTTGCTTCCAATCAGGCTTTTGGAGTGTAGGTCCTTCAGAATTCCGTCAGTCCAGCGAAATCTAGGTCTTCCGACAGGAACTCCGATACAGGTTAGAGGGTTTGGAGGTCTAAAAATGCATTGAAAAGGCTGGGAAATTTGCGAATCCGAGCGAGACACACTAAAGAGGTGAGACTTAAGGCCGCTATAGAGCTTTTCACGAAGCCCATACAATTTTCCCTGCCAGACCTCTCGGAGCGTCATTTTGCGAAAAACATGGGGATGTTTGAAAATTTTTTACAGTGATATTATGAATAAAAATAAATATATTTTTCTGCAATTAGATTAAGTACATCTTCTTAAATAACATATTTTTTTTTAATCTTTACTACTGTTATTTTTTCATACAGAAGCCTTTATAATGGCGCATTATTTTGCAAAAAATCGTATATAAAAACGTGGTATTATTCTATATTTCTGAATAAAATTGTAAAATGTTCACTGTAGACTTTGTACTCAAATATATACTCTACTTTTTTGTATAATTGATATTTTTTTACAGTGAACCAAAACTCTAAAACTCACGCTTGATTTGAGGTCTTTTCCTGAATTTTGGTTTTGTCGCTTTAGATATCGCTGTTTATAACAGGTTTAAAACTAAAATGTTAATATTTACATTGTACATTTTTTAGATGAAGATATGCTTGATTAAATGTTCAAGTAACATATTATTTTTACATAACGGTTTTCGAGAAACTCGCATGTTTATAAAGCCAATATTTGCAAATTTGCTAGAAAAAATTGAATGCGCTCTTAAGATCTTAGGTTGAAAGAAACTACACTGAAAGAGAAAATGGTGGACACAATGATGCGAAATAGATGTAGAAGAAATCACAAAATCCTAGCGGAACAAGATAAAGAGTGGCAGGATAAATACGATAAATTGCACACAAGATGCAAGAATACAATAAGAAATGCAAAAGGACACTTCCTAGAACGCAGAGTTTGAGAAATAAAGACACCAATTAGATCAAGTGAAATTCGTAAATTTTATCAGGAAATAAGATTGGTCAAGAAAGGATACCAGCCCGTCGCTCAGTTTCTTGAAAATGACGAAGGAAATCTCGTTTCTGACCCGGAGAAGCTGAAAACTGAACGGTACAAATATTTTAAGGCCCTGCTAAATTGCTTGCTGGTAGATTTCAGTCTAAATTAGCGAGATATATGTGAAGCGGAAAGCTATTATGCACCTGAAGAACAACAAATGTCCAGGGATTGACGACATGCCGGTAGAACTGTGGAAGTATGGCAGAGAAGCACTACAGTCGCAAATGAGAATATTGATACTCTAGAAGGAAGAAAAACTGCCAAAAGAGTGGAATATGGGAGTTATCTACCCAATTCACAAAAGAAGCTCTTGAAATTAATTCTCCAACTATAATGGTACCTATAGCGCTACTCCTGACTGCCTACAAAGTACTGTCTTCTTGTCTCTCGGATACTTTTGAAGTGGACACAGGGCTCAAACAAGGAGACGCGCTATCACCTATGTTGTTTAACTTGATGCTCAAATACGTGGTCCAAAAAGTTCGTTGATGATGTGGAGTTAAACGGAACGCATAAAATAATAGGTTATGCCGACGGTCTGGCCCTAATAGGTAGAAGTGCTGCAGACGTGAGAGCAATGGCCAGTACACCGGAGGAAGAAGGAAGAAAAGTAAGTCCCACGGTAACCCATGACAAGACAGAGTACCTCCACATGAGAAGATTCAAGAGCGCCAAGACTAAGAGAAAGAACCTTATAGCCTACAAAACTTTTTTTGTTACACCTCCTACAAAGGGGTGAACAAATTTAAGTACGACGAAATCAACATTCGCGTCCAGAATGCCCCAAGGTACTCAGCAGCCCTGCACAATGTGTTGACATCGAAACTTGCAGGATAACAAGGGTTCGTATTTACAAGACCGTCATATGTCCTTACCTTAAGGCCTAATAATGTACGGAGGCGAAACATGGACGTTATCCTTGACGGAGTAAGAAAAGCTCTTAATTAGGAAAACACTACGGAAAATCCTGGGACCAACTCAGAATGAGCATGAAACTTTTAGAAATAGAAAAACAGGAGATAGAGAAATCATCGCCCAACATCATCGGGGAGAGTGAAGCCGATAGGCTGCGCTGGCTGGCTTGGCCACGTCGAGCAGATGGAAGGGGTCGGCCGACGAGCAAGCGTCGTGTCGGACAACCTACGTATAAGTAGATATAGCTGGACTGACAAAATCTTATTTCCTGAAAATTTGCGATTTTCACTTGATCTAATTAGTGTCTTTATTTCTCCAATTTTGCGTTTTAGGTGGTGTTTTTTCGCATTTCTTATAGTATTCTTGCATCTTGTGTGCACTTTATCGTACCACTCTTTATCTTGTTCCGCTAGAATTTTGTGATTTCTCCTTTCTTCTACATCTATTTCGCATCATTGTGTCCATCATGTTCTCTTTGAGTGTCGTTTATTTCTCCATAAGATCTTAGTCTCACCTCTTTAATGCGTCTCATCGGGTCGTTGAACGACTCGGTGTCCCATACGAAGAGAGAGAGAACAAGTCTCGGGTTCGGAAATTTCCCAGCCTTTTTCAATGCATTTTAGACCTCCAAACCCTTTAACCTGTATCGGAGTTCCTGTCGAACGACCTAGATATCGCTGGACTGACCAAATTCTGAAGGACCTGCACTCACTCTAAAAGCCTGATTGGAAGCAAACTGCGCAGAACTCCAAAAGCCTGATGGGAAGTATAGCGTGCAGTTGCATCGGAGGCCAAAATCCACTTTAGGTCGCTGTGTCAGCGTAGTAAGTAAGTATTATTTGAGTTTCTATAACCCCATAAAAAATTGGTTGCAAAGTTCTTTTTTTAATATTAATTCTTTAACTATGCTATGTAGCTGGTTGTGCTTCAGAAGAATAATGCAGAACAATTAATTACCTTATATTTGACACCATACCCGTGCATGTACTACAAATAGTAGTGGCGCGGAAAGAGATAACGTTGTACTCAAATCAGTGTAACTTAAGTTCTCTTTATCCGAACAAGAAAGTGCTTTTAGATTTTTGTAACTATTGCATTGAACGTTACTTTTCTTCTATATCACTTTTGTTAAAAATGATTATTTTGAATTCTATAGCCACACAAATAAACTATTTGCTGTTTTTTTTTTACATAACGTCTTTTAATTTCGAAATCATGCTATGTACCTGGTCGTAGTTCAAGACAAATGTGTAAAACAATTAATTAGCTTTCATTTGATACCATGCACATGACAATGTAACTTAAAGTTTTCAAACAATTTGCAGTTTTCTAAATGCAGCGGCCGCCATCTTGATGACGTCATTTCTGCGGGAGACAGGCCCTCATCAGCTTGTCTCCCGGCGGTTTTCTAGAGCTTATGTCATGTTTATTGACATACTAAAATTTGGTACCGGTATGACGATCCGAAGTATTTTGACTAAATTCGGGATTAACTTACGCCGCTATAGATTCTGTTTATCCGTTCCGACACAGAAATGCTCAAGTCAGACTTGATGAAAAAGAAAAAAGCAATAGCTTGCTTTCTGATTTACGCTGAGATTTGAACTCGAGTCCTCAGGTGTCACGAGCGCTCAGCAGGCCGCTAGGCCAATTGACCTGACGTAAGGGGTCGTGAATTTTTGCATAGCGTTCTTCCCCGACTTATTTTGCGTCTCAAGTAATGTTTCAATGATGTGGGTATATTCAGAGTTTTTGATGCGTTAAGACTACTTTAGCTATTAAACCAGACTGAATACCGTGCACTGTCCGGCATACATTGCTGGTAATCTTTACAATAAACTCACTCCGGACACAGATTAACGAATAGTTAAGATAACCAGCCAGCAATGTATGCAGGACCTATAGTGTAATAGTTACTTTTAAAAACGATAAACTAAAATGATCAGTCTACGTTTCGACAGTGACTACTTGAGCTGTATTTTTCATTTACTTACCTATTATTCAAATTCTAATTATTCTAACTGTTTATTGGTTTAACTTCTAAATCATGTCGCGTTTGACCGATTATCAAAAATATAAGATTATATTTTTGTATGAAGATAATATTCCCATCAAAAAGATTGCTCGTGAGCTCAATATAGCGGTAAGTAGTTTCTAATTATGAAAACCGTTATTTATCATTCATTATCATATTCTTTGTTTGCTATTGTGATCTACCTTGTGCGTTTATTTAAAAATGGGAAAGTTTATAAGTAAGGTGATAGATTACATTATTTATGTGTCCATCCTTTTTTACAGAGAAATACCGTAAAGCTTTGGATACGCCGTTACGGTGAAACAGGAGTGTGCAGCGAAACCGTACTGGTCCAAAACCCATAATGTTTACTGATCAATCGGAGCGGCATCGGGCTATTGTTGCACAGCATCAGGAGCACCCATTTGCAACTACACGATCCACTGCAGTAAGCCATGGAGTTTCTGTGCAAACAGTTAGACATCATTTGCATGCCGCTGGATTTAAAACATATAAACCAGCCCGGAAGATTAAGTTATCACCTGCACACCGCCAAGCAAGAGTTAGATTTGCACAAACGTATCAGAATTTTGATTGGATTAATAACGTCGTGATTTTCACAGACGAGAAGGTATTTAAATCAGACAAAGACGGAAAACAAATCTTATGGCGAAAGAAAGGTCAACGATATGAAGAATCTTGCATGTTACCTTGTAGAACGAGCGGGAGGATTTCTTTAGGCTATTGGGGCTGGATGTCGTCCATGGGACCTGGTGAGCTGATAGAGGTGGGTGCTCACTTTAATAGCCGTGAATATATAGAAATACTCAGGGATGTTATGTTGCCATCAGTGCGTATTGCCTACCCAACTCAAGAAATTTATTTTGTCCAAGATAATTGCTCTATACATCGTGCACACATTGTTCGTCAATGGTTAGAGGAGCAGGAAGGCATTCATGTAATAGATTGGCCATCCAAAAGTCCCGATCTCAACCCCATAGAAAATTTATGGGGTCTGATGACCTAATTGGGACCCTACTGAAGTAAGAAATAAAGAAAATTTGGCTGCAGTCGTAACATCGACCTGGGATTTCATGAGAGGACGTGATCACTGCTGGAACATGGTGAATGGTATGCCTGGTCGTCTGGAGCAAATCGTCGATAAAGCAGGTGGATCACTACGATATTAACCCCACCCTGGTGGCGTTTGATTTATCAAAGTGGTTTATATTTCTTTTACCGAATTTCCCCTCAAGCCTCTATGTTTTTGATTGTTTGATGTAAATACCTACTCACAAAATCTATTAAACTTGTTTAACATAAGTAATGTTAGCTAGCAGTGATGTTATTGTTACGTTATGACATATGACATGTTAATTCACTGCAGTCTGCATAATATTATTAGATGTAAACAAGGTTTTAATGAGGTAGATTCATTTTATCAAGTATCGTTAGAAAAGGTCAACTATTTATAACGCAACCATAAAATAACGTTAATCATAGTATTTCTATTAGGCATATGAAGTAAGTAGGTATTTACCTTTTAACTATACGTATCTGTTTATTTTGGTAATAAACTGTTTTTACAAGATCTTTTGATTGTTTTGCTTATTTTATTGCCCCAAAATGTGCGGTAAAAGAATGGCTATGGCAAAGTAAGGCACTTCTGTCCTCAGTAGGTAATAAAAGATGTCAAAAATCTATGATGAAATGTATAGTTCACTTTTTCCCACGCCTATTCTTTAACCGCACAGACTTATCGTATCATATCACCTTAATCATCCCACCAACATCCCACAAACACTTATTATAATAAAAACAAAAACTAAAATTAAGCAATCGTGGTGAGTATCGAACCATGGTGTCAGTTCACTATTTTCCTCTCCGCAAGTAGTCCACTACTCTGACCACTACACCACATTAACATGCTCAAAACTTGTGAAATTAAGGGATACTTTATAGACTTACCATTTGTGAACAAGTATGCTAGGTTAATATCACCCGTATATTCACAACATAAGATGTATTATCCGTCCATGCTATAAGCAAGCATTACTCATGGTTCAGTGGCGCCCTCTTCTGTTTATTTCTTAATTCAAACCACTCTTATACCCGCAATTCATTATATTCTTTGTTACAATAGCAGTAAGAACGAAATTACCTACGAACCTACCAATTTTGTAAGGGGGGTCAGATAACTGATATAGCCGTCTGTACTACGAGGAAACAAGTAGCAGTGGGTGAAACTGCTGGGCGGGTTGCTAGTCTATAAGTCTGGATGGTTTAAAGATGATTGAGAATTTTATGTTTTGTGTAATGAAACGGGCCATCCGTTATAACTACTCTGCTATTGGAAAATTAAAGTCCGATTCGAGAATATTCTTATAGATAAGCTCTGCGAAACATCAGGTACTTTGTTTGTTTAACTCTGCTAGAAAGTTTAAAGTCGAATAAAATATTCATTGCACCAGCTATAAAAAAACACGAGTGATAATTCGTAAAACAATTCATTGTTATGATGTGCAACAAATTGCGCGCAACATGCAATGCGCTACATATACGGGGGATTACGTTTGACGTTTACGAGGCAATAAATTCAGCATCGCCCCGTATTTAGGGAGTGCATTACCTGCATTTCCCAAGCGCCCCAAGCTTTTGCGCCCCGACGCCCCGATGTGGTGTGTTCCTAGTTGCGCTAGTAAAGTAGTGGATTTTATTTTCGTTGGGTTTATAGAGATAGTTCGAGCGTTTCAAACTGTTTTAAAACTTCTTGATGTTGAGGATTTTTGAACCGAAGCCCATATTGAGAATGATTGTTCCGCAACCTATAAGTACCTATTAGGTTGTGCTAAGTATTGTACCTTTACAGCCACAACAGTCCACTACTGGACATGGACCTCCTCTTCTCGGAGAGTGTTGCGGATTAGCGAGCGCAGTGTAAGTTGTTTTATTACAAGGAACGCTGCTGCCCATTCCCTGGATCATTAGGTAACCCGTAGTCGCTTTTTACGACACTCACGGGTAAAAATGGGGTGATGCTATTCTAAACCGGCATCACATGGCAAATCTGATTGACAATAATGATTTTTCAACAATCATCAAGGAAATGTGAAAAGTAATGAAACGATGCTACCTATTCCATTACTAGCAGAAAGCAAATAATGTTGCCTAGGTTTGTCTGATTTATTCACTTGCATAAATATAACAATACTTTAGAGAAGTTGTTCGGTGCAACCGAACACCTTTGTCACGCGGCTCGATGCCGCCGATTATACATAATTACTTTTTAGCTTTTAGTGCATTTTTCGGCCTTGTCCAAGCCGGGCGTGCATTCATAACATTTAACATTGTAATTAACATTTGGGTGAAAATAAACAGTTAAAACCATCCCAGTGCGTTCAACATTTAACAAACAACACAAACCACACAACCACCCCTAACATTGGTCCTTCGAGCCGGATAATATAATAAATATATAATAATCAATGTACATCGAAGCAAACTTGTAGAAAAGCGGGGTGCTACAAGAAACATAACACCATCCTACATGATGCAATAATGAAGCCACCAACGAGCGGCGTAACTACGTCCGACGAACAAAATACTCACATTTCAAAAGAAAATGGTCAACAAACCTTGTTGGCAACTGCATTGATACGTGTAAAGGGAGCTGATGGTACCTACCATAACATGAGAGCAATGATTGACCCGGGAAGTATGGTCAATTTGATATCAGTCAAGGCGGCGCAACAGTTAAAGATAAAAAGAGAGAGATGTAGTGGAACAATTATCGGAGTAGGAGGAAAGGAAAACAGTGGGAAGGGAAAGATGAACATACAATGCCACTCTATCTACAAAGATTACTTTTTTAATACGGAAGTAACCATCATGACAAATCTTGTTGGAAACTTACCTATCTTAACATTTGATAAACCAGACTGGAGCGTACTGGAAAACAAACAACTTGCTGACCCAGAGTTTTACGTAAGCCGACCTATAGACATATTACTGGGAGCAGGAATATACGCAGAAATTATAGAAAAAGGAATGATAAAAGGCGAACAATGGACTCAGCCAAGTTTACAGAATACATTGCTGGGTTGGATTGTGTTTGGAGGGGCAAAAACAAACGATAACTATTGCAACGTCGTAGTTCACAACATTGAAGACATCAAAAAGTTCTGGGAAGTTGAGGAGATTAGTGAAGAATCAAATCTATCAGTGGAAGACCAGCAATGTATAACAACTTACAATGAAACAACGAAGAGAAACGAAGACGGAAGCTATGTTGTCAGATTACCTCTAAAGGACGATATTGAGGAAAAATTGGGCTCATCAAAACAAATAGCTTTAGCTCAGTTCAAAAGTTTGGAGAAGAAATTTCAACGTCAGCCAAAATACGCAAGTGATTATAAAATCTTTATGAATGAATACAAAACAATGAAACATATGTCGCCGGCGTGCGGAAACGAGACACCTGAGTACTATGGAACGCATCACGGCGTCGTACGAACTGATGCTTTAACAACACAACATAGAGTCGTGTTTAACTTCTCACAAATATCAAACTCTGGACTTAGCCTCAATGATTTGATGCACACGGGTCCTAATTTACAAATAAATATTCAGATGTTGTTGCTTAAATGGAGACAATTTCGCTATGCATTTACGGCTGACATAGAGAAGATGTTCAGGATGATTTGGATCCATGAAGAAGACCAAAAATATCAAACAATATTTTGGCGAGATGCAATGAATAACCCAATACAAACCTATCATCTGCGAACTGTAACATACGGGACTCGAGCAGCGCCATTTCTGGCAATGATGACGTTGCGAAAGTTAGCCGCAGACGAAAGATCAGATTTTCCTGAAGCATCTAAGGTTGTCGAGACAGCTTTTTACATGGATGACCTGGTGCATGGAAGCGACAATATTGAAGAAGGGAAGAAACTTATTTCCGACTTGGATTTACTTATGAAAAGGGGACGTTTTAATCTCAGAAAATGGTCATCCAATGAATCAAAACTATTAGAAGACATCAAAACACAACGAAACAAATCAGATGATACAACATTTAACTTCAAAACAGACAACATATCAAAAACATTGGGATTATGCTGGAATTCTACCAATGATACATTCACATTCCAATGCAACATACAAGACAACAAAACAAAATTAACCAAACGATGCCTTCTCTCCGAGATATCGAAACTATTTGATCCCTTGGGATGGTTGGCACCACTTACGACAAAACTAAAACTATTATTTCAAAAACTATGGAAGAATAACATGAAATGGGACGATGAAGTATCCGATGACGTAAGCAAAGAATGGTTGAAGATAAAAGCGGAACTTTGCATTGTGAATCAATATGAAATACCGAGATGGATCTTATGTAACAAGAATGACGTCATTGAACTGCATGGCTTCTGTGATGCCTCGCTTGATGCTTACGCAGCAGTTATCTACGCAAAAGCCAAGGGTCAGAAAAACGCAGTGCTAGTCGCCGCCAAAACGAAACTTGTGCCTCACAGAAAAGCTATAACATTACCGAGGTTGGAGCTCAGTGGAGCATACCTTTTATCAAAACTTATGAAGAAAACAAAGGAAGCGCTATCACAACATGAAATCGAGATGTACGGTTGGTGCGACTCTCAAGTTGCATTAGCTTGGTTACAAGGGGAACCAAACAAGTGGCGGCCATTTGTGGCAAACAGAGTACAGAAAACTATACAAGAAATGCCAAGTCAGTGTTGGCGTTACGTTCGATCGACAGAGAATCCTGCTGACGCAGCAAGCCGAGGGCAATACGCGCAGCAACTAAAAAACAACACACTTTGGTGGCAGGCACCATCGTGGCTTTCAACATTTGACGGGAAGACGCAAGAAAAACAAACATTCACAACAAATGAAGAGGAGAAACAAAAACAAAAACAAACAAATGTGGTACAGGAACAAGAAAACATTATAGATAACTTATTGAACAAATACAGTACGATCAACAAAGTAACAAGAGTAGTGGCATGGCTGTTGCGGACATTTGCACCAAGGCGCAAACAATTGCCTAACTTTCTCACATTACATGAACTGTCCGCTGCAAAACAGCTGATTATAAAACACGTGCAACAAAATGAGTTCAGAGCGGAAATCGAACAATTGCAAAAATATGGTAAAGTGGAGACAAAAAGCCAGCTACGGAACTTAAATCCTGTCATTAGTGAGTCTGGACTACTTCGAGTTGGTGGGCGTTTGGAAAACGCAAACTTGAACCTGGAAATGAGACATCCAAAAATAATACCTCGAGATAGTCGCCTAGCAGAGTTGTTAATCGACGAGGCGCACAAACTTACCTTCCACGGCGGTCCTCGTCTAACTACGGCTAATCTCAGACTGCAGTATTGGATCCCTGGTGGCAACAAAGCAGTGAAGAAACAGCTGCGCAACTGTGTAACCTGTAGAAAAAATAATCCGACGAAAACTTACCAACAGGTGGCTGACTTACCAGAAGCCCGCACCGAGCCCACTGCGCCTTTCTACCATACCGGGGTGGACTATAGCGGATTTTACAACATTAAACTAAACAAAACAAGAAATGCAAGGTCCACAAAAGGATATGTGGCCCTATTCATATGTATGGTAACAAAAGCTATACATTTGGAGCTTGTGACGGAGCTTACCAGTTCAGCGTTCCTGGCAGCCCTACGCAGAATGACGTCACGGCGTGGGACGCCCGGACACATGTATAGTGACTGCGGAACAAACTTTGTCGGCGCGAACCGAATTATACAAGAAGAGTATGAAAACTTGAAGCAATCATTTGACGATAACTTTATGGGTGAAGTTGCCAGTATGAAAATTGAATGGCATTTTAATGCACCTTCATGGCCCAGTGCTGGGGGTCTCTGGGAGCGTGCTGTACGAAGTCTCAAATTTCACTTGAAAAGGGTGGTTGGAGATCAACGTCTAACATTCGAGGAATTTACAACGATTTTGGCACAAGTGGAGGCGTGCCTGAACTCAAGGCCGCTGTGTGCCATGACTGAAGATGTGGAAGACCTTGACTACTTAACACCGGCACATTTTTTGACTGGGAGAGCTGACGGAACAGTAATCGAAACAACCGAAGACGCTAGAACAAGGTGGCACCTAATACAACAACTTTTTCAACAAATATGGAAGAGATGGAAGCAAGAATACTTAACACTACTAAACGCAAGAAACAAGTGGTTGACGCCGCAAAGAAACATACAAGAAGGAGATCTCGTAACAATACAAGATGAGAATTTACCCGCCGGAAAGTGGCCCATGGCAAGGGTTATTAAACTGCATCCTGGACGCGATGGACTCGTCCGTGTCGTGACACTGAAAACATCAAACGGATTGATAAAACGACCCATAGTAAAGCTATGCATTTTGCCACTGAAACCAACAGACACAGAAACGCGTGAGAAGAAAAGAGACAGCACTACAAAGGCACATAATACAAAAAATGCGTCGCACTCAAGCCTATACTCAATAGTCATGGCTATTTTATTCTTTATGTCACTGGTATCAAATTCGCATGCTTACCTAACAAGGATAAGTGACAATCAAACATTATACTTCGATCCCGTCGCAAAAATGCAGCTTCTCAGAGATCACTGGACCTTGGTGGCATACTACAACATGTTTCCCTACTGGGAGGGAAAAACTGCGCTAGATAAAACATTAACATATTTAGAAAAAACATGCAACAAGTTGGAAGCAAACGATAAATGTAATATGATTACGCCGCAGCTACGACACGAGTACAACGAGTTAGAATACTACAACCAGCTGTTGCTGACGCAACATTTCACCGAGCATTCCAGACAGCGGCGTGGCCTTATCAATGGAGTAGGCTACCTAGCCAATAGCCTATTCGGAGTATTGGATCAACGCTTCGCAGAACAATACGCACGAGATATTGCGCTGATTAAGCAAGATCAAGCACATCTAAAAAACTTATGGACGAACCAAACATCAGTCGTAGAGTTGGAGGATAATCTGGTGAAAAGAATGGAAGAAATTACATCTAAACAACATAAACTTGTAAACAAACATCTTATCAGTCTCGATAAGGCTGTGAATACACTACAAGACACATTGAATATTGTAAACATTGAACAAGACATTACCCTAACCGCTATGTCAGCAAATAGTCTGTTACAAAAGTTGAAAACTATTCAGAAAATGGTTTTGGACACACTATCTGATATCTATCAAGGACAGTTTAACCTGCACCTGCTGACACCGCAACAATTGCAAAATCAACTCAACATAATTTCCGGTCTATTGACTTCAGATATCACATTACCAATTGAGAACACCTACAAAGACTTCTACAAGATATACAAACTTTTGAAGATAAGAGCACGAATGACAGAAGATTACTTTATGTTTGAAATTAAGATACCACTCATGAGCCGAGATGTCTATGACTTATACCACGTCATATCAATTCCGAAGCCGTATGGAAAACAAACAATATCTATAACTCCAACTTCAGAGTTTGTGGGTATCAATTTACAAAAAGACAGCTATCTTCCACTCACTCAGGAAAACTTACACCAATGTGTTAGAAGAGACAGTTCAACATATTTATGTGACTCACAGACTCCAATATTCAAGATTAATACGGCTTCTTAGCCTAGAGCTTGTATGAAGGTACGGTCCCATCCGGAAGATGGCGTGAAACTTGGCATGCACGTAGCTTTGACACGTATAATTAATAATTTCGGGGGGGACAGGCTGTCAAATGAATGTTTCCCCCCCTCCCCTCCCCTTTTGTGTCCCTAATTTCAGTTATTTTGCTTTAATTCGAAAACGGTTAAAGTTACATGAAAATTTCCAAAGAGTAAAATATTCTTCATTAAATTCTGCACCACCATTGTTTTTAAAGTACGTTAATAGGACTTATAGTTTACAAGTTATGCTTCTGTGAAATTCATCATTTTTTTGAAGTTGACCTCCAGCTCTGAATTAGCCATAAGTACTTTGTGACAGAATATTCTATAAAACTTGGTATTGGCGTTTGTTAGTTAAGTAGTCTTCAAAGGAAATCCATAGACACTACACTTCATTCGTGCCTGTGAGGGTGGGGGGAGGGGGGCAAAGTTTATTTTTTTGGAGCTGAACTTGAGGACTTCTGACTGCTAAGGTACATATGAAAGGATAACTTTGGTATCATTTTCGGGTAAACCAAGGACGAGGTATTTATTTTTGGGAAGGATATTGGTACCTCCCATACAAAAATATGTATATATTAGGCAAAACAGAAAAAAAACTACATTATTTTTCATTTAAACGCTGTTTTCTCCTTGACCTTGGGACATATTCATAAGAAAATAGCACATGCTGGAAGCCACACTCACCCAAATTACAAAACCATATTTGATTTTCGAAATAGTAAGAAAATGCTTAGCCTACAGGAGCCTAAACATTTTTACAAAGTTATGTTTGTAGCTGCTAAACTCTCAAGCTCATTGATTTTATATGCAAAAATAAGATTACCAACCGCAAAATCATATTTCTCAATTGTCGCTAAACCATACCAGATAGGGAAATGCCTTCATGGCAAAAGTTGTTCATAGTGATAGGTTGTCTTTGCTGGCATATAGAAATTGAGGATCTGGGTACCTGATGTGGAACATCAACAGTCCAGTTAAACTATGTAACAGGTGGGCTATTGATGTTCCACATCAGGTACTCAGATCCTCAATTCTATATGCCAACAAAGACAACTCATCATTATGAACAACTTTTGCTATGAAGGCATTTCCTATCTGTATGGTTTGGCGACAATTGAGAAATATGTTTTGCGGTTGGTAATCTTATTTTGCATATAAATCAATGAGCTTGAGAGTTTAGCAGCTACAAACATAACTTTGTAAAAATGTTTAGGCTCCTGTAGGCTAAGCATTTTCTTACTATTTCGAAAATCAAATATGGTTTTGTAATTTGGGTGAGCATGTGCTATTTTCTTGAATATGTCCCAAGGTCAGGAAAAACAGCGTTTAAATGAAAATAATGTAGTTTTTTCTGTTTTGCCTAATATATACATATTTTTGTATGGGAGGTACCAATATCCTTCCCAAAAATAATACCTCGTCCTTGAAAATGATACCAAAGTTATCCTTTCATATGTACCTTAGCAGTCAGAAGTCCTCAAGTTCAGCTCCAAAAATAAACTTTGCCCCCTCCCCACCCTCACAGGCACGAATGAAGTGTAGTGTCTATGGATTTCCTTTGAAGACTACTTAACTAACAAACGCCAATACCAAGTTTTATAGAATATTCTGTCACAAAGTACTTATGGCTAATTCAGAGCTGGAGGTCAACTTCAAAAAAATTATGAAATTCACAGAAGCATAACTTGTAAACTATAAGTCCTATTAACGTACTTTAAAGACAATGGTGGTGCAGAATTTAATGAAGAATATTTTACTCTTTGGAAATTTTCATGTAACTTTAACCGTTTTCGAATTAAAGCAAAATAACTGAAATTAGGAACACAAAAGAGGGGGGGAGGGGGGGAAACATTCATTTGACAGCCTGTCCCCTCCGAAATTATTAATTATACGTGTCAAAGCTACGTGCATGCCAAGTTTCACGCCATCTTCCGGATGGGACTGTACTCACGATTAACAAGCCGTACTAGATGAAATCAGATAGAGACTTATGCATTTTGGATAAAAATAATGCCTGCAAGACGAGCATCGCCGCGTGCAAAAACAAGTTAATAAGCCTGATGCGATTAAATACATACTTATATTTTTGCTGCGAGCTCTGTCAATTGCGAATATTATGTGGCGCTCAAGTTACCGCATACCAGATGACGCGGTCTAACATCATAACTATAGAAGAGGGATGCGTAATTAAATCTGATGATTTTACGATTTATGGACATAAACAACAACAGAGTAAAATAAACGTTACATACGACATACTGAAGACTGAGGTAGCACCAATAAACCACATAATAAATATAACAATAAATAACGAATTAGAAGACGAAGAGATCAACAAAACGGAGGCGGAGCGCAAGCAGTTGCATAAAGAAATAGAACTGAAACTGAAACAGATGCGACAGGACGAGATTTTTGAGAATGAAGGTCGAGTATCAGATCACGACATACACCATTATTCGGCAATCTACGGAATTGTGGGAATACTGCTACTGATTGGATTGTGGAGAGCGTGGCGTCGGGTTCGTAGAAGTTGGACTGCACCCTCGCCACCCCCGGCGACAATTGAGACTGCTCCTGTAGCCCAGCCTCGCAGACATACTCCTCAACAGCGTGACGTATCCATGGCTGAATGCGAGTTCGAGTTGAGGGAACAAACAGAAGCCAGTTTTTCGTAAATTAGTATTTAGTGGAGAAACTCCGTAAATAGTTTATTATTTTTCTAACATTTTGTAACATGAATGCACCCCCAGCCTCCGGTGGCGCTCCTGCGCCCCTCGGGAATATGTTCGGTGCAACCGAACACCTTTGTCACGCGGCTCGATGCCGCCGATTATACATAATTACTTTTTAGCTTTTAGTGCATTTTTCGGCCTTGTCCAAGCCGGGCGTGCATTCATAACATTTAACATTGTAATTAACATTTGGGTGAAAATAAACAGTTAAAACCATCCCAGTGCGTTCAACATTTAACAAACAACACAAACCACACAACCACCCCTAACAGAAGTGCACTATTGTACGAAATTTATATGTCTTCGGAGCAGTTGCGCATAAATGTCGCTTAGGAACATCACTGTACCGGAATGGAAACAATTTCACGTGGAACTATAAAACGAACTAGACAGAGAGCTGGCTACGACATAGAGCATACAATTGAATACGTCCTCGTAGCAGTTGCGCATAAATGTCGTTTAGGAACATCACTGCACCGGAATGGAAACAATTCCACGTGGAACTATAAAACGAACTAGACGGAGAGCTGGCTACGGCATAGAGCATACGATTGATTACGTCCTCGAAGCAGATGTGCATAAATGTCGCTTAGTAACATCACTGCATCGGAATGGAAACAATTCCACGTGGAACTATAAAAACTAGACGGAGAGCTGGCTACGACATAGAGCATACGATTGAATACGTCCTCGGAGAAGTTGCACATAAATGTCGCTTAGAAACATCACTGCACCGGAATGGAAACAATTCCACGTATAAAACAGAACCAACAAACGAGAAAGAGCGTCCGATTTGATAAGAAACAAAGTAACATATAATTGAATTGACCAATCTAAATGTCTGCTTGTAGGTTGGTAATGGAATCAAAGGCTATTTTACTTAGCCGGACAATTAAATCAGTATTATTTTTCCCAAAAATCGTGTGGAAATTTTGGTTTGTAGGACTTTTGCGGTCGAATGGTTATGAAACTGCTTGCAGCGTAAAGGTGTCAAGTTCTCTTCACGATCGGGGCAGGTTTTCGAATGATATGGATAACTTGATATTTGTGCATAATTTTGTGAATGCCAATGACACCCTTGACACCCTTATATGAGGATTCCTTGTTGGGACAATAGATGTGGTCGTGTTATTTTTTTATTCGCATGAATGATTCGCATGCGTGCTGTAGAGAGACTACCTACCTACATCGCGCACGACAAGACAAAGATGTGTCAAAACGTATGAAATTTATCAAAACAAGTGAAGACTTTTGAGCTTTTGGCAAAAGGGTGTAGAGAGAATCTATGTCACTGTTTGCATCCTAGCTATACTGGCACAGTTTTGTGACATCTAAAATATCTGACACATTTTTTTTTATCATATCGTAAGATTTCTAACCTAGTCATCTCTCCGGCTGAAGCGGGAAGGCACCCGGCCGTTTCGCCAATTCAGTTTTATTCGTTCTGCTTTATGTTTCAGTTAGACACGTGCTGTTGAGTTATGTCTGTAGGGGGCGCCTCAATCGCGGTGAGGGATATACCAGTTTGCAAATGATTATCTAGGGAGAGGGGTCCTGGTTATTACGCAATTATGATAATAGGCTTACCTCCCCAGGTGATGCCAAAGCTAGAAATAAATGGTACAATTCGTAGACGTTATTCATCATGCCGGAGGATGCCACAAAACTTAGACCATAGTTCAGTGTGTAAGTACCTACTATTGGGGTCTTAACGAGTCGTGTCGAGTTTTTTTATTAGTATGTAGCAAACTACGACCGAAATTACGCGACCGAAATTCGGCGGCTGAATTCAATATGAACGAGATTTCCTAAAAGAAAATTCAGAAATTGTGCATTAAAAATTTCTTTTTTTTACAATTAACTGACTATCAATAAATGGTTCATTGAATAAAAAATTCAATAGGTACATCTATTTGACGACAAAATTCTTCTCAAAAGGTAGTGCGACCCGCCTCTCTGTCACTATGAAAAATTCCTTCATATTGAAGCGTCTCACCGCGGCTAACAACCTCAAAGGCGTACAAAATACCTTACTATGCCATTTTGCGTATGATAAATAGTTCCCTTACAAAACGCCCTTTGGCGAGGTAATAGCGGTATACAGGGTATCATACAGGGTGTTATGATTATCGGTAAAAATGTGTGAGTTCAGCGCCAGTTACTACAACTGTTTTTGGAACAAATTGAGCCAAGCCGTGGTGGGATAGAACCTTCCCTTGGTCACGGTATGCTACTGGGCACTTCTACAGCTACGGTGAAATTTTCTCAACTCCGTGAACAATTTTTTTTATCACCTTTTCTGGTGTAAACAAGACTGAAAAATTGCCAAAAAATGTGTTTGATGAAATGGTGCTAATTTGCCACTAATTGCTTTACGAGAATCAGATTTAGAATTTGTATGGTCACGGAGTTGAGAAAATTGATCACGGAGTTGAGAATTTCCGAAATTTGTCAATTTTTTCAGGGTTTTCACAGATATATTAAGTAAAATAAATATTTAAAATATAGAAAAGGAACCATAAAATTAAGCCAAGTTACAAATAGCACATTTGCAAACACTTAGTTAATTGTTTTTTTTTTTTAATTTAAAGTAGATTATGTAATATCGTGAAGTTAACTGTCAGAAAACGGCAAATGTATATTCCAGTGCATTATTATACTATATAAACCATTGTTAGAATATCAAGTGCTAAAAAAACTTTAATTAGGTTTTAAAGTCTCAACTCCGTGTGCAATTTTCTCAACTCCGGATACAAAATGTGCACGGAGTTGAGGTTACGGAGTTGAGAAAATGTTGTACTATCAGGAAAATCTCATTTTCTTTTTAACTTGAGACAAACGTATTAACCCCTCTGTGCTTAAATTCAGGCGAAGTATATTTAGGCAAAGAATAAACTCATAAACATAAATAGTTTAGAAAATATTGACGATCCGGAGTTGAGAAAACACCCTGCACCAAAAATCGGCACCATATTCAACCTAGTGAAAATCGTAAAAATCTGTAAATTTACACAATTTCACTCAATTAGACCTCATGGGAACAATGCCTAGTTTACGTGAATCTATTGACAACATGCAAATTGTAAATATTTTATGAAATATTCAAATTAATATTAGAAACACTGAAAAAAGCTAACGCGTGGGACAAATTTTTGAATATCTGAAAGGATATCCAAATATACATTTATTGATTCAAAAGATTCAAAACTTTTATTTCCAAGTAGATTCACAAAGAATACTTTTAGAATGTCAATATTAAACAAATCAAATATAATAAAAGTAGGTACATATAAAATTCAAATTATGATTAAGACGAAGTTACAATTGATTATGACAATTTTATACTCCTTGTAAGTCCTGATTTGGTATTCAAAACAAGTGCGTGTTTCTTGTGCTGCGCTGGAATTTCAGAAGTCCACGCATTTTTGTCATTCATATAATCATCTAACTTATAATAAGCTTTATAACATAAAGTTTTCTTAATAACAGACTTAAATTTACTTTCTGATAGACTTAATATATCTTCCGGTATTTTGTTATAGTATCGTATACTTAGACCTTGAAATGAAGTCCTAACTTTGGCTAGTCTAAACTTAGGTTGATCTAATTCATTTCTACTCCTTGTATTGCGGTTATGCCTTTCATAATTTCTAGTGAAAGTATATATATTCTTTCTGACGTACATGATATTTTCGTAAATATATTGGCATGGTACGGTCAAAATATTAATTTCTTTAAACAGTTCTCTAAGGAGTCACGACTGCAAAGTTTATAAATTGCTCTAATGGCCCTTTTTTGAAGTACAAAAATTGTTTCAATATCAGCGGCGCGACCCCACAACAAAATTCCATAGGACATAATGCTGTGAAAATAACTAAAGTAAACAAGTCGTGCAGTTGCAATATCCGTAACTTCTCTAATTTTACGTACCGCATAGGCAGCCGAACTTAATCTTCCCGATAAAGATGTAATATGTGGACCCCATTGTAGCTTTGAGTCAAGAGTAATCCCTAAGAAAACTGTGCTGGTAGTAAATTCTAATTTTTCATTATTAAGTTGTACATAATTACTCGATGAATGTACTACATTTGGCAAAGTAAATAATACACATTTTGTTTTCTTCGCATTTAGAACTAAATTATTTGCAGTAAACCAACTATGAATTTGTCCAAGAGTGTGATTTACCTCGTCATAATTCTGTGCATGTCTATCAACCTTAAATATAAGGGATGTATCATCAGCAAATAATACAATCTTGGACAAGTTCTGTACCATGTAAGGCAAATCATTTATATAAATTAGAAATAAAAATGGTCCTAATATAGAGCCCTGAGGCACACCAATTTTAACACGAGACCCTGTGATTTGGCGCCATTTATTTGGACCTTTTGAGTTCTATTATCTAAATATGAATTCATCAGTTTTAGAGCCGTGTTTCGAATACCGTAATGGTCTAACTTTAGCAATAAAGTTTCATGATCTACGCAATCAAACGCTTTGGAAAGATCACAAAAAACACCAATGGCATCCTTTGATTCTTCCCAGGCATTAAATACATGTTTCATCAGAGCAACACCAGCATCTGTGGTACAACGTCCCTTTGTAAAACCGAATTGTTGGTTGTGTAACAAATTGTTTCTATTAAAATGGGACAGCATTTGATTGAGTATGATCTTCTCAAATACTTTGCTCAGAACTGGCAGAATAGATACAGGTCTATAGTTACTGGGATCTTGTCTGTCGCCAGCTTTAAACAGCGGAACTACCTTGCTATCTTTCATTAAATCGGGAAAGATGCCATGATCAATACAATCATTGAAGATATCAGCCAAATATGGCGCTAACAATTCAATCACTGATTTACAAACTTTAACTGACATGCCCCATAAATCTTCGGTGCTCTTAACCTTAATATCTTTAAAAGTTTTTAAAATACACTGTGGACTAACATGATGAAATTTTAATTCCGAATTGCAGACATCTACATTTTGTTTCAGTAAAATAGATGAAATTGAAATTGAAATTTTCATGAGCTACACCTTTTCACTATATTTCTCTCCATACGTGAACAGTAAAACATGAAACAAAACTGTGCAATTTATTATTTTACAAAACAAAATTCATTCAATTTCGGCAACGGGACAGGGATAAACTAACGAAATTTCACCAATTTCTTGACTTCAAAAATTATTTTTGTAAAAACGAATATAACTACGGAAAAAATTGTATGTTCTCCAACAAGTATATACATGAGGGAGTATGTGTATTTATTTTGGAATTTTTATCTAGTCCTGAAAGACGATTTATGAAGCCAGACAAAAAAAAAAACTGTTTCTGTAGAAATGCCCTACTGTCCCACTATGCTAACTTTTTTGAATACGTCAAAAAACAGAAAATATTTAAAGAAAGAAAAGTGTTTATTGAGTTGATTAAGAGAACATTTGAAGATGATTATTTAGCCTGGCTGGAGTACCACATGATTTAGGGTTTACAGATGTCAAACCAAAGGTGTTTATCAAGTGAAGTGTTATTATGATAACTATACTATTTTTATATAGTTACAAGTAAGTTGTATTATTTAGCATTGTGATTAGTTTTTCTCAATATTTTAGAGCATAAGTTTACCACACTTGAGTGCACGCAACTGCTTTAGGAGCTCTCTGTTTGATCTACCACGGTTGGCTGGTAAAGAATGCTGCGGGGCACTGGGCCCGCCATTTTTACATATTTTGTTCAATAAACCTTTATAAAATAATATTAATAGTTATGATAAGATTTGTAAGCCTTATTAACACCCTGTATACCGGGTTAGAGGGATAATGGTGGGATTATCGCTGCGACCTCGGGAAAATGATATTCCCGACGCTTTGTAGGATCCTTTAGGCTTGTTGTAAAAACATCATTTTTTAGAGCCATCAGGTCAAACTAATAAAAACGTTGAGAGTTGGTTAGCTCATTAGGTACTTAGCAGGCGTTTTGGGTTTCTCTTTTTCTTCGTTTGGTATACCAAGTCGCCCAACGACCTGATGAACCCTGGTGTCAAAGATTAGACAACCGCCTCCTACTACAAGTAGCAGCAGGCCTCTGCCGTTGCAGTGTTACTACCGCTGCGCCGTCTAAGTAATCGTAAACAGTAACCGAGATCAACGACTTAGCGTAGCCTCCGAAGCACGGACCCTCGAAACCGAAAGCTCCTTTCTGACAATCAGTTAGTTCTAACCACTGCTTTGGAAACAAATTCATAAAATAAAAGATATCAACTTTGTGAGTGACAAACCATGCATCGAACCAGGAACCTTCGCAGGCAGTCGCAATACCATTGACCCATATTGTTAATTTATTTTTGAGTAGTACCTACCCATAGTACTTAGAGAGTTGGTAGAGGGGTACGTATTAGAATGTCAAAAGTTATAAAAACTAAAGTAAAAATACCTAAGTTCAAAATACCTAAAATCTGAACATCTAATGGTTTTAAATACCTACGTTACTAATATCTACTTATAAATTACCTAAATTCAAAATGCTGATTTGACTAAATATCTAACTTTTAAAATACCTAATGGTTATTATTACACAAAACTTTGATATACCAACATTAGAAATACCAAGCGGTCAAAATACCTAAAATGGTGCCTCACTAATTGTGAGCCTTAGATCAACAAAAACTCAAGATGTAACCGTGTCGAAATTCTCCGAATCATACGTTTTCTGTAATATAGGATGAAATTTGACTAGTGACCGATAGCGAAAACTTAGAACCGGTTGGTGAAAATAAACAAATTTCCGCAAGGAACATGGGTCGAAATCAGAAAAAAAAATTGACCTCCCATAATAATTCAAATCAGCTGATCGGCAACTTTTGTAAGGGAGGCCCAAATTGTTTTTTCGTATTTCGACCTATGTTCCTTGGGGAAAGTTGTTCCTTATCACCTTCCCTATCAGCCAGTTCTGAGTTTTTGCTATCGGTCACTAGTTAAATTTCACCCGATATATGAATAGAGTTAGAATACGCGACATCCACTTTGTAACATACATGTAGAATTTCTGGATACATACATACTCTTGAAAAACATAACCCTCCTGAGGCAGTCGAGTAAAAAACAGAATAAGATGTTCCCATGAATGGATAGGTTTATGTACTGGTACTAGTACAATTTCCAAGTATCAGAACCTCAATCAATAGGTATTTTTCATTTAGGTCAATAAACTGTGAGGTAAACTAAATTTAGGTACTTTGTTCTAAGGTATTTTAAGATTTACCATTATGAACTTAGGTAAAATATCCATTTGGCGTTTTAAGTTTTAGGTATTTTGAATTTAAGTGTAACATCCATTAGGTGTTCAGATTTTAGGTATTTTGAACTTAGGTATTTTTACTTTAGTTTTTATAACTTTAGACATTCTAATACGTACCCTGGTAGAGTCTAGGTAGGTATTCTTACTTTGATAGAAAGACACTTAATATGATCTAAAAGGACTTCATATTTGAATTTTGATTCTGAGATACTATTCAGATTAGATTAAAAAGAGACAGCTGATAGTCTTCATCTAGTCATCATCAGCATCATCATTATCTTATCCCCGTCTTTTGGAAATTACTAAGTAGCTTTACCCTGATTTATGTCCCTATCTCTCTATCTAACTACGTAGTTACTTCTTCTTCAGTTTATTATAGAATTATATCTATTCTTTAATCGGTATCTACAATTATCACTCGGTGGGTAATTTATCAATTTATCTTGGAAAAACCTGTGGGAAAATCCATCTATCTACCAACAGTTACCAAGCGATATGATTGATAAAAAAAAATATGATTCCGTGATGATGAATGAAGAAATAGCTTTTAATTTTTGAATAAGAGCTAATTTGACTTTAATAGCTCATTTTGACAATAGTAATAGTGATGATGATCTCTCCGGCCGGTTTCGGCCATGGCGAAGATGTTAGTAGGAAATGAAATACTAAAATATTAATTTCATTGAAGTGTTAACAATGACAAAAGCATTTCGGTGATTTCATTGACCAAATTCTTGAAATAGCTACAAACATAGACGACCAAATATCTTTAGTCGTGTTACTACAACATTACAAAGGCCCTTTGGCGCCCTAGCGACAATTGAAAACCTTCAGGGCCCATATTTTTTTATCGCGTTCCCTTCTTGTTAGTTTTATTCGTGTTAGTGTAAGTGTTATTTGGGAGAAAGTGTTTTTTCGAACTGATGGAAACAGGCGAGCAAGTGTTTGGGTTCCGTGGAAAAGTCGGTGCTTCGTTATTTTTGCACTTCTGTAGGTAACATTAAAAACCCCAGATAAAACATAAAATCCGACCTAGTACGTACACAAATAATATAGGAAAAAAAATAGGAAGATATCAAGAATATACTCTTTGAAATGTCTTGACTTCGGGCCTGCAGCCGCGCCGAGTAAATACACAACTGAGAAAAGTGAAAAAAAAAACTGCCAATTATACCACGTCTGACAAAATATTGTGAGTCATTCAAAAGACCGTGTATCGTCAAAGTGACAGGTTGTCAGTCTGTCACCTAAAATTACAGTTCATATCAACTCTCAAATCCCTTAGGTGCCTCTTACGCTACCCACGGGAAGGGTGATATGCTATTCGCCGGCACCATACGGCACTATAATTCCTGCCTACAAATACCCTATGAAGGTCACTTTTTTGAGGCACATTGGTTTGTCACCCTCAAATTATAGCAAATTACTGTCGACACGTATTCGACACATCATGTCGCGGATTATTTCTCGCACACCAAACACTTCCCGAGGCATCACTAACTGTTGCTGACGCGGCCGTAATTTGGGTCAGCGTGCTAAATCCGGCCCTGGCAGGACTTAGCGGTGACACCTGTCAGTGAGTCCGCCCCGTCGCTAATCCTGCCACCCGGACACTTCCGGACATAGACCGGACGTGATTTAACTCAGCATTATTAATAAGAGCATAAGCGGCTTTTTGTTTAGGATATTTGCAATATTTAAACATAAACACGACTTAAGGCACAGTATTCACTCATGAAAACTGCGACGCGCGACGCGAGACGTAAGATGACATCTGTCAGACAAGTGATCGTCGCCTGTCACCGTTTCATACATTTTATATGTTAACGGTTTCAAACGTCGCGATCTCGTACTTACGTAACACGATACCGTCTCATGAATGACTGACGTCTCACCGCTTATAGTCTCGCCGATATCTGTAAAGTCGACTTTTTGGTGTATAGAAGCAGAGTTACAAATTCACCTACTCATGACTGTGAGAAATTTCATAAAATTTTGGGTAAAGCGAGTGATGCACTATCCCTAAGTACACAGTTAGTACATAATAACTGATAATAAGATCAAATACTTATGATAACGATTACAGTTTTTCACGATTAGATAGTTATACCTAGCAAAAATGCTTAAGGCGAGGAACACACATTACGTCCATTGGTGCGTTATTTATGCGTTAGGATAATACAAAATTCGACTTTATGCACATACAAATACGGTTTATGTCAAACGGTTGACAGACGCATCCGCTGGTGTAAAAATATCGCTCTATTCGCAGAGTTACATAACCTACCTACCTATCGACAAGGTCGATTTGTATGCTAATTAAAGAATAAATAAACTCACAGTAGATTTTAAACCTGTTCCAAACCAACGACACCAAGGCCTTGAGATTGAAAAAAAATAGTTTATTTTGATTTTATTTGGTCTACAAATGATAATTCAAAGACTTTGTTATCTCATTCAAAAATACACAGCTGTTATCGTATCACTAACGTAACGTTTTATAATGTTTTTGTCTCTACATTTTGATATTACGTATACCTAGTGTGTTATCAGAATTCGGGTGTATCGGTTGTGATTAAAACTGTTTTTTGTCATCAAAGTGAGTGCTTTTAATGTTTTTATTTGGTGTGTTGAAAATATAAGTATACCTGTTTACCGCAATATACCTACTAAATTCTGTTTAAACTTGTCTGCTATTTACAAAAACATATCGATATATTTTGCTTCCATTTTCTTTCTAGTTAAAAGCAAGTGATATTTAGTGGCACTAAGATGGCATACATAAAGCCATACACCGTAAAAGATGGCGTGATCGACGGTGGTGTTATTGAGATGCCAGCTCACAGGAACTACGCCAAAATATACCTGGATCGCATGAAACTCTATAAGGACAAAATTGCTCTCGTAAGTGTTTTCTGAGTATTCTTCTTTTTCGCCCAGTTCCATTATATAGATATTTCGTTGTTTAAGTGTCCACGCGACAGGCAAAAGAAGGTATCCTTTTAAATATTTTTTTGCTCTGGTCAGTGCTCATATATCAAAAAAGCTCTAGTAGATGCTATTTAGAAGTGATCATAATCCTAATAGTAACAAATTCTTACTTAAGTAAAAACTACCTCTAGTATCCCTAATAGAGACGTAACTACCCGGGAATATAAATGGATTAGGGCTCTATTATTTTTTATCTCAGAATGGCATACAAAAGAATAGGTATAATATAACAATAAGAAAATACTTTGCAATCAAACTACAATCAAAATCCATAACCAAAATCAAAACAAATCATTATGAAAAATCTACCGTTTTCAGATAGACGGAATCACAGATGAGAAAATCACATACAACGAGTTTGTACAAAAGGTCTTCAATGTAGCTGCTTCGTTACTGGAAGCTGGTGTGAAGAGAGGCGATGTTGTCGCGATCTGCAGTGAAAACAGGATAGAATATATGCTGACGGTCTTCGGCGTCATATACATCGGGGGTGTCGCCAATTTCATTAACAGTGCTTACAGCAAAGGTAACGATCATCTTCGTAATCTTTAAGCAGATCTGATCTGATAGATACCAAAAGTAATAGGGATAAAGCAGCTTCAGCAAGAGAAAAAAACCGTGTCATAGGCCTGCTGATTGTAGAAGGCGGTTGCTCCTGACTCCAAAGTTCGTCGAGTCTTTGGACAACTCAGTGTCCCACTCGAAGAGACAGCAAGAGAGAAGAGGGGAACCTATGTCCTGCAGTGGGATGACGTAGGCTAGGTAATGCATGGGTATAATTGTATACTTATTCCAATCTCTTGCTATGTTACTGGTGCATTATCAGAGAGGAATAGTCTAGTAACTAACGTCAATAGCTGGTTATAACTATTCGGATTGACCCATGAAGCTGAAAATCGGCATGTAGGTACTTCTTGACCTCCTGATCAAAATTAGACATGGAGCCCAGCGGGCACCACCACCCCTTAACCATTTACCGCCCCCCTTCCTTTACAAGGCGCAACTTTTGAAATAATTGACTTGGAGGGTAGTTTTGATTTCATATCGAGCGTGATGGGTACGTATTAGAATGTCTAAAGTTATAAAAACTAAAGTAAAAATACCTATGTTCAAAATACCTAAAATCTGAACACCTAATGGTTTTTAAATACCTAAGTTACTAATACCTACTTATAAATTACCTAAATTCAAAATGCTGATTGGACTAAATACCTAACTTTTAAAATACCTATGATTATTACACAAAACTTTGCCATACCAACATTAGAAATACCAAGTGGTCAAAATACCTAAAATGATGCCTCACTAATTTGTGTTGTGAGCCTTAGATCAACAAAAACTCAAGATGTAACCGTGTCGAAATTCTCCGAATCATACGTTTTCTGTAATATAGGATGAAATTTGACTAGTGACCGATAGCGAAAACTCAGAACCGGCTGGTGATAAGGAACAACTTTCCCCAAGGAACATGGGTCGAAATCATCAAACATTTCTGTGTAATATTGACTATCAATAAGTGATATTTTATATTTATTGAATAAAGTATTTTGTATTTGTACCTATTGTTCCTTGCGGGGTAGGCAGAGCGTCAACGAACGTAAAAATACAGTCGTTATCACCAACCACGTCCGACAAGTATTTAAGGGGTGTCTTAGCTATTGTCGTGTATCACTATAGTGTCAGGTTGTCAGTCTGTCGCCTAAAATTGCAATACACATAAAGCCCTCGAATCCCTCCGAAGAAATAGGTTGATGCTATTTTAAGCCGGCATCACACGGCATCACGGCATCAAAAATGAAGACAATATGTCAGCCTATTAATGAAGATAATTTCTTTTGCGATAAGAATACGACATCTTCATTTTTTGAATTTTTAGTATAGCCAGTGTTGCTCATGCTGCTGAGACGGTATTTCTGGATACATACTCTTGAAAAACATAACCCTCCAGAGGCAGAGTAAATGTTCCCATGAATGGATAGGTTTATGTACTGGTACTAGTACAAATTCCAAGTATCAGAACCTCAATCAATAGGTATTTTTCATTTAGGTCAATAAACTGTGAGGTAAACTAAATTTAGGTAATTTGTTCTAAGGTATTTTAAGTTTTACCATTAGGAACTTAGGTAAACTATCCATTTGACGCTTTAAGTTTTCAGATTTTAGGTATTTTGAACATAGGCATTTTTACTTTAGTTTTTATAACTTTAGACATTCTAATACGTACCCAGCGTGATATCGTGTCGCCAATTTCATTAACAGTGCTTACAGCAAAGGTAACGATCATCTTCGTAATCTTTAAGCAGATCTGATCTGATAGATACCAAAAGTAATAGGGATAAAGCAGCTTCAGCAAGAGAAAAAAACCGTGTCATAGGCCTGCTGATTGTAGAAGGCGGTTGCTCCTGACTCCAAAGTTCGTCGAGTCTTTGGACAACTCAGTGTCCCACTCGAAGAGACAGCAAGAGAGAAGAGGGGAACCTATGTCCTGCAGTGGGATGACGTAGGCTAGGTAATGCATGGGTATAATTGTATACTTATTCCAATCTCTTGCTATGTTACTGGTGCATTATCAGAGAGGAATAGTCTAGTAACTAACGTCAATAGCTGGTTATAACTATTCGGATTGACCCATGAAGCTGAAAATCGGCATGTAGGTACTTCTTGACCTCCTGATCAAAATTAGACATGGAGCCCAGCGGGCACTACCACCCCTTAACCATTTACCGCCCCCCTTCCTTTACAAGGCGCAACTTTTGAAATAATTGACTTGGAGGGTAGTTTTGATTTCATATCGAGCGTGATATCTAACTTGAAGCTCATTGTGCCCTAAAAATTACCCTTTTGGCCCCCCGGGGGGCCCAAAATCCCCAGAAGTGGGGTGTCCCGTCCTTGTATGAGATTTTCTTGTTTTCAAGCTATCGATTCCCAAGCGGTATCAAAAGTTGCGGAATTAGACACAGACTGCAAAAGACCTAAGCTTTGCCGAACATTAAAAAACAATAATATGTTGGTTCCGTAGTCACAACACTTGAACGATCGATAGAGCCCTAAAGATAAATATTATTTAAAGATATATTAGGTTTTTTGCAATCTGTGTCTATTTACGCAACTTTTGATACCTCTTGGGAGTCGATAGCTTGAAAATAAGAAAATCTCATATACGAACGGGACACCCCACTTTTCGGGCCTTTGGGCCCCCGGGGGGCCTAAAGGGTAATTTTGAGGGCACAATAAGCTTGAAGAGAGATGTCATGCACGATACAAAATAAAAACTACCCTCCAAGTCAATTACTTCAAGAGTTACGCCTTGTAAAGGAGGGGGGATGGTAAAAGGTTAAGGGGGGTTGTGCCCGCTGGGCTCCATGCCTAATTTTGATCAGGAGGTCAAGAAGTACATACATGCCGATTTTCAGCTCCATGGGTCAATCCGAATAGCTGTGACGTTAGTTACTAGACTAGAAGATTTAGTCTCATGACGTCTAATGCCTCGCAGATTTACATCAGATGCATACATCAAGATAATTTATATTGTAGAGTTTAAAAGTTCATTCACAACTTAGATGATAATTAACAAAATGAATGCTCTTAGTAACAGTCTCTAAACTTCTACAATTCTTTTTACATTACAGAGGAACTGCTCCACACAACTGGCATCTCCAAGCCCAAGTTCATGTTCTTTTCACCGACCACATACAAGAAGTATTACGACATAATGAAGACTCGTGGCTTTGTTTCCAAGTTCTACATTTACGGTAACGGTTTCGGGGACGTAGCCAGCTTCGACGATCTTGTACGAAGGAACGTCAACATTGATTCTGTGAAAGCTGCTGATGTTGGTAAGTTGTTTGGAATGTGCCTACCTGTTATGATAAAAGATGAAAAAGTAATACATTGATTGGATAACGAGATCGCTTAAACAGCAATAAACGTGATAACGAAGAGGGACAAAAAGGACAAATATCTTTGACAATACGAAGTGTTTTTTTATTCTGTCTGACGCAAAATTAAAGCGGATCGTAGTCTTTTTGACAGCCTGCTAATTTCCATCTTTGCAAACAGATGACGATATTGATGAACTACAAGAGGTATAAAACAAAAATAAAGATTTCGTTTCATTTGTTGCAGCGGAAGACGCTACAGCAGTAATCGTGTATTCCTCGGGAACGACTGGTCTGCCAAAAGGAGTGAAATGGCTGCATCGAAGCCTAATCATATCTACACTACAACCTATGTAAGTAAATTTCGAGACATCTGTGTACCCAGCAACCAAACCTTCCTATATTCTGTGGACAATCTTCACTATGTCGTCAACGTAGGTACCTATCTACTAGCAGCGAAACGACCTACGTTTTTCTTCCATGTCATCACCTCGGCTGACCACATACCCAGTCCCAGATCATCGCCAATTCGAATTCACGATACGTTGACTGTTATTATTATTATTTTAGCCTATACTGTCCCACTGCTGGGACTGCAAAGGCCCCCCTCCCTCTTTCCAGGCTTTCTGGTTTGTGGCTGTTTCCGACTTGGGACGTTGACTGTATTCATTTTTATCCCATTTATCTACTTAATTTTAAAATGATACTCATACTTACTTTAATTTCTCAGCCAAACGAAGCAGGATTTGACAGCACTCGGCGTAGCGCCCTGGACAAACACTATCGGCTTTCTGATGACCAATCAATTTGTTACCAAGGGAATAACATTCGTTCTTCTGTCCAAGTTCTCCGAGAGGCGGTATCTGCATCTGATAGAAAAGTATAAGGTAAGCAAATAAAGAAGTTTCCTAGAATGGAACCCTCCCTGGGTACGACATATACTTCCCAATGTGGGAGGCTTATGACCAGCAGCGGACGGTTGTGACTGTTGAAGATATAGAAAAAATATTTCTTCATCGATATCCACTTTTCTATATTTAAGAACTTGGCTATTGTCGGCGGAGCATACGCTTTCCAAATCACTCCTTTGATTAGGGACATACACTATTTGGTCAATATATTCGTTACGTCAATTTTCCAGGTTGGTTTTCTACTAGCAGTGCCGCCTATGGTCATCCTGCTCAGCAAGTCGATGATCATAAAAGATTTTGATCTCAGTTCTGTCAAACAAATTGCTTGTGGTGGGTCGGTGTTAGAAGCAACAGTAATTGAAGAAGCTAAGAAAAAGTAAGGTCCTCCCCTTATGAATCTTAGTATAAGTAATACATCTATAAATAATATGTCTTCAAGACTCTCTTTACTGAAAAAAGCTGATATCAACAGATATATAATTGAGGATGAGATGATAATGATAGACGTCTGAAATACCGGTTTGTTTTTCGAAACCGAGGTGGAAAAACCGAATAACTAAGTAATAATGATAATGAAGGCAAAGTAGAAGGCAATAATGATAACGATAACATTGTTTATAAAACACACAAGAAATAATTTAAAATGATCTTTTTTTTAGATTGCCAAATCTACAACACGTCCTGCAAGGCTATGGACTGTCAGAGATTACTGGAACTCTGTCGCAGGAGACAGAAGATTTGTTTAAAGTAGGCAGCGTTGGAAGAGTTGTACCTGGAGTCATTGCAAAAGTAAGTACATAGCAAAATTAGCTAAAATGATACAGCTCCAATAAGATCCAGATTAAACAAAAACTATTACAGGGATGATACATTAAAAATGCGAAGAAAGTAGAGTTCTCCTAATGCTTTAGAATATGCATGCAAAGATGTTGCTTTTGTAGTAGGTAGGAGAAAGTTTTAACGCCCCGCACTCGATCTCCCAATTTATGGCTCTTTAAAAAGTCAATAACTTGAAAGAATAATTTGCAATGTATAATATCTTACAGCTAGTAGATCCAGACACAGGAAAAATAATACGTGAACCAAACAAAACCGGAGAAGTCCTCGTCAAAGGACAATCTCTCTTCGGAGGATATATTGGGAAAGACCGAGGAGATGACTACGATGCAGACGGTTTCTACAAGACTGGTGACATCGCGTACTACGACAGTGATGGCTTCTTCTACATCGTGGACAGGATCAAGGAACTCATCAAGTACAAGTCCTGGCAGGTGAATAATACAAGACTACAACTAGAAATTGCAACCAGATAGTTTTCAAGTTTTAGAATGAATTTGATATCTTTTTTGGAAAACTTCCAAAATTTTCACCGCAGGCAGGATTTGAACCTGCGACCTTCGGCATCAGTACTGCCGAAGAAACACGAGAAGTGTTTTGAAATTTGGTATTCGAATTTGATATCACTTTTGAGGTCCAGTTTGTTTCTCCTTTAATTTGTATCAATAAGTTTTAATTCATGATACGTTTGGACTATATCTATTCTTTGTTAGTCCATTATCAGTTACTCTTCGTGTGTCTTCGTTAGTCCAGTGTGAGGTCGAATTTCACCCATGGACAACCGTGGGTGTAGAAAAGGCGACTAAGGAAAGAAGGACATTATTTTCTAAAGTTTATTGAGTAATGTAAATTCCCAGTTCAGAGAGAGGCCCCACACCCAGTAAAAGACTGCTGTGGCTGTTGATGAGCTGATTCTTCTCAAAATTGTTAGAGAAGCTTTAAAGTTGGCATTCTGGTATTCTGCAGGTGCCCCCCTCAGAGTTGGAAGCCGTGCTGCTGCAGCACCCAGCTGTGAAGGACGCTGCAGTTATCGGGGTACCAGATTCTGTGGTCGGAGAGCTGCCACTGGCTTTCGTCGTCAAGCAACCAGGGGCCAGCGTTGGTGACAAGGAGCTTATTGATTTCGTCGCTTCTAAGGTGAGCGTAGAAACTGCGATTTCTTGCGGAGTTTTTGTTAATAAGTATAATAGCAAGAATAAGACAACTCGTGCGAGAAATCTTTGATGTCATATTCGAATGACCTAAAACTCTTGACTAAACTATATAGGATGAAAGTTTACTAGTGAAGTGACCGACAAAACTGCAGAACAGGCTAGTGATAAGGAACAACTTTCGCCTAGGAATATTCACTAGTAAGGTCAGGTAGGGATCGGTGACTCGGGCGGGTACGTTGACTCACGCTTATATTTCGTAATAGGACAGCTATATCTATTTGTATTCTTAACAAAATGGTAGCTCTTGACAACCAAACACATACAAACCAATCATCCGTGCACTCCAGTGGGGTTTGATTGTGAAAAAAATGTGCGAATGGTTTTGCACCTCTAAAAATGCTTTTAAAGGTAACCTACATGTATTTTTATCAGTACTGATTGAAAGATTTAGGGAAATGTAATTATTTTGATCGAAAGTGGTGTTCATATACTAAGTAAAAAGCTAGGTTTGCTAGCTCTTAGAGTAGTCTGGTAATATTTGTAGGCAAATTATTTGAAAATAGCGTGGGCGTCTACACTGGCTCAAATTTAAGTGGTACACAGTGACTCTAACATATAGTACTGACTCATCACTCTATTTTTAGAAACATTGACAGACAATTGTAAAATATTTCTTATGGCAATTGTAATGATATGAAAAGAATACTTTGACAAATATAATTGATTAAAATGCATAGTTTCAATAAATATTATACTTGCACGATAGGGTTGCCAAGTCTATATAAACTGTTAGAGTCACTGTGTACCACAGGGTTTGAGTCAGTGTAGACAGGTAGTAGTACACAGTGACTCACAATTTTTTTTCTAGAAAAAAATGTCTGGTGACCTTAGTGTTGTGTTATTGCAAAAAATGATAATGTGAAACGAAAGAGTAATAATCAATGCATCCTAGATATGAATTTCAGTTTGATACTTCAAAGTTTTCTATAAAATTTTATTGTTTGAAGAAATCCGAGTCACTGTAGCCTACCTGACCCTACCCAATATTTGCTGCTTGCAAATGTTTTTCTACTCTTGATATCTAAAAAGGCGCCCGCGCGCATTTTCCCTAATTTGTGATTTTGATGATATAACTATGTACTGCAATAGATAAGTGAAAAAATAATGTAACTCTGGCAATGAAGAATGCATCATAATAATAATCCTGTTTATCGGTGACAAGACAACGAAAAACACAATATACTTTATCAAATTGTTATTGAAACTTTGATAAGATTTAAATCTTGTTTCTTATATTTTACGTAAGATTGTCAGTGCAAAGGATTTAATTGTGGGTTTTCCTTCTCGAGTTCATCATGAGTTTCATAATTTAGATAGATTTCAAGCCTAGATACTCCTGTCTTAAAGACAGGCAGAAACACTTTACCTTTCGCATATTTTTCGCGTGCTCGCATTAAAACAAGAACATAATACAAACAAAGGCGGTCTTATACTTTATCGGAGTCTTGTTAGAAGAGTTTAAAAAGTAGGTATACAGAGTAACATTTAATTAAGAAACTAATCTCCATGGGTGAGTTCTATTCACAAAACTAAACAACTTTTGTTACAAACTTTTCTTCAAAATATAAAAAAACATCTTTGGACCTCCCATACCCACAAAATGTTGAAAAAATGTGTCACCTAGTAGAACCAATTTGTTTTTCCATGTTCCAACGAAAAGTTTGTAATATAGTTGTTCAGTTCTGTGAGTAGAGGACCCCCTTAAATATTTATACTAAATTAAATGTAACATAAAATAATTATAATTTGACCCATGTATTTGCTTATCAGGTATCGTCCCCAAAACGGCTGAGAGGTGGCGTTCGTTTCATCGACGAGATCCCGAAGAACGGCAGCGGGAAGATCCTGCGACGGGTGCTCCGGGACATGGTCGCCAAGCCGAAGAGCAAATTATAGTGGTCACAAGTTACTATTATATTTTCTCTAAAAATTTGTCTATTAAAGTTAGATAAAAATTATGTAAATAAATGTTTTTTTTTATTGTTCAAAGGTTGTTTGTACTTTTACCTGATTTTATAACATTACGAGCTCCACAGAATAGACCCGCGACGCGAAGTGCAACATGACATCTGTCAGACAAGCGATCGGCAGTCGTCATAGATGCGGCGCGCGTCCCACGTGTGAAGCTTTGTCCTTTAATTTGTTTTATACATTTTGTATGGAAACGGTTTCAAGCGTCGCGTTGTCGCACGTCTCACGTCTCCGACGATCACTTGTTTGACAGATGTCATCTTACGTCTACTCTGTGAAGTTTGCGCCTTAGATTACTACTCCGTGTGTAGAATGAAAATGCATACAGCCGCTAAAACGGCTGAGAGGTGGCGTTCGTTTCATCGACGAGATCCCGAAGAACGGCAGCGGGAAGATTCTGTGACGAGTGCTCCGCGACATGGTTGCCAAGCCGAAGAGCAAGTTATAGTGGTCACAAGTTATAAATGTTGTAAATAAATGTATTTTTTATTGTTCAAAGGTTGTTTGTACTTTTACCTGCTTTTATAAGAATACTACTCTATGTGTGTTTAGAACAAAAATACATGCAGCTGTCAGAACGACTAAGGCGAGAAGCACACGCAACATCCGTTTGTGCGTCATTCCTTCGCTTTTTCATCCTACCTTGATACGAGTAAAGTTTACGTAAAAAGGCAACACACCACGCTGCGTCGACGGATGCGTCTGAAGGTGGAAAATCGAACAAACGGCTCACAAACAGACGTTGCCGTGTGTTTCTCGCGTAAAATGTGGCGTTCGTTTCATCGACGAGATCCCGAAGAATGGCAGCGGGAAGATTCTGCGACGGGTGCTCCGGGACATGGTCGCCAAGCCGAAGAGCAAATTATAGTGGTCACATACATATATCACGCCTATATCCCTTGCGGGGTAGGCAGAGCGTAAACGGCTGTAAAAATGGCCATTTACACCACGTCTGACAAAAGTTCCAGTCATTCAGAAAACATGTTGTTACAGGCTCGCCTTAAATTGCAATACACTAGGTATATGGTCACCAAGTGGTCACAAGTTATAAATGTTGTAAATAAATGTTTTTTTATTGTTCAAAGGTTGTTTGTACTTTTTCCTGCTATTATAACATTACCTACAGATGAGGTATAGAATTACTACTCCATAATGTATAGAATGAAATGGAATACCAGCAGAAGTATGGAAGCTCTTGAGTGCGGATGGATGGAAGTGGCTGACTTTATTTTTCAACACGTTGCTACATGAAATGGCGATCCCTGATGAATGGCGTAACAGTACGCTGGTGCCCATCTATAAAAACAAGGGTGATGTACAGGACTGTGGCAACTACCGAGGAATAAAGCTCATGTCACATACGTTCAAAGTATGGGAGAAGGTGATAGAGAGACGATTGCGAGGGGAATGTGAAATTACGCAAAACCAGTTCGGGTTTATGCCTGGTCGGGGAACAACGGATGCCATTTTTGCACTTCGCCAACTGTGCGAAAAATGCAGAAGTGCACAAAAGAACTTGCACATGGTATTCGTTGATCTCGAAAAGGCATACGATCGAGTTCCCCGAGAGGTTTTGTGGTGGGCTTTGAAAGAGAAAGGTGTGCCAGGGAAGTATGTAGAGTTGATACGTGCAATGTACTGTAAATCTAGTACACAGGTCCGGTCGGCCGCTGGTATTACCGATGAGTTTAGTGTGGCTGTAGGCTTGCACCAAGGGTCGGCTTTGAGTCCTTACCTCTTCCTGTTGATAATGGATGCTCTGACGTCGGACATACAGGAAGAGGCACCCTGGTGCATGCCCTTCGCCGATGACATTGTACTCGTCGGTGAGAGTGGACAAGAGGTGCAGAGCAGACTGAAAAGATGGCAGGAGAGGCTGGAGAGTGTTGGCTTGAAAATCAGCAGAACCAAAACGGAACAAATGTTTTGCGATTTCGGCGGTCTCTCCAGTTTTGTTCCAGTAGCGCTCAATAACGAACCCTTACCATTCTGCTCCGACTTCCGGTACCTCGGTTCGCTCGTACAAGGTGATGGCGAAATAGACCGAGCAATCAAGCACAGGATAAATGCGGGATGGATGAAATGGCGACAGGTTACGGGCACAGTGTGTGACCGCCGAATGCCCCTCAAATTGAAGGGCAAGATATATAAGACGGAGGTGAGACCTGTTGTCATGTATGGATCAGAGTGTTGGGCAACTAAGGTGACGGATGAAAAACGAATGCATGTAGCTGAGATGAGAATGTTGCGATGGATGTATGGTGTGACAAGGATGGATAAAATAAGGAATGAGTATATTAGAGGGAGTTTAAAAGTAGCGCCAGTGACAGAAAAAATGAGAGGGAACCTTTTATCTTGGTATGGGCATGTAATGAGGAGGGATGAAGAGCATGTAACAAAGAAAATAATGAACATGAATGTGGATGGACGCAGAAGAAGAGGAAGGCCTAAAAAAGTTTGGATGGATTGTATAAAAGACGATATGAAAAATAAAGGCGTAAGTGAGGATTTCACTGCTGATAGAGATGAATGGAAGAAAAAGACATGTTGCGCCGACCCCAAATAAATTGGGATAAGGGCAGGCAGATGATGAATGTATACAATGAAAATACCTAACCTACTCTTTGATAATATGGTCGCCAAGCAGAAGAGCAAATTATAACAGCCACATGTTTTTGTTGAACATTTTGTAAATTAATGTTTATATCGTTCAGGGTTTATTTTGATTTTTTCTTGCATTCATAAGATAATACTACATTATGTATGATAAGATAAATGATAAAACATTTAGATAATGTGTGTTGGCATGGCAAGAATGTGTTAAATATTTAATGCATTATTATAAGTAGTAGTAGTAAGTAAGTACCTAAAGGATGAACTTAGGAAGGCATAGTAATAAGTTGACAGGTTTATTCTGGCTACTGACGTTCGGCTCTATGCTATGGTTCTTTGCATACAAGCAAGCAAGCATTACATATTTTCAATAGCAATTTTCTATTCAAACCTCTGTAATATAGGTTAGAAGATAGAATGCCGCAAATATCCGCTTGCACGATTAATCAATCTCGCGTACAGCACGGTTTTCATTGCCTTTTTTGTTGGAGAACTAATCTATCTTGCTCGTGGTTTGTCCGACGTGAACAGCGAACCGACACCTGTGGATTTATCGCTTTGGAACGTGTTGTCTGTATCTGAGTAGGTACCTATACTATTCTTTTATAGTGCGGGATACCGAGTCGACCAACGACCCGATGAACCCTGGTGTCAGAGTTTTTCAATCGCCTAAAACTAGTAGCGCTCTGAACTGGTTTTGATTGTGTAAGAAACGCCGTCTAATGTAATCAATCATATTACGTAGTAGGAAGATTGCAGCCGGGACCCGGGCTTAACATAGCATCCGATTATGATAATATTTATTTTTAGGCAATCAGGTAGTTTGACCCGCAATGTCTTAACCAGACTAGAACTGATACACAAAGTGATAACTGATAACTATCAAGGTTGTAAGCGCCCCATCGGGAATCGAACCAGCTACCTTAAAGTCAAAGGTAGTCGCACTACCACTGCACCACATCAGTCGTCAACACTTCAAAGCATCTGATTATGTTCTCACTGGAGGTCTCTCGTTTGAATGCAGACTCCTAATCAACACTCAACCTACCTAAGCGTGAAGCAAATCAAATGGTCATAAACTGGTAATTGAACAGTCTTGTAATTAAAGACATAAACTGGCGATTGGACAATTTTAACAACTAAAAAAAGAAATTGGAGTAAATCTAGGGGAATTTCAAGATAAGGTGAACTACGAAAAAAAACATGAGAAGTGAGAGTAATCAAAGAAATATTATTAAAGAAGAATTGGTGACAGGCAAAGCCATAATACTTTTAGTCATTGCGTCCCGCTTAATCAGCGGAGTGGCTACAGAACCTGCACATAATCCGACAAGGAATTCCCACATTAAGATAAAAATCAACAAAGATGATGGAAATGCACCAGCACAATCCAGAATACAGATATCAATCAATAAAGGTATTCAGATAACAATAAATAAAAATGAAGAACTTTCACCCATGGAAGGTGACACTGGCCTCGGTAGTGCACCAAGCAACATAAATGAAGAATTATCACCTGCAGAAGACGCTATCGAGACTATATCAATCAACAAAAATGAAGAAGTTTCATATGCAGAAGGCACTGGCCTCGGTAGTCCACAAAGCAACATAGATGAAGAATTTTCACCCGCAGAAGGGAGTATCAAGACAATATCAATCAATAAAAATACAGGCCTCGGTAGCGCACCAAGCAACATAAATGAAGACTTTTCACCCGCAGATGACTATATTAAGACAATATCAATCAACAAAAATACAGGCCTTGGTAGCGCACCAAGCAACATAAATGAAGACTTTTCAACCGCAGATGACTATATTAACCGGTCTGCGGTTCTAGATTTTCCCCCTTTTTGTTGCACCCCTGACACTCCATAGAAGCCTTAAAACAAACCCCCATACAACACCGACCACCCCGCGCAATCGACCTTCAGCTTTCCGCGTCAAACTCAGCTGTTCCTGCACAGATTGACAAGCGGTTTTTTATTTTTGGGTTTGGATACTCGCTTCTAGTGATGAGAAACAAAAAATTTGCTCGAAAACCGATAAAATTCCGAAAAATCGTGCGTAAAATCGTGCGTTTTGAGCGTGCAGTGGGTGTGCAGGGGCCTTACTTTGACGGTTCATTCTAAACCATTCACTCATCCAATCTTTATTGTCTATGGCTCATTTGACAGCTAATATCGTAAGGAATCATCTGTCAAAACATTCCAAAGCAAAATAACCCGTAGTTTTTACGCAATAACGGCCAGAATCGCGGGTGCCGATCGGCACCTACGGTCCTTGACGGAATGTTGACGCTCGGGTGCCGATCGGCACCTAATGTCGCATACCGGTTAAGACAATATCAATCAACAAAAATACAGGCCTTGGTAGCGCACCAAGCAACACAAATGAAGACTTTTCACCCGCAGATGACTATATTAAGACAATATCAATCAACAAAAATACAGGCCTTGGTAGCGCACCAAGCAACATAAATGAAGACTTTTCACCCGCAGAAGGGACTAAAAAGGTAATATCAATCAACAAAAATGAAAAAGTTGTACCTGAACGAGGCACTACAGGCCTTGGCGATGCACCAAGCAACATAAATGAAGAAGTTTCACCTGCAGAGGGCAATTACGGCCTTGGTAGTCCACAAAGCAACATAAAAGGAGAATTTTCGCCTGCAGAAGGCTCTACATACTTTGGCAGTGAACCAAGCATTATAAATGATGAATATTTACCAGCAGAAGGCCTCGGAAGTGCACCAATTACCACAACTGAGGGATTTTCATTTGGCGAAGGCTCATACTTGGGCAGTGAACCAAGCATTATCAATGATGAATATTTACCAGCAGAAGGCCTTGGAAGTGCACCAATTACCACACCTGAGGGATTTTCATTTGGCGAAGGCTATGCCGCAGGCCTTCCTACACCAAACGTCAAATATGAAGAACATCCACTCGCAGAAGGCCCCGCAGTTATGCCAAACAACGAAGAAGAAGAACTTTCACCCATAAAAGGCGCGCACGAAATTGTGTTTGCTTTTGTGGTAAGTTTGAAATCGTTTTTTAATTTGAAAGGTAGGTAAAGAAGAAACAGACCAATGGGCTGGTTACTCTAACAAATCTACACTAATATAATAAAGAGGAAAACTTTGTTTTTTTGTTTTTTTGTTTGTTTGTTTGTTTGTATGTAATCGATAAACTCCGAAACTACTGGACCGATTTCCAAAATTCTTTCACTATTAGAAAGCTACAACATCCCTGAGTAACATAGGCAACTTTTTACCACGGGAAAATTCCTCATTCCTACGGGAAAACGGTTAGCAGCAGGAAAACGGGGAAATAAAGCAGATATTACCCAAATTAGCCAAACCGCTTTACCGATCCTCGCGAATTTTGGCACTGATATTACTATCATATAAAAGACGGACATGGTCAGCCCTCGAGGATCTGGAGTACCTGATGAAGACCACCAGCATCCCATATAAACTATAAGAGATACGGTCATGGCTTCATAGAAAAAGTTGTTCACCATGACGGGCCGCTTCTGCTGGCACATGGTCATCGAGGATCTGGAGTACCTGATGTAGACCTCAAGCATCCCATCTAAACTATAAGAGATAGGGTAATGGTTTCAAAGTAAAAGTTATTCAGCACGACAGGCTGCTTCTGCTGGCACATGGTCACGAGGGTTTTTTTTTTTTTTTTTTTTATCTATGATGGGCTTACTCTTGACCCCAATCTTACCCTAGAGCAGAGATGGGATCTACGGTGGAGCGAGCTTGCCCAGAAGATGCCTATTCACTCTAGACTTAAAGAGATTCAGGTTATATGCACTCGGAAATACAGACGCAGGCAGGGAATTCCATTCTTTAGCCGTGCGCATAATGAAAGATGATTTGAAGCGCTTAGTGCGTAATGTGGGTATATCAACTAAGAACGGATGGTAGCCGGCCGTGCGTCTGGATATCCGATGGAAGAAAGGAGACGGTGGTATGAGCTCATGCAGCTCACGCGCACACTCTCCGAAGTACAATCTGTAGAAGACCGATAGGCAAGCAACCTTGCGGCGGTGAGCCAGGCTGTGAAGCTTGGTCGCCACCAGTTTTTTATCGCCTATTAATCTCTTGGCTCTGCGTTCCACCGAATCCAGTGCAGCAAGTTGGTATTTAGCCGAGCCATCCCAAAGGTGACAGCAGTACTCCATGCAAGATCGGACTTGAGCTTTATAAAGAGTTAGAAGCTGTTCAGGCGTGAAGTACCGCTTGACTTTATTCAGGACGCCCAACTTTCTAGCTGCAATTTGAGCCTTGGATACTCAACTTGGAGTACCTGATGTAGACAACCAGCATCTCATCTAAACTATAAAAGATTCGGTAATGGCTTCAAAGTTAAAGTTATTCAGCATGACGGGCCGCTTCTGCTCGCACATGGTCACGAGGGTCTGGAGTACCTGATGTAGACCACCAGCACCCCATCTAAACTTTATTAGACTCGGTAATGGCTTCAAAGTTAAAGTTATTCAGCATGACGGGCCGCTTCTACTGGCACATGGTCACGAGGGTCTAGAGTGCCTGATGTAGACCACCAGCATCCCATCAAAACTATAAGAGATACTGTAATGGCTTCAAAGTTAAAGTTATTCGCCATGACAGGCCGCCTCTGCTGGCACATGGTCATGATGAGTAACTTCTGCTAGAATGGATTAATGGACTTTTTACTACGGGCAAAGATCCCATTTCTACGGGAAAACAGGTAAGTAGCAGCGAGTGAAACCGCTGGGCGGGCCGCTAGTAGTATTAATATTTTGTTCATTAGTAAAATTCCCTTTGTGAAACTCTTCAATACTTAGTCTAAAATTTTATCAATCTGCTGTGGTAGAATCATAGAAGCATACGGAGTGAATGTGATAATGATAACAATATTTCGTATGAATTTCAGGTCCATCAACATGGTGATGTAACTCCATCTCGTGAGGAATTGCAGCGGTTTGGATTGCTCAACGAGGAAGTGAATTCACTGATGGATGAACTTGGCGACGAACAACTGACTAATGTAAGCTATCTCAGTAACAGTGGAAAAATACGAATACATTTACCTAGATACCTTCTGTAAAATAACTAGAAACATGTTTACCATTTCTGATGTTATAGGCGACGATAGCTAAATTTTCTTGTTCTTATTTTCAATTATTCAGAGAGGCTTACATTTAGTAGGTATCAGCACCTTACTAATAGAATATCCTGTAGCAATGTGACTTAAACATACAAAGGATTTTGCACAAAGAACAGTCAAATCCAAGAACAAGCAGGTATTGAACCCGGCATCATCGCTGCCAATAGGGCAGGTGCACTATCACTGCACCATTATGGATGGCATAGAATATTTTAATACCCAAGCACCAAACCAAGCACTGCTACGAATCTTTTGCCCTCCCGATAGCTCGAACATAAAAGAACTTTAAAAAAAATCTCATTTTTCAGGTTGGTCTCCAAACTGCTTACAAAACTGGCGAGTACATACTTCGTCGCTACAAGGACCTTCTCGAACCTGACTACAACGACGCAGATTTGTACATTCGCTCGGTAGACACGACCAAGTCCAAGATGTCTGTGCTGGCAGCCATGGCCGCGGTGTTTCCAGCATACGAGAATGGTTCCTGGAGCCAAAGCATTCATTGGGTGCCAGTGCCTTATAGCACTGTTCCGTTGGAAAAAGATCAAGTAAGTATCACTAAAGTCTGACACCCAATGAATGAAATGGGGAATAGGCAGTCAGCGTTCCGCGCTCGCCAATCCGCTTGATAAGAGTTTTGAGTCGAGTATGACTATACCATTGTAACAGAGGAAGGTCCATGACCAGCACCAGACTGCTGTAGCTGTTGTAGTTGTAGCAATACACAATCACGCCTCTATATTTTTACCATTTGTTCAGTAACTAAAAACAGTATATTTTTCAGTTACTGGGACTGTATGGCAACTGTGAAAGACTTGCTTTCACGTTTATGCAAAAAATGAAACATTCGGCTTATACCAGGTTGTACAAGTACCGCGAAGGGTTGTTAAAACTTGCCAAGCAATTGGGTTTTGATGATGTCTTGAAAGTACCTTTCAGTGCGCTAATAGACATGTGGAAAGTCACCAATGGATTGGTAAGTAAAATCCACAGTCCAAAGACACAGCTTTGAATTCCTTCAGAATGATTAAGATAAGAAAAATACAGAAAGATTCTGCCCTCTTTTGCGTATTCGATTTCATTGATGTCCGTGCTTGACACACTGTTAGTTCCTAAATACATTCTTCATCAATTATCTCTACGTGGATGATTACTTGATATACTTCCTTATTTACTATCAATTATTGCATCTAGACTTTATTTTGCCGAACCACTGATTAACTGGGTGACGGTGAGTGACGGTTATTTAAATCAGTTTATACAGTCCATATTTTTTTCTAATATCACCGCATGCACTACTCTTGGCAACCACTCCAAAGGGCTAAAGCTTAAGAACTCTTTGGCGGATCTTTAAGCGAATATTCTGGTGAAAGGTTCTCTATACATTCTTCCTCAATCATTCATTAATATAAATCATTCTGACCTATTCTGACCTTTCTGTTTATTTCACCGGCAACTTTTTACTTACAGAATAGCACTGGATATAATATCCCAGAAGAATGGTTGCAGATGTATTCAGAGCTCTCAAAAGCCATTGACGAGGCATGGGAATACTTGTTTGAAGACATAGATACGGCTAAAATGATATCAGGTAGTATTGCTCCTCCAACAACTTTGTTATAAGTTATAACGAAGTATTTATGGCACTATACTTACGTTTCATTTTGTTAGAATACTCGATAAAAGTTTTGGTGTGTCTGTTCCGCAGGCAACATAGTAAAGGATTTTATAGACAATGCCAACCTGATTGTGGCCGGCACACAGACTCAGAGGTTGCGAATATATTCTGCTGATGCTTTGAACATGTACTCCATCCAAAAATTCGTCATTGGCGCCACGGAAGGCATTCCCACGTTCGGAAGTATTTTTTCGTTAGAGCTAAGATATAGATACCATGACCATAAATATATTGTCGTTGTAAGTATACTTCTTATCCAGGGTGAAAGAAAATTAGCCAATCTCTAGAGGGGGTAAGAAGTGAGGAAATTTTCAACATACGAGTATTCTTCCATGGAAAACAAGAACCATGGGTAAAACAATTTCGTTTCATTTTGGTTCTTTGAGTTTTTAGCGAAATGTACGACGGGCCAAAGTAAGTTTTCTTTGGCACCGACGCCGGTTTCTGCTGCCCCTGATAGATTTCTGTACCTTTTCTATATAGGGTTACATTTAATTAAGTACAAATCTCTTGAGGGTGTAATCTACTCACAAAATTGAACAACTTTTGTTTGAAACTTTTCTTCGAAATCATTCGAAATGTGAAAATCAAAATTTGAACCTCCAAAGTGACACACTTTTTCAACATTTTTGGGAGGGCAAACTTTTACATATTTCGAAGAAAAGTTTCAAACAAAAGTTGTTCAGTTTTGTGAGTAGACCACACCCTCAAGAGATTTGCTGATGAAATAGAAAAGTAATGTATTTATTTAGTACGCATTTCTGCACAGGTTTTTTTTAAATCGAAGGACATATTAATTTTGTAACTAATGCTCTCAGACCTCCATTGTTTAGAGGGAATTATTGGAAATCACCTCTTCTCTTACCCCCTCCAAATATCACCCTATAGGTACATAAAGAAGCCTTGCCTGTAGGGATTGTTTTACACCTCGAAAAGGTACTTTCCATGGTTTCAATGCCCCAATGTTTATTTCAGCCCATATTTGTGAAGGACCCTTACAAGGATGAGTTTAAGTACCTTCACATCCACCAGTGTCGGTTCTACGGCTGCGAGTATAACACCTTCAGAAACATCTACTCTGATGAGATATATGACCGGCAAAAGTTGGAGCAACGGTGCACCATAGACGAAGTCTTTGATATTCTTTAAGCCATTGTATCGCGAAAACGAACAGAAGATAACTTTTGAAATAAAAAATAAATTGCCTGTATTAGTAGCATCTGTTTTTTACTTGGAGGAGGAACGGGACGGAAGATGAGTTGCTCGAAGGTTTTTTATTTCCATATCTATAAATTCGTTCATTATTACTGACATTATCTACTTGACTATACTCTATCCGCGCGATGAAGATAATACCAGAAAATGCAAAATGATTGCCATTGGTTAGCGATAACGAGGCAAGGGTGCGTTTACATGGCGGTGCAATTTCAGTCTACTTCTGTGGCTTGCACGGAGCGGACGCGTTCTTTTGTTCTTATATCGATTGTTTTATTTCTCTTACGACCTAGCGCGTGTTTTGGACTATTTCCTGTGAAACATACACAGATGTATTTAACTACAATTATTTTTACTTATTAAATATACTGTCCAGCAGTGGATTGTTGTGGCTGTTATGGTATGGTAAATATTGTAATAGACCAAAGAAAACCAAATTTAATAATAAAAAATATTTATGATATTTAACGTTTATCACGACTAACCTTGTTGTTTTAAGTCGAGGCTTATAGCCCCAAGCTCCACAGAGAGGACATAGGACATGCCCTACGACGCTTGACGTTTGATATCGCGACGCTTTGCCGACGCTTTGGCGACGCTTGAAACGGTTTCCATATAAAATGTATGAAAACGTATTGACAAAGGCACACACAAGCGTCGCCAAAGCGTCGCATCTATGACAGCTAGCGTCAAAAATTAAGAAGAATGTTTGACAATTACTTGTCTGTCAATTGTCATTCTTACGTCCTATGCTCTTTGTCTCTTTGGTGGAGTTTGCGCCATAGAGTCTCGACGTTTCGGTGCATTAAGTGCACCTTCTTCAGGAGTCCGACAGGTCGCTCGCGCGCGTTACCACCGCCCGTCGGGAACTCAAAACAACTTACAACAACAAGGTTACAACAGACTTAAAACAACAAGGTTAGTCGTGATAAACGTTAAATATGAGTTATCCTTGTTCGTTTAATAAATATTTATGAGTCTTCTTTAACCAAAGAGCCATGTAAACGCATCTTTACGTTTTTACACATTTGTTGACGCCCACTTACCTGGAAGGGCAATCATTTGTCCCTTTCACTTGCATACAAAAGTGCGGTTGAGAGGACGCTATATTATCTTCATCGCGCGGATTGAGTATAGTGTCTAACCCGCACACAACGTAGTTGAAAGTTACGCGCCACGTACAAGATGGCCACAGGTTGTAGCCTCTCTCTCTCTCTTCTAGTGGGGCACCGATTCTTCTAACGACCCGACGAACCCTTATAAAATACGAAAGGTTTCGCTGCTGGACATGGGCCTCTCCGTTTCAGAGGCATTGCCAAACTCACCATGACTGGCAGGCTGATTCTGCTACCCATTCCCTATATGATTATCCTATTCCTTAGTCGCGTTTTACAATACCTACGGCAAGGATTGGGTGATGCTATTCTATGTACCACACGAAACGTGTTGCAGCGACCCCAACACAGCCAGGTACAATTAATGTAAAATTCGCTGGCTGTTGATTTTCCAGGTTGGCTAACCGGTTATTCCATGTACGAGTACATTGATTTTTTCTTGTAGATTGTATGTAGTTAAAATGCAGGACCATGTCTAAAGTGTGTCTCTGATGTCCGAGCAAGTTTGGAAATTGTAGTCTAGTCCTCACTAGCCTAAAAACCTCGATTTGACAGCTGTCGAATTAATATCTAATGCTTTCATATCATCTTATCATCACCTGAAGATGAAGATGTGACAGTTGTAAGAAACTGGGATTAGTAGGTCGGTATACCTGCATGGTCTATTTTAACCCTATTTTAACGTACGATTTAACACCCATCATGTAATCATATCAGGAGACACTCAGACCCTGATCTGGTCAAAAACTGAACTGGTACTGCCGCAAGCACATCATTCTACCATATAAGGGACCAACTTTTGTTTGCTTTTTAATACAAATACTTAAAACAACTAGCATAAGTTGATCCATTAAATGGTAGATTCATGTGCTGACAATAGTACCTCTATAAGGGGATAATTAAATTAGTTTACGACCATTGCGCCACGTCGGTCATCAAATCTTCGTTACCAATACCAAAGCTATAAAATGATTAATTAAATCATCTTAACGACTCTGGCAGAATTTCAAGATAAGGAGCACGCACATACTTAGATGATTACCTATACTATTTTTTTTAAAGCGGAAGGGCAACCAGAAGACTTTTAAAGAAGTTACGAAACATAATTTCTTTTTTAGTTGAAGCAAAATTGAGCACAAAAATAAGATAATATAGTTTAGGATTGTAGGAATATCAAGTGTAAAATGAAGAAATTCATCGTATTATTAGTAATTTCTGCCTGCTTAATCAGCGACGTATCAGTACAAAAGAAAAAGAAGAAGAAAGATCCTGGTCAGTGGTATACCTTTGTAGAACCAACTCCGGCTCAAAACGAGACAGCCAATAATGAAACTGTTGTCCCTGAGCAAAATGCGACAGCAGATAATGAAATAGAAGCTCTTGAGCAAAATACGCCAGCAGACAATGAAACAAAAACTACTGAGCAAAATGCGCCAGCAGATAAAGAAACAGAAAATGCATCAGAAGTTATTGAGACCGCAGTTTCTGAAAATCCGCCAGCAGTCACAAACGCTTCTTCTGGAGACGGAGTTCCTGACCTTGTGTTTGCTTTCATGGTAAGCCTTACCTCGTTTCTAGAGGAACAAAAGGATGGACCACATATAGAGGGCATTTTTTGGGAAAGCTGTTAAGTTTCATGAGCTGGTTCGCCTTTTGACTTGACATGTTACTAGTAGCCCTGCAGGTGTTGGCGTTTTGATGAGACTACTTGCAGCGCAGTGTGGTTGGGTGTGTACTCGTTGATCGCCGCGTTTCCCTTCCTAGAAATGCCCACCATATAACTGTATAAACCTTTCAAATTTCACGCAAAGAGATATACAAAAAATCTATAAATTGTACGATAAATAAATTGTCAGCCTTATTACTCTGGTAGCAATATCTTTCAGGCAACCAGTGGCCTATGCAATGAAACTAAGACACTACAATTGTACAGGCAAAATTCGATGTACATAGCGTAACACGTTAGCCATTATAATTATTAAACCGGCTACGCAATTTTCATCGAATTTCCCCTGTAGTTTGATAAAATCAGGTACAAGTATTAGAAACGACGAGTTAGAGATTAATCTATTATCTTGCCTCAGTAGAAGACACTTGGGCTTATGTTACAGGTATTTCGCAACGGCGATAGAAATCCTTCCTATAATGCTTTGCATGATTTGAATATGATCTACGAGCAAGGTCTGAAAGAGCTAGTCGAGAAGTTTGGCTACGAAGAAATGACTCATGTAAGCCCTCTAGGCTCCAAATAATACTTACCTAAGCTAGCACTCAAGAAGTTTTTTCATGGACATGTGCATTCTCCCAATCCCCACATACGGTGCTCAAACTTGGTCTTCGACGGAAGCTCAGAGCAATGGAGCGTAGTATGCTAGACCTTAGGCTAACAGATCGCGTCAGAAACACCATACTGTGCTCTAAAACGAAAATATCGGACGCAGCCCGAGCAGCAGCCAAGCTGAAGTAGGACTGGGCCGGTCACCTCTGCCGCATGTCAGAAGACCAATGGGCAGAAACAGCTACTGTATGGAAATCACCCACAGCAAACAGACGCTGCGGTAGACCCCGTCGTAGGTGGCGCGACGAGCTTGACACATTCTTGAGGGACTGGCACACGGAGGCCCAGGACAGAACTAGGTAGAGAGAGAAGAGGGAGGCCTTTGCCCAGCAGTGGGATGACATAGATAACACTATCACAGACACCACCCAACTATATGCACAAGATCCTTGCAAAATAAGGATCATTTCATCTCATGCTTTTGGTCAGGGCATAAGAATAAATAATAACACTACCGTGGTCAGGGTACTACCATGGACATACACAAAAACGCATTATGCCAAAAGAACACCCTATCCTGAAACACAAGATGAAGCCATGATCTTACTATTTTAACCTGACTTCCTATCTATGCAGAAAGCAGATACGACGACGACTCGATGTTCCGAAGAAGAAGAAGAAGATTCATACAAAATAACGGCGGTCACATTCTCGAATAAGATCTGCTATAACAAATTCGTAACACTTAAGAAGAACTGTTTTTTCAGGCGGGTCTCAACACCTCTTACAAAACCGGTGAATTCATTCGCAAACGTTACGAGGATCTTCTAACACCTAAATTCAACGACTCGGAAGTGTACATCCAGTCCATAGATAGCACAAGAGCCAAATTATCCGTACTGGTGGCCATGGCTGCGGTGTATCCGTATCCGGTCACCAATGATAAGGCAACTAGGACATCATCATCATCATCCTGGAACGAGGATATCAACTGGATCCCTGTGCCTTACACTTCTGACTTGTTAGAGAGTGATAATGTAAGTTAAGGACACCGGGATAGATTCAGGAGTGTGTTTTAACTCTATAGTTGACCAAATACACTCTAAGGCTACTTCTACAGACAAAACAATCCATTGCTGAGGTTCCATAGGTGCTCACCACGCTTGACAGACAGATTGGCGAGCGCTGAGCTAGGTGTTGTATTTGCAAGAAACGCTGCTACAATGGGCTGCTGCCCATTCCCTGGATCTATCTTTTAGTCGCCTTGTACGATATCCACGCGTGAGCTGAGGGTCATATTCAGAAATTGTGTTTCATGAATTAAAAGTTTTTTTAGAAGAATCATTTCAAAACTTACATTTGGTATCCCCAACGGCTTTAGTAACATCCAAGAATGGTGCGATGAAGGCATTTGGTTGCACCAGGGTTGTAGTTTTAAAAAATGAAGTATACCTCTAGGTATATAGTTGACTGAACAAAGCTCGGCATTGTTGTTATTCAAAATAGTTTCTAGAAAATTTCGATATTTTTGACCCCAAACTACACGGCTTCAACGACTTGCGAGGATTTTCGGAGACACTTAATCAATTTAGATAGTTATTCCAACGTTTTCAGATCCTGGGCACCTATCACAGTTGCGAGAGGCTTGGTCTCCTAATAGAACAGAAACGAGACGAATACGTGCCTTTGACTAAGGACCAGGGGCCAGCGGCCAATGAATTAGCCGGTGTCCTGAACGTGCCGTATCATAAACTGAAGTTAAATTATATCATGGATTCGTGGGAAGCCATAAGCGGACTGGTAAGTGGCTTCTACGTTTGAAATACACATAAATACTTACCTCGCAAGGCATAAAGGCGTGAAATGGGTGTGTATGTATGCAAGTTAACGCTTACCGACATCTTAAAACACATACCCCACTTCTACCTGTGGGTATCGTAAATCAGGGGATGGACAGCAGCGTTCCCTGTGAGTGAATACAACACCTTGCACTGCCGCAATGCAACATTCTTGCCAAACGTGGTAGATAAGTATAGCCACAGGTACGGCAAATACCCCCTTATACTTGGGTTAGGCTCATATTTTCAGCAGAGGACCATTGTAGCTGCGCTGATGTAGAAGAAGATTGTCTGATTTACTAGTAGAGTCAGGGATATATTAAGTAATCGTGATCGGTTTGTAAAGTAACAAAGTACTAACCTAGTATTCTCTTTTCAATTCTTTGATATTACGGATTGACTTTTCCTTTCAGATAAGCTTGGGACATAATATCAGCGAAACGATGTTGCAAGTGTTTGAAAACTCCACATCCATTTATGACGCGGCCTGGCGCTTCTTGTTTAACAATGATGACCTTGTGCAAATGGCATCTGGTAACAGTTTGCGAAGAGGCGCATGGTTTTTTATATCTCTATTGCCACATGAATTCAGACCTTGATCTTTATTATTATTACATACCTGGATATTTGCATCTGTCATACATAATCATATTAGCCTATAGCAGTCCACAATAAGCTTGCAATAAGCTTTAAGTATGCCTCCCCCAGGGTGCGCAATAAGGCAAAATCTCCCGTTTTCGCCATCAAGTCGCTTCATTTTACGTATGTGCCACCTCATAATCACGTTGTAAGTACCTTGGAACTAAAGTATTTCTGGAGGAGTGATGATGAGGACAGAAGGAAGAGGGACGCCGATAAGGGATAAAGGTAGGCTACCCGCCCCGCCTAGAAACGGTCAGGGACGAAAAATCCGCGTTGCTCGTAGTGACATTACAGGACTAGTACCTATATACTTCAAAATAAGTAAAATACCCTTCACAGGTTATCTTCTAAACGAATTCGTCGAGCACGCCGACAAAATCGTGAGCGGCAAAAGCACTCACAAGCTGCGGATATATTCTGCACACGATGTGAACGTGTACTCGTTTCAAGCTGCCACCAACGTCACTCCGCAAGGCAGACCCAAGTTCGGCAGCCTTTACTCGTTGGAGCTAAGAAGATTCGGTGGCGATTACTTTGTTCTTGTGAGTATCAAAAACTGACGTGCAGTTTTCCGAAAATGTGTAAACTAAAGTTGGCTAGTATCAATCACGGGCTTAGTCACTCTAGATTTTCTTTTATTTCTCTTGAACTATAGTAGGAATTGTGTAAGAATAATTGAGAATAGTGGGCATCCGTTGGGCGTAATGTCCTCCCAAAATGAAACTGCGATCTCTATGGAGGCGCCTGAAGGTGCAGCAGTGGACTCACTACTCTTGATAATAATGATATCATCATAATCTGCCTCTCTTATCACAAATCTGTTGGGCACGGAACAGCATGATTTGTTAGAACACAATATAATGTAGCAAAAAGATTTGGCAATGTTTTATGACTTCAATTCTTTTTGGGAATGCTAGGGGAATGTCATTTATTGCAGGTGGTATTATCCTCACCATGCGGTTGACCAATAGTCGACAGATATTCAGCAGAGTTTAAAAACTCTGCGTAGCCTTTTACGAAACACCTTTCGAGTGGCCTAGGGGTGGCAGTATTCTTAGCCACTACCACACGCATTATTTACCGTAATTTTTACCCACGACGGAACGGAGACGGTATATGCGTTTGGGGTGAGAGAATGTGTGTTTGTGCAAACCTATGTTACCAAATATCTCCCAAACCACTGGCCCGATTTTGATGAGGTTTTCAGTAATGGATTGAGATTTTTCTTATCCTTTCTCCAGCCGGTGTACTTGGACGACCCTCATGCAGGAGAGGAGACGTACCTGGAAGTGCAGGGCTGCGCCCCTCTGTGCAACTACGAGTTGTTCAAGAACCTCACGATGCGCTTCAGGATCATCAGCAAATGGAAGGCGGAGGACCATTGCGAACAGGGACTCGCGCAGATTGAAACGGAAGAGTATATTTAAGTTCAAGTGGTTGACCACTATATAGCGTCGTCTTTTTCTTATTGAATTTTGATCCTTAGATATACGGGGTGTTAGGGACGGTGTAACGAAAACTGAACAACTTTTACTAAGGAGCCAATGGTGGGAAACGAAAAAAAAATTCCGACCTCCCATACAAATTCAGTCAGCTAATCGTGAATTTTGTATGGGAGGCCGGAATTTTTTTTTTCATTTCCCACCATTGGCTCCATAGTAAAATTTGTTCAGTTTGATGGTCTGATCATGCCTGCAAAGTTTTCGGTACACCGTCCCTAACACCCTGTATTATTAAAGCCGTATCCAAACTTCATTGGTATCCGGATAGGTATGCGGGTAGCGAAACTCACTCGCTTGACAATTTGTTCCAATAAATATACCCACGTACCGCGGCGGAACCGTTTTGGTTTGAATAGGGCTTAACAATAAAATGCTTTTCGGGATACATGTTTTCGTCTCAAATTACCTTCGTTTTGCTCACTGTTTTTTTTTTATCGAAATCCGGAAGGGCACTTGCGGCAGAGCCAGGGGTAAAGAAACTACGCAGAGAATGGAAATCTGGTTAAACTAGGTACTTAATGTAAAACAAAATAATAATGATTTTAATCGCAAAGTTTAATTTAAAAAATATCTACTTCATGTTATGTATTATTTACGTTTTAATAGGTACCTTTTGAGGTCTGTTTCGCACCTATGCGTTACACTTCTTCTTCAATTCTTCCTCGTCGAGACGATGGCGTGCGGTGATGCTCTTGAACTTGTTGTATTCACAGAGGACGCCACAATCGCGTACTTGGAGGTACCTCACGTCACCGATTTCAGGACCAGTGAAATACACGGGCTGGAAGAAAAATTACGTTCGATGACGTTTTCTGCACGACAACATATTTTGGAATACAAAAATAGCTTGGGCCTACATAGGGATTAATCGCTGTTTCTACTTCAACTATTAGGGTACCGCAAGGTTCTGTGTTAGGACCTACACTTTTCAACATTTTTACTAATGATTTGGCGCATTATATGCAATCCGAAAAGATTAATATTAAAATAGTCAGCTACGCGGACGATACTAATGCTATAGTTACAGCACAAAGCTCCCAGGAACTTGCAACAAATATTAATAACACGTTATTATCGTTTCACGCATGGTTTCGCGCAAATAACCTTTCTTTAAATATTGCCAAAACAAACGTAATTAAGTTTAGTGCAACTACAAAAAGGTCGGATAGTTTAGATATAACGCTAAACGGTGAAAAAATTGAGCCAGTACCATCAGTAAAATTCTTGGGTGTATTAATTGACCATCATTTAAATTTGGAAAGAGGAATTGGCAAAAATTGAAGCTAAGGTCAGCTCAGCATGCTATGCTATTAGAAGCCTACGAGACGAATTAACGTTGCCACAACTGAAATCGGTATACCATGCTTTGGTCGAATCGCACTTGCGGTACAGTATAAAATTCTGGGGGAATAGTTACGCATACAACGTTGATAAAGCGTTTATTATACAAAAAAGAGCGATTAGAACAATGGTACGAATACCTCAAACAACGTCCTGTAGAGAGTATTTTAGGGAACTACAAATACTAACCGTACCTAGCCTCTATATCTTGGTTGTACTGACCGATTTAGTAAAAAGACCTGGCAGGTTTGAACAGCCTGAAGACGTCGTAAAACGGGTAGCGACCCGTAGAAAGGATCTACCAAACGTGATTGCTCCTAAGCTTCAGATAGTTAGGCACAGTGTTAGGTACCAAGCAGTCCAAATGTTTAACTGTTTACCCAATGAACTGAAAGTAATGCACAATATCAGAACATTTGCTTCTGCACTGAAAAAGTATTTATTGGAAAAATGTTTCTATAGCGTTAATGAATTTTTAGGACATTAATTTTTGACATGTTTTTATATATACATTGGGTTTCAATTTTAATTTAGTTTGACATTGTTTTTGAGTTATTATGTGTTAGTTTTTAATAATTTTTTAGAATACCTACTCAAATTTTTGACATGTTTTATTTATATTTTAATTTTGTATGAATTCAAATTTAACTTATTTTATTTGTGGTGCTAGTTTACTTAATTATCCTGCGTTAGTTTTAATATTATTTGAATTTAATTTAATTTATAATAACTAAGTTCCAACACAATGTAAAATATTGTTTAAGGAATTAAATAAATAATAATATTGGATTTAATTCATGGTAGTGTTGCCGAACTATCGATATCTACAATCGATAGGCCTGTCGATAGTATCGATACTATCGATAGTTTTGGCCAATCAATAGTCCAATAACTATCGATATTATCCATAGTTTTGGCTAATCGATAATGAACGATAGTGAAAACTTTCGATTGTCTATCGTTTTACAATCGATAGTCCACTATCGAACGGCAACACTAATTCATTGTGCTTTCCGTCTGAGATTGTTTTGTTAGCTACGTTACTGGCGCATCACATTTATCCACTATGGCAAGATCCACAGAGCAGGTATGTCACCCTCACGCACGCCCTTACTGTAGTCCGGCAAGTTCGTGCGCGACCCTCCCTAGGGGTGACAGACGTTGGGGGGAGAGATGTCAGCGGGTAGCGGGAGGTGTAGCGGGGAAGGGTGACGCGCGCATCCGTGCTGCACGTCATATTAAAATGACGTGCTTCCTCGCCCCCCGACCGTCTGTACCCCGCAGGAAGGTCGCGCACGAACTTGCCGGACTATAGAAGCGAAAGCGGATATCTAATGTCACGTGTCAAACCGTTGAGCTACAGTAAAAAAAAATAAGTCATCCATCATTTCAACCACCGCTAAAACACAAATTGTATACTTACAAGAACAACATACTGTCCGGTAGATGGCAGTTTCCTTAGCTCTAGAGAGTAAAGACTCCCAAATTTCGGATCTCCTTGAGGTATGACTCCTGTGGCCGCCTGTAGTGTGTATACATTCGAGTCATGACCTGAATATACCCTCATCTTCTGCGTAGCTTTGCCGTTTATGATTTTGTCGGCGTTCTCGAAGAATGCGTTTAGAAGGAGAGCTGTAGAGCGCGTTTTTGAATTAGTAGGAAGCTTTGTGTGCAGCATTGTCATAAATAATCCGAACGAATTGACTAACAGCTAGACTTTTTGATTAATTCATTTCGGCATTTAAAGTCTACTTCGAAAACGTCTAGGTACTTTCTCAAACATTATGTGAAAAATGTTAAGAATTGATAGACATACCAGATGATAGAGTAACGACGTCCTCTCTGCCAAATATAAACTCCCACGATTCGTCAAAAGCTGGTAAAAACTTAGGATACAGTTGTGTTAACTCTGCTCCCAAATCGTAGTTCAAGCTCACCTTAAAAGTAAGGTTAAAAGTTGACAGATGTTATTAAATACGCTTAACCTGTAGATATTAAAAATAAAAAAATGATTATATCAACGGTTCGCAGATGGTCCAGCGCGACTTAACGGTCTAGTTTATTATCGGTCCAGTTCTCAAATGGTACAGTCTTAAGAATCGATTGAAGGCTGTCGGTGCATAGTTTATCGTCCCCATTGTTGTCCCCGTCATCGTTACAGGTCATCATCGTCATCCATCATCATACCATCATCATTTCATTGTGATATTCAATTCTGAAGACTGAACCGTTTGCGAACTGGCCCACAGGACCATTTGCGAATTGGACCTAATGCGCTCGACCATATTTTAAAAGCTTGTCTATTTATCTCTCTATGGTATTTGCCAAAAAACTAGCGCCTTTTTATATTGATTCGATAAAATCCAACTTACCAAGCAACTCAAGGTTTCCCCCACGCCCAATACTTCTCCCGGCATGTCTATGACTTTCTTGTTACCAATGATATTGGCCAGTTGAGTCAATACATGTTGGTACTTCTTCAGTGCGGAAGGCGCTTTTTCCTTTTTTAAGTCAGCAAAAATCTTCTTGAACTTTTTACAACTATCGAAAACTGGTAGTTGCTGAAAATCATGTTAATTATTTAGTGATTTTAAATAGGCATCTATAATAAATAATATAAAGGTCACAATGTCGAACCTTGTAGCACACCACGTGACTTATATGAATTTAGAGATCTGTGACACAGCTTATATGATTGGTTGCTGTTTAACTACCGGCTAAATTATTTTCAAGACACATTAGGACCCAATAATACTTCCTACTACTTTAATTTGACTAGGTACAAAAATGTGATATGAACAATCAAATGCATGTAACAGAATAAAAACTTTATATAAAAAAATAGAATAAAACTGCAAAAAATACTCGAGTTGGTGGAATTCGGAATTTAAGGCAGATTTTGAATAATGTTCCTACATTATTACCTACTTGAATATTCAATATACTTCTGCAAGTCTTTTGGAAGATTAAGCATGTGACTTTTACGGCGCACCAGTGACGCGGATTTTCCGTTCCGTTTCCGTTTCCATTCCGTTGCAGAAAAGTCGGCTAAGCTACTCTATACAAATACAGGATGGCAGGCCTGTGTGGCCCGAAGGAGGGCCGGAACGGTACGGAAGATCGCGTTGCTCGAAGCTCGAAGGCTACGATACGACAGATCTACGAAAGAAGGCTGCTTCAACGTGCCCCTGCCCCTACTTACATAATCCTGGTCGTTTGACGGTGGGGTCGGCATAGGCACAGGGCTGCCGAATATAGCGGCCGTCGCGGCGCGGGCTGTCATTTTGGTCCTCGTGTAGTTGTCAGAGCGGACGAATATCTCCGCCGGGTTGTACTTGGATGAGATGAAGCCGTCGTAACGCCGTCGGATAAATTCACCGGTGTGGTATGCTGTCTCTATTCCTACCTGAAATGTAATATAGATCTTTTAGTATCTACCAGCTACGAAATGTACCTAAAAGCTCCACTATTTCTCTTAAATTATTCAGACGAAATCAGTAGGTTTGTAATCGTTTAGAATAACCAGATTTTTTATTTATAGGTACCTAAGTAGATTCCAAGGCACTGGTCTACATGGATTGTGGCTTGTTTAGATACGGATAGGCATATTTCATGAAAAAACAGAAAATCTGAACCAAGGAAGCCAGAAAAATAAGAAGACCTTCTATCTACTTATTTAAGACTACAGCTACTAATTTACAAAATTGGAAGTATGGTACTACATCACATGAGTACCTACCTTTAGTCGGTCTTCTTTCCACCGACACCGATCAATTTTGTGAAAGTAAATGATTTCTAGATTTTATCTGGCTGGACTGGTGACAATCAGGTCAATTCGGGATACACATTCTCTTAACCTTCCCTAAATTAGTTCTATCACTTTCCGTCAAATTTCTTAAAATTGCAAAATGCACTTTATAATCCCAAATTTCCAGCTGTCTTTAAACCTTTACTTCCAAATAACTTACATTGGTCAGTTCTCCGTAGCCCCAGTTATTGATCAAATTCCTCAGATCTTCCTTGTCCATATTGATTCTTTTCAAGTTCTCTCTTTTTTCCGGCGTTTTGTCGCCATGACGATGGACCTAGAAAAAACCATACAAAGTTAACAATATTTTGTGGGATGATAGGTATGTGTATCCTCACAAAGAAAACGTCCAGTTCACAGTTCAGAAGGTTTATGCAGTAAGCAGTAAAGCGGTAGCAAACATAAGCACTTAAATATAAGCATACACAGCTAGATATTAGATCGCGTAAGCCGATAGGTAGTTGCGAGTGCGACGGCAAGTAATACGTGCGCCCCGTGCGCTGGCTCAAGACAACTGACTAGGCAGAGCTACCAATAGGCGCACGCGCTACTGGAGAACAAAGGATACGCTACAGAATGATCAAGGAGTACGTGAGTTTTTACAACTTAATATTTTAATATTTTGTGTGACAATTTTGGTAAGTATAAAATTTACATGTTTTGTTTGTTTGTTAGTTTGTATGTATGAATGAATGTATGTTTGTTTGTGTGTATGCAAGAATGTGTGTAAGGTTGTATGAAAGATAATTATTATTAGTGTGTGTGTTAATTAATTAGTTTTTACATTTTACAGGTGCAGCTACTACAGTTTCATGAAATTTCACCAAGACGCATAAAGTGTCAAAAGAACCAAATCATTTAAAGGAGTGAACTACTCCATGAAATTGAACAAGTTTCCTCTAACATAGGAACCTACGTTGTACCTATAGGAGGCCCAATTTCTTATATTATTTTGACCAATGTAACTTCGAGAAAGTTGCAAAGTTTCACCCCTTAAAATTTCTGTTGTCAGTTTTTTTACATCCTGTAAATGAAATATTACATCCGGATACAAACAATATAATCAAAAACTGATTTAACTTACTATGAAGGTAAACACAAGTTCAGTGTCTTTCCCAGGATCTGTGAAACTTTCAGCGTCTGAAATTCCACTCATCAAAATCAAGCAAAACGCCACCAGTGAAATTGTCAAAGTCCCCATTTTTACCATAATTTTTACACCTTTAGTTTTATTAATGGACCTTCAGATGGAGCCGCTGCTCCGAAAATGGCGCCTGAATAAAGTAGTTTACGTATTTGTACTAAAATAATTTATTTAAATAATTACCTACTGGTCTCTATTCCATGTGACTGGCATAAATAGCAATTTTAGAATAGCGCTGTAATTTTTAGTAAAATTTGCTTAGAAAAGGATAGGAGATGATTTCAACTATATAGTTTACGATTTTAGGAATTTTACGCGCTATCTGTCAAAATTAAGCGGCTATCAAAAATATGTTAGCAAGCATAGAAAATAATTGTGCGAATTTTCAAAGAAATAATAGACATACTTTTCTAAGCCTATTTTACTATAAGTGACAGCGCTATTCTAAAATTGGTATTTTTGACTGTCACATGGAATAGAGACCACTACTTACTGTGAATCATAAGCATAACATAAATAAAATTATATCGCAAAATTCAGTTTTATTTATTTAGTAATGGATTGACATTGGACGAATTTAAGACAGTTAAGAGCAATCCTAGAGCCAAGTTTCCATATGAAAGAGATTTTCATTTTCGATCAAAAAAGGTAATTTCGAAAAAAAAAACATTAAAAACTAAGCGGACATCTTAAGACGATACCCGAGTGATGCCTTGAACAGGCCTTTTTATGCAAAACGTATTCCAGTTTTCTTAAATAAAGCATGTAGAGCTATAGTTCTTTTTATTACATTAAGGTCTGCTATACGCATGTTCATTCTAGTTTATTCCTTAGAAAACTACTTATTAAGAAAAATATTATAAAGAAAATTGCTCATGTTTTACTCTCGTACACTTTTTTGAAAAAATAAAATGCGCTTGCCGATATAACAGGGGAACACGTTTGTATGAAAAAGCGGAAAGCAGGCATCACTCGGGTATCCTCTTAATCCATTGAACACACGTGTATGTGTGATACACAGCTGACTAAATAAACTGAATTACCTACGTATTTCCAACATTTTAATATTCAACTGCAGTCGTTATGACGTCTGAAGTTAAATATAACTTCTTATTGTACCCAAAAATAACAATAATATTATGCAAAAAGATAGACTGGAAAGTTTTCATACATCACGCCTCCTTCTCGGAAGGGTAGGCAGAGACTACATCCTACCACTTGCTACGATCCTGACATACCTCTTTCGCTTCTTCAACGTACATCAATCTTTTCATGCACGCTCGTCGGTTTAGGGTACTCTTGACCTGGAAGTTACTATAAAGATATACTAAAATCAAATTTAAATAATTTTATTTACTTACTTTCTATCATAAATATAACATGCATCCACGTACCGGCTAACACGTAAAAATAAGCGTCATCAGCTACAAAACAACATATACTTAGGTAGGTACAGAAAATCAAAACTTTCATATCAAAATATACGTACGAGATAAGCCAGTGTGTTCCGATCCATAAATCACAGCATAAAACAAGTCCAAATACAGAATAATCTAAAAAAAAAATATTTCTAGGGGTGATCAGACTCTAAAACGCAACAACTTTTTGCAAGAGGCTTTTTGATTTTTCTTGAAAAAAATATAGAGGGTTTCATCTATATTTTTTTCAAGAAAAATCAATAGCATAAAAAAACAATTTTCAACCATAGGGACTGGTTAAACATTGAAATATTTTCAGCTCTTCTTTTTACTTTAAAATTTTAATATACATAAATAGTGTATTTTTTCATAATATTATAATTAACTGACAAAATGTTTTAGGAGTTATAAATAAATAATACGATTTAGCGATTATGGATCAGATTTCAATAAGTCTTGTTCATTATGGCACGAAAAAGAGCGAAATCCTTACAAAACTATAGAAAATATTTGCCCAAAAAAATATTCTTTACAAACCATTTGCACCAAACTCTGGGTGCATACATGGTGTTACGAATAGTAATGCGTTCCTTTTAAGGGGTGATCAAGCCCGTAAAATGATCAACTGTCCCCAAAGACTTTAATACTGCCAGACGGACAAGTTATTTTCCTTTTTTTCATACTTTGACGTATATTCCTTGGGGAAAGCTGTTCAGTGTCACGGAATGGGTCACCCCATAAAAGGAAAGCAGGGCTATTCCGAACACTTTGTCTGAAACCATGTATGCTTACGTGACAAGACGACGTGACAAGCTTTTTTTGTGTGTACACTTTTTTATAATAAATACAAAGGAGTAAATTCTCGATAAGTGCTAAGATTATGAACATTAATACATTGACATAAAAGATGTAGTCATGTTACTAAGTGCAACACAGGACACTGAAAAATACAAAAAAGTTATTTATCACGAAATTTGTGTCAAAATACAGGTGCCTTAGAACGACTAACTTCCCTAAAACGCTAAGCTCAAACAGGTTGAGCTGAACAACTTTCCCCAAGGACCATAAATCAAAGCCAAAAAATATTTAACCTTCTATACAAAAATCTGCTTGGTGAACACCTTTCTAAGGAATGTATTTCATTTTTATTTTGAACTTGGTACTGTAAGAAAGTTATTCCTTGTTTAGTGTTTTTGGAAAAGTCAGCCGTTCTGTACTTACAACCAGGTAGAATTAGCACGCACAAATATTATTCGTTACAAAAAAATATGTTTCATCAAAAATTATTAAATATTCGATAAATAAAATAACTTGAACACCGAAAAATAAAGTTAACCTCTAGTTTATTAAAAGTTTTCTAATATTCTAAACATTTTTTACAAGAGGTGCGTTTAAATTGTGCAATTTATAAATAATTATGCAAATATACATACATAAGAAATAAATAAATAATAATAATATTATGCGTTTAAAATATTGCACGAATTGTTTTTCACTATTATCTAGGCCTCGAGTACATGTGATATTGTTCAAAAATAATAACTTACGTACCTATCTAATCTAAATTAAAACATTATAATATAAATATTAAGTAATTTATGTGTTGCCTATTTAAAATAATCGTTGTAAGTAAAGCAAACTCAATGGCAAGAAATAACATCACAATGTCATTTTAACGTTCAATTATTATTTATTAAATTAAAATCTTTAAAATAAAATTATGTATGAGTATTATTGGAATGAAAACATCATGTCTTCAACGTAATAAATCTTAAAATAAATTCGAGTTGTCTTTTTCAAATTTAAATACCAAAAAATAGTTAAAAATAATAATTAAATCCCACTGTAATCGCAAGGATAATAAAAATTCGTTAATTTAAATTCAATGTGATTTAAGCAAGTTTTAATACACATTCTATACCTAAACTATAAGCATTATATTAATAAACTATTTACACAAGTCTCAATACAACACTCCTGATTGAAAAATCATACTTTTTTGCTATATTCTTTCCATGTCTTTCTTTACCCGTAAAAATTATAAAGTGATATACATTATAAAATACACCATTATTTTATTACATAGCCACTGATCACAATTTGTGAGCTAAAGAGGTCAATTAATGACAAGTGGTATGGCAAAACGCACACTACACTTGTCGTATGAATTTAGGGCTTCTGATGGATCCTTAGAGTATATATAAGCAAGCTATAGAGTGCGCGTAAAAAGTAGGAACTGGTGGCAGTAATCTGGGCGCACCCTCTCTGTCTGTCAGTAGCAAAACGACAGTGACAGCACTACTTAACCTCTATAACTTCTCATACATTTGACGTGTGCAATTGCTTACGCTTTGACAGTACGCCGTAGGGCCTAATGCGCACTCTATAGCTAGCTTATATATACTCTAAGTTTGGACCATTTGCGATTTGGACACAATGCGCTTGACAGATATTTTGAAGTGTCACTTGCGACTCGGAATTTCTACTATACATTATACAACGTGTTACAAAACAACCAATAAATCTCCCATACAAAGTGAGTTAATTTTGTATGGGAAGTCCAATTTTTTTTCATATTTCGACCCATGTTCCATGGGAAAAGTTGTTCAGTTACATGAGTACCTTGACCTCCTTTCAGCTTTATTGGTAGTTTTGTAACACCCAGTATGTTGGTCTAGTTCGCAAACAGTCCACTTTGCAATGGTTTGAACCATTTGCGATTTGGGCACAATGCGCCCGACCGATATTTTGAAGTGTCACTTGCGACTCGGAATTTCTACTATACATTATACGGGGTGTTAGGGACGGTGTAACGAAAACTTTGCAGGCATGATCAGACCATCTAACTGAATAACTTTTACTATGGAGCCAATGGTGGGAAACGAAAATAAAATCATAAATACGATCAGCTGACTGACTTTGTATGGGAGGTCGGAAAATTTTTTTCGTTTCCCACCATTGGCTCCATAGTAAAAGCTGTTCAGTTTGATGGTCTGATCATGCCCGCAAAGTTTTCGTTACACAGTCCCTAACACCCTGTATGTGCGCCGGCGCTGCCTTATAGTGACTAAATAGAAGTTAAATTTCGAGCCTCTGATGGCGACACAAGTCTCGATTTATGTTTAGGTACATACTTACTTCAATGTAGCCGTTGCTAACAATTATTACAAATGACATACATACTGGGCATATTTTGCATTTCTTATATCTTTTGAGAATCTTTCACTAATTTTCTTCATATGACTACAACATTATTTCAATAAATACAATTATTCGTCAATAAAAATGTGATGTGTGATATTTATACAATTTTAATGGTTTCGCTTATTACCTTGATATACATTATACATTTATAGTACATGTGACAAAAAAGAAAAGTGATTATTACAAAAATATGACACACATTAGTGTTTTTGGTGTAAGGATAAAACTTAAACCTGCTGGTACTTATACCGGGAGTAACAAAAATGGTATAACAAGTCGATAGGAATTAGGAGGTGAAGGTATTCATAAACTGAACAATTTTCTACATGGAAAATAAAAAATATGAAAAATGAATTTGGGCCCTTCATACATAATCGCCGATCAGTTGATTCTTTACTGGGTCATTTTTTTTTCGCTAATTTGGACCCAGCTGATCGGTGGTTGGTTTTGTATCCAATCCAATTTTATTTTCATATTTCGGCCCATGTTCCATAGGGAGAGTTGTTCAGTTTCATGATTACTTAAACCTCTTTTCGTCATGTAAATACCCTTTTTGTTACTCCCTGTATAAGGTGTAAAAAACTGCAATATAGCTGCTAAAAAAATTGCTAGAAAGAAATTATTCACACCTCAAGGGACTTCAACAGATCACTAATTCTTTTTCACCTTTGATCAATTTTTCGTTCAAGTTTGAAAGTAACTTAATAAAAATCCCAATACACAGAAAGTAACCTATTGCTTGTATTTTTCTCAATAAAAATAAATCTAGTAAAATATTGCCAGTCAGAGTAAAAGTACGGCAGCTAACATCCAGTTTTACGGTACCTAAACTAATTTAAAACATCACATATAAATTACGTCTAAATACTTAGCTGTATCTATCTGTCTTAATACTTAGGTGTGATATATCTTGTGCTTGATCCGTACACTTTTGTTATACCGGGAGTAACAAAAAGTATACAAGCGGAAAGGAGGTCAAAGTACTCATGAAACTGAACAACTTTCCCCATGGAACATGGGTCGAAATATAAAAAAATATTTGGACCCATAGACAATCAATCATCTGATCGGCGATTTTGTAATGGAGATCCAATTTTATTTTTTATATTTCGACCCATGTTCCATGGGAAAAGTTATTCTTTTTCATGAGTACCTTGACCTCCTTTCAGCTTGTTATACCCTTTTTGTTACTCCATATATTTACTACTTCACCAAGCTAATGAGTATAACCTATCTAACTTGATCTGGTTAGTCCGAACTATTCTGAACAGACGTCAACAACTGACCAAATAATTGGAAATAACCGTCAAATTTCAATAGTTTCTATGCGTTAGCCAAGTTAGCTTGGTGAAGTAATCTTTACACAACTGGCGCAGATAAAAAACATATTGGCAAGATTGTTTGCTGTTAGCCTCTCTATCATATTATATGACATATGAACAGGATTTCAACAATAATGTTGCCAATTCAGGTATATTCTTTACACAGGGTTATTTTTTAGTCAGTGCGCAAACTTTGCAGGATGTTTCTACTCGTGATTCTGAACAACTTTTACAATGGGGCCACCTGAGAAATCTAAAAAAATATTTTGGATGTTCCATACATTTTTGCCGAATAGGTACAGATTTTTGTATGGAACATCCAAATTATTTTCTGCGATTTCGCAGGTGGTCCCATAGTAAAAATTTATCATTACCACGAAAAATAACCCTGTATACGCAAGTTATATCAATGTTGTGCAATCTGACCTGAAATCCAAAATGACTGCCACCTTCTACACACGAGGTATTAAGGGCATTAGTTCTGTGTCAAAACTATCTGAAAACTATATTAGTCGCTACACGGTCGCTTCTGTTTCTTTCGTGTGGGACGCCGAGTTCACGAACGACCCGATAAATAGCCTCATTACTAGGCTATTATGTGATGAGACGAGGTGCGTGCAATCCATATAGCCTTCTCGCTAGTGGTGGCCTAATAAAAAAAGGAAATCAATTTATTATATTGGGATTTCGGAAACGCTCTGACGATTATTATGAAGTTATATATGTAGGGGTTTTCGGAGTGATAAATCGATATAGAAAAGGTTTTATTTCATAAAAGTCTTTCTTTCACTCGTTTTTTGAAAGTTATTTTTAAACTAGCAACGCTATAGCATTTTTTTATTAATTAAAATAACGATTACGGCTCAAAGGTGCCCACGTAGGGCATCGACGAAGATTGATAGTAATTAATACTAAAATATTGTAACAAACCCGACCCCGGGCCTATGAAGGACTCCGCCTAAAGGCACCGGCCTCTGTTGTTATGAAGATCATGTCTTGAGTTCTAAATTTCATAGAAACCCATACCTCAAGCACAGTGTATATAATGGCTCGTGATATAAAAGTGATGTCTAGTTAATTATTGACCCATACGTTGTGTTTAAATAAAGTAATATGTAACCCATAAGTTCTTTTAAAGGTAATTGAGACATCTCTGTACTAATTATTGAAATAAAGTGACTCTGATGAACAGGAGATGGAAAAGGGCAGGAAACTGAACTCCAAACGGGCCCCCAGAACTGCATCGCCCGAGGATTGTGGAATCCCACGCCAACTATACCTATTAGTATTCATAAACACTCCGCAGTCATCTTCACATAACCAATTTATGTATGTAAAGATAACTCTTAGAGTATTTACCAAATACAAATGGTAAATTACCTGATTCCCAGAAGAAGGATAAAATATGGTGAGACGTGCGTCTCTGCTAATAGATGCGTCAGCCACAGACGCTTGTGATGCTTAAAAGCACCACGAAGAAGGATAGGTGATCAGATTCAGACGTCCTTTGCAGAACAACTGAAGTAGTTTAGAATAAACATTCTTATGACAGACCAAACTGACACCCAAGTGTCTAGTTGGTTAAGTAAGTAAGTATGTTGTAAGTAGGTATGTTATCAGTCAAATGACATGATTTCAACAATTATCTTTAGGTTTCCTAAAGAGGTACCGGCAAGGCCGGTAAATGCACCGAATATGAAATTGCACTGGTCAGTCAGTCTCCACCACATTTAACTCCTACGGAAGTCAGAATATAATATGAGAATGCTTTATGCAAGTCCCAAATCACATGTGAGCATACATTCCTATCAGTTGTAGACGGAGAGCAATATTTTGCCCATCCCAATAGAGAGTAGATAGGATATGTTGATCACATGAACTTCCTGAGAGCATATGGGCTTCCATGACCAAAAGCTGCCATTACAACCATATCGAATGCTAGATAAGAAATAGATAGGTATTCGATGAAGATATGATAACAGTTGTCCCATGACATTTGATGACAACCATTGTAGTTAGTAGGTAAGTTGTAGTCATAGTTTCACTATGATGGGCACCATTTTAGCCAGTCATAAGAAGAACGTTAAGAACTTCATGACTAGAATATTACTTTAGATATGATTCATCTGAATCTGTTATAGGATAGGATGATAGGAAAGGATATTATCCATTCTACCAGCCATACATATTCTTAGATAAGAGTACTAACTAAGATATTATAGCAAGTACCATAAAATATTATTGTGGTAAGTGTTGTCCACGGCTGGACACATTCCCATTCTGAAGTACATTTTGTTTGTATAACAAAATATTGTTATAAATAAATGTTCGTCCACTGCCGGACATATTCCAATACTGAAGTCTGTTTTCTTTGTATAACAAGAATACTGTTGTAAATGATTATTTGTCCACTGTTGGACATAACCAATAAATTAGTAGATATTTAACAATATCTATTTATGTATATTTCATAAACATTAATCAATTAAGTCCATAGTCGCTCAGCAACCATAGTACTTAAAATAGAAATCTGTCCACTGATGGGCCAAGCCAAACAGTAGGTAAGTAGATACAATATGTAAGTATGTTTTAACCACAGGAATTTTATCAAATAAATCCTTGATCGCTCAGCAATTATAGAATAGTAATTTATCCACTGATGACCACAGCAATTAATAGATAAGTAGATACCTAACCATATCTACTTATGTAAGTTTTAACACAGGAACTTTATGCTAGTACACTGAGAAAATCTGAAGTTAACCGAGGACCTTTTTGGCTTGTTTAACGGAATTTTATTTAGCATCAATCAAGTCTTAGCTGAAAACTCACAACTGTGTATGATTAAAAACAAACACGTCAACTTTGTTGAATTGTGTTAGTCAGCTACAGCACTGTATTTATTCGTTTTTAAATATAATAGTTATTATTCGCAACCAAACTTGACTTGATAAATTCAATTACTTTATTCAGTAGTTTTAGCAAGCAATATCTGTGATTTAAAATAAGTGTATGCAAGGTTGGAGACAAGTATCCATAATATTTAAAAATAAATTAGTTAATTGGTCACAACTAAACTAAATTGTCATTTAAAATCTGAAATACTTCTGTTTTTATTGTAGTTTAATTGTAGATATGTAGTGTAATTAAAGTTGACCGATCAATCGATAACTGCAACTTAATTACTCGAGAACTAATACATACGTGTAATATAATTTTTAAATTAACTTGTTTGTAGTTTTTAACATAATATCATGTTTATTAAATACATGATGTGAAGTTTTGTGGCCGAGCGCATGCGCTTTACATACTTCCATACAGTCCAGAAACGCGGTATCGAAGTGTTTCCGCCGATCGCTATATATACAACTTTCAAAAATGTCTGGTTGGACCAGTTTGTCCCCTGGTCACACAAGACCCGACCAGGCGGGTAGCTTAAGCCCTTAACCCTCCTCTGTCGTCACTCGGCCAACTGGCCTCATCATGGTGACCCTGACGTGATCAACAGCAACGACGTAACTCACATTGCAACACTCTTCAACGGTGCCACAAGTCATCATCATCAGCAGCAACCACTGCAATCACAGCATCTCCAAGAACCAAAGCAGCATCATCCCTGCCTGTACATGTCATCGACGCCTCGAAGACGTATATAGGTACAACTTCCACATGACCAGGCGGGAAGCTCCTCCTTTTGCCTCCTCATCACTCGGCCAGCTGGCCTCATCATCCATCACTCCTCCTAAAGTTTATTTTCATGTTCAAATAAAAAAGTTTACTACCAATAGCAAGCATACATTTTTTAACTAAGTAGTTCAATCACAGCTGCAATGTAAATCGGCTATGTCAATTAAGTTAATTATTTATGCAGGGATACATATCATATAGGTTTTATTTAAATGGGAAGACCTGCTATAGTTAACTTTGTTATTTGGCTATGAATGAATGAGGTCTTATGGACTTCTTTAAACCTAACTTGGTTACTTGTTTAGGTACTACAAAGAAAAATGGTTAGTTATAGGCCTAAAATTTGACAAAACTAGGTGGTTGGTTTTATGGAAGTATTTTAGCCATTTTCACTTATTTGTTTTTAGCAGTAAACTTTGCAAGCACTATATTAACAAAGTCGCTTTGTTGATTACAACAATAACTTATTTAGTTCTTAATATGCCATTTTCTCAGTGTAGCGCATAGCAATAATAAATTATGTTATTAATTTGGTTATTAAAGTCATATATATGGCATGATAGATAGACAAGTAAGGAATAGGAGTAATGGGATTATAGGGTATCCTACCTATTCCTAACATCTAATTTACCTATCTACCGACACACTAAATAGCCCAAATTTCCCTAATTAAAGATTAGATGTGGATACTATAAAGTTTATATGAAACAATCAGAACGCAGATTCTTTAAAACATCTTGACCCAACAACAAAACAAAGTTATTGCAATAAAATGACCTTAGCACTAAAAACCAAAGCATAAGACCATATTCCGAATCTTATCAGCTTTCAATGAATACAGAACTATCAAGCATAGGTAATTAATATGTTTGTAAACATTCATATAGGGAATATATACTGCTGATAGGGTTCGAAAGAAAGCATGAATTGTACTTATCCATCTGGAACTTGAAGCCACCAGCACACGAAGAACCAACAACGACGACATCCACAATGCCGATTCCAGTGCACGCTGAAGCACGCATCCTCTGTATCCAACAACACACCATACACGGGTTCAAAGCACTTTTCACCAACTAAACACACTCGCGAATCGAGGGTGACCAGGCAAACGTCGAGACTCTCTGGTCCACGGCGCGACTTCACCAGGACTGATAGGTAAACTAATCACTGCACTAGGTATTCCTTTTCTGTCCTGGGAGACTTCACGATTAGAACTGAACTGAACTGCCCGCAGGCCGTATGGCTTGCTATTTTATACCAAAAGCTTCGAACTTACGAGAAGAATAATGTTCTCGAAATCTGCTACTCATTACGAAAGAAGATATTCTCATCTCTTTCATACACATTTTAGAAGACATTCGACTATACTAGATTTTTTAGAATGTCTTGTTTCGCTACTTGTTGCCAGACACCAATTCAGGAGGGGCCACGACCCATCCTGACATCCAAGAAAACTTTTAGTGTATATTGAGTAAATCATGGGTTTACCAATATTATTAAACATTTATTGTTGGTTTATAGAATTTTTAGAAAATACATCAATTTTCTATAAACCGAAAATGTGACTAATAGAATAAACCTTAGGTATTTCAGTCGCTATGGCCTAGTAGGGCCCTGTCTAAAGTGACACCTTGCAGTTTCCGCTACTCGACAATAGATGGCAGCAGATTACACCACCTCGCGCACCCAACCTCACTTCAGTCACACACCCCTATCATTATAAATGCCACGAAAAATTATAAATGCCACTGCAAACGCTGATCAACTATCAGACTAATTATCCAAAATTATTTAGACTTGCAAATATGAACAATATAAAAAGAAAATAAACAAAACATTTCAATATTGCTTCACGCACATAGCGCCATCTCTCAGCCGCATTCCGAACCTCCATACCAATCTTGACAGAACAGAACCAAACCCACAAGTATTGAATCACATCCCACAGCGGCGATACCAATAGATGTCGCTGTCCCGAATCTTTATAATTAATAAAGACCAGGATACAAGCCTTACAATTCGCCCCCTATTTTATGTAAAATTTAGCTACTTGGAGCTAAATTGAACATAAAATATCAATAACATCAGACACTTCCCGCCCCCAACACTTACAAAACTCCATAAATGTGTATGCCTGAACTAAATGTCATGGAGCCCTAATAGTATTTACGCTAAAAGCTGTATACATCTCTTAATGAAGTTACCTACGCCAAATGCTGCAAATTACACAATTTTACGCTGAATGCAGAATTAACAATTCTCACGCCAATGTGCTAAGTTACGCCAAGAGCATAAAAAAAAAGAATTACGCAGGTTACGCTTAATGCAACTATGCCTACGCCAAGTGCTTTATTACCAGTAATACTACGCTAAAAGCAGCCAAGTGCTTTTAATATGATTATTCTACCCAAAGTGCTTGTGCCAATAATTACTATTGTCATTCCTGAAAATCATGGATGCTTCATAATAAAGAATTATACAAAGAATCTGAATTGAAAAATGTTAAAAATTGAATTTAAGCGTTTAAACCAAATCTTTGTGCAATCTGTTGTGTGTAGGTTGATTGCAGATAGATTTACTAACCGAAACCTATTGCAACCTTTTGTTGGTCTGTAAAATTGGCCTTGTTCACAGATTTTCGCACGAAAACCTGCTGTGGATTTCTGCTAGTAACATTACCGTAAACAGCGAACCAGCTGAAAGCTAGACTTCATGCTGACCCAAAAAATCCAGCCTCTTCGCCAGCTATCTGCCACAGTAATGACAGAGTAATGAATGATTTGGCTTAAATCAGACCTTAACTCAAAATAGCTAAGATCTTAATTCGCAAAATCAGACTACATATGTAATTTAATTAAAATAAGGTTCCCTAACTCACATCCATGACATGATAGAACCAGAAAAAGACATATTAGAGAACTGTTCTGATCAAATCGTGACATATGTTGTGTGTTTGGACCAACCTGGTCCTAAATGTTCAGTCTGCAAAATTACCATGTTAAGAAGAATACACTCGTATTCTTCCCTTTGTGTTTTTGCTAGCAATACTACCTCTAACAGTGAAATTACGCAAACATATCTTGCCATTGTGCTAACAAAATATGCCTGCCATTAAATCACTGCAGAAGTAAATACAGAGTGTCGTGAGATGATTTGATCCTGAACCTTTATATGAAAATAACAATTCTAGCTAATTACTTTAAAGTTATAGAAAGAAAAAGAAAAAAAATCATATCAAGTATGGATGGAGATAAAATTCTAGTGTTTTATCAAAGTAAAACATAAGCAAGTAAGTCAGATTTTCAGGAAAGTAAAAGACTTCTGTGCTAATTAAACCACCATAAATTTATGGCACTTACAAATTGAGCAGAACAAACATACCACTTATGCAAGAGTGCCATCTAATTCAGGCATATCTCATTATCAAAAATGTCGCCCCCCAAATTGTTAAATTTTAAGAAATATTAGGTAAAATTTTCCGCCCCCCAATCCTTCAGAAAAAGTCCTACACTTGATCTCATCACACAACAATAGGCAATTCCTAATCTCCTAACAACAACCTATTAAGTAAGCAATGAACCAACAGAATTATCTCTACCCCAAACATAAACACTAACTCCTATACTATAAGTTCCAAATCATTACCTCCTAAACCACAATTTAGTCAACACCCTCTAGACTACTACTATCTCCTAGACTATAATTTGTCATCACCTCCTAGACATACACCTATATATGACATTACCTAGACCATATCCAGTCACCAGCTCCTAGCCTACAACCACTTTCTCCTAGACTATAACTGGATATCACCTAGACCCCGACCTACATCTATACGCAACATTATCTAAACTATATTTAATCACCAACTCCTAGACTACAACCACTACCTCCTAGACTATAACTGGATATCCCCTAGATCTAGACCTACATCTATACACAACACTACCGAGACCATACTTAGTCATCAGCTCCTAGACTATAATCACTATCTCCTAGACTATAACTGGATTTCACCTAGATCCAGACCCATACCTATACTAAACCATATTTAATTACAAGCTCCTAGACTATAATCACTATCTCCTAGACTATAACTGGATATCCCCTAGACCTAAACCCACACCTATACTAAACCATATTTAGTTACCAACTCCTAGACTATAATCACTATCTCCTAGACTATCATTGCCGTTTCCTGCAATCTACTTATTAACACCTTCTAGACCTCGATCGATAGATGTGATATGACCCAGACCTCTATTTAATCATCGGCTCTCCAGACTACAATCTATCATCACTACTACTTGAACACTAGATAAAATCTAGACTTAGACACATTCATATGACCTCAACTATCAACTCCTAAACCAGGCAAAATTGGACACCGCCTCCCTTACTACATAATCAGTAACTCCCAGATAGTAGACCTGTAAGATAAAATTAAGTTTAGTTTATTCAGAATAATTAAATTGAATAACATAATCATTAGGACGCTCGCTTGTGATATTTTTATGTTTGCCTTTGATCGTTACAACCCAAAAATGTTAGATGTTTTTACAACAAAACCACGGGCTGCAACCCACAGAAAAGAATCTCCCCGACTGATCACATACATACATATACATACTCCCAAAAGACACAACCCCCCCTCGAAGGCAGTCGGATAATTATCTTCTTTTTTTCCATTTTACTTATTATCATCAGTATAGATAAACACTCAATCATACATACATATTACATACATACCTACTACACATGTACACACATACACACTTACTCACATACACTTTCGAAAATACAACCTTCCCACCGAGGCAGTCGGGTAGAAATATTTGATTTTCTTCTCTTTTTTTCCTAGTTATTATCAATATACAATCACTTTCACTTAAATAAAAGGAAGATAACCTACCAAACATACCTACATACATTCAACATACATCCTATATCTTTTTATAAAATGAAAACACAAATTATATAACTACTAGTTATCATACATTTGTTTATAAGTAATTGGGATAAGGGCAGACAGATGATGATGACATTTGTTTTGTTGTCGAATAGTGTCAACAAATAATCCCTATAATAGTTAAAATTTTTACATAATTTTAGTAATTTTAAGTAATTTAAAACTTGGTATTCATTTTTATACTTGATTACACTGATAGTTTATGTTTAATACTATTCATAAAATTTCCCTCTGTCCCCTAGTATATCAAATAAATTATCATCATGATAAATTACCTACTTTGATTTACCTAATAAGGTTTTTGGTTAGAAGCAAAACTAGCTTTTTGATTTCTATTTATATACCTAAACTCAACTAAACATGTCCCGCTACTCAAATCAAAACATGTTAGGACCTCATGATATGTCATTGCTTGCTGTTGTAGATAAAATATGTAATGGGTATAAGATACCTACACTTTACTTCACATGATATTGTATAGTATGCAACAAGACCAGGTTTATATTTCCCTGTTATAGGCACTACCAACTTCAAACGAGTACCGTCTCTTCAACTATAAAAGGTAAAGCAACGCTAGATACATAAAACCAAAATCTTCAAATCCATGAGAAAACAAGCTGCAACGCCCTAATATCTTTTCCTACCTATTAATTTTGTTATGAAGTAAAAAATAAATAAAAAAAAAAAACATCAACTGATTGGCGACTAGCAGCTCAGGACAGGGAAGAATGGCGAAACCCTGTTTCGGAGGCCAAGATCCACCCTGGGTCGCTGAGTCAGCGAAGTAAGTAAGTAACTATCATGAGGCAAATCACTTTCATATTGAATGGCAGGTATCTATCTTTCCTATGTGTACCAATTCTTAAATTCCAACTTTCTTAAATCAATTACCTAGGTTATGTTTAGTTCAAATTATTCCTATGCCTTTAAATAATACCTACAATATCTAACATTGTTTAATATGTAATGCTCAGTTGCATTCTATGGAATTCTTGCACAAATTACATCAAATTAAGAGGTTAAAACCTCCATCAATCAACAAAGTTTTGTAATGAAATTCAAGTATAGTGAGTAATTTTAACCTATTTTAAAACTTACTTGAATGTTGTTAGTGCTCCCATGTACATGTTCTTCACAAAACAAACGATAACATCACTAAATGAGCACATCACAAATCCCCAAAATAAATTTTGGGTCTGAAACATTGCACAACACAAAAAAAACCACAATATTCCCACCGGCATTTGCCTCCATGCACACAGCACACATGGATTTGAGCCGAACTAATTTAATTCAATTCGATTTCTACTAGCGAAATCATAAAACTAATTTATTTATGAAACCCGTCGGCAGTTTTACAAAGAACTGTCAAAACATAACCAAAAACAAACACGTACTTTTTCCACACATTTTAGTTTAATCATAAAGTCAGAGCGAGATAGCAAGACACAAAAATACTACTAGTATGACAGGCTGCGTCTCTTTCTTAAATAGCATTTAGCTAATCAAGCGAAAAAATAAAGCATCAGGCTGACGTATCAAGGCTGCGTTTCGTTTTCGTTCAAAAACCTTTTCTCAATGTTATTTTTAGATGGAAAAATGTTTTACAAATTTACCATTTAAAATTATAATAGCATAAAAATAACCTAAATAATGATTATTCTTACACAAATATTGTAAAATCTACGCGAAAATATAATTTGCAAAGTTCCTAACGTGAAATTTCTTGGTTTGAATTTTGACGTTTTCAAAATTATTAGACGAAACCTTGCCGTGCGAACGAACCCCACTTTGACATTTCTAATACGTAAATCCGTGTTTGTACTAATAATTTCTTATTTTACAGGGAAATAACTGCAAAATCGCTTGTTAATGGATGCCCGATGACTCAAAAACACTCCCAACCTACCCAAGGGACCCCACGGAACCCAGAATCCAGCCACCCCTCCGCCAGTTCACAGAATCACAACATGCACATGAAATGTCTCAATTTTGGGACCTTTTTATTCTGGTCACGCGCAACAAATGTAACAAACCCGACCCCGGGCCTATGAAGGACTCCGCCTAAAGGCACCGGCCTCTGTTGTTATGAAGATCATGTCTTGAGTTCTAAATTTCATAGAAACCCATACCTCAAGCACAGTGTATATAATGGCTCGTGATATAAAAGTGATGTCTAGTTAATTATTGACCCATACGTTGTGTTTAAATAAAGTAATATGTAACCCATAAGTTCTTTTAAAGGTAATTGAGACATCTCTGTACTAATTATTGAAATAAAGTGACTCTGATGAACAGGAGATGGAAAAGGGCAGGAAACTGAACTCCAAACGGGCCCCCAGAACTGCATCGCCCGAGGATTGTGGAATCCCACGCCAACTATACCTATTAGTATTCATAAACACTCCGCAGTCATCTTCACATAACCAATTTATGTATGTAAAGATAACTCTTAGAGTATTTACCAAATACAAATGGTAAATTACCTGATTCCCCCAGAAGAAGGATAAAATATGGTGAGACGTGCGTCTCTGCTAATAGATGCGTCAGCCACAGACGCTTGTGATGCTTAAAAGCACCACGAAGAAGGATAGGTGATCAGATTCAGACGTCCTTTGCAGAACAACTGAAGTAGTTTAGAATAAACATTCTTATGACAGACCAAACTGACACCTAAGTGTCTAGTTGGTTAAGTAAGTAAGTATGTTGTAAGTAGGTATGTTATCAGTCAAATGACATGATTTCAACAATTATCTTTAGGTTTCCTAAAGAGGTACCGGCAAGGCCGGTAAATGCACCGAATATGAAATTGCACTGGTCAGTCAGTCTCCACCCACATTTAACTCCTACGGAAGTCAGAATATAATATGAGAATGCTTTATGCAAGTCCCAAATCACATGTGAGCATACATTCCTATCAGTTGTAGACGGGAGAGCAATATTTTGCCCATCCCAATAGAGAGTAGATAGGATATGTTGATCACATGAACTTCCTGAGAGCATATGGGCTTCCATGACCAAAAGCTGCCATTACAACCATATCGAATGCTAGATAAGAAATAGATAGGTATTCGATGAAGATATGATAACAGTTGTCCCATGACATTTGATGACAACCATTGTAGTTAGTAGGTAAGTTGTAGTCATAGTTTCACTATGATGGGCACCATTTTAGCCAGTCATAAGAAGAACGTTAAGAACTTCATGACTAGAATATTACTTTAGATATGATTCATCTGAATCTGTTATAGGATAGGATGATAGGAAAGGATATTATCCATTCTACCAGCCATACATATTCTTAGATAAGAGTACTAACTAAGATATTATAGCAAGTACCATAAAATATTATTGTGGTAAGTGTTGTCCACGGCTGGACACATTCCCATTCTGAAGTACATTTTGTTTGTATAACAAAATATTGTTATAAATAAATGTTCGTCCACTGCCGGACATATTCCAATACTGAAGTCTGTTTTCTTTGTATAACAAGAATACTGTTGTAAATGATTATTTGTCCACTGTTGGACATAACCAATAAATTAGTAGATATTTAACAATATCTATTTATGTATATTTCATAAACATTAATCAATTAAGTCCATAGTCGCTCAGCAACCATAGTACTTAAAATAGAAATCTGTCCACTGATGGGCCAAGCCAAACAGTAGGTAAGTAGATACAATATGTAAGTATGTTTTAACCACAGGAATTTTATCAAATAAATCCTTGATCGCTCAGCAATTATAGAATAGTAATTTATCCACTGATGACCACAGCAATTAATAGATAAGTAGATACCTAACCATATCTACTTATGTAAGTTTTAACACAGGAACTTTATGCTAGTAGCGCATAGCAATAATAAATTATGTTATTAATTTGGTTATTAAAGTCATATATATGGCATGATAGATAGACAAGTAAGGAATAGGAGTAATGGGATTATAGGGTATCCTACCTATTCCTAACATCTAATTTACCTATCTACCGACACACTAAATAGCCCAAATTTCCTAATTAAAGATTAGATGTGGATACTATAAAGTTTATATGAAACAATCAGAACGCAGATTCTTTAAAACATCTTGACCCAACAACAAAACAAAGTTATTGCAATAAAATGACCTTAGCACTAAAAACCAAAGCATAAGACCATATTCCGAATCTTATCAGCTTTCAATGAATACAGAACTATCAAGCATAGGTAATTAATATGTTTGTAAACATTCATATAGGGAATATATACTGCTGATAGGGTTCGAAAGAAAGCATGAATTGTACTTATCCATCTGGAACTTGAAGCCACCAGCACACGAAGAACCAACAACGACGACATCCACAATGCCGATTCCAGTGCACGCTGAAGCACGCATCCTCTGTATCCAACAACACACCATACACGGGTTCAAAGCACTTTTCACCAACTAAACACACTCGCGAATCGAGGGTGACCAGGCAAACGTCGAGACTCTCTGGTCCACGGCGCGACTTCACCAGGACTGATAGGTAAACTAATCACTGCACTAGGTATTCCTTTTCTGTCCTGGGAGACTTCACGATTAGAACTGAACTGAACTGCCCGCAGGCCGTATGGCTTGCTATTTTATACCAAAAGCTTCGAACTTACGAGAAGAATAATGTTCTCGAAATCTGCTACTCATTACGAAAGAAGATATTCTCCTCTCTTTCATACACATTTTAGAAGACATTCGACTATTCTAGATTTTTAGAATGTCTTGTTTCGCTACTTGTTGCCAGACACCAATTCAGGAAGGGGCCACGACCCATCCTGACATCCAAGAAAACTTTTAGTGTATATTGAGTAAATCATGGGTTTACCAATATTATTAAACATTTATTGTTGGTTTATAGAATTTTAGAAAATACATCAATTTTCTATAAACCGAAAATGTGACTAATAGAATAAACCTTAGGTATTTCAGTCGCTATGGCCTAGTAGGGCCCTGTCTAAAGTGACACCTTGCAGTTTCCGCTACTCGACAATAGATGGCAGCAGATTACACCACCTCGCGCACCCAACCTCACTTCAGTCACACACCCCTATCATTATAAATGCCACGAAAAATTATAAATGCCACTGCAAACGCTGATCAACTATCAGACTAATTATCCAAAATTATTTAGACTTGCAAATATGAACAATATAAAAAGAAAATAAACAAAACATTTCAATATTGCTTCACGCACATAGCGCCATCTCTCAGCCGCATTCCGAACCTCCATACCAATCTTGACAGAACAGAACCAAACCCACAAGTATTGAATCACATCCCACAGCGGCGATACCAATAGATGTCGCTGTCCCGAATCTTTATAATTAATAAAGACCAGGATACAAGCCTTACAATATGGCATATGTCCGTATTCCATCCGAACATGCAAACATATGAAAAATTGCTATCACAGTTTGTTCAGGGGCTCTTTTAGGGGTTCGATCAGACGGTTTGTCTTATATCTCACCTGTGTCGTGGCTCGCTGCTGTCGGCCGGCGCCCAGTCTTGTAGCCTGGCGCCCGCGGCCAATCGGTGCGTAAGCCGATGCGCTATGGAGAAACCACCACTGCCTTCTAATTGTGTGAGAACGATTATTACTTGTCTGAAAATAAACACAAATTTGAACATTAGGTACTACGTGATTCATAGAACGGGATCCGAAATGGCAACATTATTGTTGCATGTATATGACAAAGACGCAAACAATAATGTTGCCACTTCGGGGCCCTTTATTCTAGGAATCATATTATAAAACTTTCTCGTGTTGCGCCGGTTTAAAATCGAATCACCCCATATTTTACCCGTTGGTGTCGTCAGAGGTGATTTCAGAGTTAATGTGTATTGCAATTTTAAGCGACAGGCTCCTAACCTTCACTATCCTGCCTGAGTGATAAACGGTGTTCTTGTCAGACGTGGTTTAAGCTTCTGCAGCCATTTATGCCGCAAAGGACAAAGGTGTGACCAGTTCCCGGCGGGCCGTGCTATCGTGCGCGAGCGACCTGTCAGACTCCCGATTATGGTGCACTTAATGCATCGAAACGTCGAGACTCTATAAGCCTCGACTTATAACAACAAGGTTAGTCGTGATAAACATTAAATATGGGTGTGACATATGTTTGTAAAATATTAAACGTTGATATGGCGACAAAGTAAAACATTACAATTCGTCATTCAACAGTCAATCACAGCGCTCACATCGACACCTGATTCGAAGAACATTGTAACTTATAATTACAATGTTATATAACTATTGTATATTTGGATTCTACGGTCCAATACGCACCTTTTGATGTATAAAACATGGTCCTAGGTAACCTGTAACTAGGTTTTTCCAAAGTACACTTTTCCAAATTTTCACAATTTCAGTCTTTAAAAGACTGTAATTAAAGTTACAATACGGCAACTTTTATGATGTTAACAATTTTTCGTAGCTAAAACATTGTATACAAATGTTACAATGTTTTTGACTCATATATATCAACATCTTAAGGTATATTTTGCAGCGTATATTCTGATACAATGTTATCACTCTAAACTTTTTTCCGATTGACTACAAAAAGAAGCAGTTTTCAGCGCTAGTAAAACAAGTTATTATTACAAAATGAAAGTGAATTATGCGGTAGTATTTCAAATTGTTGACCTTTTGTTGACCATATCTAGATTTTTTCATATATTTCCACTACAGTTAAGCAATCTTTTACAACTTCGACAACGAAAATTAATTTTTTAAGTATTGATATCAATATAAATTATTTCTTCGAGTGATTTTTTTTCACGAATTATTCATAAACCTTCTAACGAAACGTCTCGTGTTTACATTAGGTATATGTTATATTTGTGCGTAACAGTTTTTCTCAAAACTTACTAAGTCAATATCAAAATTATCTGCCACAAAAGCGTTTTAAAACAATAGTAACAAGCCTAACAATATGTATGTACAATACGATTATTTAGTACGTTTTAAAGATATTACGCCAAGGGTGGCTCTTCATTATTAAGTATGAGACACCGAGTAAAATTAATCCCATCAAAAACATTCTGTAAAAAACTAGCTAAGTCTCGATGGAGGTGCTTGTTTCTCTCTAAAATGTAATGAAATCTAGACAAAGTCGTGCGTAGTCTATGGTTCCTTACTGCGATTACTTTATTATTATAGTTAATGTTATACGACTGGCCAATGACTCTCCAAGACTCTCCAAATCCAATGTGTAAATTTTTTACTGTGTGATCCTCTTCATATAGCATACAATATGCTCACTAAATTTATAAGAATCTATCAAAATATAAAAACAACTCCAACATTCATTGCACAAATCTAAACCAAGAAACAGTTCAACAAGGTGGCACGCTCAATTGCACACTTCATCACGTTATTTATTTATAAGACATTATCTAAACATCGGACCGATGATCTGCCCATTAGCCATTTTCCGTCCCTTAGCTATCACACAGTCACTGCCTTTGTGCATTCCACATCTTCCAGGCACATCACATCAGCTAGTAAAGTTTCCTGCCCGCACCCTGTTGAGCTTAGCTATCATTTTACGTACATCCTTAAGCTTTATATGTCATCAGATTTTAGTATTTCAGATACAATCTTGAAGTTTTATACCGATCATGGCAAGCTCTGTGGGTCTCTGCGCAACTTCAGTTTTATGCACAGTTTCCTTTGTTAGCACCTACGTGAGCGTATAAAACACACATTTTAAGACATGACGATCGAACAATACTAAATATTTGAAGAGGTCCTTTCGATTTCCAAAAATTCGAACCAATCCAGAGTTGCGCCATATTTATTTTCCGGTTTGTTGACTGGAACGGTTTCTCTCGAAAAATTTAGCTTGTTAATTGCTATAAATCTTAGTATATGTGTGAAACTGTGAAGCTATTAATGTTATTTCATAGTGTCAATTTATATATGATAGAACACACAAATACACAGCTATTTCAGATGAAGTAACTGTTTTTTATATCAAAATATTTATATAAAGTTAAATAATAAATATATATTGTAAAGAAAATTATTGAAAAACATATTAAATCACAAAATTACAATCACATTCTAGCTTCGTTAAACCAAGTTTTTCTTTTTTACAATATTATAACGCAAATTTTGTTAGACATAATGTTTAAAATCAGTTTGTAACAACCTATTACAATGTTTTGTGTTAAATTTTGTATGAATATGTGCAAAAAATTATGTTTGTAAGTATACGTTACAATGTTATTCAGTTAGTGATTCGTCATCTGATTTTAAAAGTATAATTTGGTAACGTGTAGTTACAATGTTATAAAGACTCAAAATGATTAGTATCACAATATCAGAACATTGTAACTCAACGAAAAAGGGGTTTTTCTAGGGTTTCTGATAATTTATAAAAGAAATGGTTTATGCCACTTGAAAGACCATACCTTTTTATGCTAAAATCACACAAAACTTGTGAAATCTGCATCACTAAAAAGATATTAACGTTCAAAAACCGATACCAAAATCTTTAAACGGCTCCCCTGTAAAGTTTGCATTTTTGAGTTACAATGTTCTTCGAATCAGGTGTCGACATAATGTTGATACAAAATCCTATTACTCAATTCTAGATAACTGTGGAAGAAATAAGACAGTTTTAGTTTCTTACCTGTGTAGCGGTGGTACTGAGTCGATAGTCTTCAGTTCTCCTCTAGTCGACACCACATTGTAGCTCTCCTGGCAGTCGCATTTCACGTGGATCCACTTGTCTGTGTGCCTGTTTTCCACCATCACCACTAGACCGGCCCAGCCCTGGAACAAAATGATATCATTTTTAAATTTGTCAGTGATAATTAAAAAATTAAATTTGAAAAAAATCTTTATTTCCAAAAATCCTATTTAACATAGTTGTTGGAGGCTTCCCTTTAAGTAGTCTAAGACACTTGTAATGGGAAAACCCCGCTCTTTCTAATTGTTATATATATAGTTATGGATCAGTTATTACAGATAAAGTAGGTATGTAAAAACAAAACAATAAATTTTTGTTGACATAGCCAAAATTATAAAGTTATAATTACATTTTCATGGAACAAAACTATAGGTAGTATAATTTAGTGTAAAGTGAAGTGTGAAGCTATTAGGTGTATGAGAGTAGAAACACATTAAGTAGGTAAGTTACAAATAGATAGGTGCAAGAGGTGTAACTGTTATTGTGGTTGTGATTATCTGTTCCGGTTGTGATTGACCGTCAACCGTTCCGAACGTTATATTACGACCCATGTTCCATGGGGAAAGTTGTTCAGTTTAATGAGCACCTTGACCTCCTTTCGGCTTGTTATACCCTTTCCGTTACTCCCGGTATAGCAGAGTATGACAAAGAGGCGCTTATTTCAGTATAGTCACTAGACAGTTAGTCACTAGACAGTTATGGTCACTAGACAGTTATAGTCACTAGACAGTTAGTCACTAGACAGTTATGGTCACTAGACAGTTATAGTCACTAGACAGTTAGTCACTAGACAGTTATGGTCACTAGACAGTTATAGTCACTAGACAGTTACAGTCACTAGACAGTAATAGTCACTAGACAGTTATAGTCACTAGACAGTTATAGTCACTACACAGTTATAGTCACTAGACAGTTATAGTCACTAGACAGTTACAGTTCTACAGACAGACAGTTACAGTACCTTAGTGAGGTAGTAGGCCGTCATGCCCTGCCTGCCCTCGTGGCGCTGCCCGCGGGCGAGCGTGAGTCCTATGATCGCGTCGGCCAGTATGTGTGGGTGCAGCGACGGTCGCTCGACCACCAGAGGCTTGGACGAGTTATAGTTTAATTATAGTAACTAGACAGTTATAGTCACTAGACTGTTATAGTCACTAGACAGTTAGTCACTAGAGAGTTATAGTCACTAGACAGTTATAGTCACTAGACAGTTAGTCACTAGACAGTTATAGTCACTAGACAGTTATAGTTCTACAGACAGACAGTTACAGTACCTTAGTGAGGTAGTAGGCCGTCATGCCCTGCCTGCCCTCGTGGCGCTGCCCGCGGGCGAGCGTGAGTCCTATGATCGCGTCGGCCAGTATGTGTGGGTGCAGCGACGGTCGCTCGACCACCAGAGGCTTGGACGAGTTATAGTTTAATTATAGTAACTAGACAGTTATAGTCACTAGACAGTTATAGTCACTAGACAGTTATAGTCACTAGACAGTTATAGTTATAGTAACCAGACAGTTTTAGTCACTAGACAGTTAGTCACTAGACAGTTATAGTTCTAGTCACTAGGCAGTTATAGTCACTAGACAGTTATAGTAACTTGACAGTTATAGTCAAGACCGTTATAGTCACTAGACAGTTACAGTTCTACAGACAGACAGTTACAGTACCTTAGTGAGGTAGTAGGCCGTCATGCCCTGCCTGCCCTCGTGGCGCTGCCCGCGGGCGAGCGTGAGTCCTATGATCGCGTCGGCCAGTATGTGTGGGTGCAGCGACGGTCGCTCGACCACCAGAGGCTTGGACGAGTTATAGTTTAATTATAGTAACTAGACAGTTATAGTCACTAGGCAGTTATAGTCACTAGACAGTTATAGTCACTAGACAGTTATAGTCACTAGACAGTTATAGTCACTAGACAGTTATAGTCACTAGACAGTTACAGTTCTATAGACAGACAGTTACAGTACCTTAGTGAGGTAGTAGGCCGTCATGCCCTGCCAGCCCTCGTGGCGCTGCCCGCGGGCGAGCGTGAGTCCTATGATCGCGTCGGCCAGTATGTGTGGGTGCAGCGACGGTCGCTCGACCACCAGAGGCTTGGACGAGTTATAGTTTAATTATAGTAACTAGACAGTTTTAGTCACTAGACAGATATAGTAACTAGACAGTTATAGTCACTAGACAGTTATAGTCACTAGACAGTTATAGTCACTAGACAGTTATAGTCAAGACCGTTATAGACACTAGACAGTTATAGTCACTAGACAGTTATAGTCACTAGTCAGTTATAGTAACTAGACAGTTATAGTCACTAGACAGTTATAGTCACTAGACAGCTATAGTTGTACAGACAGACAGTTATAGTACCTTAGTGAGGTAGTAGGCCGTCATGCCCTGCCTGCCCTCGTGGCGCTGCCCGCGGGCGAGCGTGAGTCCTATGATCGCGTCGGCCAGTATGTGTGGGTGCAGCGACGGTCGCTCGACCACCAGAGGCTTGGACGAGTTATAGTTTAATTATAGTAACTAGACAGTTATAGTCACTAGACAGATATAGTAACTAGACAGTTATAGTCACTAGACAGTTATAGTCACTAGACAGTTATAGTCAAGACCGTTATAGACACTAGACAGTTATAGTCACTAGACAGTTATAGTCACTTGTCAGTTGTAGTAACTAGACAGTTATAGTCACTAGACAGTTATAGTCACTAGACAGCTATAGTTGTACAGACAGACAGTTATAGTACCTTAGTGAGGTAGTAGGCCGTCATGCCCTGCCTGCCCTCGTGGCGCTGCCCGCGGGCGAGCGTGAGTCCTATGATCGCGTCGGCCAGTATGTGTGGGTGCAGCGACGGTCGCTCGACCACCAGAGGCTTGGACGAGTTATAGTTTAATTATAGTAACTAGACAGTTATAGTCACTAGACAGTTATAGTCACTAGACAGTTAGTCACTAGACAGTTACAGTCACTAGACAGTTATAGTTGTACAGACAGACAGTTACAGTACCTTAGTGAGGTAGTAGGCCGTCATGCCCTGCCTGCCCTCGTGGCGCTGCCCGCGGGCGAGCGTGAGTCCTATGATCGCGTCGGCCAGTATGTGTGGGTGCAGCGACGGTCGCTCGACCACCAGAGGCTTGGACGAGTTATAGTTTAATTATAGTAACTAGACAGTTATAGTCAAGACAGTTACAGTCACTAGACAGTTATAGTTCTACAAACAGACAGTTATAGTACCTTAGTGAGGTAGTAGGCCGTCATGCCCTGCCTGCCCTCGTGGCGCTGCCCGCGGGCGAGCGTGAGTCCTATGATCGCGTCGGCCAGTATGTGTGGGTGCAGCGACGGTCGCTCGACCACCAGAGGCTTGGACGAGTTATAGTTTAATTATAGTAACTAGACAGTTAACGTCACTAGACAGTTATAGTCACTAAACAGTTATACTGACTAGACAGTTATAGTCACTAGACAGTTATAGTGACTAGACAGTTATAGTAACTAGACAGTTATAGTCACTAGACAGTTATAGTCACTAGACAGTTATAGTCACTAGACAGTTATAGTCACTAGACAGTTAGTCACTAGACAGTTAGTCACTAGACAGTTACAGTTCTACAGACAGACAGTTATAGTACCTTAGTGAAGTAGTAGGCCGTCATGCCCTGCCTGCCCTCGTGGCGCTGCCCGCGGGCGAGCGTGAGTCCTATGATCGCGTCGGCCAGTATGTGTGGGTGCAGCGACGGTCGCTCGACCACCAGAGGCTTGGACGAGTTATAGTTTAATTATAGTAACTAGACAGTTAACGTCACTAGACAGTTATAGTCACTAAACAGTTATAGTGACTAGACAGTTATAGTCACTAGACAGTTATAGTGACTAGACAGTTATAGTCACTAGACAGTTATAGTCACTAGACAGTTATAGTCACTAGACAGTTATAGTAACTAGACAGTTATAGTCACTAGACAGTTATAGTACCTTAGTGAGGTAGTAGGCCGTCATGCCCTGCCTGCCCTCGTGGCGCTGCCCGCGGGCGAGCGTGAGTCCTATGATCGCGTCGGCCAGTATGTGTGGGTGCAGCGACGGTCGCTCGACCACCAGAGGCTTGGACGAGTTATAGTTTAATTATAGTAACTAGACAGTTATAGTCACTAGACAGTTATAGTCACTAGACAGTTAGTCACTAGACAGTTATATAGTTCTACAGACAGACAGTTACAGTACCTTAGTGAGGTAGTAGGCCGTCATGCCCTGCCTGCCCTCGTGGCGCTGCCCGCGGGCGAGCGTGAGTCCTATGATCGCGTCGGCCAGTATGTGTGGGTGCAGCGACGGTCGCTCGACCACCAGAGGCTTGGACGAGTTATAGTTTAATTATAGTAACTAGACAGTTATAGTCAAGACAGTTACAGTCACTAGACAGTTATAGTTCTACAGACAGACAGTTACAGTACCTTAGTGAGGTAGTAGGCCGTCATGCCCTGCCTGCCCTCGTGGCGCTGCCCGCGGGCGAGCGTGAGTCCTATGATCGCGTCGGCCAGTATGTGTGGGTGCAGCGACGGTCGCTCGACCACCAGAGGCTTGGACGAGTTATAGTTTAATTATAGTAACTAGACAGTTATAGTCACAAGACAGTTATAGTCACTAGACAGTTATAGTCACTAGACAGTTATAGCCACTAGACCGTTATAGTCACTAGACAGATATAGTCACTAGACAGTTATAGTCACTAGACAGTTATAGTACCTTAGTGAGGTAGTAGGCCGTCATGCCCTGCCTGCCCTCGTGGCGCTGCCCGCGGGCGAGCGTGAGTCCTATGATCGCGTCGGCCAGTATGTGTGGGTGCAGCGACGGTCGCTCGACCACCAGAGGCTTGGACGAGTGCGCGGCGAGCACGTGACGGGGCCACGCCGAGCTGTCTGCCAGCTCAAGGCCGGTGTGCCAGTGGTTGAACGCCAGGCAGACGACCAGGTAGAAGCCCTTCTCGAGCATCTTGTGGCAACCGACGAAGCCGCGCACCTGAAAGTGAATGCGTGTAAGGTTTGCTATGTTTTTCAAAAAGACACTGTAACTGGCGCAGATAAAGAACATATCTCGAATTAGCAACTATGCATGCGGTGGCACCTTGAAATGTAGTGCATTTATGTCTTTACCATGTGTTAAATTTAACTATGTACGTTTTATTGTAACTACAATTGGTTGTCCTAATAAATATAAATATTATTGTTTACCTTGCCTTGCTATCAAACTAATGTTGCCAATTCGGGATATGATCTTTATCTGCGCCAGTTCAAACGGCTGTACTTTAATAGAATAAAACGCGATTATAAAAAGAAGTGGGCTAAATAATTTCTAAGCCTGTGCTTTTCAAGTGTAAAGATTTTATCTATTTGGAAAATCAGTTCCTTATTGTTTATTTTCAACCCGAAATATAGGTTTTAAGAAACATTCTTTGATGGTGCCTTCTTACATCATCACACAAGCCTATAGCAGTCCACTGACGACGTAGGTCTCCCTCAGGGTACGCTACAAGGCACGGTCTCCTGTATTCGCCATCCAGTCGCAATCAGCCTTTATAAGTCATTGTTCAATCTGACTGGAGGGCCTCGAATGCAACAGTTTTAATATAGTAGGGTAGCAACTCGGAATAACCCAGCGAATAACCACTAGGTTTTGATGGGTTTCACGCGGCAGTCTATGGTTGATGCGTTTAATAACCCTCCTCTGTGGCGCCATTTTTTATAGATAGGCTTGTCTGTGGCAAAAGTCCTATATAGGACTAGCGAATAATCGGAAATAAGTTAATTGACCCCTCTTACAAACTGGAGCAGACTATAACGTGACAGTTAAGTCAGGTCGCATGAGGAGTCAATGACCTTTTACTCGAGTTTAAAACACACAAGTCATATCTGGGTAGGTGAAGTAGTACAGATTAACTATAGTCTAGAAGACCACTCGCTGTATTCGCAGTTGTATGGCGCTCCCTGTTTCACTTGGTTTCACTTGGTGGTAAACTCAAATGCCTTACCCTTCCCCGATACAACCGAGAAAGCAGCGAGTGGTCTCCTCGATTATAGTCTTTTTGCCATTCAAAGAATGGATTCGAATTGGCAACATTATTGTTTGCCTCTCTTTCATTACATATGAGCAGGATGTCAACAACAAAGTTGCCAATTCGGGTCCATTCTTTATCCAGGCAATTTATACTTAAAATAGACCCTTGGTTAGTCGTCAGCTCACCAAACGGCTTACAGTAAATGGTTAGTGTTGTTAGTAAAACTGCAAATGTGGTTAATACTTACAATAAAATCACACAGGCGCTTGAATCTTATTTTGTAGTGTCGTATATTCGTGTGTGCTGAACCACCAAGCGATAATAATCTGATATTCAATGTAGCTGTAAAAGTTTCAATTATATCATCCGTCTGTATAAGACGTTTTAATATTCGTTTTTAGTGTCTTTTTTGCGATTACGACTCTTATTTTTGAGACATATTTTAAGCGACACCGTTTTTCCTTGGAGGTAGGGATTGTTATTGAAAAATTAATAACACCTATGGCTGAATATGAGAATTTCCTTATATTTTATTATTGTTCCTAAGGAGTATTAAAGAATCTCCATGGATCGCGGGATTTATAATTTATTCAAATGTCATGATCTTTTTGAAAGTGCTCTGTAATGCACACTACGTCATAATTATTCTTCTCTAAGAACAAATCTCTTTCAATGGATTATTACCATACTATTTAAACTTTAGTCTGACAAATCTAAAGAGTGTCTAACCGCTTGGCTTACGGTACACTTTAGCATAATTTGGTGAACTCGCGAGCGAGCTTTCAACATTTATTAGGTACCCATTCTTAATAAGGCGCTTTTCCGAAATGTAATACATCGAATTTACTTCTTATTTAAAAATAAATAGAGTTTACTTCTATCGATTACGATAAGACTTTTTTAAATAACACAATTCCATTGGAGCATAACAATTTAGAAGAGATTCTTTTTATGTAAGTAAAAGAAATAATTTCGAACATCAAAACATTTGGAAAAACGATCTTTCGGTACGTGTAGGTGAAAAATATTAACGGTATTGCCAATCTTTCAATAGTTCCTCAAAATGATTCAATAAAACCTTATAATTTATCTGCGCCAGTTATACCAGTAATTACAATTTGATTTTTGTTGCAAATACAATTACTTACGTTAGTTATTTGTCAACTATTTATCAATATCAGTTTACTTTTTTGTTACAAAAGCTAATTTACACATAAAGCCAGGTATTTATTGGGGACAAAATCTTCCCAAAAAACGTTCCCAAGGAATACGCTATTTTGTTGGGAACTTTCTTCCGAAACATTGTGTAAAATGCGTCTTCATTTGGAACATTACTGAGAAACTTTTGTATTTAAGCAATGTTTCGGCACTTTGTCCCAAAAATGCCTTTGTCTCATAATTCAACAAAGTTTGTTGGCAACACCGCTAAAGCATCTTCACCCACACAGCCGCAACGAACGGGCACCGGCCACAACACACATAGTCACACACCAACTACAAAACAAGGTCATGCGCCGCGCGACTTACCAGGGAACTTACTTGTCTTTTACTATGCGCCACCAGCTTGCCGATCTGCGCGTTGGGACCGGACTTGGTCCGAAAGACGACTACGCAGAGGTCCAGTTGAGATCGTTGCGCTTTTGCTGAGTTCCTGAAATAAGATACGGGACAAGAATAAAATTAGTATCACATTCAAAACTAGATTGTTTTTTTTTATGACATAAGTTTTTATTACATCAAAATATGTCTAATATTTCCAAATCAATTAACCTATTTCGAACTTTCTTTGCCGACGATTGTATGAATCTATGGTATATTGAGTCATGGCTCTTGACGCCAAAAACAAATGAAAAAGCTGGCTGAGAAGCCATCAGCAATAAGCAAGTGAGGTGTCGTTTTGGAAGAGAGAGGAAGATATACGAAGAATGTTTCTATACAGAAGTTAATACCACGTTTCGAAAATCTTCAACACCATATATGACCACCGTACCACACAAATCTTCGTTTGTGAATCAGTTGACTATGCGGAGTATCCTCGAAGTTGACGTCGCGTTTTAATTTAAAAACGTTTAACGCCATCTATGATCCCCGCACCGCACTAACCTTTGCTAATATTGGAAAAAAGTAAAGTAAATCTATTTTTTTACAGATTGGATGTAGCCAAAGCAATGAAAACCCGCGATAAATTGAATGAATACCAAATTCTTAACACTAACCTTTGCCCCTCTTGGAAGAGCGTGAAATCCACTTCAGTAGGCTGCGTAGCCGTCAGTAATAAACAAGTGAGGTGCCGTGTGGAAGAGAGAGGGGGCAGTATGCCGGCGAGCCGCGTCTCGTGCCATCCCACTCGCACCTTGCAGATGTCTATGCAGTCGAAGTACCTGGGAAGAAAAAGACGAGTGTATTATAAGCTGTTCTGTCAAATTATGATTGCTGAGCGGCTAAAATACCTGTGATATCATCATTCATCATCTTCCTGCTCTTATCCCAATTACTTGGGGTCCGCGCAACAAATTTTAACATATTACAGCCGCCTGCCTGCCGTGTGATGCCGGCTTAGAATAGCATCACCCCATTTCTTTCCTGTGGGTGTCGTAAGAAGCGACTAAAGGACTCGAGGGTATCATGTGTATTGCAATTTTAGGCGACAGGCTGACAACCTGTCACTATAGCGATACACGACAAAAGCTAAAACGGCCCTCAAATATGTGTCAGACGTGGCGATAACGACCGTACTTTTACAGTCGTTGACGCTCTGCCTACCCCGCAAGGGATAAAGGCGTGATGTATGTATGTATGTATGTATGTATGAGCGGCTAAAATACCTGTGATATCATCATTCATCATCTTCCTGCTCTTATCCCAATTACTTGGGGTCCGCGCAACAAATTTTAACATATTACAGCCGCCTGCCTGACGTCAACCCTCTTTAGTAATGATATCGTAGGTGGTATTACTGCCATCATACGGTTGACCAAAATACCTCTGATATATGCAAAACAACCTAAATTTCAAACAAAGTGAAAGCGGGGCTCGATGGTTTGTCCAACAAAAATATGGTTTCTTCGACTAAAGTACATTCGTCCGAAGAGGCCATATTTGACAGCTGCCAAACCCATACTAGAAGACATGTCGACATAGAAAAATAGATGTTATGTCATAGTATTAACATGATTTTTATATCTCTCAAATATGGCCTATTCAAACGGCCTTACTGTAGCCAAAGTTCGAGTCTGTCAGTTCGTTAAAAAACTGTCATCTGTCCTCCGCAAATACCCAGCAGGCATCAAAACGTGCCTTCCGATGCACTGACTCACTTGAGCACGTCGTCAAAGCTGATCCAGAACACGCCCTGGTCCTTGTCCGCGTCAGAGTTGCCAGAGCTGCCTGTAGCCACTCTAAACGTGCCTTCCGATGCACTGACTCACTCTAAACGTGCCTTCCGATGCACTGACTCACTTGAGCACGTCGTCAAAGCTGATCCAGAACACGCCCTGGTCCTTGTCCGCGTCAGAGTTGCCAGAGCTGCCTGTAGCCACTCTAAACGTGCCTTCCGATGCACTGACTCACTTGAGCACGTCGTCAAAGCTGATCCAGAACACGCCCTGGTCCTTGTCCGCGTCAGAATTGCCAGAGCTGCCTGTAGCCACTCTAAACGTGCCTTCCGATGCACTGACTCACTTGAGCACGTCGTCAAAGCTGATCCAGAACACGCCCTGGTCCTTGTCCGCGTCAGAATTGCCAGAGCTGCCTGTAGCCACTCTAAACGTGCCTTCCGATGCACTGACTCACTTGAGCACGTCGTCAAAGCTGATCCAGAACACGCCCTGGTCCTTGTCCGCGTCAGAATTGCCAGAGCTGCCTGTAGCCACTCTAAACGTGCCTTCCGATGCACTGACTCACTCTAAACGTGCCTTCCGATGAACTGACTCACTCTAAACGTGCCTTCCGATGCACTGACTCACTCTAAACGTGCCTTCCGATGCACTGACTCACTGTAAACGTGCCTTCCGATGCACTGACTCACTGTAAACGTACCTTCCGATGCACTGACTCACTCTAAACGTGCCTTCCGATGCACTGACTCACTCTAAACGTGCCTTCCGATGCACTGACTCACTCTAAACGTGCCTTCCGATGCACTGACTCACTCTAAACGTGCCTTCCGATGCACTGACTCACTCTAAACGTGCCTTCCGATGCACTGACTCACTCTAAACGTGCCTTCCGATGCACTGACTCACTCTAAACGTGCCTTCCGATGCACTGACTCACTTGAGCACGTCGTCAAAGCTGATCCAGAACACGCCCTGGTCCTTGTCCGCGTCAGAGTTGCCAGAGCTGCCTGTAGCCACTCTAAACGTGCCTTCCGATGCACTGACTCACTTGAGCACGTCGTCAAAGCTGATCCAGAACACGCCCTGGTCCTTGTCCGCGTCAGAATTGCCAGAGCTGCCTGTAGCCACTCTAAACGTGCCTTCCGATGCACTGACTCACTTGAGCACGTCGTCAAAGCTGATCCAGAACACGCCCTGGTCCTTGTCCGCGTCAGAATTGCCAGAACTGCCTGTAGCCACTCTAAACGTGCCTTCCGATGCACTGACTCACTTGAGCACGTCGTCAAAGCTGATCCAGAACACGCCCTGGTCCTTGTCCGCGTCAGAATTGCCAGAGCTGCCTGTAGCCACTCTAAACGTGCCTTCCGATGCACTGACTCACTTGAGCACGTCGTCAAAGCTGATCCAGAACACGCCCTGGTCCTTGTCCGCGTCAGAATTGCCAGAGCTGCCTGTAGCCACTCTAAACGTGCCTTCCGATGCACTGACTCACTTGAGCACGTCGTCAAAGCTGATCCAGAACACGCCCTGGTCCTTGTCCGCGTCAGAATTGCCAGAGCTGCCTGTAGCCACTCTAAACGTGCCTTCCGATGCACTGACTCACTTGAGCACGTCGTCAAAGCTGATCCAGAACACGCCCTGGTCCTTGTCCGCGTCAGAATTGCCAGAGCTGCCGGTAGCTACGGCCACGGCCCTTTTAGCTTCCTCTGACCATCTGGAAATACACAAAATACACTGTTAATGTTGATTTTGTAACACGAGAGTCCAAGAAGTTTAAAGTTGAACATTTCTGAGATATACAATTTTTGGAAAACTTGTAAACTTATCCACTTGAACCTGTGACCTTCGGCACATTCTGTACTGCCAACGCTATTGGGCTATCTCGGTTTTATCCTAGCCTGTGAATTATGATTTTGGTGCAGTTTTTAGGGTTTCGTAGTCTACTAGAAACCCTTATCATTTCGTCAAGTCTGTCTGTCTGTCTGTATGCCGCGCCCTCATAACTTCGTCAGTTTTGGAATTATCGACATCAAATTTTTTGTGAAGATAGATCGTGTTGATCCATATTTAGAAATGTTAAGAAAAAATATATTAATTATTTTTTGGACCCCCTTCCCATACATGTGAAAGGGGAACAAAAATTTTTTTTTCCTTCTGTAATATTGAGTAGGGTATCGTTGAATAGGTCTTTTAAAACTAAGGGGAGGTATCTTTTAAACAAAGTCTCTAAAATGTTTCTGCCCTGAGATATTTGCTTTTAAAAGGGGCGTTTCTTAGCCATAATTTGTTCCAGCTGTAACTTCTAAAGTACGCATGCTAAAAATTTGAAAAAAATATGGTATATAGTTTTTAATATGAAGTTACCATGATACTGTACCACTAAAGATTAAGGAAATATTAAAGTTTTTCAATTTGCGGTTGGTAATCATACAGCTGCAAACAAACTAGCGACAAAATTAACTTTGTAATGCTGAAAGACCTGATATTTAAACGTTGACTACGAAACCCTATTTGCGAGCGTGTCTGACACGCTCTTGGCCGCTTTTTTGTAATAGATAAGATTAATTCAAGAGGAAGGTTTATAAGTTTATCACATAGTGCCCGCGAGAAAATAAGTTGCAGCGGTTGAAACCACTAACAGGCTGCTTGTACCACAAAGTAAGTATTGGCTGGCGCAATCCAGAGAGTCGGCTTCGAGCAAACACGGCTAAACTCACTCAGACATCCACACGCGTCGTTTACGCGCTCTGTGGAACCGTGTCGAACCGGCTAATGGTTGAATGTGAACTACGCGTTCGGGCGGGCGGACGGAATGGCCAGTAAAGAAAAATATTTTTGTGATGTGTTTAGGTGTAATATAACACCACAGAAAATTGTGTATTGTAAGTAGAACTCTTTTATTTGATAAATAAATAGATACCTACTTCAAAACACTAGAAATGGAGGAATTTCTTTTTAAAAATCTTATTTTTCCTTCGTAATAGCAAAGAATACTAACTATAGCTAACCGCTGTAATAGGTAGGTGCTTTAGCGTTTTAGGTACGTACGTAGAAGTAGGTAGGTTGCGCTTTAGTTTGATTTGGTAGGTTAAATGGGTTTAGGTAGGTACATAGGCTAGGCTTGTCGGCGGCCATTACCTGTGCTGTGAGCGTCCTGTAATTCGTCTACCGAGGCATACTAGACACTTCCTTGTTTCTACATATCATGACGCCAAACAAATCAATCGCCGCCTGTGCAAAATGCAAAAAGGATGTCCAGCCAAAGGATAGGATGCACTGCACGGGCTGCAAAAATCTCTTCCACATTGACTGTGTTATCTCAGAAAAAAGGTATTTACTTTTAGATAAAGAACGCAAGGCTAATTGGAGCTGTCCTACCTGCCAGAGAAAGCGTAACACTGAGTCAGAGAATAAGGGGTCACCCATACTAACAGTGCCTCCCAAAACTCATAAAGATATGACAGCCAAGAAGTCTGACAGTCCCACTTTGCCCATTGTGAAGGTCCATGACCCCACTCAGCAGGAAACAAATGTGGCAGGTAAGAATTCGGAGTGCCCCTCAGGTATGAAACAGGAAATTGTAGCTATGAAAGAGGAAATAATTCAATGCTTGGAAGCCCGAATGGAGGTGCTTATAAAGGAGCAAATGGATCGTTGGATGGAGTACTTTGCGGCCCAAATTAAGCAACTATCTGAGACTGTGGACAGTTTTAAATCTCGGTTCCTTACAATCGAAGAACGAGTGGACTCCCTTGAGAAACTTGTCGGATCACAGGAAAAAGATACTTCCTTGGCCTTGACGGTGCAGCGACTAAAGATTGAAATCAATGCTCGTGATCAAGAGCTGCTGGCTAATGATGTGGAGATTACTGGAATACCAGAAACTAATGGTGAGAATCCCATCCATATTGTCACCCTTGTTGGAAACAAGTTGGGCGTTCAGGTTGAGGAACGTGATGTGGTGAGTGCTATGCGCGTTGGAGCTCCACGAGACGGGGCGTCGGGTGGTAGAGGCGGCGGCGGTGGCGGTGACGGTGGAGTGATCCCGTCTGCAGGCAGGCCGCTCGCTGTTCGACTCCTACGGCGTGAGCAGCGCGACAACCTACTGCGGGCAGCGCGGGTGCGTCGCGGTGCTGACACCTCTGGCTTCAACTTGCCTGCTGCATCTCGTCCATTCTACGTAAATGAGAGACTCACTGGTTTTAACAGGCAACTGTTCCGTAAGGTGCGCGAAGAAAAGCAACGTCTCCACTGGCGCTTTGCTTGGACCAAGGAGGGTGTAATATTTGCCCGCCAAGATCATGGGAAGCCAGCCATGAGAATCCGCAATGAAGACGACCTGACCCGGGTTTTTGGTATTGCTACTGTTAGCAACGGCTGAACCTCTACCCTTTCCTTCTTTTGATCAAAGGAAAATTTGTTTACAGGCAAATAATTGTGCCATTTTGGTTTTTACATTTATAAAAGTATTTTTTGCATTGCTATTATTATTGAAGACAACCCAACGTTTGTATCTACTTTCATTTGGGCAAACTGTAGTTTCCACAGATCAGAAATGTTCTCTGAGGGCTAATACTTGTGCCATACTAGTTTACATTTTTATAAAAGTGTTTTTTTTATTGCTATTATTATTTAAGATAACTAAGTGTTTGTATCATTTTTCATTTGGGCAAGCTGTAGTTTCCATACATGACAACTATTCTCCACAGGCAAATTTCTGTTTGTCGTGTGCCATATTAATTTTAATTTTTATTAAAGTATTTTTTGCATTGCTATTGTTATTTGGGGCAGCTAAGCATCTGTATCATCTGTCTTTTGGCCAAGCTGTAGCTTGCTTAGATGATAAATGTGTCAATGCTGTTTACATGTTTGGGATGTTTGCATTGCTCCTGGTATCGTCAGGCAAACTTCTGCACCTTCTTCATTCTGAACAACCTGAGATCTCTTTACATAATAAACATGTCATTATTGTTAGTGTTATAATAATTATTATGTTTAAATTTTTTGCATTTTTGCTGTCAGAAGATGACATTTTTTTGTTTTTCTTACTCTTAGACACCTAAACATGCCATATTTTCTCTACTAAGAAAATATGTAAGTATGTTTTTGTTTATAAAATAGATTTTTGTGTTACTGCTGATAATACCAGACAAGGTTTTGTACTTTATTTCTTTGGTTCAAATTGTAGTTTCTCTACATAAAAATATTTCATTACTTTTTCATTTTCATGATAAGCTTTCTTGTATTGCATCCATTTTTATCAAAAGACAAACAGTACTTATATTTTCTTTATCAAACCACAATTTCTATACATGGAAATTTGGTCAATATAAACATCATTCTAATTTTAGGGCATTTTATGTCACCTTTGTTTGTAACAGACAAATGTTTCTACTTTCTTACTCTTGGACAAACAGTAATTTTTCTATATGTAAAATATGACCATATCACTTTTGATTATACAATAGGTATTTTTCTATTACTGCTGTTGGTAACAGAGAAACTCTTGTACTTTATCTTTTTTGTAAAACATGTAATTTCTTTTCTCATAAAATATGTCAGTGCCACTTACTTATTATTATTACATTATAGACTCCAGACATATTATTATTATCTATGTAATGTTTTAGTAGTACAGCCTATTATTATCCCACACAAGCAATATGTCTCTAACTTATACTTATTGATATTACACTTCAGACTCCTTTTTCTAAGTTTTGTCTCTAACACTCTGAGTTTACCTATTCATCATAGAAGACACACAACTCTCAAGTGCCTCATAACTCTCAAGTGCATCACAATGGATAAACGTCATATAACATGCCTCAGATTTTTCTTAGTAAATTGCAAGTTCTCTCAAATTGTATATGCCTATGTGATACAATTCATTGCATCTAGAAAGTTAAGCTTCGGGCTCATTAACCCAGGGTCCCTTAGAAATAATCATGATGAGTTTTATGTTGCTATGCTGCGTCATGATGTAGATATTCTTGCTGTGAATGAAACCTGGTTATCAGAGGGGGAGGGGGGCCGAGCACCTAGACCTGATGGCTACCGTCTTCGGCATATTCCTTGTCCCGCTGCATGTAAACGTGACGGTGGTGGTGGCGTGGGTTTCTATATAAGGCGTAGCTGCAATACGCGCATCCTGGCTCATCCCATTTCTCCCACTGTCGAGCAGATGTGGCTCAGCATAAACGTCAGCGGACACAAAATTCTTGTTGGTACTGCTTACCGCCCCCCCTGGCATAACGTTGATACTTTTATCGACGCTCTGACAGACTCGCTAACAACTTTTTCAACTTTTGATTATTTTATTCTTCTTGGAGATTTTAACATTAATCTATTAGAGACTGATGCAAAAGCTAAAAAACTTAAAGATTTCTTACATTATATGAGTTCAACTCAATACGTCAATCAACCTACTCATTTTACGGAAAATAACGAAACCCTACTTGATGTTATAATTTCTAATTTGCCAGTTCATGAAGTTAAAGTCGATTACATACGAGACCTAAGTAAACATGCATTTTTGTCATGCAGGCTTAACATTAAGAAGGAGAAACCACGTCCTAGATTTTCGATATATAGGCCTATTAAAGATATAGACATGACTAACTTTCTCAAAGATATAAATAAAATTGACTGGACAAGACTCTGTTGTGGTAATGTTAATGAAATAGTTAATTTATTTAATACTAGTATTGTTAGTTTGTATGATTTACACGCTCCTATAAAAGTAACATATCTCAAAGACTTTTCTTATCCGTGGATTACCCACAATATTAAAAAAATAATGCAAATACGTGATGATGCTCATGTTCGTAGTCGAAGTACTAAACTTGAAACTCATAAACAATATTATAAGGAACTTAAGGGGATTGTAAACGTAGCTCTGTATAATGAAAAATGCGCGTATTTTAAGCATCACATCAATTTAAATATTAATAATCCTCGTGCTCTGTATCAAAATTTAAAAAGAAACGTAGCTGGATTCAAGAGTAATGAACCTGATATCCCAAATCACTTGCTTAATCCTGATGGTATAAACGATCACTTTCTTACATTACCTGGTAAAAATGACATAAGTATTTCTGCTTTATCTTATTACGAATTTAATAGACATGGATCCTCAGTCTTCTCTCTGAAACCAGTTGATGTATCAACTGTAGCAAAAATAGTCAAATCATTTAAAAGTAATGCGCAAGGTGTTGATGGCATTTCACTAGACATGGTTTTACTCACACTACCGTATACGCTTGAAGTGATTACACAGATTGTCAACAAGTCAATTGAAACTAGTACCTTTCCAGAGGCTTGGAAAACCGCTATAGTAAAACCACTGCCAAAAAATAATGACCCAAATAGTTTTAAAGATCTAAGGCCAATCAGCATATTGCCATTCATGTCAAAAATTTTAGAAAAGGTCATATGTATGCAACTTACAAATTACTTAGAAACCAACGATATTCTTCCAATTAAGCAATCTGGTTTCAGAAAGGGACGCAGTACTGCAACTTGTCTTTTGGATGTAGTTGACGATATTTTGGCAGCACAGGATGCAGGTGAAGGGACTATTCTCACTTTGTTAGATTTCACTCGTGCATTTGATTCTTTGAATGTAACATTGCTATTATCCAAACTTGCTTTTTATGGATTTGATCACAGGGCTATAAAATGGTTTTCAAGTTACTTGGAAGGAAGATCCCAATTTGTGGAGGTTCGCAACTCTGATGGTTCTAGACTTTTTTCCAATGTAGCTCCAGTAAATAGAGGTGTCCCTCAAGGGTCGATCCTTGGTCCAGTACTGTTTCTTCTATACTCGGCTGATATTGAAAAAAATATAAAAAACTGCAAGTATCATTTTTATGCAGATGATGTACAGCTTTACATATCGTTCAAACCAAAGGATACAAGTACTGCAGTAAATAAAATGAACGAAGACTTAAGGCGTATAGTTGACTGGTCTGAGGTAAATTGCATATTCTTAAATCCGGATAAATCGAAATACCTAGTTTTAGGATCAAAAACTCAAATTAATAAAATCATTAATAGTAATCCAGTTATCTCGATTCTTGGCCAGCCTTTAGTGCGTGTTAAAGAGGCTCGTAATTTAGGCCTCCTCATGGATGGTAACCTACATTTTGAAAGTCATGTCCTTGCTACGGTTCGTAACTGCTTCTACAGACTAAAAATTCTTTATAAGATCCGAGAATATTTAACTGTTGAGATGCGCTTGAGGTTGTGTGACACATTAATACTATCTAAACTCAATTATGGTGATACTGTTTATGGAAACTGTATTCTTTCTCGTACTCAAAAACTTATCCAACGTATTCAAAATGCATGTACACGCTTCTCTTTCAAGATACCACGTAGATCTCACGTTTCTCCATATTTAAATTCAAACAATATCTTAAACATGAATTTTAGACGTAACCTTCACTTTGCCGCTTTGTTGTTTGGAGTCATATCTACTCAAAAACCTGAATACCTATATTCTAAACTTTCTTTGTCTAATCGGAATATAAGACATGCCGTCCGTCTGACCGGTATACAGCATCGTACAGCCGCCTTTCGTGGTAGCTTTCGCTACGCTGCCACGAAATGCTGGAACAATTTGCCCCCTCCAGTAAGAAACTCCAAATCAATTTATCGGTTCAAACTTTTATTAAAAACACACATTCTTACTGAACAAAAATCAATGCCATAGGTGGTTGTACTTTGTTGTAATTTAATTTAATTTAATTGTAATTTAATCGCCATAGTTGTACCTGTATTCTTACACATCTTAGAGAAACTCATAAATTATTATTTGATTGCCTATCTTTTAGTAAAACTTGTGTAATGTTCCTACAATTTTATTTGAATATCTGTGATATCTAGTGATGATATTTTAATTGCTAACTTAATATTATATCATAGAAATAACCTTTTATGCTACTGTTGTTGTCAGTGTGCCAACCCATTTTTAGGCTTCGTGGTAGACCAGCGCTACTCAGTAATTAAATTACTGTTGTAGCATATGCTGAACGAAGTGCCTTTTCAGTGTCCCAAATAATAATTCTCAAAAAGTTCTGTATGTTACCGTCACTGTTTTTACTTTTACTTAGTACAGACTGTAATTTGTTAACTTACTATAAGTATATTGACTGTACCTACCTGATGTAATCTGGTCACTGAATAAAGTTTTATTCTATTCTATTCTATTCTATTCTATTCTACATACCCACAGTAGATAGATACCTATACCTAGTCAGCATTTGAGGTGAAGCGATGAGTAGGTACCGAAATACCGATAGCAAAAGGTCCAGGTTATGTCATCTTCATTTTCGATGGTAGTCATGGTAGCTGGTGACCTTCGAAACTATAGTAGGTAAGTAGGTATACTTCGAAACTAAGGTAGGTACCTACCTACCAACTTACAGCTACAGATACAAAATTCAAAATTTCAAAATTCAATAATTTATTTCTTTGTAGGAATGTACAAGATTCTCTTAAAGAAAGTCATATTCTAATACAATCTTAAAAAAGAGAAAATTTCTAATGCAAAATTTTCTCTTTTTTATAACAATTTGAGTTCCTACTCTAAACGCGGCTCAGGCGGGATAAAAAAATAAAAATAAAGGCACTGCCTCGGGGCTGGCCAGGCTAACCACACAGCATGCAACTTTATGCCTCAATGAATGACAATTATACTTCATTGCTGCATCCTATGAGATTTAATAAACCATGTAGTACGTTCTTTGTCGTACCGCACCATTACACGTATTTTTAGATATATTTTAAAAGAAATAATCAAAATCAAGTCAGTATTTTGACTACCGCTGTACTTAGCCCCGCCGTTCTCCAGATGGCGTGGCGCTCGCGTCATTCGTTTTTCGTGTATCGCACCAGTAACGCGTTCCGTAAAAAATAATTATTTTTTAGTATATAATTAGTGAAAAGTAAAGGTTAAGAAGTGCACGGAATAAAGGTGTTAAAAGTGCTAGTGAAAACTTCGATAAACACGACTGGAAATGGATTTGACACGAAAATGGAGGTTAGTTTTTGAAAAATCCATGTCTTTGGTTCTTGTCCAAAAAATCTTTGTTATTCCCTTAGTGTCGGCACGGGATGTCGTCCGGGAATTACTGTTGATATTCCTCAGTGACGGCACGAGATGTCGTCCGGGAATTTCTGTTGATATTCCTCAGTGGCGGCACGAGATGTCGTCCGGGAATTTCTGTTGGTATTCCTCAGTGGCGGCACGAGATGTCGTCCGGGAATTACCGTAGTAAAACCAAGCCGAGAGCCTGTCCCTTGTCGATTGCTGCCATTACCGCCGATCCCATTTTCATGACGCTTTTCCTCAGTGGTAACACGAGATGTTATCCGGAAATTACTCCTTACTTTCCTATTGTGGTGGCTCGAGATGTCATCCAAGAAGTAAATACATGAAACTAAAAGCTAAGTTCTCGCATACTTTCCTAATGATGTGGCGGCACAAAGATGTCATCCAGGATGTAAATACATGGAACATGACACTAAAAGCAAGTTATTGAATACTTTCCTAATGTGGTGACACGAGATGTCATCCAGGAAGTAGATACATAGAACATGATAATATGTGATAATATTAACCACTTACTTACTTGTTTTCCTCTGGCAAGGTGTGCAACCCAGAAAGTAAATACATGAAGCATGAAACAAATAGTTGAATGCGTATGAGCTTGTCTTACGTGGTTTCACGAGATGTTATCCATTAAGTCACAATAGAAAATAAAACTTAAGAGATTTGGATTTTCTTCGCCTAGATCGTAACACCAATGCTTACAAGTATGCAGATGATCTCAAACGAACCACTTAAAAATGAACTGCTGCACTATAAGGAAATGGAGCCTTAATTCTAGCTGGAACCAAGTCAACCTCAAGTAAAATCGTATGTTATTCCAATTATCTCTGAATTAAGGGCTGCTGGTGTTTTCAAAACACATATTAACTTCATTTTTGTAATGAAGAAATGTTTCCGAGGTATGTGTGACTGTCAATGGACTCAAAAATGGCTAAAGGCCTTTTCATGAGATCTCTGAACGTTTGGGGGAAAATCCTCATAGAAGGTTTGGCTGCTGATCAGTAAAAGGTAATTGTGCAATTGGCTAAGACCCTATTTTCAGAAACCTATTTCTAAAAACATGGTACTTTAGAAAGTATAAAAACGTATTTATTGTTTTATCAATAAACAACTCAATAATCTACAAGGGACCTGCATATTCTAATAAAAATATCTGAAATTATCTGCATTCTCCTTAATCTGCGTTTTTGTACTGAATAATGATATATCATATCAGTAAACCTTGTAAACAAAAGTCTTATCAGACTATAAGTCACAATATCAACATTGGTTGACATGACAATGTTTTGTTTGGTGGGTACTCAGAAGAAAAATTTAAAAACACAATTTTTAGGAAGACTCAGCGTGTAAATTACTCTGACTAGGCCTTGAAACCAAGGCACAGTTAGCCTTGCTGAGAAAAAAGTTCAACAGCAGCAGGGCGTGCTGCTCTTGCGCAGTCGCGCCTCTACACCGCTGCGAAGGAAAGGCATCCAACAGCATCACTCCCATTGCCGAACCAAGCGGCCTACTGCAGCCACTAGAGGTACAGAAATGTATTTTCTACATGAAATGTGATTAGATTGTATTCAAAATCTTCTACATGTAGGTATGTTTCCTACTTTTCCAAATTCAAATTCCACAGCACTGCAGTGGACGATTAAGATTCATTCTTAATGTAAACACAAAGGTAAACTAAATATCAACATTTAAGATGTAGTTTCAAAACAAACAATTATTTTGTGTCATATTATGTGACTTTGCCGATGACTCATACTCATACGCGGCGGAATAGACCTGCTATCTATACCTACCAGCCTAATCTATCTAACTTATGGCTACCTGTTCATGAAATCCAAATTTAAAGAAAATGTTCTTTATTCCTTTGTTAGGTTTATCGTCCGTTTGAGTCGATGAACGATCCGACTAAATAAGTATCTGCGATTTTGTTTTGATTAATTAGTCAATGTAACAATGAAGTTACATGTTTTCCATTGTCAGTGGTCAGCTCTGTTCTCTTTTACTAAATAGGTAAGCTTGTGCTTACTTACCTAACTGACGCTGTAAAATAAGGGCCATTGTGATTTAGATAATTTATCATACATGTTATGGTGGAAATTATGTATTCTGTATGCTCTAATAATGCGTATAACTGCTGTTTATGCCGTCTAAGCTTCGACTTAGTACCAAACGACAAAAGTATTTTTATTGGGTCCGCTATTATTGAAATCTTTAGAGCATTGAACATAATTCTCAAAATATTAATTTAAAACAATCTGCCGAAAAATACTATAAATTTTTATGCACTTTTACAAAAATGTGTCAACAAAGCAAACATCAAATTATGAAAATTTGCATAGGTAATAATATGTAGGTATGATTTTACTGATTGCCTGCAGTACAAGTAGCTGCCTATAGATCCAAGTAACTAAGTTTAACACTTACACACAGTTCCGTAGTTATTATTATCACTCGTGAGTAAAAACCCGTTGGTTTTAGCTAAGTTTGGTTTTACATACACGAAACCTTTAGAATAATGAAAAGACCACAATATCTGGCCTTATTAGAATGTCATACATCAATATAACTGGGATGGTAAAAATAAATTTTGTATTGGATTAAACTATGTTTAATAGCATGTACCTTTAAATAGACAACCCTATCACGGTTAGGACATTTTCAAATAGAAATCTTAACAGATTTTTCGTTTTTGGCATTGGATTCTGTTCATCTTATGCCGGCGAAGTAAGTATAGTTAATAGTGGAACTATAGGTAATGTTTATGTAAGAAATTAAAAATATTATAGTATTTTTATTTCATGCGATTACATAACTCAAACTTGGTTTGTTAATTACCTACATTTAGTACAAGGACGTTAGACTGACCGATAAATAACACTACATACATACCTACTTACTTATTACAAATTTTGTAGGTCCTGTTATTAGAATAGTGGGGTACAATTCTCACATTAGTAACTTAACAAGAAAGATCTTGTACTGATGTACTGCAAGCAAACAAAGTAGGATTTTGTATAACATAACGTCATGTGGATTTGTTCAAACAATATCCACACAGGTTCAGTAAAAACATGCATATAAAAATAAAAATTTTTACTCTAAAATGGGATAAGAATATTTTATTCTTTTACGCTTTTCCCATATTTTCTGTAAATCTAAAATAATATAGATCCACCTGTTATCATACTATTAGGTACCTACTTTGTCTGGACTAGACAAAAATTTTGTTTTATCCTTTTCTTATGACCTTGAAGTGTGAGGAATTCAAGATTGCGTTTTTCTAACAATAATCAGAAAAAGATACGGCAGGAGTAGTGATGACATCGTAAGTAATAGATTGAAATCTTAAACCTTTTAACAGCCGTGGTGTTTATTTTGTGAACAAAATAAAATAAATACGTTAAGTACTTATCTACTTAAATTGCTTTCAAAACAATTAAATAATAGCGCTAGTTTACACAACATGAAGATTAACTTAGATCAAAACTTTCTTTGAAAGAAAAATGAACTGAATAATACTTTGAATAATTTGTAAAAGATGACATTAGGACTAGGCCTTATCTACTACGTAGATATCAAAATTTCTAGAACCCTAGTGGGTATTGTTTCAGATCACAATAAAAATATTCAAACAACATCCAAGTGCATTTTAAAAGACTTTGAAGCTTGTAACTTCGTTCCCTATTCGCGACAGGACATCGTATTCAAACATTAACACTTTTTGTGATATTAACGTAGCTTGCTTTGCTGCCACTATAGGTACATGAATTACCCAAAAAAGACATAACTAAAATCTAGTATTTTAATTTAACTCCGCAATGAGTTCAGTACCTACTGACAGGTTACTTACTTATGCTACGAAAGCCTATCCATAATAGAAAACACTGCATTGACTTAACATTGCATTCGATTATTCTAATATTTTAATGATATTTATTATGATATTTTAATGTCAATTAGCCTTAGCACATGGCTAACTTAACTGTACCTTTCTTTGTTTTGATACCTTTTAATGAGTTTGATCAAGATGAAGCTTTCGAGCAGTTGGTGACGTAGATAATAATTTGTTTATTCTTAGTACCTACCTACATATTTTGTATGTGTAGGCGAATACTTAATACAGGTATTACATATTAATTTCGTGTATAAAGCCTAAAGTTCTTTTCAAATATTGTTGGCAAGTCATTCTGCAATAAGTAGAGCGCTAAACATCTACATGGTTTATTAAATCTCATAGGATGCAGCAATGAAGTATAATTTATGGTTAATTGAACTTACCTAAGTGAACTTCAACCAAAATTATACGAGTTGCTGCATCCGTAGAGATTTAAGATCCCACCCTCCCGTCTTTACTTCGTAAAACCCTTATTGCTATTGCAGAATGTGCCTTGATTCTCTTACTCTAAAAATAATGACGCGAGCTTTAAATTTACTTGCCGAAGACGACTAAAAACGTCAGAAAGATTTTTTGTACTATCCTGAATATTTCGACCAAATACTATTAAATCGTCTAGGTAAACGAAACACTTGTCATATGAAAGACCCGACATAGCAACAGTTATCATTCGGGAAAACGCATTTGGACTTATTTTTAACCCCATGGGCAGTCGCGTCATTTGATACTGTCCCGAACAAAAAGCTGTGTACTTCCTACTATCCTCATGTAGTTCCTGTTGATAAAACCCAGAAAAAAGATCTAAATGTGTGAAATAAATTGCACCAGAAAGAGAATCTAGAATTTCGGTGATATTTGGAAGAGGAAACTTGTCGTCTTGTATTCGATCGTTCAGTTTCCTGTAATCGATTACGAGACGCCATTTTTTCTCTCCACTGGAATCTGTCTTTTTTGGAACCAAAAGGACTGGACTAGACCATTCGCTTTTAGTCGGTTCGATAATACCATCTTCTAACATTTTATTTATTTGCTTTTCTACTTCTTGTTTCTGGGAATGTGGTAATCTGTACGATTTAATAAACACAGGATCCACATTAGGTTTTAAATGGATAGACTGTTTAAATAAATTTGTAGTGGTTAATTTGTCTTCTGGTAATTGGAAAATATCCGCATATTTAGCACAAAGTTGTTCAACTGAAAGTCTTTCTTCGTTATTCAAATGATCTAAATTTAACATTGAAAATAATTTCTTTACTCGATTGGAGTCGTTATTATTCTTATCGAAAGAACAAATATCATAGTCTCTCCCATGATGTAGCTTTGGTTCGATTTTGTCTAACCTCACTTCATTTTCCGTCGTATTTAAAATTTGTACTGGAAATTTTCCATCTACCGGTTTCACAATAGCACTAGCAAGGAAAATACCCTTACATAATTCTTCCGAACATACCACGCAATCATCAGTCTCAGATGTTGTAATGTAATGAATAGACTCAGAGCGGGGTGGTATAATAAAACATGTCTCGGACTGTACTGCGTCGGACTGTACATTATCCTTCAATGGAATTATCAGCTCTCTATTACTTTTTGTTATCAACGATAAAGTGTTGTTTCTATAACTTATATTCGCACGATATTTTTCAAAAAAATCATCGCCTAAAATACCTACCGTTTGACAAGGTAATGATTCAAATACAAAGAATTTGTGTTCTAATAATTCATTTTGTGTTTCTAATTGCAACCACACAGATCCAATTGCATTAACTCTACCTCCAAGTCCATTGATGGAAATCTGCTCTCTATTAATTGGAATGTTTATCTTTAATGCATATTCGTATTTCAACGCAGAGATCGTTGCCCCGGAGTCAATGAGCCAAGAGTCTAAACAATCATGTGAAATAAGATCTACAACGCGTGAATTGTTGCATGTAAAGATGGAGTGATAATGATTCATGTGATTGCGATTAGTCTCGAAAAAACAAGTTACCATTGGACTCGATATTGTTGTGTGGTACTTGTGGTACTCGTTCATTGCTCGAATTCTGAGTCATGACGTTAACGTTATGTTGATTGCGATCCCACCTGTTTCTAAAATAGTTATTTGACTTACCTGAAGCTCGACCGCGACCCCGATGAGTACCTCTGTGGGAGCTCGAACCAGCGCCCCTCGGCCAGCTCTGCTCCGCACGGGGTTGGTGGTGGTATGAGGTGTTATGCCAAACACCACGATGGCCTCGCGAATGACCCCTTGGTGGTCCGCGGCTGTGGTACCTTTGTCCACCTCTCTGAAACCTGAAGTTTGGTTTATTCATAGTTAAAAGCTCACCTGAAGTGCTTGTGGATGCAACTTCTTCGTCTTGTGCTGCCTGTACTGCATCTTTCAGGGAACTGTAGTTTCTAGCTGCAATTATCGTGCTTAAGCGACGGTTTCGCAGACCATCGGCAAATCTTTTTATGGCCATTTTTTCATTTAACGGCTTCAAAACCGTGTAACTGGCAGCATCACCGTTGGCTTGCGAGATCGTCAAATCAACCATGAGTTCAGAGATCTCTTTTCCATAATCAGATATAGACCTATCGTTTTGACGAGTTTGTAATAACTTTGTTTGAATAGAAGTAGAAGCCTTTTTAGATAACAGCTGAGCCCTCATGTCTTTAAGTAAACTCGCAACTGTGGCGTAAGTTGCACTTAGTCGCAGTTTTGCAGAAGGCGAGAGTCGACTTTTCAATACAAAATTTATTAATTTCGTTTTACACTCGGGCTTTTCTAAAATTGAGTCATAATATTCGATACCGTTGATTAATTCCTTGGTATTAGATTCTACATCGGTCATGACCGGTAACAAACTCATAGCAATTTTTAGCTCAAATACTTCGGTAGCCATGGTTGACGGTTCAGTACATAAATCAACTATATCCTGATATATTTGTAAAAACTTTACGAATGTTTCCTCAATATTTATTTTTACGTCCTCATCTAAATCCTTAGATTTGCTATAAATTCCTTTAAATTCTTCGTACTTCTCGAAAATAATATTAGCCTCACGTAATTTTACTCGAAGAACTTCTGGTACCCTTTTCCTAATTTCTAATCGAGTAATTGACCTCTTAACGTCTTTCAAATTGGCATACAATTCTTGTATTACTTCATCCATATGTAGTCGAATTAATTAATTACTATCCTAAATTATCCAACTGCTGGGCAAGGTATATTTTATTTATATAATCTGCATAATATAACCCAGTAGGTTGGGTTACATAGCTAGGGTTTAAATATAATTAATATCCAACTACTATTAGATTAATTATTCATTATTTCTATGTACCTAAGTAAGGCTGATGCCTTGTGTACCTACTCATTTAAGTACTTAGTAACTAGCATAGCAACGCTGTATGTAGAAAACCGAGTCATATTACGGTGCCGATTACGATTAACACTCGCGGATTGAAACGCACACTGAAATGGATTATTGATTACGCAAAAGTACTCACATTTTTAGGGAACCTCACTCATATCACTTTCCAGTTTTACGTACACTTGCGTCGCTCCGGTCCTGGGATGCTCGCATCAAACTGCGGTGTCAGCTCCCCCAAGGGCTGCCTGGGCTCCCGACCTAAATTGATGTAATTCGTGGGCACGCACGATCCTCTTGTTCAAGCAGGCGTTGATGTACCTTATCATCGCAAAGACAACCAAAAACGTGAAAACTGCTACAAACAAAAACAAGTAGTTGTTGATCCTCTCTATACCCTCAGCGACGGCATTGGTTTGGGTTATCTGGTTCTTCTGTCCTATTTGCGTGTAAATGTCGTGGTGGTCTATTAACGGAGTCTTTTCAGTTGGCTTTTCAGTCGTCGAACCGTAGTTTCCCATCTTGAAAATTCTGAAGCTCATGGATTCACAAAAACACCATAGTAGAACACGTTTCAGTTCAGCACCATTTCACAGAAATTCACATTATCGATTGCATCAGTTCAAAGTTCATTTTGACTGACACGGCACATTGAATGAATCACGCGGTACGCGAGCTCTGGCCGCTGCTAGCCAAACACGGCAGTGGTCGCCATGTAAGGTTAGTAGCGGGAGAGACAAGTGAAACGACGAAAGGTTGTGCTAAGACTAACGTATATTGAATAGATATTGCATATTAAAATGAGATAGCGATTACTCATACAATTTATACATCACAGCCACGCCATCTGGAGAACGGCGGGGCTAAGTACAGCGGTAGTCAAAATACTGACTTGATTTTGATTATTTCTTTTAAAATATATCTAAAAATACGTGTAATGGTGCGGTACGACAAAGAACGTACTACATGGTTTATTAAATCTCTACGGATGCAGCAACTCGTATAATTTTGGTTGAAGTTCACTTAGGTAAGTTCAATTAACCATAAATTAAATGGAATAACATTCTGTCAAAATTTTAAAAAGGAGTTACATTTGTATGGTTAGCCGGACCCCCTGGACAGGAAAACCGCCCAAAAACCTGCCCAGAAGTGCACCTATTCTAAAATCTACAATATTCTTAGGCCCTAAGCTACCCTAGCTAACTTAGAAAATAAATTAATAGAATAGCCAAAAACGGCTCACAAAATAAAAATAAAAATTACAGTAGATTATTCTAACTGTTTTGTCTTTAAAATGTACTTTAAACATTTGAGCAATTAAATAACATAGCATAGCAACAGCTTACAGCTTCCATGCCCGAATTTTTACCGGGCGCGTCCCCGCGTTTGTCATGTAGTCATGTCTTAGTCATGTTCATGTCATGATAGGTACTTCCCAACCTACCTACCTACCGTTCCCAGCGCGTATCGCCCGCCCGCCAATACATTGGTAGGTAGGGAATCTGTGTGCGACTGACTAGTGACGGTACGTTTGACTTTCATGATGGCTTGACTCCCTGTTCAAAAATACCTTCCTTAGGTACATAACCTAATAAAGTTCGTGACGGCAAGATAGGTATTTTTTTAGGCTTTTCTTGTAGATAGATACACTTGTTTTCCGTGGGAAACACCGACGAACGACGTGAGAAACCCTTTGTCGTGTCGGTCATCGCCGCCGGCCGGTCCTCTACCTACCACTACCTACTACCTACTTACCTACCTGGTACCTGCCTACCTATGGGTCGCTTCGCTCACCGCCTAGTCTCGTGAGCCAAACCTATTGCCTATCTACCGATTTAGGTGGGGTCCTACTTATTTCCTATTTTAGAAATATGACTTTCTACTCAGGTAGGTACCTACCTACTTCCATTATGGTAAAAAATATTTCATATGGGCCAGGTAATTTAGAAGTTTATCAATTGCATATACCTAATTCATACTTACAAACGATAGGTTACTTCATTAAAAAAATCAGAAAGTAAAAGTAGCAACCCTAAAGAGTAGGCATAAGTGATCGAAAGAAGGGGCGAGCTGGCCTTCTGTAAATTCTCTATTTTGTGCTTGTACTTAGGTATACAAAACCCAACCTCGGACACGTGTGGCTCCACGCGCCGCGCCACGTGTAGTGTCCCCAGGGGCCCCTCTCCTAGGGGGGTCTCCACCACGTCCAGGACTGAGTAAGCATGTCTAGGGCGGAGGCCTATATACAAGCTGTAATACATACCTGAGACATCTTACGAGCAAAACTGGTAAACTGAACCCTACTTATACCTTTGTGAAAAACACAACGATATCGTGTTTCAGTAAACTAACAGCGACATCTGTTGGAAGCAACAGACACTCTCTATCTTGTAGTAACGTACCTGGGGCAAGTGTGGCTCCAGGCGCCGCGCCAAGTGTAGTGTCCCCAGGGGTTGCGCAGCCGCAGCAGCCTGGTGGGCCCCCCTCCCAAGGGTATTTCCACCACGTCCAGGACTGAGTAAGCATGCCGGGGGCGGAGGCCTATGTACACGCTGTAAAATCTACCTGAGAATTTATTTACTGAGCCCTACTTATACCTTTGTGAAAAACACAACGATATCGCGTTTTAGTAAACTAACAGCGACATCTGTTGGAAGCGATAGACACTCTCTATCTTGTAGTAACGTACCTGGGACAAGTGTGGCTCCACGCGCCGCGCCACGTGTAGTGTCCCCAGGGGTTGCGCAGCCGCAGCAGCCTGGTGGGCCCCCCTCCCAAAGGTATTTCCACCACGTCCAGGACTGAATAAGCATGCCGGGGGCGGAGGCCGAGACGCTGGTACTCTTCTTCGTCCACCTGGAAAAGGTATGAAAATCATTGATGGCAAAATTACGTTGATATCGTGATGAAATGTCCAGATGACTTTATTTTGTAACAAATCAATCGAACAATAAATAGGTATTTAATTAGTTACGAACACAACGCATAAAGGAACGTGACAAAAGCATGGTTGCTGCGAACCATATTGAATTTTGCAGATTGGTTGGAACAGGAAACCTGGATTACCTTCATATTCCCTCCTCCACAGCTCGCCCCCATTAAGAAGCAGGCTTGTCTAGAACTCAGTAGCTGTGCCCACACCAAGTCCCGGTCCAGCTGTTCTAAAGGCACCCCCGCGCCCGCGCTACCTACCTGCTTACAAGGGATATAGGCGTGATGTATGTACCTTCATATTGCCTCCGCCACAACTCGCCCCCATTAAGAAGCAGACTTGTCTGGAGCTCAATCACTGTGCCCATACTAAGTCCCAGTCCAGTTGTTCTATGAGCATAGTTACCTTCATATTGTCTCCACAGCTCGCATCAGGAAGCAGGCTTGTCTCTAACTCAGTAGTTGCGTCCACACCAAGTCCCGGTCCAGTTGTTCTATGAGCATAGTTACCTTCATATTGTCTCCACAGCTCCCATAAGGAAGCAGGCTTGTCTCTAACTCAGTAGTTGCGTCCACACCAAGTCCCGGTCCAGTTGTTCTATGAGCATAGTTACCTTCATATTGTCTCCACAGCTGGCTCCCATCAGGAAGCAGGCTTGTCTCTAACTCAGTAGTTGCGTCCACACCAAGTCCCGGTCCAGTTGTTCTATGAGCATAGTTACCTTCATATTGTCTCCACAGCTGGCTCCCATCAGGAAGCAGGCTTGTCTCTAACTCAGTAGTTGCGTCCACACCAAGTCCCGGTCCAGTTGTTCTATAAGCATAGTTACCTTCATATTGCCTCCTCCACAGCTGGCCCCCATAAGGAAGCAGGCCTGTCTTGAACTCAGTAGCTGTGCCCACACTAGGTCCCGGTCCAGCTGTTCCAAAGGTACTCCCGCGCCCGCGCTGCCGCTGGCGGCGCCGGCTTGTAAAGATACGGACTCGCACGGCGCGCCCGTCAGAGTGCATAGCCCTGGAATTAAACAATACATAAATTGAAACGAAAATTGAAAAATTCACTAGCGACCGCCGGGACTTGAACCCGAGAACGTGGGGAAACGTCTTACCGCTCCGCCAACTGTGAACTACGGGCGCTTTGCGGACCCTAGTGAATTTCTCAACCTCTTGATGCTCGTCTCGAAGCGACGTCTAGTAGTAGTTTTTGCAACTAAATACTTTGGTTGGTCGACGTTACAGTAGAAATTCAAACCATATGATGAAACATTTTGCTTAAACTAATGTATTGATCGCTAGTGAATTTTTCAGTTTCTCATTTTCAATTTATGAGAATAATATAGCAATGTGAGTGGATTTTAAAGGCGGGCATTCATAGCGGGTATTCATATTGGGAACATTTCGGAAACATTGCATATATACAAAAGTTCCACAATAAATGTTCCCAACAAAGATGCATTTTTACAATGTTCCCAACGAGGATGCTTCGGAGAATTTTTCCCTAATAAATAAGTACCTCAATGCAGTCTCAGTGCTTTTTGATTTTCATAAATGAAAATGAGAAATTAATAAAATTACATGCATCGACGGCGGCTCAAACGCGGGCCGCATGAATCAACGCCCCACCGCTCTGCCACTGAATTATCAATGCACCGATCGATGCTTGCTTTCAATCTCTTGATGCTCGTCACAAAGCGACGATCTAGTAGAAAGTTTACCAACTTGGAAATTGGAACGCCGCTGCCCATTCCCTGGATCCCTTCCTTAGTTGCTTTTACCGACGACAACGGGTTGAATTGGGGTGATGCTATTCTAAGCCGGCATCACAAGGCTATTAATATCACTGAAAATTAATTCTGATTTAGTGTAGTCTAAATGACACATACCTTCAATAGCCCGTCCGGATACTAAAGCTTCATAGCACCCGTGTAGTTTAGCGACCGCTTTTTCTATCAATGGCACCCACAGCTGTTTTCTTTTCGCCTGAAAATAAAATATAAGACATGTTATAATTTAATTACTAGCCTTCTTTGTATAGCACTGTTATCACCACAATAGAACTATATCAACATTTATGTATTGTATAAATAAATCCAAGATATCACTGGACTGATGAAGTTACAAAAGACCTGCACACACTCTTAAGGCCTGATTGGAAGCAAACTGCGCAGAACAGGGAAGAGTGGCGTGCAGTTGTATCGGAGGCCAAGATCCACTTCGGGTCGATGAGCTAGCGTAGTAAGTAGTAGTAGTATAAATAAATGCGAGTGACCTAAGTATGAGGTTTGAATGAATCAGCTCACGTGAACTAAAAATTCGAACTGGAATACGTCACTAGTGATATGGAGTTGGTATCATTATTTTGTTGGCATCTGTCATTTCAGTGCATAAAATTAAAAACTCGACTATACTATTAAATTAAATAGATATTAGATATTAGCCACTATCTTTTAATAGAAGGAAATGTAAATTGTTTTTAAACCCATTTAACAATAAGTGACAGCGCTATTTTAAATTATTCAAGCACAGAATTCTATTTCGTTTTACATAGTGAATACCTGTGAGTAAATAAGATGTTCTTTCTTATTGCAAGGCAGCAGGTCGTCCACAGTAACTGTCAACCACCTGCCATCTTTGCACAGTCTCTGGTACTACATAAGACTTACTTGTGAGTAAATAAGATGTCCTTTCTTATTGCAAGGCAGCAGGTCGTCCACAGTAACTGTCAACCACCTGCCATCTTTGCACAGTCTCTGGTACTACATAAGACTTACTTGTGAGTAAATAAGATGTCCTTTCTTATTGCAAGGCAGCAGGTCGTCCACAGTAACTGTCAACCACCTGCCATCTTTGCACAGTCTCTGGTACTACATAAGACTTACTTGTGAGTAAATAAGATGTCCTTTCTTATTGCAAGGCAGCAGGTCGTCCACAGTAACTGTCAACCACCTGCCATCTTTGCACAGTCTCTGGTACTACATAAGACTTACTTGTGAGTAAATAAGATGTCCTTTCTTATTGCAAGGCAGCAGGTCGTCCACAGTAACTGTCAACCACCTGCCATCTTTGCACAGTCTCTGGTACTACATAAGACTTACTTGTGAGTAAATAAGATGTCCTTTCTTATTGCAAGGCAGCAGGTCGTCCACAGTAACTGTCAACCACCTGCCATCTTTGCACAGTCTCTGGTACTACATAAGACTTACTTGTGAGTAAATAAGATGTCCTTTCTTATTGCAAGGCAACAGGTCATCCACGGTCACAGTCAGCCACCTCCCATCCTTACACAGCCTTAGTTGGTACTACATAAGACTTACTTGTGAGTAAATCAGATGTCCTTTCTTATTGCAAGGCAGCAGGTCATCCACAGTGACAGTCAGCCACCTGCCATCCTTACACAGCATGAGCTGGTATGCTCCGAAGCTGGGTTCCCCTCTGACTATTATACCTACTAACTACTTTTAGTTGTCTATTAACGTGGGACCCTATTAACCTGTTTATAGATTTACCTGTGAATATATAAGATGTCCTTTCTTATTGCAAGGCAGCAGGTCATCCACGGTCACAGTAAGCCACCTGCCATCCTTACACAGCCTTAGCTGGTACGCTCCGACACTCGGCTACCTTCTGACTACTATACTAACTATTTTAGTTGTCTACATAGTAGAATTCCTATTACATTGTAAGTATGTTAGACTTACCTGTGAGTAAATAAGATGTCCTTTCTTATTGCAAGGCAGCAGGTCGTCCACAGTGACAGTGAGCCACCTCCCATCTTTACACAGTCTCTGGTACTACATAAGACTTACTTGTGAGTAAATAAGATGTCCTTTCTTATTGCAAGGCAGCAGGTCATCCACGGTGACAGTCAACCACCTCCCATCTTTACACAGTCTCAGCTGGTATGCTCCGACGCTGGGTTCCCCTCTGACGACCACTCCGCGAACTAAAGCGGAGCGCTCGGCGAGGACGGCTAAAGAGTAATTTCGACGACGGAATGCTGACGTAATTGCGCCGGATTCTGTCGCGTAATTTCGGTCGTAGTGAGTCTAGACAATTACCTGTGAATAAATGAGGTGTCCTTTCTTATTGCACGGCAGCAGGTCATCGACCGTCACAGTCAGCCACCTCCCATCTTTGCACAGTCTCAGTTGGTATGCTCCGACGCTGGGTTCCCCTCTGACGACGACTCCGCGAACCAAAGCGGAGCGCTCGGCGAGGACGGCTAAAGCTGATAGAAGCCAGCAGTTGCCTAGCACTCCTGGAAATAACAAATTAAATATCATCATCTTCCCAATACTTGGGGTCAGCGCAACACGTTTCGTTGAACACAAAATCGTGTTGCAAAAGGATTTGGCTGAATTTTACGATCGGCCGTCTACCAGACCTCAACGCACCTTGGGAATGCTTTTGTGGTGGATTAACCGCCACCATACGGTTGGCCCTGGCACCATAAGGAATCAAATAAACAGGATGTAAAAAAATAACTGCAATAGGGGGGGGGGGGGGTCATGACCTCCTACGACCACCCGCCCTGTATACCGTACTGTAGTAACTTAATATGTAAGCAACAGTACCTAAAGTGGGGAGATATATTTCTGCCTCCTGACACTAACCTTGTGATATATCACTGGGTCTCGGCTCTCTAAAGACAACCCACGGTAGTCTATGATCCGACTCCACATGTATCTGTGAGGGCCGCATCCACCTCGCGGGTACACACGAGCGCAGCTCTACTATACTCACCTTGCGATATATCACTGGGTCTCGGCTCTCTAAAGACAACCCACGGTAGTCTATGATCCGACTCCACATGTATCTGTGAGGGCCGCATCCACCTCGCGGGTACACACGAGCGCAGCTCTACTATACTCACCTTGCGATATATCACTGGGTCTCGGCTCTCTAAAGACAACCCACGGTAGTCTATGATCCGACTCCACATGTATCTGTTGCCGACGCCATTAAAACTCAGTCTATTAAGTATCTTCACCGTATACACATCGATACCGCGTTTCAATTCGACGCTAGCGACATCTATGAGATTTTCTTAGAACTAAATTTACCTTGTGATATATCACTGGGCCGGGGCTCTCTAAAGACAACCCATGGTAGTCTATGATCCGACTCCACATGTATCTGGCTGGGCCGCATCCACCTCGCGGGTACACACGGCCGCAGGTCGCTGTGGCCGCCGCCGTAGAGTCATTTCACACTAGCATCCGTCTATCTTTCACACTTATAACGTAGCTACGTTGCCTTATGCCTTAAAATCTCAGCCTACTTATGTAACTTCACCGTGAACACATCGATACCGAGTTTCAATTCGACGCTAGCGACATCTATGAGATTTTCTTACAACTAAATTTACCTTGCGATATATCACTGGGTCTAGGCTCTCTAAAGACAACCCATGGTAGTCTATGATCCGACTCCACATGTATCTGGCTCGGCCGCATCCAGCGCGCCGGTACACACGGCCGCAGGTCTACTATACCTACCTTGCGATATATCACTGGGCCGGGGCTCCCTAAAGACAACCCATGGAAGCCTATGATCCGACTCCACATGTATTTGACTGGGCCGCATCCACCTCGCAAGTACACACGGGCGCAGGTCTACTACACTCACCTTGTGATATATCACTGGGTCTCAGCTCTCTAAAGACAACCCACGGGAGTCTATGATCCGACTCCACATGTATCTGACTGTACACAGACTGACGGTACACACGGCCGCAGCTCTACTACACTCACCTTGCGATATATCACTGGGTCTCGGCTCCCTAAAGACAACCCACGGGAGTCTATGATCCGACTCCACATGTATCTGTGAGGGCCGCATCCACCTCGCGGGTACACACAGCCGCAGCTCTACTATACTCACCTTGCGATATATCACTGGGTCTAGGCTCCCTAAAGACAACCCACGGTAGTCTATGATCCGACTCCACATGTATCTGTGAGGGCCGCATCCACCTCGCGGGTACACACAGCCGCAGCTCTACTATACTCACCTTGCGATATATCACTGGGTCTAGGCTCCCTAAAGACAACCCACGGTAGTCTATGATCCGACTCCACATGTATCTGACTGGGCCGCATCCACCTTGTAGTACACACGGTCGCAGCTCTACTATACTCACCTTGCGATATATCACTGGGCCGGGGCTCTCTAAAGACAACCCACGGTAGTCTATGATCCGACTCCACATGTATTTGACTGGGCCCTTGGACAAATCAACCTCTGGACGCGAATCCTACAGAATTTGTTCTAGATCTCTTTCAACCAATATTGGGGGGAGATTAGTAGATGTAATCTACTAAATTGAAAGACACCTGATTCTTATCATATCCCTTTACATTTGTCATTTTAGAATTACGTCGGTTTATGTATACTTCAAAGAAAGTGCTGTACCATAGTCGATAATCGATAAAGAATGAATGACTGAATGAAGTTTTTCACGAAAATTTCTAGATATCATTTGATAAGTTTTGAGGAACGACGAATTGTCTGATGTCTTATCTATCATGGATAACTAGTAGGGCGAACGCAGCGTCGTGTGGCGTCTTTTATTTGTGTGCGGTCGATCCGCACAAATGTTACTTTAAGCGGTTCTGATTAATTAGGGAAGTGAACTACGTGCGGGTTAAAAATTTGCACGCCCGCGCGATACAACGTTCGACCTTAATATTGGGGTCTTCTTCTTTTCGTGTGGGACACCGAGTCGTTCAACGAGCCGATGAACCCTGGTGTCAGAGTTTTTCAACCGTCTACTGCAAGTAGCAGGCCTCTAACATGCTTGTGTAACGACCGCCATCATAGACAGCAACCGGGACCGACGGCTTAACGTGCCCATCCGAAGCACGGAACCATCTTACTTGCGGACAATCAGGTGGTTCAGCCTGCAATGTCCTAACCAGACTGGAAACAAATTATCAACTTTGTGAGTGACCCCACCGGGAATTGAACCCGGAGCCTTTGCGTGGCAGGTAGGCATACTAACCACTGCGCCAGATCGGCTGTCGATACACAATATTGGGGTGTCAATTTATATAAGATACGCTTTTATGTCAGATGAATTATTATTTATTACATTTTTTTAAAGAAAACTGCCCATACCTTTTGGACTGAACATACAGGAAACTGAACATAGAACATAAATTTTCTAAAATTGAAGTGTTTCAATTTCACTTACTTACCTACACGAATTAAATGAAATAAACCTAATCCATTTTACGCGATCATTAATCTATAGGTATACTAATACTTTTTGCTGGTCAACAGTTATGCCGTAGGAACAGTGACATAACAAATGGTATTTGTTGAACATTCGCGAATGCGAATATTCAGTACTTTCAAATTCTGAAGCCAAATTATCCATGACTTGTTTCATGTCATGTTCGCAGTTTATTTAATTAAAGAGGTAACAGAGTACTAATTTGAAACTTTCCGCTTGTCAAAAAATTTTTTGGTATTGGTTAGGTAAGTATTTCAATTCGGCATCCGTTCTTCGTCTGCGCTGGTAATACTAGTACCTAATCATTCTTATCGATATCGGTCATCGACAATTTTCCCGCACTAATTTGCACATCATTGGTGAACGAATGAAAAAATGATTGATATAAACCGGCTCATAAATGTTATACACAATATTGGTTGAAATGTGTTATAGAATATGACATTTTTATGGAGACGTATTATACGGTCCTGTCATACGTATTTTATATATTTTTCACGTAAATAACGAGAAATATAGCACAAAAATGTATTTACGCGTGATAAGAAATATTGTTTGTCCGACGGCTATAGTTTTTACAAACTAAAACAGCTTATTTGCCCATTTTTGGGGGTATGTTTTCTCTTGCAGTTTCAAAGTCACACTAACGGTTGCCGTTTGCGTACCTAGGTAATTTTACCTAGGTTCGGAGCTAAAGGGGTAAAGGGTAAAATGTCATTGAGTCGCGTCCAGAGGTTGATTTGTCCAAGACTGGGCCGCATCCACCTCGCGGGTACACACGGCCGCAGGTCGCTGTAGCCGCCGTAGTGTCATCCATCATTCATCATCATTCATCCAATCATCCATCATACATACAAGCGTCCATATTTCGCACCATATAGCATGCTAAAATCTCTGCGTATATCTAACTTCACCGTAAACACATCGATACCGCGTTTCAATTCGACGCTAGCGACATCTATGAGATTTTCTTACAACTAAGTCACTGACACCCACCTTGTGATATATCACTCGGTCTCGGCTCTCTAAAGACAACCCAGGGAAGTCTATGATCCGACTCCACATGTATCTGACTGGGCCGCATCCAGCGCGCCGGTACACACGGTCGCAGCTCTACTATACTGACCTTGTGATATATCACTGGGTCTAGGCTCCCTAAAGACCACCCATGGTAGTCTATGATCCGAACCTACATGTATCTGTGGTTGGATACGCCATCCAACGCGCTTGTACACACGGCAGCCATTAAAACTCAGTCTATTATGTAACTTCACCCTAAACACATCGATACCGCGTTTCAATTCGACGCTAGCGACATCTATGAGATGTTCTTAGAACTAAATTTACCTTGCGATATATCACTGGGTCTCTCGGCTCTCTGAACACAACCCACGGTAGTCTATGATCCGACTCCACATGTATTTGACTGGGCCGCATCCACCTCGCGGGTACACACGGGCGCAGGTCGCTGTAGCCGCCGTAGAGTCATCAAATAAGACTTCACACTAGCATGCGTCCATCTTTCACACCTTTTGCACACTCGGTGGTGTTAATCGGTGCCTTAACATCTCAACCTATAAGTAACTTCACGGTAAACACATCGATACCGCGTTCCAATTCGACGCTAGCGACATCTATGAGATGTTCTTAGAACTAAATTTACCTTGCGATATATCACTGGGCCGGGGCTCTCTAAAGACAACCCACGGTAGTCTATGATCCGACTCCACATGTATCTGACTGGGCCGCATCCACCTCGCGGGTACACACGGCCGCCATTAAAACTCAGTCTATTATGTAACTTCACCGTAAACACATTGATACCGCGTTTCAATTCGACGCTAGCGCCATCTATGAGATTTTCTTAGAACTAAATTTACCTTGCGATATATCGCTGGGTCTCGGCTCTCTGAACACCACCCACGGTAGTCTATGATCCGACTCCACATGTATCTGTGAGGGCCGCATCCACCGCGCGGGTACACACGGCCGCAGCTCTACTATACCTTGCGATATATCACTGGGCCGGGGCTCTCTAAAGACAACCCACGGGAGTCTATGATCCGACTCCACATGTATCTGACTGGGCCGCATCCAGCGCGCCGGTACACACGGCCGCAGCTCTACTACACTCACCTTGCGATATATCACTGGGTCTCGGCTCTCTAAAGACAACCCACGGGAGTCTATGATCCGACTCCACATGTATCTGACTGGGCCGCATCCAGCGCGCCGGTACACACGGCCGCAGGTCGCTGTAGCCGCCGTAGTACATGGAGCGCGGCGCGGCCGGGAACTCCTCGTCTACGTACTGTTCGCCCGTCTGGAAAACACAATATAAAGACACTTTACTCAATCATCATATCATCCTCAGCCCATATCCACCCACTGCAGAGTATAGGCCTCTTCTCTACAGCGCCAATCCTTACGGTCCTGAGCCACCCTCGTCCAGTGCGGTCCTGTAAGCTTGACGATATCGTCGGACCATCGATCAGGTGGTCTGTCCACTGACCTTTTCGCTCCTCTTGGACACCACTCTGTAACCGCTTTTGTCCACAGATCGTCCACCAAGTATCCTGCCCACGTCCACTTTAACCTGTTTATTCTTGTTTCGAATATTGTCTTACCGCAGCGCACTGAGCCAACACCTCCTGCCACTGCGTCCACGCGTGGCTCTCTTCTCGCAATCGAAGAATCTCCATCGGAGTGCTCTCTTCCCGTTCGTCGCCCGAGTCGGCTGGAAATGGGAGTGTTTGTGAGTTTTGGAATTAAATAGCACACCTAGATATAGGGTGAAATTTGACTAGTGACCGATAGCGAAAACTCAGAACCGGCTGGTGATAAGGAAGAACTTTCCCCTAGGAATATAGCTCGGAATAAGAAAAAGAAACCTCCTGGGTCTCCCGTAGTAACAAAAAATAAGCTGATCGGCAATTTTATATGGGAGGTCCGAATTTATTTTTCATATTTCGCCCGATGTTGCTTGGGGAAAGTTGTTTCTTACCACTTATCACGGTTCTGAGTTTTCGCTATCGATCACTAGTAAAAATTTCACCTAGTATTTTTCAGTTTGAAAATTTCAATTACTTTGTTTATAATGAGATATTTGAAATTCAAATCACTTTGCCTCATCGAGTAAGCAAAAGTGACCATTCCACGCAGATTTTTCGCGGAAAACCTGTTCTTTTCAAGCCTGGGAGGTAAAAAGATAATTGCATGTCAAGAAAAGTGTCCGAGAAGTCCGTAATATCCTAGTTTCGATCTAAGTTTTATTAGGAACGTTTCATGCTGTTGTCGTCATCTTTCTCGATATTAGACAATTAAAATAAGCAAAAAGTAGCAAAATTCTTACGTTCTTCATCGTCATCCATAGTTGCATGAGAAGCAGACGTATTTGCAGCTGGTAGTAATCTAGCTCGTGGTGATTGACACATCTCACACGCAAATACCCTAGAGGGATTCATGTATGTACACTCTGAACACGCCCATTCCGCGTCCGATCTGGAAAAAAGAAATATACAGAACATTAGAGAAATAGATCTTAATCTCTGATTATGTCACACAAATCGCATTTGATTCTATTTCCGTCATGAACACGATAAAATTTTCTGTTCTACTAAAAACTCTCCACATTATTTGTCTTTATAATCAAACAGAATACCACTAATAAATGTATGTGGCGCTGTAAAATCTACACTAATATAATAAAGAGGAAAACTTTGTTTGTTTTTTTGTTTGTTTGTATGTAATCGATAAACTCCGAAACTACTGGACCGATTTCCAAAATTCTTTCACTATTAGAAAGCTACAACATCCCTGAGTAACATAGGCTACTTTTTACCACGGGAAAATTCCTCATTCCTACGGGAAAACGGTTAGCAGCAGGAAAACGGGGAAATAAAGCAGATATTACCCAAATTAGCCAAACCGCTTTACCGATCCTCGCGAATTTTGGCACTGATATTACTATCATATAAAAGACGGACATGGTCAGCCCTCGAGGATCTGGAGTACCTGATGAAGACCACCAGCATCCCATATAAACTATAAGAGATACGGTCATGGCTTCATAGAAAAAGTTGTTCACCATGACGGGCCGCTTCTGCTGGCACATGGTCATTGAGGATCTGGAGTACCTGATGTAGACCACCAGCATCCCATCAAAACTATAAGAGATACGGTAATGGCTTCAAAGTTAAAGTTATTCGCCATGACAGGCCGCCTCTGCTGGCACATGGTCATGATGAGTAACTTCTGCTAGAATGGATTAATGGACTTTTTACTACGGGCAAAGATCCCATTTCTACGGGAAAACAGGTAAGTAGCAGCGAGTGAAACCGCTGGGCGGGCCGCTAGTATTCTTATAAATCGGAAATGAGAAAATTGAAAAATTCATTAGCGACCGCTGGGACTTGAACCCGAGACCGTTGGGTACCGTCCCATCGAATCTGCCAACTGAGCTACGGGCGCCTGGCGGACCCTGGTGAATTTCTTAACCTTTTGATGCTCGTCGATCAAGCGACATCTAGTAGTAATTTTTAGAATAGCATCACCCCATTTCTCTCCTTCCTTGTTGGTGTCGTAGGAAGCGACTAAGAGACTCGAGGGTTACATGTGTACTGCAATTTTTGGCTACAGGCTGACAACCGGTCACTATAGTGATACACGATAACAGCTAAAACGGCCCTCAAATATTTGTCAGACGTGGCGGTAACGACCGTATTTTTACGGCTATTAACGTTCTGCGTACCCCGCAAGGGATAAAGGCTTGATGTATGTATGTATGTAACTAACTTGGGTTCTGGTGGCGGTGTTTTATGTCTGGCGGCTTGTCGTCGCGGCAACGCCGGCGTGCTCTGTCGGGGGTTTCTTCGTGGCGACGGACTTCGGGCCACTGCGAAACAAACACAAAGAGTTAGTGGCAAAAATAGCAATGCCGTGTGATGCTGGCTTAGAATGTCATCACCCCGTATTCCGTATCTTTCCCGTAGGTGTCGTAAGAGGCGACTACGGGATAAACTCCAAAAATTTCGTAATTATTAAAACATCTTGCATTGCGCTCACCAACCCTCCTGCCAAGCGTGGTGAGTAAAGCAATTACCCTCCTAAGTAACTAGAGGGAGGCCCATGTTCAGCAGTGGACTTAATTGTGGCTGTTGTAGTAGTAGCAAAAATACACTTGTTTAATTCGCAGGCCAGGATTGAGGCGCGGTAGCCCAGATGGTAGAGGTGTCGGTAGATAATCGCAGGTTCAACTGTCTGCGGTAGAAAACTTTGTAATTTTTCCAGAAACAAGATGTGCGAAAAAGGACTGAAAGAAGATGCAGGTGATCTGTGAAACTAAAATAGAAACATTTAAAGAATGGTCAGGTCAAAAGCACCATAAACCAAGAGCGTGTATGAAAAGATTGGTGAATGTAAAGGAGGCGAAAGGAGTATGCAAAGAAGTCTCTGTCTTCCCCTCCGAAAAGAGGTGTGTGTGAAGTTATTTAAGTATATCAATAACAATAAATGATTATCGAGTTATTTTGTATGGGATATTTTAATTTCACTTTTTAGTAACTAGTGGGTCGTTAACGGCTCAATCTGCTACAATTGATTTTCCTGTGGAAAAACGGCAATTTCCCGGTATGTGTTATACTTCTACATCAGTTAGATACAAACCTCTTCCTATTAAATCACAATTTATTACAAAAATCGCATCAAAATCCTATGCGTGGTTTAGGAGGAGTTAGCGAATTCCACGACAAACAGACAGAGAAAAGCGAAAAGCGATTTCATTTGACACAATGTATTGATTGACTTTGACATATTTTTACAGTATTCATTTATGTGACTCACCAGCTGCCTGGTTGTCAGTAGAGGGTCCGGGTATGCCGTGTTTGGTAGTATAGTAGTAGTATAGTAGTATAGTGGTAGTATAGTGGTAGTATGTCACTCACCAGCGGGCTGGTTGTCAGTAGAAGGTCCGGGTATGCCGTGTTTGGTAGTATAGTAGTAGTATAGTAGTATAGTGGTAGTATGTCACTCACCAGCGGGCTGGTTGTCAGTAGAGGGTCCGGGTATGCCGTGTTTGGTAGTATAGTAGTAGTATAGTAGTATAGTGGTAGTATGTCACTCACCAGCGGGCTGGTTGTCAGTAGAAGGTCCGGGTATGCCGTGTTTGGTAGTATAGTAGTAGTATAGTAGTATAGTGGTAGTATGTCACTCACCAGCGGGCTGGTTGTCAGTAGAGGGTCCGGGTATGCCGTGTTTGGTAGTATAGTAGTAGTATAGTAGTATAGTGGTAGTATAGTAGTAGTATAGTAGTAGTATAGTGGTAGTATGTCACTCACCAGCGGGCTGGTTGTCAGTAGAGGGTCCGGGTATGCCGTGTTTGGTAGTATAGTAGTAGTATAGTAGTATAGTGGTAGTATGTCACTCACCAGCGGGCTGGTTGTCAGTAGAGGGTCCGGGTATGCCGTGTTTGGTAGTATAGTAGTAGTATAGTAGTAGTATAGTAGTAGTATAGTAGTAGTATAGTAGTAGTATAGTGGTAGTATGTCACTCACCAGCGGGCTGGTTGTCAGTAGAGGGTCCGGGTATGCCGTGTTTGGTAGTATAGTATGTGTATAGTATGTATGTATAGTATGTTTGATTCCGAAGCTGATCTTAGCGCAGTGGAAGCAAATTAAAGTTATCTTAAAATCTAAAACTAAATGGTCGATCAGCCTCGGAACAACATTTGACTACGATTCGTAGTGCTCTTTACTATAGCTAAATAAAATAAATTTAATGAGAGAATTTTGTTCCGGAAAGTTTCCGGCCGAGAAATTCTTGTTTCCAAAATCTACTTAAACAGGGCCCAGCAACGAATTGCTTACCGAGCAAACGATGATGCCGTTTCTTTGTGAGTTTAAGTATGACAGGAATCAGGTATTCAGGATATTTTAGGAGCGCAGGAATAGGGAATAACCTAAACTCACAGCGCTGGAACATCCGCTCGTTCTAGAACTCCTTTCCTCCAATTTGCACTACAGTTCACAGTTCGACATCACATAATGTTTTTTAACACAAAATAACTAAAAGATTTCTCTCCGAATGAGAAATCGGCCCCGTTGGCCTCCAATCATTTATAATTAAAATACGTAGCTATCGGCAGCCACGACGACGACGAGCGACGACTCAAAGTGAGGTTATGTTACCGGCGACCACGTTGGCCTCAATCAAAAAGCCGAAACCAAAATTCACTTGGTTCACTTCCCACCGCACAGGAAGCCATGGCTTGTGGCAAATAGCACACGAGAAAACCGCCAAAACACCTTAATTTTACACCACTTAAAACTAAAATTCGCTTCAACAACGCTAGCGTAAAGATGACAGACGGGCGGACCGAACAGTGTTGCCAGCACCGTCCGCTCAAAAGATCCGAAACCGTTTTTGATACGAAACTAAACCTTCACCCGCCCCGGACCGACACATCGGTCCGCTCTATGCATGGCAGGCGTGATAATGTAGCTACTGCTCGCTTAAGGACTGAATCCCCCAACCAGAAATTCAGCATCTCTAGGAGTGCCATCACTACCCGGAAACAGGTTGAGAATGCGCCCCCGGCGCCAACGCAGTGGCGGTAGGTTGGCATCCTTAACCAGAACGAGATCCCCAATGCAGGGGGGGGTTCAGTCCTGTCCGTCCACTTAAGGCGTTGCTGCAGAATGTGCAAGTACTCAAGCGACCAACGCTTCCAAAAGTTTTGAGTCATTTGCTGCAACAACTGATAACGCGACAAACGATTGCTATTCACCTCCGTATAGGGATATTCCGGCAAGGCGTTAAGTGGGCGGCCAATTAAGAAATGCCCTGGCGTTAGGGCCTCTAAATCATTTGGGTCTGAGCTGAGCGGACACAAAGGACGCGAATTGAGTACAGCCTCAATTTTACAAAATACGGTCGCCAGCTCCTCGAAAGTCAAAATTGTTAACCCTACAACGCGCAACAAATGCGTCTTAGCGGACTTTACAACCGCTTCAAAAATACCACCCCAGTGAGGGCACGCTGGTGGATCGAACACCCAGGTAATGCCCTGACGGGAGAGGCCCGTGCTGATGGCTTCTTCGTTCTCCCGTAAGAACGTTACAATTTCTTTCATACACCGATCAGCACCCTTAAAGTTGGTACCACAATCCGACCTGATCAGCGCTGGTCGCCCTCGTCGCGACGTAAATCTCTCCAGCGCTGCCAAAAAGGCCTCCGTAGATAGGTCGGCCACGAGCTCCAAGTGGACGGCCTTGGTGGCTAGGCACACGAACACGCACAAGTACGCCTTGATAGACTTTGCGTTCCGTAGGCGTGATGCCTTTACCATGAAAGGGCCTGCAAAATCCGTTCCCACACCTGCAAACGTCCAGGCCTCCGTCACCCGGTCCGGTGGGAGATCTCCCATCTGTGGCTGCATTGTGGCTGCCTTCAAGCGGTAACAAGGCAAGCACCTAAACACAACGCTACGTACCGTTCGTCGTCCCGATAAGATCCAGAACTCGCGCTGTAGGATGGCCAATAGCGCATTACAGCCCGCGTGCGAGTTTTTCTCATGACGATCCCTGACTAAGAGCTCAACTAAGGGTCCCCTTTTGGAAGTAACAGTGGATGCCGAGCCGAAAAGGGCAGGCTAGCGTTCCGAAGTCTGCCTCCAACCCTGAGCATACCTTGCTCATCCAGGAATGGGTTGAGGCGCACAAGTCCTCCCTTCAGCTTTCCACGTCCATCCCTGAGCAGCCTGACCTCCTCTTCAAAATGTTCCGCCTGGACGACTCTAACCAATGAGCATAGAGCCGCATTCCGCTCCGCAGGCGAGAGGACAGGTGTAAAGTTCCGTTCTGCTTGAGGCTTCCTGCAGTTGTTCACGAACCGCTTGATCCAACCTGTCACCCCAAGAAGTTTGTCGAGGAGCTATACCGTTCCAGCAAGAAAGCTGGGTTAGGCTTCGGTACGAGTTGCCCCACGTTCACTCGCAAACCTCGATCAGGTGGCCCAAGCGGCGCCCTGCACTCGTTGAATGGCCATTCCTGCGGCGACTCAGTCAGCCATTGAGGTCCCCACCACAGTGGGTGACTCACCAAATCAGGTGCCCTGCACCCGCGCGAAGCGCAGTCCGCTGGGTTCCATTCTCCCGGTACGTGCCTCCACACTAACGGAGTTTCCGACCCCGTAATCTGTGACACCCGATTTGCCACGAAAACCTCAAGTGTATGTACCGACGTCTGCAACCAGCACAGAACTATCCGACTGTCAGTCCACGCGTACACCGTTTCATCCAAGTTGATGGTACCACGCAGATTGCAGGTTACATGATTTAGCAAGCGCGCTAGAAGAGCTGCCCTGCCAATTCCAATTTGGGGATGGTCCATCTAGTTCTGACTGGTGCCACCTTACTTTTGGCCATAACCAGACGCACGTGCACAGTTCCCGTTGAACTTGCTGTCCGAAGGTATACAGCTGCCGCGTACCCTCGCTCCGAGGCGTCACAAAACCCATGTAGGGTAGCCTTACATCCCACCGATGGGACTAACTTGCGGGGTATCGCGATGTGCACAATCCCTGGTAAGGTGGTCACAAACTTGAGCCAATCCTTCAACAACTCTCCGGAGAGTTGGTCGTCCCATCCTAAGTTGGCTAGCCACAACCTTTGTAAAAGCACTTCGCCATGAACGTAACCGGGGCGATCCATCCGCTAGGATCGAACGTTCTAGCGATTGTCGACAGTACCGACCGCTTAGTCCAAGTTTTCTCCAAAAGGTCGGGCTCGATCTTGTACGTGAATACGTCATGCGTTGGCCTATATTGCACCCCGAGGATGCCCAACGTGTTTGGATTGTCCGGGTTCTCAAAGAGGTGCGGGTCCTGATGGAACTCGCCTGGCAAACCGGCCAGGAGCTCTGGGCAACTGGACAACCATTTCCGCAACTCGTAACCTCCTGAACCCATGATCGCGATCAACTCGTCTCGTAGAATTAGCGCCTGCTCCACGCTATCAGCACCCGTGCAGATATCGTCCACGTAGACGTCGCGATCCAGTACTGCTGCGGCTCGAGGATATCTTACCCTTTCCTGTGCGGCCAACTCGCAGCGTACGTACTGCCAAATACGGACTTGGCTTAAGTCCATACGTCACCGTGTTAAGTTCGTATGTGACCATCGGCTCATCTGGGCTCTCACGCCACAAAATCAGCTGATACCGACGGTCATCCGGATGTATCATGGTTTGGCGAAACATCATTTTGACGTCTGCGACGAACGCTACCTGGTGTAACCGAAAGTCTGTGAGAATGTCCACAATGTCCCGGTTCAATTTAGGACCCGCGTGCAAACATTGGTTCACAGACACACCATTCGAGGTAGGAGCAGAACCGTCAAACACCACCCGTATTTTCGCCTCAGGTGACTTCAAGACAGCCAGGTGTGGAATGTAATAATGCTCGACACACCTCCAATCCAGGCTGGACACCGACATGTGGCCCAATTGAATATATTCCCGCATGAATTCTATATACTTCTGCCGAAGTGCTGGGTCTCGCCTCATCTTCCGCTCCATTCCGAGTAGTCTCCGTTCCGCGAGCTGTCGCGAACTACCTAAAGCGGGGCGGTTTGGGAGAAAAGGTAGCCTGGTCACGAATCTGCCTGACGGGCATCTCGCAGTGTTGTATTGATAGAACAACTCGCACTCGTCATCCTCTGGCTTCCGTCTGTCCGCCGTGGGCGGCTCTTCAGACTCCCAAAACCTCTGCAGCACCTCTGACAGCACACTACCATAGAGGACCGGATCCCCTTCTGGTAGGTCCTGAGGTCTCCAAACTGGGCCGAAAACAACATACCCCTGTGGTATCTACGGCCACCAAACCAGTTTCCTGGAGTACCTTCTTCCTACCGCACCATAATCTCCGAGGACGTCTGACCCGAGAAGTACGTCCACCGTACCAGGAGTATCAAAATCAGGATCAGCTAACTCCAACCCTGTGGTTAACCCTCGTACCGTTGGTGGTAACCTAACCTGAGGGAGTTTCCCAACCACTTCATCCAGCACCACGGCTGAGACTTGATAGCTGACCCTGTACATGTGCTACCTAATGCGAACTCAAAGTTCGTCTGACCCCGAATGTCAGGCACATTTAGGCCCCGATGCCTACAGCTTCATCCGCACTTGGCTGTACATTTAGGCCTAGCCTACTCACCAGCTTACTCGATACAATACATCCCTGAGCCCCTGTATCCAGTAGGGCTCTTACTTGAATGGTCCGGCCACCGTATCCCCATACCCAAATCTTAGCCGTTGGCAAAAGTACCGTGATTGGACGGGGAGCCGAAGCTGATGAGTAGGCGGCGATTACCTAGCGGGAATCTAAACGCGGTGAGGCCGCGTCCCGCGGGGTATCCTCGCTACCCAAACCTGTGTATGGGTCCCACTCCTGCTGGTAGGGAGGTCTGCCCATAAAGGCCATGGCTGGAGTTCTATAGTACCCCGACGGCAAACGTCCGTACCGAGGTTGCGCCTGTAGCCGCGGGTACTCAGGCATAGGCGGAGGCATGCGTGGGTCTTGAGACCCAACCAGGTGGCTCAAGCCCGCAGAATACTGCATGTACCCTGGTGGCTGCCTAGTGCTCCCCTGACACCCGCCCGTTTGATCCCGTACCTGGGATGGGTGTCCTTGGCCACGTTCCTGTGCCGCTCTTCCCAATCCGGCACCTGCTGCCGTGGTGGGGATTGTCCCCACGTCCTTGGGTAAGTGGGCTCCGTCTGTTGACGTCCCCCTGCCTGTCCCTGTGACCGATGCGGAGGTGGGCTCCTCCTTGGAGGGGGTGGGGAGCGTTGCTCCCTCCCTTGGTGGGCAGGCTCCCTCGCTGATCCGATCCAGCGCTGCCCCGGCGCCTCCGGAGCGATTCATGCAGAGCAGCGGATGGTGTGCACCCTGGCAGTACCTACAGTTGGTGCTTGAAGGGCACTCGCACCTGATGCGGCCCCAGGCACCGGAAACACCAACGCCTCTGCTGTGCCACACCCCGTCTCCTCTGAACCCGCTGCGCAGCAAACTCCTGACACGCTGCCACCCCGTGGCCTGTCTCCCTGCAGTAGGCACACCCTGATTCCAATGCGGTGTTGTACCGCCTGGGTTGCCCACTGTTGCCTCCTCGCGCCGGTGCACCCGGCCGTTCCGGGTGGCGAGGGGCAGAGGTCTCCTTGCGAGGGGCTTCACCAGCCTGGACGTCCACTCGCCTGCTTTCGGCCTCGAGGAACGACTTCAGATCCTCGTAGGTCGGGAGGTGGTCCGAGGACTTGCCCCATGTAGCTGCTCGAATCGAGCGACCATTTCGCTCGGCAGGCGGCGAAGCACTGTGTGGACCAAGATATAACCGTAGCCCGCCACTGGCAAACCCTGTCGCTCTAGTGCGCTGACCGCGACACTGACTGGGTGGAAGATTTTCTCGCGGAGGTCCGTACCTCGCGTTATGGTTGGTATTGACAGCCACTGGTCTAACAGCCTGTCTACAATCAGGCGCTTGTTTCGATACCGGTCGGTAAGGATCTTCCACGCCACCTCATAATTGCTATCCGAGACAGCCAAATGCGTCAGCAATTCATGAGGCTCTCCATGTAGCCTGGACATCAGCTGAGCCATCTTGTACGCCGGCGTTATGTCCGTCCGTGTGTGGACCACACTGCTATACAGGTCCTCAAACGCCGGCCAGTCGGCGTAATCGCCTGCAAAGACTGGAACCGTAACAGGCGGAAGAGGCACCTGTAATCCTTGTCCCACTTTACCACGGAATGGCTTTTCCTTTCCGTCACGTCGCCTAGATATGTCCGCAGCTGCCTGCGCAATGTCCTGTGCCAGCTCCAAGCACTGGCTTACATCGCCCTCAACCAGCTCCTTATCTTCAGGGTTAGGAGCTTCCTCAAGGAGCATGAGGCACTCTGTGAGGTGTTCCGACACAACCCGAACCCGTTCATCTGCCTGTAGTGCACTTTTCAAGAGCGCGTCCTCCCGGTCCTCGCGGCCGATCATTGCCGCTGTGGTAGTAAACCACCTTAATTCTGTCTTTATAGCAGCCTTATACCTGGCGATCGAGGAGCCATGGTACCAACTTTTACACACTCGACTTAATAAAACGAAAACCAATAAACAAATACCACAAAATAAATGTTAGTTGACTGGCCTAGACCTTACCGATAAGGTACCGTTCACTAGGCAAACAATACAGTCACAAAAAAACCGAAACAATATTTTCCAAAATTAATAAAATATGTGGGTAATATAAAAACACGCTTAATACTAAATTACGGCTAACTATGTTGCAATAAAGCAACCACGCTCTGCTACCAAAAATGTTTGATTCCGAAGCTGATCTTAGCGCAGTGGAAGCAAATTAAAGTTATCTTAAAATCTAGTTTGACTACGATTCGTAGTGCTCTTTACTATAGCTAAATAAAATAAATTTAATGAGAGAATTTTGTTCCGGAAAGTTTCCGGCCGAGAAATTCTTGTTTCCAAAATCTACTTAAACAGGGCCCAGCAACGAATTGCTTACCGAGCAAACGATGATGCCGTTTCTTTGTGAGTTTAAGTATGACAGGAATCAGGTATTCAGGATATTTTAGGAGCGCAGGAATAGGAATAACCTAAACTCACAGCGCTGGAACATCCGCTCGTTCTAGAACTCCTTTCCTCCAATTTGCACTACAGTTCACAGTTCGACATCACATAATGTTTTTTAACACAAAATAACTAAAAGATTTCTCTCCGAATGAGAAATCGGCCCCGTTGGCCTCCAATCATTTATAATTAAAATACGTAGCTATCGGCAGCCACGACGACGACGAGCGACGACTCAAAGTGAGGTTATGTTACCGGCGACCACGTTGGCCTCAATCAAAAAGCCGAAACCAAAATTCACTTGGTTCACTTCCCCACCGCACAGGGAAGCCATGGCTTGTGGCAAATAGCACACGAGAAAACCGCCAAAACACCTTAATTTTACACCACTTAAAACTAAAATTCGCTTCAACAACGCTAGCGTAAAGATGACAGACGGGGCGGACCGAAAAGTGTTGCCAGCACCGTCCGCTCAAAAAGATACGAAACCGTTTTTGATACGAAACTAAACAAGTAGTATAGTAGTATAGTAGTAGTATAGTGGTAGTATGTCACTCACCAGCGGGCTGGTTGTCAGTAGAAGGTCCGGGTATGCCGTGTTTGGTAGTATAGTAGTAGTATAGTAGTATAGTAGTAGTATAGTGGTAGTATGTCACTCACCAGCGGGCTGGTTGTCAGTAGAAGGTCCGGGTATGCCGTGTTTGGTAGTATAGTAGTAGTATAGTAGTATAGTAGTAGTATAGTGGTAGTATGTCACTCACCAGCGGGCTGGTTGTCAGTAGAGGGTCCGGGTATGCCGTGTTTGGTAGTATAGTAGTAGTATAGTAGTATAGTAGTAGTATAGTGGTAGTATGTCACTCACCAGCGGGCTGGTTGTCAGTAGAGGGTCCGGGTATGCCGTGTTTGGTAGTATAGTAGTAGTATAGTAGTAGTATAGTGGTAGTATAGTAGTAGTATAGTGGTAGTATGTCACTCACCAGAAGCCTGGTTGTCAGTAGAGGGTCCGGGTATGCCGTGTTTGGTAGTATAGTAGTAGTATAGTAGTAGTATAGTGGTAGTATAGTAGTAGTATAGTGGTAGTATGTCACTCACCAGCGGGCTGGTTGTCAGTAGAGGGTCCGGGTATGCCGTGTTTGGTAGTATAGTAGTAGTATAGTAGTAGTATAGTGGTAGTATAGTGGTAGTATAGTGGTAGTATGTCACTCACCAGCGGCCTGGTTGTCAGTAGAGGGTCCGGGTATGCCGTGTTTGGTAGTATAGTAGTAGTATAGTAGTAGTATAGTGGTAGTATAGTAGTAGTATAGTGGTAGTATGTCACTCACCAGAAGCCTGGTTGTCAGTAGAGGGTCCGGGTATGCCGTGTTTGGTAGTATAGTAGTAGTATAGTAGTAGTATAGTGGTAGTATAGTAGTAGTATAGTGGTAGTATGTCACTCACCAGAAGCCTGGTTGTCAGTAGAGGGTCCGGGTATGCCGTGTTTGGTAGTATAGTAGTAGTATAGTAGTAGTATAGTGGTAGTATGTCACTCACCAGAAGCCTGGTTGTCAGTAGAGGGTCCGGGTATGCCGTGTTTGGTAGTATAGTAGTAGTATAGTAGTATAGTGGTAGTATGTCACTCACCAGCGGCCTGGTTGTCAGTAGAAGGTCCGGGTATGCCGTGTTTGGTAGTATAGTAGTAGTATAGTAGTAGTATAGTGGTAGTATAGTAGTAGTATAGTGGTAGTATGTCACTCACCAGCGGGCTGGTTGTCAGTAGAGGGTCCGGGTATGCCGTGTTTGGTAGTATAGTAGTAGTATAGTAGTAGTATAGTGGTAGTATAGTAGTAGTATAGTGGTAGTATGTCACTCACCAGCGGGCTGGTTGTCAGTAGAGGGTCCGGGTATGCCGTGTTTGGTAGTATAGTAGTAGTATAGTAGTAGTATAGTGGTAGTATAGTAGTAGTATAGTGGTAGTATGTCACTCACCAGAAGCCTGGTTGTCAGTAGAGGGTCCGGGTATGCCGTGTTTGGTAGTATAGTAGTAGTATAGTAGTAGTATAGTGGTAGTATAGTAGTAGTATAGTGGTAGTATGTCACTCACCAGAAGCCTGGTTGTCAGTAGAGGGTCCGGGTATGCCGTGTTTGGTAGTATAGTGGTAGTATAGTAGTAGTATAGTGGTAGTATGTCACTCACCAGCGGGCTGGTTGTCAGTAGAGGGTCCGGGTATGCCGTGTTTGGTAGTATAGTAGTAGTATAGTAGTAGTATAGTGGTAGTATAGTAGTAGTATAGTGGTAGTATGTCACTCACCAGCGGGCTGGTTGTCAGTAGAGGGTCCGGGTATGCCGTGTTTGGTAGTATAGTAGTAGTATAGTAGTAGTATAGTGGTAGTATAGTAGTAGTATAGTGGTAGTATGTCACTCACCAGCGGGCTGGTTGTCAGTAGAGGGTCCGGGTATGCCGTGTTTGGTAGTATAGTAGTAGTATAGTAGTAGTATAGTGGTAGTATAGTAGTAGTATAGTGGTAGTATGTCACTCACCAGAAGCCTGGTTGTCAGTAGAGGGTCCGGGTATGCCGTGTTTGGTAGTATAGTAGTAGTATAGTAGTAGTATAGTGGTAGTATAGTAGTAGTATAGTGGTAGTATGTCACTCACCAGAAGCCTGGTTGTCAGTAGAGGGTCCGGGTATGCCGTGTTTGGTAGTATAGTGGTAGTATAGTAGTAGTATAGTGGTAGTATGTCACTCACCAGCGGGCTGGTTGTCAGTAGAGGGTCCGGGTATGCCGTGTTTGGTAGTATAGTAGTAGTATAGTAGTAGTATAGTGGTAGTATAGTAGTAGTATAGTGGTAGTATGTCACTCACCAGAAGCCTGGTTGTCAGTAGAGGGTCCGGGTATGCCGTGTTTGGTAGTATAGTGGTAGTATAGTAGTAGTATAGTGGTAGTCACTCACCAGCGGGCTGGTTGTCAGTAGAGGTCCGGGTATGCCGTGTTTGGTAGTATAGTAGTAGTATAGTAGTAGTATAGTGGTAGTATAGTAGTAGTATAGTGGTAGTATGTCACTCACCAGCGGGCTGGTTGTCAGTAGAGGGTCCGGGTATGCCGTGTTTGGTAGTATAGTAGTAGTATAGTAGTAGTATAGTGGTAGTATAGTAGTAGTATAGTGGTAGTATGTCACTCACCAGCGGGCTGGTTGTCAGTAGAGGGTCCGGGTGCCGTGTTTGGTAGTATAGTAGTAGTATAGTAGTAGTATAGTGGTAGTATAGTAGTAGTATAGTGGTAGTATGTCACTCACCAGAAGCCTGGTTGTCAGTAGAGGGTCCGGGTATGCCGTGTTTGGTAGTATAGTAGTAGTATAGTAGTAGTATAGTGGTAGTATAGTAGTAGTATAGTGGTAGTATGTCACTCACCAGAAGCCTGGTTGTCAGTAGAGGGTCCGGGTATGCCGTGTTTGGTAGTATAGTGGTAGTATAGTAGTAGTATAGTGGTAGTATGTCACCACCAGCGGGCTGGTTGTCAGTAGAGGGTCCGGGTATGCCGTGTTTGGTAGTATAGTAGTAGTATAGTAGTAGTATAGTGGTAGTATAGTAGTAGTATAGTGGTAGTATGTCACCACCAGCGGGCTGGTTGTCAGTAGAGGTCCGGGTATGCCGTGTTTTGTAGTCTAGTAGTAGTGTAGTAGTATAGTGGTAGTATAGTAGTAGTATAGTGGTAGTATGTCACTCACCAGAAGCCTGGTTGTCAGTAGAGGTCCGGGTATGCCGTGTTTGGTAGTATAGTAGTAGTATAGTAGTAGTATAGTGGTAGTATAGTAGTAGTATAGTGGTAGTATGTCACTCACCAGAAGCCTGGTTGTCAGTAGAGGGTCCGGGTATGCCGTGTTTGGTAGTATAGTGGTAGTATAGTAGTAGTATAGTGGTAGTATGTCACCACCAGCGGGCTGGTTGTCAGTAGAGGGTCCGGGTATGCCGTGTTTGGTAGTATAGTAGTAGTATAGTAGTAGTATAGTGGTAGTATAGTAGTAGTATAGTGGTAGTATGTCACTCACCAGAAGCCTGGTTGTCAGTAGAGGGTCCGGGTATGCCGTGTTTGGTAGTATAGTGGTAGTATAGTAGTAGTATAGTGGTAGTATGTCACTCACCAGCGGGCTGGTTGTCAGTAGAGGGTCCGGGTATGCCGTGTTTGGTAGTATAGTGGTAGTATAGTAGTAGTATAGTGGTAGTATGTCACTCACCAGCGGGCTGGTTGTCAGTAGAGGGTCCGGGTATGCCGTGTTTGGTAGTATAGTAGTAGTATAGTAGTAGTATAGTGGTAGTATAGTAGTAGTATAGTGGTAGTATGTCACCACCAGCGGGCTGGTTGTCAGTAGAGGGTCCGGGTATGCCGTGTTTGGTAGTATAGTAGTAGTATAGTAGTAGTATAGTGGTAGTATAGTAGTAGTATAGTGGTAGTATGTCACTCACCAGAAGCCTGGTTGTCAGTAGAGGTCCGGGTATGCCGTGTTTGGTAGTATAGTAGTAGTATAGTAGTAGTATAGTGGTAGTATAGTAGTAGTATAGTGGTAGTATGTCACTCACCAGAAGCCTGGTTGTCAGTAGAGGGTCCGGGTATGCCGTGTTTGGTAGTATAGTGGTAGTATAGTAGTAGTATAGTGGTAGTATAGTAGTAGTATAGTGGTAGTATAGTAGTAGTATAGTGGTAGTATGTCACTCACCAGAAGCCTGGTTGTCAGTAGAGGGTCCGGGTATGCCGTGTTTGGTAGTATAGTAGTAGTATAGTAGTAGTATAGTGGTAGTATAGTAGTAGTATAGTGGTAGTATGTCACTCACCAGAAGCCTGGTTGTCAGTAGAGGGTCCGGGTATGCCGTGTTTGGTAGTATAGTGGTAGTATAGTAGTAGTATAGTGGTAGTATGTCACCACCAGCGGGCTGGTTGTCAGTAGAGGGTCCGGGTATGCCGTGTTTGGTAGTATAGTAGTAGTATAGTAGTAGTATAGTGGTAGTATAGTAGTAGTATAGTGGTAGTATGTCACTCACCAGAAGCCTGGTTGTCAGTAGAGGGTCCGGGTATGCCGTGTTTGGTAGTATAGTGGTAGTATAGTAGTAGTATAGTGGTAGTATGTCACTCACCAGCGGGCTGGTTGTCAGTAGAGGTCCGGGTATGCCGTGTTTGGTAGTATAGTAGTAGTATAGTAGTAGTATAGTGGTAGTATAGTAGTAGTATAGTGGTAGTATGTCACCACCAGCGGGCTGGTTGTCAGTAGAGGGTCCGGGTATGCCGTGTTTGGTAGTATAGTAGTAGTATAGTAGTAGTATAGTGGTAGTATAGTAGTAGTATAGTGGTAGTATGTCACTCACCAGCGGGCTGGTTGTCAGTAGAGGGTCCGGGTATGCCGTGTTTGGTAGTATAGTAGTAGTATAGTAGTAGTATAGTGGTAGTATAGTAGTAGTATAGTGGTAGTATGTCACTCACCAGAAGCCTGGTTGTCAGTAGAGGGTCCGGGTATGCCGTGTTTGGTAGTATAGTAGTAGTATAGTAGTAGTATAGTGGTAGTATAGTAGTAGTATAGTGGTAGTATGTCACTCACCAGAAGCCTGGTTGTCAGTAGAAGGTCCGGGTATGCCGTGTTTGGTAGTATAGTAGTAGTATAGTAGTAGTATAGTGGTAGTATAGTAGTAGTATAGTGGTAGTATGTCACTCACCAGAAGCCTGGTTGTCAGTAGAGGGTCCGGGTATGCCGTGTTTGGTAGTATAGTGGTAGTATAGTAGTAGTATAGTGGTAGTATGTCACCAGCGGGCTGGTTGTCAGTAGAGGGTCCGGGTATGCCGTGTTTGGTAGTATAGTAGTAGTATAGTAGTAGTATAGTGGTAGTATAGTAGTAGTATAGTGGTAGTATGTCACTCACCAGCGGGCTGGTTATCAGTAGAGGGTCCGGGTATGCCGTGTTTGGGTACCGGCGGAGTCTTACACGCCACGCACACTGACGCAGACACTGGTAGTAGTATAGTAGTATAGTGGTAGTATGTCACTCACCAGCGGGCTGGTTATCAGTAGAGGGTCCGGGTATGCCGTGTTTGGGTACCGGCGGAGTCTTACACGCCACGCACACTGACGCAGACACTGGTAGTAGTATAGTAGTATAGTGGTAGTATGTGACTCACCAGCGCCTTGATTGTCAGTAGAGGGTCCGGGTATGCCGTGTTTGGGTACCGGCGGAGTCTTACACGCCACGCACACTGACGCAGACACTGGTAGTAGTATAGTAGTATAGTGGTAGTATGTGACTCACCAGCGCCTTGATTGTCAGTAGAGGGTCCGGGTATGCCGTGTTTGGGTACCGGCGGAGTCTTACACGCCACGCACACTGACGCAGACACTGGTAGTAGTATAGTAGTATAGTGGTAGTATGTGACTCACCAGCGCCTTGATTGTCAGTAGAGGGTCCGGGTATGCCGTGTTTGGGTACCGGCGGAGTCTTACACGCCACGCACACTGACGCAGACACTGGTAGTAGTATAGTAGTATAGTGGTAGTATGTGACTCACCAGCGCCTTGATTGTCAGTAGAGGGTCCGGGTATGCCGTGTTTGGGTACCGGCGGAGTCTTACACGCCACGCACACTGACGCAGACACTGGTAGTAGTATAGTAGTATAGTGGTAGTATGTGACTCACCAGCGGCTTGATTGTCAGTAGAGGTCCGGGTATGCCGTGTTTGGGTACCGGCGGAGTCTTACACGCCACGCACACTGACGCAGACACTGGTAGTAGTATAGTAGTATAGTGGTAGTATGTGACTCACCAGCGCCTTGATTGTCAGTAGAGGGTCCGGGTATGCCGTGTTTGGGTACCGGCGGAGTCTTACACGCCACGCACACTGACGCAGACACTGGTAGTAGTATAGTAGTATAGTGGTAGTATGTGACTCACCAGCGGCTTGATTGTCAGTAGAGGGTCCGGGTATGCCGTGTTTGGGTACCGGCGGAGTCTTACACGCCACGCACACTGACGCAGACACTGGTAGTAGTATAGTAGTATAGTGGTAGTATGTGACTCACCAGCGCCTTGATTGTCAGTAGAGGGTCCGGGTATGCCGTGTTTGGGTACCGGCGGAGTCTTACACGCCACGCACACTGACGCAGATACCGGGTTGCGCAGTGTACACGAACTACATGACCTGAAATATATAAAAAAATGTATGAAATATAATAAAAGATTGCACTGTGAGGTTTAAAATTAGCATTTACATATTTTGAAATTGTTTTACGGTAGTTACTTTGATTTCAATTTCGAGTTCTTGCGACAACTCGCTACTTGACTTTGGGTCGTAAATAAAATTCAAAAGTTGTATGCTTAAAACTATTTTCGAAACATATTACACATTTCATTCATCCTTTTTCAATATGTTATAAAATAGAATTATTAACCCGTCCAATGCCAACAGGGCTTCAAAGACTGCTACCGACGAGTACCGCAACTTTTTTGCATTTTTCGACAAAATGCCTTCTTTTTTTACTTCTTCTTCAAGTGAGACACAAAGTGTTCCAATGACCTGATAAGTTCCTGATAACGCCGAAACAGTTCACAGAACTCAGCAAGGCAATCATTTATCTAAGCCATCCTTCTGTGTACGTACCAATAGTTAGTGGGCGGCGGTCTCTGTCCCGCGCAAGCTGCGCAGCTGATGCCGGGGGGTCATTGACCAGCTGATCATGTAGTACAAGCTTCATACATACTGTACTGGTGTTGGACAAGCCCTATACTTGTTACAAACCACCCCTCGTAGTGTGTACGTACCAATAGTTAGTGGGCGGCGGTCTCTGTCCCGCGCAAGCTGCGCAGCTGATGCCGGGGGGTCATTGACCAGCTGATCATGTAGTACAAGCTTCATACATACTGTACTGGTGTTGGACAAGCCCTATACTTGTTACAAACCATCCCTCGTAGTGTGTACGTACCAATAGTTAGTGGGCGGCGGTCTCTGTCCCGCGCAAGCTGCGCAGCTGATGCCGGGGGGTCATTGACCAGCTGATCATGTAGTACAAGCTTCATACATACTGTACTGGTGTTGGACAAGCCCTATACTTGTTACAAACCACCCCTCGTAGTGTGTACGTACCAATAGTTAGTGGGCGGCGGTCTCTGTCCCGCGCAAGCTGCGCAGCTGATGCCGGGGGGTCATTGACCAGCTGATCATGTAGTACAAGCTTCATACATACTGTACTGGTGTTGGACAAGCCCTATACTTGTTACAAACCATCCCTCGTAGTGTGTACGTACCAATAGTTAGTGGGCGGCGGTCTCTGTCCCGCGCAAGCTGCGTAGCTGATGCCGGGGGGTCATTGACCAGCTGATCATGTAGTACAAGCTTCATACATACTGTACTGGTGTTGGACAAGCCCTATACTTGTTACAAACCATCCCTCGTAGTGTGTACGTACCAATAGTTAGTGGGCGGCGGGCTCATTGACCAGCTGATCATGTAGTACAAGCTTCATACATACTGTACTGGTGTTGGACAAGCCCTATACTTGTTACAAACCATCCCTCGTAGTGTGTACGTACCAATAGTTAGTGGGCGGCGGTCTCTGTCCCGCGCAAGCTGCGCAGCTGATGCCGGGGGGTCATTGACCAGCTGATCATGTAGTACAAGCTTCATACATACTGTACTGGTGTTGGACAAGCCCTATACTTGTTACAAACCACCCCTTATTGTGTGACAAGCCCTATACTTGTTACAAACCACCCCTCGTAGTGTGTACGTACCAATAGTTAGTGGGCGGCGGTCTCTGTCCCGCGCAAGCTGCGCAGCTGATGCCGGGGGGTCATTGACCAGCTGATCATGTAGTACAAGCTTCATACATACTGTACTGGTGTTGGACAAGCCCTATACTTGTTACAAACCATCCCTCGTAGTGTGTACGTACCAATAGTTAGTGGGCGGCGGTCTCTGTCCCGCGCTGCGCAGCTGATGCCGGGGTCATTGACCAGCTGATCATGTAGTACAAGCTTCATACATACTGTACTGGTGTTGGACAAGCCCTATACTTGTTACAAACCACCCCTTATTGTGTGACAAGCCCTATACTTGTTACAAACCATCCCTCGTAGTGTGTACGTACCAATAGTTAGTGGGCGGCGGTCTCTGTCCCGCAAGCTGCGCAGCTGATGCCGGGGGTCATTGACCAGCTGATCATGTAGTACAAGCTTCATACATACTGTACTGGTGTTGGACAAGCCCTATACTTGTTACAAACCATCCCTCGTAGTGTGTACGTACCAATAGTTAGTGGGCGGCGGTCTCTGTCCCGCAAGCTGCGCAGCTGATGCCGGGGGTCATTGACCAGCTGATCATGTAGTACAAGCTTCATACATACTGTACTGGTGTTGGACAAGCCCTATACTTGTTACAAACCACCCTCGTAGTGTGTACGTACCAATAGTTAGTGGGCGGCGGTCTCTGTCCCGCGCAAGCTGCGCAGCTGATGCCGGGGGGTCATTGACCAGCTGATCATGTAGTACAAGCTTCATACATACTGTACTGGTGTTGGACAAGCCCTATACTTGTTACAAACCACCCCTCGTAGTGTGTACGTACCAATAGTTAGTGGGCGGCGGTCTCTGTCCCGCGCAAGCTGCGCAGCTGATGCCGGGGGGTCATTGACCAGCTGATCATGTAGTACAAGCTTCATACATACTGTACTGGTGTTGGACAAGCCCTATACTTGTTACAAACCATCCCTCGTAGTGTGTACGTACCAATAGTTAGTGGGCGGCGGTCTCTGTCCCGCGCAGGCTGCGCAGCTGATGGTAGTGGGTTCATTGACCAGCGTACAGCGGGTGCATGACCATGTGGGGGCGGCTGATGACGTCGTGGGGGTAGGGGTTGAATCTGAAAATAATACAGGGCGTAAGAGACCGCTTTCCGAATACTGATACGGTGCAAACCATGAAACAACTTCATATACGAAAATATTTCAGGAGACGTAAAAATGTTTATCTACACTCAGTTCGTAATATTCGTTTTACAGAATCGAAAGTACGAACGTAATGAACTGCATTACGAATATACAGCCTTTAAAAACTTTCATACTACTAGCAGCTACATAAAGTAACTCGATTTCTAGTATTTGAAAAAAAATTAAACGAATTGACCCGCGTACCAAATTGTAATCTGTTCCAATTTGACACTGGCCATCAGTAAGCCGAATGAAAAAAAAAACAAGTGTCACCCGCGGCGGGACGACACCTGAAATTATGAGGACTTATTTATGAACAGACACTCACATCCTCAAGCCTCTTATTATAAGGCAATTGCATAAACTACTATTATCTATAGTCGAATTTTTAATTGTATTCACTAAAATGACAGATGCCAACAAAATAATGATACCACCTCCATATCACTAGTGACGTACTTCAGTTCGATTTTTAAGTTCAGGTGAGCTGATTCATTCAAACCTCATACTCAGGTCACTCACATTTATTTTTTAATTTCCTACAAAATTTTCATACTCCTAATATAAAAATGTTGAAAAAGTGTGTCACTTATTACGGGAGACCCAACTATTTTATTTTCATATTTTGAAGAAAAGTTTCTAATAAATGTTATTCAGTATTGCGAGAAGAACCACGCGCTTAAAATTATTGTACTAATATTGTAACCAAAAACATTTAGTGACTTATTAACTATGAACTATGTCACTAGGTGAGTGATTCAATTTATTCTTTTTAGCACATCACTATATTATTTTTCCCAATAAAGCGGCCACCCACCAAACGTCAAATCAGTGAATACAATTAGAAATTCGACTTTACACTCAGTTCGTAATATTCGTTTTACAGAATCGAAAGTACGAACGTAATGAACTGCATTACGAATATACAGCCTTTAAAAAAAACTTTCATACTACTGGCAGCTACATAAAGTAACTCGATTTCTAGTATTTGAAAAAAAAAATTAACGAATTGACCCGCGTACCAAATTGTAATCTGTTCCAATTTGACACTGGCCATCAGTAAGTCGAATGAAAAAAAAAACAAGTGTCACCCGCGGCGGGACGACACTTGAAATTATGAGGACTTATTTATTATTAAATCTTTGCTTCAAATCATAATTCGAATTAAAATTCACCGATAAATGCTATTTAAATTTAAATGTTGTTCAGTTTTTATGAGCCTCCATTTTAACGTTTAGTTAAAAAGTTACTTATGTATAAAAGTCGTTCAGTTGGTGGTTCAGTAGATAGGCTTGCAATCGCCATAGTGCAGTGCGGAGGTTTGAATTATTTTTCATAGTTTTTCTTGTAGAGTGTAGATAAAATAGTGTATGCAACTGCAAATAATTAGGCTTTAGAATGCTCGTGTCAAACTATTATCACACTCGGCTGCGCCTCGTGTGATAAACAGACACTCTCATCCTAAAGCCTCTCATTATTAGGCAGTTGCATAAACTACTATCTGTATGTCGGAGAATGATCAAACTCTGTCGGTATTTAGTGAAATTATTTGACATTTGATAGTTCGCGTTTTGATAATTTGTCTTTCCATTCCATTGCTAGTTGAATCTTGCAGAAACGAAACGCATAGCGCTGGCAGCACTCGACGAAGGCGGTGCGCTTTATTTGCACACAGTAGGCTAAAGAGAGCAAGATAGACTGGATTGACTTTAGAAGCGGTGTAGCTCGTTCTCACAGTTCATTGATGGCTGCTTTCGTGATAAAGAAACGGAACCCAGGCGGCGAACTGAGTAAACAACTTTGACAGTTCCAGTTTGGGTGCGAATCGGGTCGTGTTTTGAGGTTAGGTTTCAATCCGCTGAAATCGTGGTAATCTTGGAGTCTTTCAAGGTGTTGTGGTCATCATTCGATGGCGGAGCCCTAGATTCGTATAGGCTACGGAATATTTGTGGAGATTGTGACAGATCCAGCTAAGGTATGGTTTTGTTTGTGTCTTTTCGAAGTTACGATCGTAATCCGATAGAATCATGATGATCCTGGTGTATTTAGAGGAACCGAGGCCTTTAGGCTATAGTGGAGCCCTAGCTTTGTAAGGCTAGTGGAATATTTTAGAGTATCATGAAGTGTTTGTTATCGTTTTACCCTCGGAAGGTTACTGGTATGCGAAAGGTCAGTAAAGTGCAGAAATCGTACGAGAATGGTGATAATAACTGGTGGTCTATCCTTGTAGGCATGCAGGGCTGCAGGCAGAGGACTTCAACGGTGTCTGGCGTTGAAGATTGGTGATTAACGGGATCTGACGACTGGCGAAGAAGCGCTGACGTGGATTAGCGTGAGTCTAAGGTTCCGAGATTGTTCCTCTAGGTGTGGTGTAAATGCTGTCGTATGGTTACACCATACCTGATGAGGGCTCCCAGCCCGAAACAGCCAGGATGGAAAAGCAGACTACGCGATAGTGAGTATACTGTGGTTTATCATTATAGTGGCAGTGCTTCGAGATAGCACGTGGCGATGTAGTATCCGGACAGGAGTCGGCTGTTGACCATGCAGTATCCATCAAGTATCCATCAGGTACTCGACGAGTATACGCCCACGACTTGCTGTTGGTTTTATATTCTGTCATTCCTGACGCGCGTAAGATTTTATGTTTTGTTATGTTTTGGCCTTCTTCTATGGCCCTTCTTCCCGCTCGTGCCCCCCTTCCTGATGATATCTTCGACATGTATTTTAATTTTTTTAGCCCCGGGGCTATTAAATGTACACCTGTTTGTTGAGGAGCAGAGGGCTCACCCGGTGTGTGTATGTGTTTGTTCAAACGCCCAGCCCAATCGTGACCTTGGGGCGCGACCGCGACTGCGCTTACGCGTTGTTCTGAGAAGAACGGGTCGGATTGGATTCCCATAGTACTTGCAGGCTGGCACCTCATTGGATAAATAGACATTCTCATTCTTATGCCTCCAAAATTGTAAGACAGTTGTTGTATATTGTATGATTCGATTTCACGCGGATCTTGACATGTAAAGTGTCGTTAGATTCGTCATTAGACAGTCGGGTTTTTGATTTTAATGCATCTGCTTGTTACATCACTTGTTATATCACTTACCGACAGCGAACAAAAGTTCATCGCTGTTCAAATCATGGTCCAGCGAAGCTATAGGCACCGTCAGTTTCTTTGCCTTGTTCCGGTTGCTCTCTGGAGTTTTGCTACTGCTACTGGTCGCTTCTGAGGTCATCATTCTACAACAATACCTATACTACTTATAGATCACTTACCAACAGCGAACAAAAGTTCATCGCTGTTCAAATCATGGTCCAGCGAGGCTATAGGCACCGTCAGTTTCTTCGCCTCGTTCCGGTTGCTCTCTGGAGTTTTGCTGCTGCTACTGCACGCTTCTGAGGTCATGATTCTACAACAATACCTATACTAGTTACTATAGATCACTTACCGACAGCGAACAAAAGTTCATCGCTGTTCAAATCATGGTCCAGCGAGGCTATAGGCACCGTCAGTTTCTTTGCCTCGTTCCGGTTGCTCTCTGGAGTTTTGCTACTGCTACTGGTCGCTTCTGAGGTCATCATTCTACAACAATACCTATACTACTTATAGATCACTTACCAACAGCGAACAAAAGTTCATCGCTGTTCAAATCATGGTCCAGCGAAGCTATAGGCACCGTCAGTTTCTTTGCCTCGTTCCGGTTGCTCTCTGGAGTTTTGCTACTGCTACTGGTCGCTTCTGAGGTCATCATTCTACAACAATACCTATACTACTTATAGATCACTTACCAACAGCGAACAAAAGTTCATCGCTGTTCAAATCATGGTCCAGCGAGGCTATAGGCACCGTCAGTTTCTTCGCCTCGTTCCGGTTGCTCTCTGGAGTTTTGCTGCTGCTACTGCACGCTTCTGAGGTCATGATTCTACAACAATACCTATACTAGTTACTATAGATCACTTACCGACAGCGAACAAAAATTCATCGCTGTTCAAATCATGGTCCAGCGAGGCTATAGGCACCGTCAGTTTCTTCGCTTCGTTCCGGTTGCTCTCTGGAGTTTTGCTACTGCTACTGCTCGCTTCTGAAGACACGTTTGTTGGTCTGGAACTGATTTTGAAAAAGAAGTTACATTAGGAACTGTACAAATAAAACCATACATTATACGTAAAGTTTAAATGCCGTGTTGTTTGCCTGGCCAGCCCCGAGACAGAGCCTTTATTTTTGTTTTAAAGTCCAAGGAACAACTTTCCCCAAGTAACATACCTTGAAATATGAAAAAAAAAATATGCTTCCTATACAAAATTGCAGATCAACTGAATTGAGTTCCTATGGGAGGGGCAATTTTTCATATTTCGGCCTATGTTCCTTGGGGAAAGTTGTTCCTTATTCCTATACAAAATTGCAGATCAACTGAATTGAGTTACTATGGGAGGGGCAATTTTTCATATTTCGGCCTATGTTCCTTGGGGAAAGTTGTTCCTTATTCCTATACAAAATTGCAGATCAACTGAATTGAGTTACTATGGGAGGGGCAATCCATACTAATATTATAAATTCGAAAGTAACTCTGTCTGTCTGTCTGTCTGTCTGTCTGTCTGTCTGTCTGCTACGCTTTCACGCCTAAACCACTGAACAGATGTTGATGAAAATTGGCATGAACATAGATAATAACCTGAGAAAGGACATAGGCTACTTTTTTCCGCGGAAAAATTCCGTTGGAAAATTGAAAATCCAAAAAACGATTTATTCAGACGCCCAAAACTACCTACATAAAGAAAACACACAAGTATCCGTGGTTGATATTGCTCTGCAGGTTTTGTCAGGCGCTCAAAAAAGATAGTAATATCTATGGTAAAATGCTTACTGCTTAGGTATCATCAAGATCTTGCTACCAAAAAAAACATTGCATGTTAATTTGTCCGAATGCATAGTTCATGAGAAATGGGAGGATGAATGCCTACGTAGGTATCAGAATGGCCATCGCGCGCCATATGAAACATACTAAACGCATCAAAACACAAAAATTGAGTTACACAAAAGTTGTTAAGGTTGATGGGAAGCTTCTGCTAGCGAATAGACAACGAAGGTTTGCAGTAGCTGATGTAGACCATCAGGTGCACCATAAGGTGCCCAGATGAACTTTAGGATATACAGATATGACTCTAGAGCAAAAGTTGTTCAGCTCGATAGGACGCTTCTGCTGGTGAAAAGATATCGAAGGTTTGGAGTACCTGATGTAAACCATCAAGTGCACCAACAGGAGCCCAGCTAAACTATAAGAGATACAGATATAACTCCAAAACAAAAGTTGTTCAGGTTGATGTGACGCTTCTGCTTGCAAATAGACAACGAAGGTTTAGTACCTGATGTAGACTATCAGGTGCACCAACTGGAGCCCAGCTAAACTATAGGAAATACAGATGTAACTCCAAAGCCAAAGTTGTTCAGGTTGATGGGACGCTTCTGCTAGCGAATAGACAACGAAGGTTTGGAGTACCTGATGTAGACCACCAGGTGCGCCAACAGGAGCCCAGCTAATTATAAGAGATACAGATATAACTCCAAAGCAAAAGTAGTTTAGGTTGATGGGACGCTTCTGCTGGCGAATAGAGAACGAAGGTTTGCAGTCCCTGATGTAGACCATCAGGTGCACCATAAGGTGCCCAGATGAACTTTAGGAAATACAGATATGACTCTAGAGCAAAAGTTGTTCAGCTCAATAGGACGCTTCTGCTGGTGAAAAGATATCGAAGGTTTGGAGTACCTGATGTAAACCATCAAGTGCACCAACAGGAGCCCAGCTAAACTATAAGAGATACAGATATAACTCCAAAACAAAAGTTGTTCAGGTTGATGGGACGCTTCTGCTGGCAAATAGACAACGAAGGTTTAGTACCTGATGTAGACCACCAGGTGCACCACCAGAAGCCCAGCTGAAATATAGGAGATACAAATATAAATTCAAAGCAAAAGTTGTTCAGCATGATGGAATGCTTCTGCTGGCATCTGTTGGCAATGCAACTATGGTTTGAAAAATGTTTTGCCAACAATATTTGCCTGCTGATTATCTAAAGCGTGACGATTTTTAGGATGCTGGTAAGGAAATCAGAATTTTGAACAGGTTTAAGGAATGAAACGATACGAAGTTCGCGGGTACCAGCTAGTTTTTCATATTTCGGCCTATGTTCCTTGGGGAAAGTTGTTCCTTATTCCTATACAAAATTGCAGATCAACTGAATTGAGTTACTATGGGAGAGGCAATTTTTCATATTTCAGCCTATGTTCCTTGGGGAAAGTTGTTCCTTATCACCAGCTGGTTCTGAGTTTTAGTAAAACTTCACCAAAGAATTTTACCATATATTTAGCGAAATTTTAGGCGCATCGTTCGTCCATATTGATTATGCAGTCATGCGGTTATGAATTTAATAAAAATATAATTTCATTTTATTTCCTTAGAACGCCATTTAGAAGATTCAATTCTCATAAGGGTAGTGTCACACCCACCTGGCGGTCTGTCGCGCGTGGCTGGACTTGGCCGCGCGGCACACGTCGCACGCGCGTGCCCACCACGCGTTGTACGCGAACCAGCATTCCGTGCATTACCACATGCGGGACTCGTCGTCACGCTTAGAGCATAATATATAAGCAATCTACAGAGTGCGTCTAAAAAATTAGAACGGTTTGCAGTAGTCTGCATACAACCTCTCTGTCTATTAGTAGCGAAACGTCAGTGACAGCACTATTGAACCTCTATAACTTCTCATACATTTGACGTCTGTATCTAGGGAGCAACTAGTCTAGTAACTAACGTCAATAGCTGGTTATAACTATTCGGATTGATCCAGGAAACTGGAAATCGGCATGTATTTACTTCTTGACCTTCTGATCACAGTTTGAGATGGAGCCCAGCACCAACCTTATCACCCCCTCCTTTACAAGGCGTAACTTTTGAAATTATTGACTTGGAGGGTAGTTTTTATTTCGTATCGTGCGTGACATCTCACTTGAAGCTTATTGTGCCCTCAAAATAACCCTTTAGGCCCCCCGGGGGGCCTAAAGCCCGAAAAGTGAAGTGTCCCGTTCTTATATGAGATTTCCTTATTTTCAAGCTATCGACTCCCAAGAGGTATCAAAAGTTGCGGAATTAGACACAGATTGCAAAAAAACTAAAAAATCTTTAAATAATATTTATCTTTAGGGCTTTGCCGAACATTAAAAAACAATAATATGTTGGTTTCGTAGTCACAACACTTTAACGATCGATAGAGCCCTAAAGATAAATATTATTTAGAAACATATTAGGTTTTTGCAATCTGTGTCTAATTACGCAACTTTTGATACCTCTTGGGAGTCGATAGCTTGAAAATTAAGAAAATCTCATATAAGAACGGGACACCCCACTTTTCGGGCTTTTGGGTCCCCCGGGGGCCTAAAGGGTTGTTTGAGGGCACAATAAGCTTCAAGTGAGATGTCACGCACGCTACGAAATAAAAACTACCCTCCAAGTCAATTACTTCAAAAGTTAAGCCTTGTAAAGGATGGGGGGTGGTAAAAGATTAAGGGGGGTGGTGCCAGCTGGGCTCCATGTCTAATTTTGATCAGGAGGTCAAGAAGTACCTACATGCCGATTTTTAGCTTCATGGGTCAATCCGAATAGCTGTGACGTTAGTTACTAGACTAAACTGCTTACGCTATGACAATACGCCGAAGGGCCGTATGCGCACTGTATAGCTTGCTTATATATATACTCAGGAGCGCCGCTTCCTTAATTTGTAGCATTATCCTACTGTTCCCAAGGTATCTTAAAGGTTAAAAACGGTCTTACCTGGCGGTCTGTCGCGCGTGGCTGGATTTAGCCGCGCGGCACACGTCGCACGCGCGTGCCCACCACGCGTTGTACGCGAACCAGCATTCCGTGCATTGCCACATGCGGGACTCGTCTAATACTTCCTCAGTATTTTTGGAACTTATAATATTGTTATAGTTCCGAACTATCCCGGTAGATTGAGCCCATCCACGCGTTAGTGCACAAGGTATACTTGCTTAATTCGCAGGCTATACGGTGTGTAAGGGACGGAGTAACGAAAACTTTGCAGGCGTGCTCAGAACATGAATCTGAAAACTTTCCCCATGGAACGTATGGTGAAAAACGGAAAAAATATTTTGACTTCCCATACAAAGTCAGTCAGCTGATCGCGAATTTTGCATGGACGGTCGGAATTTTTTTTCCCACCATTGTCTCCATAGTAAAAGTTGTTCAGTTTCATGGTCTGTTCACGCTTGTAAAGTTTTCGGTACATCATCCCTTACACCCTGTATTAGAACCGCGGTAGACCAGTTGGTAGTGGCGTCGGCAGTACACCCACCTGGCGGTCTGCCGCGCGTGGCTGGACTTGGCTGCGCGGCACACGTCGCACGCGCGCGCCCACCACGCGTTGTACGCGAACCAGCATTCCGTGCATTGCCACATGCGGGAATCGTCGCGGCTGTAACATTCAGAAAGTGGTTGCCTTAGGCATATGAACGGAACAGGAAAATTCGTACATAAAACACGAAAAAAGCATGATATAATGCAAAGACATACGCCTATATCACTTGCGGGGTAGACAAAGCGTAGGTAAACGGCTGTAAAAAACGGCCATTTACACCACGTCTGACAAAAGTTTAAGAATCATTTAGAACACTGTGTATCACCAACAAGTAGATGTGTTAAAAGACAAAAACCCGACTGCGGTAATTTTAAAGTAGTATTTTGCTGTAAAAATCCGCCATCTTGAATCTACATTTTTTTTATATAGCTAGTGTCACTCGCGCTGCTGAGACGAATCTAACGACACCTCATATGTCAAAATCCAACTATCCGTTTGGGCTGTAGCCCGTGAAAAAGAATTTTCTTGTCCACATACATACATACATACTTACATACATACATACTTACATACATACATACATACATACATACTCTCGAAAAACATAACCCTCCTTCTAAGGCAGTCGGGTAATAAGGTTGTCAGCCTGTCACCTAAAATTACAATACACATCGACTCTCAATTTCCTTAGTAGCTTCTTACGACACCCACGGGAAAGATTTGGGATAATGCTATTCTGCCACCACACGACAATATAATGCACTATTGTAATGTACTACCTAGCTCATGGAAGAAAGTGACCCCAAAATGGCAACATTATTGTGGAAATCCTGCTTTATGAAAAAGACGCAAACAATAATGTCGCAATTTCAGGTCCCTTTCTTCTATGATCCGAGATCCAGGTAGTAAAAACGAGCTTTACTTACTTCGGTTGTTCCTGTGTCGAAGGCACTCTGTCTCTTTGAGTGACTTTGCCCACCGACGGCAACATTCGCGGCGCTCCTACAAATATAACAATTAAAATTCAATTTATTATTCACCAAATGACATAATTCATTTGCGTTGTGTATATTTTTAAACGAGCAAGAATTGTATATAGGGTGAAATTTTAATAGTGACCGATAGCGAAAACTCAGAATCGTCTGGTGATAAGGAACAACTTTCCCCAATGAACATAGGTCAAAATATGAAAAAAGATTCTAGTCTTTGCTATCAGTCACTAGTAAAATTTCACTCTATACAAATAATCGGGATCTTAGAAACGGCTCCAACAATTTTCACAAAATTTCCTAAACAGGGGTTTTTGGGGGCGATAAATTGATCTGGATAGGTTTAATATGCCATAAATTGTTGATTCACCCCCTTTTGCGTGTTTCATCATTCATAAGTGTTCCATCGGGTCATTGGACGACGACACACACGAAAAACAAAAGAAAGGCGTCATCATACCCACCCCGTCCTGCCATGACTGACGCATCAGTCAACGCATCTTTACGCTCTTCGTATTAATATCATAATTCACATTTTCCTAACGCTCCGATACCGCAGCGCAAAAATACCCCCAAAACTGAAGTTATGTGTATAAAGCGGCTGACTTGCCCTGCTCGCTTACCTATATGAGAGGTGCGTATGTTGCTTGCTTCGCTCGCTGGGGACAAGCAGTTTTCTGCACCGAGCAGCTCGTCTATTCTGGCGTAGTCGTCACTTCGCTTGCCCTGCTCGCTTACCTATATGAGAGGTGCGTATGTTGCTTGCTTCGCTCGCTGGGGACAAGCAGTTTTCTGCACCGAGCAGCTCGTCTATTCTGGCGTAGTCGTCACTTCGCTTGCCCTGCTCGCTTACCTATATGAGAGGTGCGTATGTTGCTTGCTTCGCTCGCTTACCTATATGAGAGGTGCGTATGTTGCTAGCTTCGCTCGCTGGGGACAAGCAGTTCTAAGCGCCCAGTAACTCGTCTATTCTGGCGTAGTCGTCACTTCGCTTGCCCTGCTCGCTTACCTATATGAGAGGTGCGTATGTTGCTTGCTTCGCTCGCTGGTAGTAACTCGTCTATTCTGGCGTAGTCGTCACTTCGCTTGCCCTGCTCGCTTACCTATATGAGAGGTGCGTTTGTGCTTGCTTCGCTCGCTGGGGACAAGCAGTTTTCTGCACCGAGCAGCTCGTCTATTCTGGCGTAGTCGTCACTTCGCTTGCCCTGCTCGCTTACCTATATGAGAGGTGCGTATGTTGCTTGCTTCGCTCGCTGGGGACAAGCAGTTTTCTGCACCGAGTAGCTCGTCTATTCTGGCGTAGTCGTCACTTCGCTTGCCCTGCTCGCTTACCTATATGAGAGGTGCGTATGTTGCTTGCTTCGCTCGCTGGGGACAAGCAGTTTTCTGCACCGAGCAGCTCGTCTATTCTGGCGTAGTCGTCACTTCGCTTGCCCTGCTCGCTTACCTATATGAGAGGTGCGTATGTTGCTTGCTTCGCTCGCTTACCTATATGAGAGGTGCGTATGTTGCTAGCTTCGCTCGCTGGGGACAAGCAGTTCTAAGCGCCCAGTAACTCGTCTATTCTGGCGTAGTCGTCACTTCGCTTGCCCTGCTCGCTTACCTATATGAGAGGTGCGTATGTTGCTTGCTTCGCTCGCTGGTAGTAACTCGTCTATTCTGGCGTAGTCGTCACTTCGCTTGCCCTGCTCGCTTACCTATATGAGAGGTGCGTATGTTGCTTGCTTCGCTCGCTGGGGACAAGCAGTTTTCTGCACCGAGTAGCTCGTCTATTCTGGCGTAGTCGTCATCGCCGTCGTTCGCGTAAAGCGCTTCGTTCTGGGAGTTACTCATCACGGTCTTCGTATCCTGGAGTTAATAAAACAATTCAAGTAATTTAACAATATGTAGTAATTAAGGAAAAAAATACATACATTAATAGATCACGCCTATATCCTTTAAGGGGTAGGCAGAGAGTAAACTGCTGTAATGAACGACCCTTTACACCACGTCTGACAAAAGTTTGAGAGTCATTCAGTAGACTGATCATCACCGTAGTGACAGGTTGTTAGCCTGTCGCCTTAAATTGCAATGCACATCAACTCTTAAATCCCTTAGTCGCTTCTTACGACACCCACGGGTAAGATATCGGGTGAGCCGGCACCACACGGCACAAAATAATCAACAATACTGTAAAAACACTCGAATAGATGACTCATGTCCAAATCGTCTCATAATTATACTTTTTATGATAATGATGATTCAAATATCAGTAGCGACCGGTAAGAGAATCCGTGACTCTCTGCGCAGATAATTGCACTATATGGGCTTAAATATAATACCTACAGATTCGGTCTTTCAAGTAATAGATGATACTAAAATCTTTTTTTCTGACAACCCAGGTACGAAAAAAAGAGTAATGCTAAATTGTGTCGTAATGTTTTTTCTCAAGTCGTCAGATGATGGAAAAGATTATGGATATAACTAGCTAAAACCGCGTACTTATAGGGGAATAACAAAGAGATGTGTATTGCGTTGTATGATTTGTTACACATAAATACTAACACCTCATCACCATTTTCATCCGTTTTATGGGGTAAATCATAAAAATAATACTCCCTCTCCCTCTCCCTCTCCCTCTCCCTCTCCCTCTCCCTCTCCCTCTCCTTCTCCCTCTTAATACAATACTTTCTTAGCCCCTCTAGGGTAAAAAATTGGAAATTACAAAAACACAACAATCGTAACTTTGAAAGTTCTTTTTAAATACGTAATTTGAAGCAAATATGTCAAAGGAATAAAAAGTTTCATGGATAATTTCATCCCTCATTTTACCCCCTTAGGGGTAGGATTTCAAAAATTCCAACTTTATGGATATCTACGTTGCTAAAGGAATACAAATGCCAAATTTCACGCTTCTAGCTCCAAAGGTTTGGTTTCATGACAATGCGTAATTTTCATCCCCTATGTCAACCCATAGGGGGATGAATTTTGAATACTCTTAAATCAAAATAATATCAAATGTTTATTAAAAATAAGGGTGTCAAATTTCAAACCTGTTGCTTCAAGGGTGCGGCCCGCGCGTAAATACAATGCTTTCATCCCCTTTCCCCCTTCAGGGATTTAAAATTGGAAAATGCTAAAACACGTCATTCATTTTTTTAGAGCTCTTTCTAAATACGAAATTTGAAGCAAATATATCAAAGGAATAAAAATGTTCATACAATCTTTCATCCCCCATTTTACCCCCTTAGGGGTTGATTTTCAAAAAACCCTTTCTTAGTAGATGCCTACATTGCTTAAGGAATACACATGCCAAATTTCACGCTTCTAGCTCCAAGGGTTTAGTTTTTATGACAATGCGTAATTTTCATCCCCTATGTCAACCCATCGGGGGATGACTTTTAAATACTCTTAAATCAAAATAATTATCAACAACAGATTTCAAAACTGTAGCTTCAAAGGTGCGACCTGCGCGTAAATATAATACTTTCATCCCCTTTCTTACCCCCTCAAGGGTTGCAAATTGAAAAATGCTAAAACACGTCATTCATTATTTTTAATGTTCTTCCTAAATACGAAATTTGAAGCAGTTATATAAAAAGAATAAAGAGTTTCATACAAACTTTCATCCCCCGTTTTACCCCCTTAGGGGAGGAATTTCGAAAAATCCTTTCTTAGTGGATGCTAACGTTGCTTAATGAATACACATGCCAAATTTCACGCTTCTAGCTCCAAGGGTTTGGTTTTTACGACAATGCGTAATTTTCATCCCCTATGTCAACCCATCGGGGGATGAATTTTGAATACTCCTAAATCAAAATAATATCAACTGTTTATTAAAAATAAGGGTGCCAAATTTCAAAACTGTAGCTTCAAAGGTGCGGCCTGTGCGTAAATATAATACTTTCATCCCCTTTCTTACCCCCTCAGGGGTTTAAAATTGGAAAATGCTAAAACACGTCATTCATTATTGTTAAAGTTCTTCCTTAATACGAAATTTGAAGCAGTTATATCAAAGGAATAAAAAGTTTCATACAAACTTTCATCCCCCGTTTTACCCCCTTAGGGGATGAATTTCGAAAAATCCTTCCTTAGCGGATGCCTACATTATAGTGGCTATCTGCATGCCAAATTACAGCCGGATCGGTCCAGTAGTTTAGGCTGTGCGTTGATGACAGTCAGACTTCTTGAGTTTTATATATTAAGATTTACTAGCGCTAGTGCCTATGCATCTGTTAGATCTTGCTAATACCCGATTTATAAAGGATGGGGGCCCGAAATGGCAACATTATTGTTGACATCTTGCTCAAATGTCATTGCAAAAGACGCAAACAATAATGTTGCCATTTCGGGCCCCTTTCTTCAATAAATCAGGTTATACAAGAATAGCACAAGTTAAAACTTACCTGTACCGAAACGTAAGAGTATCTCGTCCCGTTATTATTCACTTGCAACTGCAAATTCAAGTCCTTGTATTTCCCTTTATTCGGTAGAGCGTAGATCACGCCTTCCGCGTTCGTGTCCCAGCTGCACTCTTTGTCATTTAGTTCGGTGTTTTCATCGATTTTCTTGTCTGTTTCGATCTTGGCGTCGGGTTTGAGGCTGACGTAGCTGCCTAAGGTTCGCTGGTAGTCGTTGAGGCTGCGTCTGCTGGTGACCACTTTCCCAGCGTTGGTTTGCTCGGAGAATGACCGCCGGTACGTCGGTCGGATTTCCGGGGAGTTCTGCGCGCTGACTGAACGACGGAACGAAGAGCCTGAAAAAAATAACGACTTTAGCATTAGCAGCATATCTAGAGTAAAAAGAATACCTAAGGTAATAATGGAAATGCACACACATTTCACAAGCAATTTAAATGTGAGATGTCGCGCTCGCTTGGCTCGCAATTCCTGTAGTATTTTGTGCCACAGTATGGCTCGCTTCGCTCGCAATCTGTAGTCTCTCTCTCTCTCTTTTCGTGTGGGACACCGAGTCGTTCAACGACCCGATGAACCCTGGTGTCAGAGTTTTTCAACCGCCTACTGCAAGCAGCAGGCCAATCTGTAGTATTAGTCTTACAAATTGTGGCTGCTTTGCTCGCAATTCATATTTCCATATGGAGTAGCGAAGAGCTTCTCTACCTTATGAGCTTTAATTAGAGTGGATCAGTATACGCCGTGTGATGCCGGCTTAGAATAGCATCACTCCAATTCTACCGTGTCGTAAAAAGCGACTAAAGGATAATAATCCAGGGAATGGGCAGCAGCGTTCCCTGTAAATACGACACATTACACAGCGCTCGCCAATCCGCCTGCCAAGAGTGGTGTAGTGTATATGGCAATATCCCCCGACAGGGCGAGACCCATGTCCAGCAGTGGACTGTTGTGGCTGTTATGGTACAGTCCAGCAAAAAAGAGTAGACAAAAAATTAGGGCGCCACTTTGTATGAAATTTCGAAATTAAATGGACGTAGTTATGCAAACGGGATCCAACCCACACCTTGATAGTTTTGAGATAATTGAGGTTTTGTTAGAAATCAAAAATTTAAAAAAGTAAGTGTCTGTTGAATGCCAAAAGTTGAAAACATTGTAGATAATTTGACAAGGTATCTATGCAAATGACATATTTATGTAATCTCCTGGTAAATGATTGAGTTTTTAGGGAAAACGTCGCTTGGATCTTTATTGAAAAATTGTTATTGTGGCTTGGATCTTTTTAGACTGGATAGATATAATTTTTTCAAGTGAGTTTAAAGGTAAAAATAAAAGATTTTCTGCTATTATGATTGATAACTTTCTTTTAAATACTAAAGAATATAATTGCTTAGAAGTGATTTGCAGCTGCAATCAAAAACAACTGTGTTTTATATCCCTTTGTTTGATTGTGTCCATTTTTCGATTTGTCCATCTCCTAAAACTTTATTCTTAAAGTTGCCCCACATCCACATCAGCCTATCGCAGAACATGGGGTATGCCACGATAAGCACGATCTTTGATTTACACTACCCAGCAGGTACCACCCGCTCTCTTTAGGACATAGGACATCGGTCGAACTGGCCGGAGGACGGCCAACACTACGCTTTAACTAACGCTAACCTGTTTACTCCACCATCCATCAGTTACGACAGATGTAGCCAGCCCACTGCCACCTCAGCTTGCTACACTTCCAGACAATGTCCGTTACCTTGGTCTTCTGGCAGATAATTTCCTTCCGGACTTTATCCACTAGCGGAATACGTATTTCCATCCATAGCTCTCTGTGGGCCAGTTTTACTGTTAGGTTCCACGTCTAAGCCTCGTAGATCATGACTGGTAAGACGCTCTGATCAAACACCTTGCTTATAAGGCATCGTGTTAAGGGAAGGGTGACACGGGAATATGACGCAACTTCCCGAATGATGCCAAGCCCAACTGGTTCAATTCTGGTGATTTCAGCCCCGAATTATGTATTAATCTTCCCAATTGCATTGTTTGCCTACATTATACATATTTTAAACAACTTCAATGTCTACATCACGATGGAGAATGTCTTGTCACATCACATCAGCCCATAGCAGTCCACTACTGGGTGCAGTCCTCCCCCAGGACACACCACAAGTCACAATCTCCCGTTTGTGCCATCCAGTCGCTAGCAGCCGTACTTTTTAAGTTAACGGTCCATCTGGCCGGAACGCGCCCAACGCTTGCCGAGGCGTGGCCTCCTAACTCCACCGTACATCGCATCGGTTCTACGACAGATATACCTAACCAGCTTTCTGCTACTTCTGCTTACTTCTACGCTTCCAGGCTATGCCTATCATATTTTTGGTCTTCTTGCGCATAATATCGTTACGGAGTTTATCCACTAGCATTTCCTGCACAGACATTTCAATAGCTCTCTGAGTGATATGTCGGTACACCAGTGACTAACTGGATGGCGAAAGCGGGATAATGTGCCAAGTGTCGCACCCTGGGGAAGGCCAACATCCAGTAGACCACCATTAGGCTATTGTGGTGGAGTTATGTTTGATATAAATTTAGATACATACAAAAAATTATGAGACAATACTATCCTAAGAAGATCGAAGTCACCATGGTCCTTGAAAAATGAAATAAAATCATAACATAAACATGATCCAAGCCACAAGGTACTGCAAAAATATATAAGAATGTATAGCACAGACAAGATCCAAGCGACATGATTCCCGAAAAATGAAAATAAAAGCTTTATGCAAAAAAGATCCAAACCACATGGTTCTTGTAAAAATAATTAAAAGTACAACGCAAACAAGATCCAATCCACATGGTAACTTAGAATCATTTAAAAAATAGGCAGAATGGATCCAAGCAACTTGGATCTTACGTTTTGTTTTGCGTATGCGGCATGGATCTTCTAAAACATGCAATTGAGGATGGTATCGTTGTGTTTATGAAATTTTTACAAGAAAATGACGCCACACGACAGTGATCTTTATTCACATATAAATAGGTCTCATTCTGGATCCGTTTGAGCACTTAACTCAAAAAGTGTGTGGTTGTGGGTTGGATCCCGTTTGCATAACTACGTCCAAATGGCAACATTGACTATGAAGGCAACAATTTAGTATGTTTTTTTTTTTAGTTCCATTTTATTTAATTTCTACTATTTTTTGCTGGACTGTAAGCTTCTTACTTACTTAGAGTGGTAGTTGCGGTCTGCGGCCAGTCAGGCACGGTGATCATGACACCACCTGACGTCGGTAACACTCTCAGCGTGTCGCGCCGCCCTAGAGCTGTCACACTGTATATCACTCACCTAGAGTGGTAGTTGCAGTCAGGCACGGTGATCATGACACCACCTGACGTCGGTAACACTCTCAGCGTGTCGCGCCGCCCTAGAGCTGTCACACTGTATATCACTCACCTAGAGTGGTAGTTGCAGTCAGGCACGGTGATCATGACACCACCTGACGTCGGTAACACTCTCAGCGTGTCGCGCCGCCCTAGAGCTGTCACACTGTATATCACTCACCTAGAGTGGTAGTTGCAGTCAGGCACGGTGATCATGACACCACCTGACGTCGGTAACACTCTCAGCGTGTCGCGCCGCCCGACACCTGTCACACTGTATATCACTCACCTAGAGTGGTAGTTGCAGTCAGGCACGGTGATCATGACACCACCTGACGTCGGTAACACTCTCAGCGTGTCGCGCCGCCCGACACCTGTCACACTGTATATCACTCACCTAGAGTGGTAGTTGCAGTCAGGCACGGTGATCATGACACCACCTGACGTCGGTAACACTCTCAGCGTGTCGCGCCGCCCTAGAGCTGTCACACTGTATATCACTCACCTAGAGTGGTAGTTGCAGTCAGGCACGGTGATCATGACACCACCTGACGTCGGTAACACTCTCAGCGTGTCGCGCCGCCCTAGAGCTGTCACACTGTATATCACTCACCTAGAGTGGTAGTTGCAGTCAGGCACGGTGATCATGACACCACCTGACGTCGGTAACACTCTCAGCGTGTCGCGCCGCCCTAGAGCTGTCACACTGTATATCACTCACCTAGAGTGGTAGTTGCAGTCAGGCACGGTGATCATGACACCACCTGACGTCGGTAACACTCTCAGCGTGTCGCGCCGCCCTAGAGCTGTCACACTGTATATCACTCACCTAGAGTGGTAGTTGCAGTCAGGCACGGTGATCATGACACCACCTGACGTCGGTAACACTCTCAGCGTGTCGCGCCGCCCTAGAGCTGTCACACTGTATATCACTCACCTAGAGTGGTAGTTGCAGTCAGGCACGGTGATCATGACACCACCTGACGTCGGTAACACTCTCAGCGTGTCGCGCCGCCCTAGAGCTGTCACACTGTATATCACTCACCTAGAGTGGTAGTTGCAGTCAGGCACGGTGATCATGACACCACCTGACGTCGGTAACACTCTCAGCGTGTCGCGCCGCCCTAGAGCTGTCACACTGTATATCACTCACCTAGAGTGGTAGTTGCAGTCAGGCACGGTGATCATGACACCACCTGACGTCGGTAACACTCTCAGCGTGTCGCGCCGCCCTAGAGCTGTCACACTGTATATCACTCACCTAGAGTGGTAGTTGCAGTCAGGCACGGTGATCATGACACCACCTGACGTCGGTAACACTCTCAGCGTGTCGCGCCGCCCTAGAGCTGTCACACTGTATATCACTCACCTAGAGTGGTAGTTGCAGTCAGGCACGGTGATCATGACACCACCTGACGTCGGTAACACTCTCAGCGTGTCGCGCCGCCCTAGAGCTGTCACACTGTATATCACTCACCTAGAGTGGTAGTTGCAGTCAGGCACGGTGATCATGACACCACCTGACGTCGGTAACACTCTCAGCGTGTCGCGCCGCCCTAGAGCTGTCACACTGTATATCACTCACCTAGAGTGGTAGTTGCAGTCAGGCACGGTGATCATGACACCACCTGACGTCGGTAACACTCTCAGCGTGTCGCGCCGCCCTAGAGCTGTCACACTGTATATCACTCACCTAGAGTGGTAGTTGCAGTCAGGCACGGTGATCATGACACCACCTGACGTCGGTAACACTCTCAGCGTGTCGCGCCGCCCTAGAGCTGTCACACTGTATATCACTCACCTAGAGTGGTAGTTGCAGTCAGGCACGGTGATCATGACACCACCTGACGTCGGTAACACTCTCAGCGTGTCGCGCCGCCCTAGAGCTGTCACACTGTATATCACTCACCTAGAGTGGTAGTTGCAGTCAGGCACGGTGATCATGACACCACCTGACGTCGGTAACACTCTCAGCGTGTCGCGCCGCCCTAGAGCTGTCACACTGTATATCACTCAAACCTAACCTAACCTAACATGTATCACCTGGAACCCTCCCGGAGGTAGCTGCGAGCAGCCGGTAGTGAACTGCAGCAGCCTTGCTCGTTCCTCCGTCGTTAGATTAGCAAGTGCAGCCCAGAACCATGACATGAGCCGCTCACACTGTATATCACTCACCTAGAGTGGTAGTTGCAGTCAGGCACGGTGATCATGACACCACCTGACGTCGGTAACACTCTCAGCGTGTCGCGCCGCCCGACACCTGTCACACTGTATATCACTCACCTAGAGTAGTACTCGCAGTCTGCGGCCAGTCAGGCACGGTGATCATGACACCACCTGACGTCGGTAGCGACGCGGCGCCGTCACGCACTCTCAGCGTGTCGCGCCGCCCGAGAGTTGTCACACTGAGACCCCTGGTCGTTGACACTCGCGCCAACGGCGACACTCTAGGAGACAGACAAGCTTCACAATGCGTCCGAATCCCGGAGTTTTCTAGAGTACATTTCGAACACGCCCATTTCTGCAAATGTAGCGCTCTACTCTGCTCCCTTTGGTATTCCTTGACGTAATTCAATTCCCAGTTGGACTTGCTCTCGCTGCATTTCTTGGGTTTTCTCGTGACCGTGTGCAGGCTTCTCAGGAAGGATTCTCTAGGGTTGTAGGTAGCGTTGTAGCCGTATCTCTCGGATACCATAAGACTGGTGGGTCGGTTTATGGTGCCCTTGTTTTCTTCTGTTCGCCACCACGGTTGCTGGAAAGAAAAAACCATAATTTGAAAGTAGTAAAATAAATGTAGAATCGGAGAATAAGATAAACCACTGTTTAAACCTTCATTTGTTTATTTAACTCGTTTTTGGGAAATTTACACATTTTTTCAAGAAAGCAGCCGTCTTTAATTGCCAACGATCGATTTTAAAAGTCCATCGTTCACTCTCTCTTTCACATTCATTCACTCAAAGTCTATTGATTTCCGTTCTAGCATCTTCGTTCTATGGTCATACACAGTCTTCTGAAAGACCAAACGTGGTGTAAATGGCTGGGTTTTTGAAGCCGCGTCGCAAGGGATAAAAACGTGATATATGTATGTATGTTCTTGAATAAACTTCTCAGCTGCTTTTTGATGATGCAGCCGTGCGCCAGCTCACTCAGCTGTGTGAGAGAAAAAACGCAGCGATTGCAGTTCCAATAAGAGAGAGAGGGACACAACACCTGCTCGTTGACGACGCAGCCGTGTGAGAGAGAGCGCGTCACTCCGTGCGCCTGGTCAGTCAGCTGTGTGGGAGAGAGACGGAGCGATTGCAGTTCCAATAAGAGAGAGAGGGACACAACACCTGCTCGTTGACGACGCAGCCGTGTGAGAGAGAGCGCGTCACTCCGTGCGCCTGGTCAGTCAGCTGTGTGGGAGAGAGACGGAGCGATTGCAGTTCCAATAAGAGAGAGAGGGACACAACACCTGCTCGTTGACGACGCAGCCGTGTGAGAGAGAGCGCGTCACCCCGTGCGCCTGGTCAGTCAGCTTTGTGGGAGAGAGACGGAGCGATTGCAGTTCCAATAAGAGAGAGAGGGACACAACACCTGCTCGTTGACGACGCAGCCGTGTGAGAGAGAGCGCGTCACCCCGTGCGCCTGGTCAGTCAGCTTTGTGGGAGAGAGACGGAGCGATTGCAGTTCCAATAAGAGAGAGGACACAACACCTGCTCGTTGACGACGCAGCCGTGTGAGAGAGCGCGTCACCCGTGCGCCTGGTCAGTCAGCTGTGTGAGAGAGACGGAGCGATTGCAGTTCCAATAAGAGAGAGAGGGACACAACACCTGCTCGTTGACGACGCAGCCGTGTGAGAGAGAGCGCGTCACCCCGTGCGCCTGGTCAGTCAGCTTTGTGGGAGAGAGACGGAGCGATTGCAGTTCCAATAAGAGAGAGAGGGACACAACACCTGCTCGTTGACGACGCAGCCGTGTGAGAGAGAGCGCGTCACTCCGTGCGCCTGGTCAGTCAGCTGTGTGGGAGAGAGACGGAGCGATTGCAGTTCCAGGTTGAGCGGGCGGCCGGTGTAGCTGGACGAGGGTTTGTATGACGACGGAACTGCCAGTGTGTTTGATCTTATCATAGTGTTGTCTGGAATAGAAAAACATTGTTGAATATTTACATTTTTTTTTATTGTTTTTACAAGATAGGAATTTCGAGTACCTACTTGTTGTTTTAATCAAACACTAGATATTGATATTAACTTTTTGATTACAAAGTTAATACAAAAGAAACAAGTGGGAAAAATTTACGCCACATGCAGGAAGATGATGATGACAAAAAACTTTCTATTTCTATTTCAGCCTATTGCAGTCCACTGCTGGACGTAGGCCTCCCCGAGGGAACGCCATAAGGCACGATCTCACGTTTCTGCCATCCAGTCGCTACAAAAAACATTATTATGATTTTTTTTCACTTGTTGAACAAGAAAACGAGTTGATCTTTGCTGTAAGTTCTGAAATTGAATCCCGAGCTATCTAAAATCAAATCACGAGCAAAGCTAGCGATTATACAGGGTGTACGGAACAGCTCCCCCCGTAGTAGGTAAATGCAGTCAGCTGATCGCGATTTTTTATTAGAGATCTATTTATTTTACGTCTCCTGAAATATTTTCTTACGAAGAAGTGTTCTGTCTCATGGTCTGAAGGCACCCTATCATTATTCGGAGAGCTGTCCCGCACACCTGTATAAGACTCTTTTTTTTTTATAAACAATTGGTAAGCATTTGATCGCAATCTCACCTGATGTTAAGCCGTCACTTAACATCAGGTGAGATTGCGGACAAATGCTTACCAATTGCATCGTCATGCAGACGATGATGGAATATGCTCGCCCAGATAATGCCTATTCACTCTCGCCTTGAAAAGGCCCAGGTTATAACGTTCCGGAAACAGATCCGCAGGCAGGGAGTTCCACTCCTTAGCAGTTCATATTAAAAATGTAGAAGAGAAGCGCTTTGTGCGAATTTGCGGGATGTCTACGATATAAGGGTGGAATCCCAACCGGCGTCTCGTGCACCGGAGATGGAATGGTGACGGAGGTATAAGGTCATGGAGAGACTGTGCACACTCCCCGAAATGTATCCTGTAGAATACCGACAAGCAAGCTACTCTTAAACACATTAGAGAAAGAAACTAGTCATCCAAGTATTCTTCTCTTCTTTTTCCTTCTTTCAAAACCGGTTAAAAGCAAGTGTTTACCTTTGGCAGATTTGTCCTTGTCCGTCATTCCTGAGGCTTGGTCTTCATCATCCGATAACCTGAAAAGAAAGGTTAGATTACATCATTTTCCATCGATTACAGTTGAAGTATCACTTTGAACGATAGCTTGTACGTAAAGTCGATATTTCTGAATAGAAGGCTCCTGTCAGGTGGGCCGACGGATTTCATAGGTTGTGGGTTGTGTTGTGGGCAGACGTGGGATGCAGTCGGTCCTAAATGGCGATTCGTGGAGGCACCTGGGGTTGGCCTATGTTCAACGCTGCAACGAGCTATAGCTACCTGTAGACCGGCGCGTAAGGCGCAAGCGTGTCGCACGCGGCGCACCGCCACGCGGCGGACAAGTTGCGCATCCCGCACGCGCAACGCCACGCGCGCGACCGCTCCGGCGCGGAGCCCACGCACGACCAACCACTGCAGCGAGCTATAGCTACCTGTAGACCGCGCTATATCACTGCAGCGAGCTATAGCTACCTGTAGACCGCGCTATATCACTGCAGCGAGCTATAGCTACCTGTAGACCGCGCTATATCACTGCAGCGAGCTATAGCTACCTGTAGACCGCGCTATATCACTGCAGCGAGCTATAGCTACCTGTAGACGGGCGCGTGGGGCGCGAGCGTGTCGCACGCGGCGCACCGCCACGCGGCGGACAAGTTGCGCATCCCGCACGCGCAACGCCACGCGCGCGACCGCTCCGGCGCGGAGCCCACGCACGACCAACCACTGCAGCGAGCTATAGCTACCTGTAGACCGCGCTATATCACTGCAGCGAGCTATAGCTACCTGTAGACCGCGCTATATCACTGCAGCGAGCTATAGCTACCTGTAGACCGCGCTATATCACTGCAGCGAGCTATAGCTACCTGTAGACCGCGCTATATCACTGCAGCGAGCTATAGCTACCTGTAGACGGGCGCGTGGGGCGCGAGCGTGTCGCACGCGGCGCACCGCCACGCGGCGGACAAGTTGCGCATCCCGCACGCGCAACGCCACGCGCGCGACCGCTCCGGCGCGGAGCCCACGCACGACCAACCACTGCAGCGAGCTATAGCTACCTGTAGACCGCGCTATATCACTGCAGCGAGCTATAGCTACCTGTAGACCGCGCTATATCACTGCAGCGAGCTATAGCTACCTGTAGACGGGCGCGTGGGGCGCGAGCGTGTCGCACGCGGCGCAACGCCACGCGGCGGACACGTTGCGCAGCCCGCACGCGCAACGCCACGCGCGCGACCGCTCCGGCGCGGAGCCCACGCACGACCAACCACTGCAGCGAGCTATAGCTACCTGTAGACCGCGCTATATCACTGCAGCGAGCTATAGCTACCTGTAGACCGCGCTATATCACTGCAGCGAGCTATAGCTACCTGTAGACCGCGCTATATCACTGCAGCGAGCTATAGCTACCTGTAGACCGCGCTATATCACTGCAGCGAGCTATAGCTACCTGTAGACCGCGCTATATCACTGCAGCGAGCTATAGCTACCTGTAGACCGCGCTATATCACTGCAGCGAGCTATAGCTACCTGTAGACGGGCGCGTGGGGCGCGAGCGTGTCGCACGCGGCGCAACGCCACGCGGCGGACACGTTGCGCAGCCCGCACGCGCAACGCCACGCGCGCGACCGCTCCGGCGCGGAGCCCACGCACGACCAACCACTGCAGCGAGCTATAGCTACCTGTAGACCGCGCTATATCACTGCAGCGAGCTATAGCTACCTGTAGACCGCGCTATATCACTGCAGCGAGCTATAGCTACCTGTAGACGGGCGCGTGGGGCGCGAGCGTGTCGCACGCGGCGCAACGCCACGCGGCGGACACGTTGCGCAGCCCGCACGCGCAACGCCACGCGCGCGACCGCTCCGGCGCGGAGCCCACGCACGACCAACCACTGCAGCGAGCTATAGCTACCTGTAGACCGCGCTATATCACTGCAGCGAGCTATAGCTACCTGTAGACCGCGCTATATCACTGCAGCGAGCTATAGCTACCTGTAGACCGCGCTATATCACTGCAGCGAGCTATAGCTACCTGTAGACCGCGCTATATCACTGCAGCGAGCTATAGCTACCTGTAGACCGCGCTATATCACTGCAGCGAGCTATAGCTACCTGTAGACCGCGCTATATCACTGCAGCGAGCTATAGCTACCTGTAGACGGGCGCGTGGGGCGCGAGCGTGTCGCACGCGGCGCAACGCCACGCGGCGGACACGTTGCGCAGCCCGCACGCGCAACGCCACGCGCGCGACCGCTCCGGCGCGGAGCCCACGCACGACCAACCACTGCAGCGAGCTATAGCTACCTGTAGACCGCGCTATATCACTGCAGCGAGCTATAGCTACCTGTAGACGGGCGCGTGGGGCGCGAGCGTGTCGCACGCGGCGCAACGCCACGCGGCGGACACGTTGCGCAGCCCGCACGCGCAACGCCACGCGCGCGACCGCTCCGGCGCGGAGCCCACGCACGACAACCACTGTAGCGAGCTATAGCTAACTGTAGACCGCGACATATCACTATAACGGGCTATAGCTACCTGTAGACCGGCGCGTGGGGCGCGAGCGTGTCGCACGCGGCGCAACGCCACGCGGCGGACACGTTGCGCAGCCCGCACGCGCAACGCCACGCGCGCGACCGCTCCGGCGCGGAGCCCACGCACGACCAACCACTGCAACGAAAGATACATTCATAGTTATTATAAAACAAAAACCCCGAATCTAGATGAATTAAGTTTGATTAATTTTAAAATTATATTTGTCAGTGTCACTCGCGTCTAACGACACCTCACATGTCAAGATCGGCCCAGTCGTTTGGGCCCGTGAAAAAGAATTTTGTGTCCACATATAGACACATTCCCACATACATACAACCATTCCTACATACTCATGACAGCCGATGTGGCGCAGTGGTTAGTATGCCTGCCTGCCACGCAAAGGTTCCGGGTTCAATTCCCGGTGGGGTCACTCACAAAGTTGATATTTATCACTTTGTGAATTTGTTCCCAGTCTGGTTAGGACATTGCAGGTTGAACCACCTGATTGTCCGCAAGTAAGATGGTTCCGTGCTTCGGATGGGCACGTTAAGCCGTCGGTCCCGGTTGCTGTCTATGATGGCAGTCGTTACACAACCATGTCAGAGGCCTGCTACTTGCAGTAGGCGGTTGAAAAACTCTGACACCAGGGTTCATCGGGTCGTTGAACGACTCGGTGTCCCATACGAAAAGAGAAGAGATGAAAAACATAACCCTCTTCTGAGGCAGTCGGGTAATAAAAGGATGCATACATAGATGACATTCACAATTAAACGAAGAGCAAAGAACTCTACTAATGATTTGGCGTATTGAGGTCATAATTGTATTTATTTAGGACCATAATTTTACAGCCGTTAACGCTCTGCCTACCGATCTGATTTGTGTGTAAACAGGATGAAAAAAAATCAACTGCAAATACCTACATATTTTACATTGATTTTTTTACACCTTATATTTGGTTAATGTAATTTATTGATATTTTTGAAAAGACGTGCTAGCTGATTCATTTATTTACCTAGTGGCTTACGTGCTTTACGTAGCTACAATAGCAATGACTTTTTAAATTACGTAGGTTACGACCTTGGTTAATTAATGGCGTACGACCTAATTAATTGAAACTCTAACAAAACGAACTCTACTATTATACTTAACTACATTTATGTATTTCTCTAGAAATATGACCAAATGTAAGTAAAAAACCATATCTTTCCCGGGGTTGCTGTGTGATGCCGGCTTAGAATTGCATCACCCCATAATTTTCCCGTGGGTGTCTTAAGACGCGACTAAGGAATTTAAGGGTTGCAATACACGTCGTATTGTAATTTTAGGCGACAGGCTGACAACTTGTCACTATAGTGATACACCGTCTTCTGAATGACTCTCAAACTTTGTCAGACGTGGCGAAAATGGCCGTTTTTACAGCCGTTTACGGGGTAGGCCCAGGATACAGGCGTGATATAAGAATGGACGAATGAATGTACCTAGGTGAATATATTTTTTAGTTGTTACTGTCGTTTTTATCGATTATACACAAACGAAGCAAAAAGAAACATATCTTTCCTCTTTGCCATAAAAATCATAAAATAGTAGGTATATCTACTTATTTACGCTGATAAGATAAATTCATTAACAATAGTGCAATACAATCTCCATAATTCTTAATTTTGTAAAACATTTCACGCAAAATTATCAGCATGATTGTCTCACACAAGTACGCGCTAATTTCGCGCTACTTATCAATAGTCAGGATGGCCGAGCGGTCTAAGGCGCCAGACTCAAGGTATCACCTTGCCCGTAACTCGGGTATGAGCTGTTCTGGTCCTCTCTGAGGGCGTGGGTTCGAATCCCACTTCTGACAAATATTTTTGCAACAATATTTTTTTATTGTTTTCATTTATAGTTATGCTCTTTATTAAAGACAAAAGTAAATAAGATGGTCGCACGCCTGCAACCCACTGACCCTAATTTGGATAGTCCTTTACAAATTACACAAGAGCCCTATTCTGTCTGACCCCATTTGAATAAGATTTTGTTTGTTTTTATTTTACATATTTATATGCTTTTGCTCTATCTATTATTAATTAGGCAGAGTGTTTACAGCTGCAAAAATGTGGCCCATATTGCCATGTTTAACATTTTGAGAAATGCAACAACTCCTGGGACAATGTGTGGCCATTTGGTGGCCATCCCATTTGTTTTGTGGGTAACACCACAAAATAGAGAATTTACAGAAGGCCAGCTCGCCCCTTCTTTCGATCACTTATGCCTACTCTTTAGGGTTGCTACTTTTACTTTCTGATTTTTTTAATGAAGTTATCATCGCTTCCCTGTAGTCTCATCGCTTCCCTTTAGTCGCTTTCACCTCAAATGCTGACTGGGTAGGTATCTATTTACTGTGGGTAGGTTTGGGTAGGTACCTACCTAAACCCATTTAACCTACCAAATCAAACTAAAGCGCAGTCTACCTACTTCTACGTACGTACCTAAAACGCTAAAGCACATATTACGAACGACAAATAAGATTCTTGAAAAGAAATCCCTCCATTTCTAGTGTTTTGAAGTAGGTATCTATTTATTTATCAACTAAAAGAGTTCTAAGTACTTAATTTTCATTATTGCGTGGGAAACTGAAAAATGACAATGCACAATTTTCTGTGGTGTTTGTTATACACCCACAAAAACATTTTTCTTTACTCGCCATTCCGTCCGCCCGCACCGAACGCGCCGTTCACACTCAACCATGAGCCGGTTCGACACGGTTCCACAGAGCGCGTAAACGACGCGTGTGGATGTCTGAGTGAGTTTAGCCGCGTTTGCTCGAAGCCGACTCTCTGGATTGCGCCAGCCAATACTTACTTTGTGGTAACACTCAGTTTACAAAATTAAAACTACATTTTCTAAAGGCGGGTATTCATTGGGGGCAAATTCTCCTAAACTTTGTATGAGATACAAAGTATCTGAAACAAAGTTCCCAATGAAGACACACCCTCGTTGGGAACTTCGTTCCGAAATATTGTTAAAAATGCTTCTTCACTGAGAACATTTATTGGGGATCTTTTGTATTTGTGCAATGTTCCAGAACTCTGTCCGATAAATGTTCCCAATGAATACCCGATTTAATTTTGGAGATACCAACATAACTTAACAAAATTCTTTATGCACAAAAGGTAACAGTGCAAAAATAGAACAGTACAACAACGCAGCCTTAATGCTTGATAGATAAGTTTTTCTAACTACCAATACCAATCTGGCTATTTAAAAGTTTCCTTTTCCATAACAATTCTTTTTGCCGAGTTGTTCACCAACTTACTATACACCTGCTCTTAATTTGACGTGATGAGTGATGTGCCCGTGAAGAGACTATGCCAAAAGTTTTTTCGTTGGGATTTGGCTGGTATTCAATATTAATCACGGGCAAGTTCAAAGCTGATTTGACAAAGAAAAATTAGAATAGAAGTAGGTAAATAGATAGTGATGATGATGATACTTGGATGATACAAACATCCATGTTATTCTGGCATGTTTTATACATAGTGTAATAATAAAACATGGTCTTACATTCCCAGAGAAACACAAGCCTACGTAACTAGTATTGACACTTTATTTCAATAAACTACGGGGGTAAATTCAATCTCAGAAAAATGAACTAAAATATTTCTTAATAATTTTATAATTTAGATTTACGTGTGTATTAACTTGAACTTTACAACAACACTTAAATTGTATTTATTAGTTAACAGTGTCTTAAATGATTTACAAAAAACATCTTATGAGTGGGTAATTCTAGTAACCCACAAGCATGATGACGTAGGCTTGTGTTAGTCACATGGTTCACGAGTCTCAGAATGGAATACCAGGCGTAGTATCTTATTATACCATGGTTTTATACTACTCCATCTATTAACATGTTTCCCGCCAACTATGAGAATACTCATAGCTATGTATGTTTTACCCGCCTGCCTCAGAAGGAGGGTTATGTTTTTCGAGAGTATGTATGTAGACTAGAAAATTCTTTTTCATGGGCTACAGCCCAAACGGATAATTGGATTTTGACATATGAGGTGTCGTTAGATTCGTCTCAGCAGCGCAAGTGATACTGGCTATATTATAAAAAAATAGATTCAAGATGGCGGATTTTTACAGCAAAATACTACTTTAAAATTACTGCAGTTGTTTTTTTTTTGTTTTTAACACATCTTTTTTATAGAATACTCATCTGGCAGCGAATGGGTTAAAGTAGGGCATCAAAATCCGTTGTGTGGTTCAGAAGTAGTTAGCATCGTTTAAGAATAACAGACAGATACATGAGGAAAGGGACTTCATTTAATACTATTTAATGATATTGATATCCCAGGTCCAGGTCAAGCAAGAGCTAGGACTATTGTGGCCATAAAAAAAGAGTACCAGTGTCTGTCGGAACATCACTCCAGCACCACCCTTTGGTTTAACATACATACAGACATATCATCATCTACCTGCCCTTATCCCAATTACTTGGGGTCGGCGCAACACGCTTTGTAAAACACAAAATCGTGTTGCAAAGGATTTGGCTTAATTTTACGACCGGCAGCCTACCACACACACTCACTCTTACGACCCCCACGTCAAGAGAGGGGTGATGCTATTCTACTCTGCCGGCACACCACACATACAGACATATATCATGCTTATTTCCCTTGTGGGGTAGGCAGAGTGTAAATTGCTGTAATTTACACTACATTACTAGTTTGGTTAACACATTCTAAAGCTACACAGCTATTTATATTTTAACAGGTTCATCGGGGTGTTGAATGACTCGGTGTCCCACACGAAGAGAGAGAGATCTGTCGAAGGCTTTTAATTCCTAAAGTCTGCTCAGAGTCTGGTAAGATATTTTCAGACTGGCCAGAATACCATAAGGTGGAAGTTTTCTTACCTACTGAATGTCAAAAAGTGAATACAACCCTCACTATCACACCAACTACTTACAGCTACGCTACAGCAACATCATTCATCATTTGTTACATTATCATCAGCTCACAACCACCCACTGCAGGGTTTAGGCCTCTTCTCTATTGCACCAATCCTCACGGTCCTGTGCTAGTCTCATACATTTGAGCCATGTACAGTCTCTCTTGCTAACTCAAAAACAATTACTATTTTTAAGGCTTTGATTTTCTTGTGATTGTTACCGACAAGCCGGACATAAATTATGTTGTACTTTTAGTAAATTGGGATTTTAATGCACTCACAGTGCTATATTATTTTCACTTTTCAGTTATTGCTGTAAAAAGTGTCAATTTGAAGAAAATCAATATCTTTAATTTTGAAATTGTTCATGAGTTAGTTGACTGAAATGTACAAACAAAGAAATTTCAGCTTAAAATTTTAATTACTCTAGAAAAGTTACTTCTTTGTGTTCTTTTGCTATCAATAAACTGAAAGGGTAAGCAAGAAGGTAGTAGGTACAGTTCATTGAATTGAATACATACCAGCTCAGTCACTAAATATAGCTGTTTTGTAACACAAAACCTTCATAAACCACCTCAATTGACCCTCACAAGCTGGAAACTAAATTGGTCTCTGTCAATAAATTGATCAGCACAATGGTACATACCTACTTGCATCGTACGCGCCTCATACAAGGTGAAACCACATTTTCATAGAAATAATGACTTATACCTACTGTAAAAAGTGTGTCAATCAGTAATTTCGTTAATGAACTTCACTTGGGGCGCTCCACCAGCCCGATACAATGGAAAATATAACCTAATACAGGTCAAGAAAAATCGATATCCTGACTGACAGCCCCAACAAAAGAGCACCATGTTTATAAGTAAATTCTTACCTATTGAAGTGGTTTGTGAGAGGGATCGGGATCGCTTCGGATCCTGGAGTAGTCCCCTCGCTTTTTCCAGTCCTGGAACCGTATTCGGACGACGAATCTCCCCCAAAATTGTGTTTCGAAGGATCACTGTCATGACTTGATACTCGCTTCAAGCCACATCTCAAGCACTTTACACTCTCTGTAGGGTTGATCTGGCCGCAAGTCTCACAATGCCATTGCAGCACCGATGCGATTGAACCCATTTTAATTCACTCATGGTTAGAACACCACAACATTCGTCGTTTTTACGAAAACAAATTATTTTCTATGAAAAACGAAAACAGCTGATCCACCATGTTGTTTGTGTTTTACTTTTTTTATTGTAGTGTTGTTACCGGATTTACCCTGTTTCCGGTTTTATCGATATTTTATTTTTGTTAAAATAAGGGACATTCCGCTTAGAAGAAAATATTCTTTACTATACTTGTGTAATATTTATCCATTTTTATAGTTCTATTCTAAAAACCGTCCAAAATATTAATTTATTCAGATTTCGTCAACATTTTATTTTTTACGGTCGTCTAGCGACGACTCCGAGAACTTGTAAGAACACTGCCACCTGTGTTCAACTATCTGCAACTTTGTTTCTGTCCAAGGTTTATGTAGGTACATGTACTGTCTCATAGATAGCAGAGCTGAGCAGAGTATCACAGAGTATAACCTGTGAGTATAACTTATATAATTTATGCAGAGTATTATTACGGATCTACTCTACCAAGCCAACTTGACCCGTGGTCGAACTTCTCTAATATATAAATCTTCCGTGACTGATGATAAGCGAAGTTCGGCCTTTTATTGTAGGTAATCTCATGTTTTGGCTAAACAAATCAGTCAGGAAAAATCATAAAAATCATAATTATCTAAAACCGGCCAAGAGCGTGTCAGACATGCCCACAAAAAGGGTTTCGTAGTCATCGTTGAATAAAATAAATCAAATATTTTCAAGATAGCTACCACTAGGTCATCGCATGGATCGCCAGCACATCAACCTACTCATTCAAGGAATCAACTTCTATTAATTTATTTTTAGTATTTGTAATAAGAATCTGGAGCACCGGGTTCACTGGTGCTCCATCAGCGTCGCGTCACATTGCAATACATTTCAAGAAATACACTCTAAACCTAACTTTAATTCCGACTCCTGACTTGTGTCCTGACTGCTCAATTTAAAGTGGACTGTATTTTTTATACTTACCTAGTACTTACCTTGATTCTGTTACGTACTTTTGATTGCTTAGATATCACATTTTTTGTTGGCAGAAAGAAATTAAAACAATTGCTTAATTCGCAGGCTAAGATTGAGTTGGTAGAGGTATCGACAGTAAGTACTGATGCCGAGGGTTGCAGGTTAAAATCATGCCTTACGTGGAAAATTTGGAAGCTTTCCAAAAAAGCATAATTAGGTAATACATTTCAGTCTCGTATCGCAGGAGGCTACTGTAATATTTCCCGCAAGGGCTTTAGGCATAAGAATAAATACCTAATAACACTTTAGGCGTGATATCGACACCTGATTCGAAGAACATTGTAACTTATAATTACAATGTTATATAACTATTGTATATTTGGATTCCACGGTCCAATACGCACCTTTTGATGTATAAAACATGGTCCTTAGTAACCTGTAACTAGGTTTTTCCAAAGTACACTTTTCCAAATTTTCACAATTTCAGTCTTTACAAGACTGTAATTAAAGTTACAATACGGCAACTTTTATGATGTTAACAATTTTTCGTAGCTAAAACATAGTATACAAATGTTACAATGTTTTTGACTCATTTATATCAACATCCTAAGGTATATTTTGCAGCGTATATTCTGATACAATGTTATCACTCTAAACTTTTTTCCGATGAACTACAAAAAGAAGCAGTTTTCAGCGCTAGTAAAACAAGTTACAACGTTATTATTACAAAATGAAAGTGAATTATGCGGTAGTATTTCAAACTGTTGACCTTTTGTTGACCATATCTAGATTTTTTCATATATTTCCACTATAACAATAAAGCAATCTTTTACAACTTCGACACCGAAAATTCATTTTTTATGTATTGATATCGATCTAAATAATTTTTTCGAGTGATTTTTTTCACGAATTATTCATAAACCTTCTCATAAAATAACGTCTCGTGTTTACATTTCAATTATCGCATAGGTATATGTATAAAAATATTTTATTTATTCACAATTCTTGAAGTTAAAAGTTACAAATTAAATATTTCCTCCAAGGCGGCGCACCGAGGCAAGGTGCCCAAAAGACTGGCAGCATTGCCTCTTTGAATGGCCAGACTAATTTTTTGGCCTAAATAGCTGCCAGCCTTTGGGTCCCCCGTTGCCTCGATGAGACGCCCTGAGAGGTCTTTTATGAAGTCCTTAGCCAATGGACCCCAAGGACCCATAGTCTCAAAAGCCAGGGGAACATACATAAATACCTCCCCCAGACTCGAATATTTCCGTGTTTTTAGGACTTCAACTGCGGTTGCGGCGGCACCTGCCCACATTGAAGTTGCGCCTAAATGGGATGGAGCCATATGTTTTTCTCAAACTTACTAAGTCAATATCAAAATATCTAACACAAAAGCGGTTTTAAAACAATAGTAACAAGCCTAACAGTGCCTTATGTATGTACAATACGATTATTTAGTACGTTTTAAAGATATTACGCCTAGGGTGGCTCTTCATTATTAAGTACGAGACACCGAGTAAAATTAATTACATCAACATTCTGTAAAAAACTAGCTAAGTCTCGATAGAGCTGCTTGTTTATCTCTAAAAAGTAATGAAATCTAGACAAAGTTGTTCTAAGGTTCCTTACTGCGATTTCTTTATTATTATAGTTAATGTTATACGACTGGCCGATGACTCTCCAAATCCAGTATGTCAATTTTTACCGTGTAATCCTCTTCATATAGCATATAGCATACATTTCCTCTTCATATGCTCACTAAATTTATAAGAATCTATCAAAATATAAAAACAACTCCAACATTCATTTTACAAATAGAGAAAATGAACTAAAAGAAGAAACAGTTCAACAAGGTGGCACGCTCAATTGCACACTTCATCACGTTATTTATTTATAAGACATCTGTAAAATTATTCCATTATCTAAACATCGGACCGATGATCTACCCATTAGCCACTTTCCGTCCCTTAGCTATCACACAGTCACTGCCTTTGTGCATCCCACGTCTTCCAGGCACATAACATCAGCTAGTAAAGTTTCCTGCCCGCACCCTGTTGAGCTTAGCTTAGCTACCATTTTATGTACATCCTTCAGCTTTATATTAAATCATTAGATTTTAGTATTTCAGATACAATCTTGAAGTTTTATATCGATCATGGCAAGCTCTGTGGGTCTCTCTGTATCTGTTTTATGCACAGTTTCTTTTGTTAGCACCTACGTGAGCGTAGAAAACACACGTTAGTGCAAATGACAATCGTACAATACTAAAATATTTCAAGAGGTCCTTTCGATTTCCAAAAATTTGAACATTCGTGACCAATCCAGAGTTGCGCCATATTTATTTTCCGGTTTGTTGACTGGAACAGTTTCTCACAAAAAATGTAGCTTGTTAATTGTTACAGATCTTAGTATATGTGTGAAGCTATTAATGTTATTTCATAGTGTCAATTTATATATGACAGAACACACACATGCACAGCTATTTCAGATGAAGTAACTGTTGTTTTATATAAAAATATTTATATAAAGTTAAATAATTTATACATATTGTAAAGAAAATTATTGAAAAACATATTAAATCACAAAATTACAATCACATTCTAGCTTCGTTAAACCACGTTTTTCTTTTTTACAATATTATACCGCAAATTTTCTTAGACATAATGTTTAAAATCAGTTTGTAACAACCTATTACAATGTTCTGTGTTAAATTCTGTATGAATATGTGCAAAAAATGATGTTTGTAAGTATACGTTACAATGTTATTCAGTTAGTGATTCGTCATCTGATTTTAAAAATATAATTTGGTAACGTGTAGTTACAATGTTATAAAGACTCAAAATGATTAGTATCACAATATTGTAACTCAACGAAAAAGGGGTGTTTCTAGGGTTTCTGATGATTTATAAAATAAATGGTTTATGCCACTTGAAAGATCATACATTTTTATGCTAAAATCACACAAAACTTGTGAAATCTGCATCACTAAAAAAATATTAACGTTAAAAAACCGATACCAAAATCTTCAAACGGCTCCCCTGTAAAGTTTGCATTTTTGAGTTACAATGTTCTTCGAATCAGGTGTCGATATTATGTCTGTGTGTCTGTTATAGCCTCTAATCGAAAATGGAATGTTTCCCACGCATCACCTAAGTAGGAACTTACTTAAGTTAGAACTTCGAAAAAGCTGTTTGAAAGGTTTCTCCGAAATGCTAAAGAATGAGGAAATTGGACGTAACCTTAAGAGTAAATAAATCAATCAAACATTAGACAGGAGACTCCTGACTCCTGACCTCTTACTGGGTTACTCCACCGAGCTCTATGACGGAGTTCCACTAAATGACTTGTATATAGGGTGAAATTTTACTAGTGACCGATAGCGAAAACTCAGAACCGGCTGGTGATAAGAAACAACTTTCCCCAAGGAACATAGGTCGAAATACGAAAAATAATTTTAGACCTTCCATACAAAGTTTCCGATCAGCTGATTAAGTTACTATGGGAGGTTAAATTTTTTTTTTGTTTTTTGACCTATTTTCCTTAGGAAAAGTTCATCCTTATCACCAGCCGGTTCTGAGTTTTCGCTATCGGTCTAATAGTTCCACTTCACGGCTGATTTGGCGCAGTAGCCAGTGCGACTGCCTGCGACGCAGAAGGTTCCGTTCCGGGTTAAATTCTCGGTGTTTCACTCACAATGTTGGTATTCTTCTTCTTAGCGTATCGATGGTAATCAATACTTATATGATCCCGGCGCAGAACTTAGCGCGGACGTTGACAGCGCTCGTATTTGCTGTCATTCGATCATCCTGCGTGCAGGTGTTAGGGCACGCAGGGCACGACGATAGGTGGTCCATCGCACCACACTGTTGGTATTTATCACTTTGTTCCCAGTCTGGTTAGGACATTGCAGGCCGAACCATCTGATTATACGAAAAGAAAGATTTTTTCGTTTCGTGCTTCGGAGGGCACTTTAAGCTGTCGGTCTATGACTAATTAGACGGCAGTCGTATCGTAACACAACCGTGTCAGAGGTCTGCTATTTGTAGTAGGCAGTTGCTAAACCCTGACATCAGGGTTTATCGGTACGTCTTGGTGTCTAAAGAGATAGAGAGTCTTCATTTAGTTATTTATTTCTCAAACTTTTAAAATACCAAAATTGTGCAAGCTATTGCAATCAGTTGCGCCGACCCCAAGTAATTGGGATATAAGGGCAGGAAGATGATGGTGATATTGCAATCAGTTTCTAATTTAGAACAACAGTTCTAAGGTTTAGGTGGAATCACTCTTCTCTGATGGATAGCAGACACGTGGTCGAGGGTGACCTGTTTCGGCCACACAAGTACCTACAGGTATCTACAAATTAGGGAAACGGTGCGCGGGCCGCCTTTACAGATGGCTCACTCAGTAATAGCTGGTGCCGACTTAGAATAGCATCATCCCATCATTGTCGTAAGAGAAATGGGCAGCAGCGTTCCCTGTAAATATCTTCAACACCTTGCACTGCGCTCGCCAATCCGCCTGCCAAGTGTGGTGAGTATGGCAATACCCCTCAATTGGGGGAGGCTCATGTCCAGCAGTGTACTGTTGCGGCTGTAATAGTAGTAATAGTAACCGGAATCTCAGGGGAAGTAAAGGTAACTAAGAAGATGGTTGATGAACTTTATATTTCATGGATTAAAATTGGCTCTATGACTTTCTTGTAGGTATCAGATTTTGCCATTTTGATATTGTTATACTTTGAGATTTTTGACAATCGCAACCCTGGCTATGTAACAAGTGACAATCGCGAAAATCCCAAATAGGGTCGAGTGAACCTTCTGTAAACTCTTTATTTTGTGTCACAAGTACCTACCTACTAGTATATGAGAGCCGAAATAAACTACACTTATTTTGCCATTTACTTAACGACGGTACTTTTTTATTCTGTAATATTGTCGTGCCTGTTTCGTTGGAGTGTACTCTCGCTACAATCAAATCAGAGAAGTTTTTGGTTGATGTTTTTTGTGGATTTGTCCCTATGATTTAGTGTCAAGTTTTTATCATTTGCCTGCCCTTGTCCCAAATTAGTTGGGGTCGGCGCAACATGTTTTGTTAGAACACAATCATGTAGCAAAATGATTTGGTTATATTTTACGTCCGTCTGCCTGCCTGACGTCAACCCTCATTGAGTAGATGATATCACTGCCACCATGGGGTTGACCATAGTCGACAGATATCCAGCCGAGGTCTAAAACTCTACGCCGCCTTTTACGAAACACCCTGAGTGGACCAGTACTGGCAGTAGGTATTCTTAGTCACTACCAAAAAACACGCCTCTTACGAAACACCCTGAGTGGACTAGGGGTAGTGGCTGTAGGTATTCTTACTTCGTTACCACATGGTAAACTAAGCTGCTACCACACCACGGTAAATCAAAACAAGTAGCACAATAAAAGAATTCTGGTACTGAATCAACAAAGTAAGGGCATACAAGAATTTGACACGCACAGCCCCAGCATGAGTGTAACTATGGATTTGTGTGTCATGTACACGTTCTTGGCGCAGTTACTGTACCTTGCTGCTTGTGTAGGTATTTATTAAACGCTGCCCGTGTAAGGTACAAAATTGGAAAACTTGTAAAATTTTCAATCGCAGGATTTCAAACTGCGACTTTCGGCTTCTGTACTGCAAGATAGCGTATGCAAGTAATTTCTAGAGAACTAACCCGGTATCTACATGGAGGCCCGCCTCTTCTTAGTGGCCAAGAAATAGATCTTGCTTAATACCTAGCAGGCTAAGATTGAGCCGCAGTAGCCCAATTGGGCTTGGGCGCCGGCAGTACAGATGCCGAAAGTCGCAGGTTCAAATACTGCCTTCGGTTAATATTTTACTACTTTTCAAAGCAATGAATGCCTGAAAACGTGGAGACATACCATCACTTGAAACCCGTGAATTGCCAATCTGCAGTTCATATTGCATACAGTACGCGCATGAGTTCATGACCATGTTGAGGAATGCGGTAGTGCTGTGACTAATTCATGTTGATGTCGATATCGAGAATTGTTGCCGAACAGTTCAGTTCAGACTACTCATAGTTATTAGTTAATGGGTTGTTTTTCCTACAATATTGAGTAAGTAGGGTATCATTGAATAGGTCTTTAAAAACTAAGTGCAGTGTTTAGTTTCGTATCAAAAACGGTTTCGTACCTTTTTGAGCGGACGGTGCTGGCAACACTTTTCGGTCCGCCCCGTCTGTCATCTTTACGCTAGCGTTGTTGAAGCGAATTTTAGTTTTAAGTGGTGTAAAATTAAGGTGTTTTGGCGGTTTTCTCGTGTGCTATTTGCCACAAGCCATGGCTTCCCTGTGCGGTGGGGAAGTGAACCAAGTGAATTTTGGTTTCGGCTTTTTGATTGAGGCCAACGTGGTCGCCGGTAACATAACCTCACTTTGAGTCGTCGCTCGTCGTCGTCGTGGCTGCCGATAGCTACGTATTTTAATTATAAATGATTGGAGGCCAACGGGGCCGATTTCTCATTCGGAGAGAAATCTTTTAGTTATTTTGTGTTAAAAAACATTATGTGATGTCGAACTGTGAACTGTAGTGCAAATTGGAGGAAAGGAGTTCTAGAACGAGCGGATGTTCCAGCGCTGTGAGTTTAGGTTATTCCCTATTCCTGCGCTCCTAAAATATCCTGAATACCTGATTCCTGTCATACTTAAACTCACAAAGAAACGGCATCATCGTTTGCTCGGTAAGCAATTCGTTGCTGGGCCCTGTTTAAGTAGATTTTTGAAACAAGAATTTCTCGGCCGGAAACTTTCCGGAACAAAATTCTCTCATTAAATTTATTTTATTTAGCTATAGTAAAGAGCACTACGAATCGTAGTCAAATGTTGTTCCGAGGCTGATCGACCATTTAGTTTTAGATTTTAAGATAACTTTAATTTGCTTCCACTGCGCTAAGATCAGCTTCGGAATCAAACATTTTTTGGTAGCAGAGCGTGGTTGCTTTATTGCAACATAGTTAGCCGTAATTTAGTATTAAGCGTGTTTTTATATTACCCACATATTTTATTAATTTTGGAAAATATTGTTTCGGTTTTTTTGTGACTGTATTGTTTGCCTAGTGAACGGTACCTTATCGGTAAGGTCTAGGCCAGTCAACTAACATTTATTTTGTGGTATTTGTTTATTGGTTTTCGTTTTTATTAAGTCGAGTGTGTAAAAGTTGGTACCATGGCTTCCTCGATCGCCAGGTATAAGGCTGCTATAAAGACAGAATTAAGGTGGTTTACTACCACAGCGGCAATGATCGGCCGCGAGGACCGGGAGGACGCGCTCTTGAAAAGTGCACTACAGGCAGATGAACGGGTTCGGGTTGTGTCGGAACACCTCACAGAGTGCCTCATGCTCCTTGAGGAAGCTCCTAACCCTGAAGATAAGGAGCTGGTTGAGGGCGATGTAAGCCAGTGCTTGGAGCTGGCACAGGACATTGCGCAGGCAGCTGCGGACATATCTAGGCGACGTGACGGAAAGGAAAAGCCATTCCGTGGTAAAGTGGGACAAGGATTACAGGTGCCTCTTCCGCCTGTTACGGTTCCAGTCTTTGCAGGCGATTACGCCGACTGGCCGGCGTTTGAGGACCTGTATAGCAGTGTGGTCCACACACGGACGGACATAACGCCGGCGTACAAGATGGCTCAGCTGATGTCCAGGCTACATGGAGAGCCTCATGAATTGCTGACGCATTTGGCTGTCTCGGATAGCAATTATGAGGTGGCGTGGAAGATCCTTACCGACCGGTATCGAAACAAGCGCCTGATTGTAGACAGGCTGTATAGCCGTGATGGCCATAAATGATAAGACTAGCTTGGTACGGGACTTCTTTTATTGAGCGTAGGAAACCCTTGCGGGTTTCCTTGAACTAACACGACACAGTATATACAATTTTAAACAGAACTAGGTATCACAACGTAACCTTGAACCAACACGACACAGTATATACAATTTTAAACAGAACTAGGTATCACAACGTAACACCACACATATCAGGTATAAAATGAAAGCGGACTATTTGTACACTAAGAATAAATAAATATTAACAAATCTGGGGCTTCCAGTGTGGCTCCCAAGGATTGAATGCGTCAAAAAAAAGCCAAGAACGGTGACGTTTCGGTGTCGTGTTCCAAATTTAAATTATAAAATGATTCGAAAGGTAGATGTGGGGGTGGCTTAGGGAGGATGTCCATGCAGAGTTTGCACTCTGCTACAGGCTGTTAGACCAGTGGCTGTCAATACCAATCATAACGCGAGGTACGGACCTCCGCGAGAAAATCTTCCACCCAGTCAGTGTCGCGGTCAGCGCACTAGAGCGACAGGGTTTGCCAGTGGCGGGCTACGGTTATATCTTGGTCCACACAGTGCTTCGCCGCCTGCCGAGCGAAATGGTCGCTCGATTCGAGCAGCTACATGGGGGCAAGTCCTCGGACCACCTCCCGACCTACGAGGATCTGAAGTCGTTCCTCGAGGCCGAAAGCAGGCGAGTGGACGTCCAGGCTGGTGAAGCCCCTCGCAAGGAGACCTCTGCCCCTCGCCACCCGGAACGGCCGGGTGCACCGGCGCGAGGAGGCAACAGTGGGCAACCCAGGCGGTACAACACCGCATTGGAATCAGGGTGTGCCTACTGCAGGGAGACAGGCCACGGGGTGGCAGCGTGTCAGGAGTTTGCTGCGCAGCGGGTTCAGAGGAGACGGGGTGTGGCACAGCAGAGGCGTTGGTGTTTTCGGTGCCTGGGGCCGCATCAGGTGCGAGTGCCCTTCAAGCACCAACTGTAAGTACTGCCAGGGTGCACACCATCCGCTGCTCTGCATGAATCGCTCCGGAGGCGCCGGGGCAGCGCTGGATCGGATCAGCGAAGGGAGCCTGCCCACCAAGGGAGGGCGCAACGCTCCCCACCCCCTCCAAGGAGGAGCCCACCTCCGCATCGGTCACAGGGACAGGCAGGGGGACGTCAACAGACGGAGCCCACTTACCCAAGGACGTGGGGACGATCCCCACCACGGCAGCAGGTGCCGGATTGGGAAGAGCGGCACAGGAACGTGGCCAAGGACACCCATCCCAGGTACGGGATTCAACGGGCGGGTGTCAGTGGCACTAGGCAGCCACCAGGGTACATGCAGTATTCTGCGGGCTTGAGCCACCTGGTTGGGTCTCAAGACCCACGCATGCCCCCGCCTATGCCTGAGTACCCGCGGCTACAGGCGCAACCTCGGTACGGACGTTTGCCGTCGGGGTACTATAGAACTCCAGCCATGGCCTTTATGGGCAGACCTCCTACCAGCAGGAGTGGGACCCATACACAGGTTTGGGTAGTGAGGATACCCCGCGGGACGCGGCCTCACCGCGTTTAGATTCCCGCTAGGTAATCGCCGCCTACTCATCAGCTTCGGCTCCCCGTCCAATCACGGTACTTTTGCCAACGGCTAAGATTTGGGTATGGGGATACGGTGGCCGGACCATTCAAGTAAGAGCCCTACTGGATACAGGGGCTCAGGGATGTATTGTATCGAGTAAGCTGGTGAGTAGGCTAGGCCTAAATGTACGGCCAAGTGAGGATGAAGCTGTAGGCATCGGGGCCTAAATGTGCCTGACATTCGGGGTCAGACGAACTTTGAGTTCGCATTAGGTAGCACATGTACAGGGTCAGCTATCAAGTCTCAGCCGTGGTGCTGGATGAAGTGGTTGGGAAACTCCCTCAGGTTAGGTTACCACCAACGGTAAGAGGGTTAACCACAGGGTTGGAGTTAGCTGATCCTGATTTTGATACTCCTGGTACGGTGGACGTACTTCTCGGGTCAGACGTCCTCGGGAGATTATGGTGCGGTAGGAAGAAGGTACTCCAGGAAACTGGTTTGGTGGCCGTAGATACCACAGGGGGGTATGTTGTTTTCGGCCCAGTTTGGAGACCTCAGGACCTACCAGAAGGGGATCCGGTCCTCTATGGTAGTGTGCTGTCAGAGGTGCTGCAGAGGTTTTGGGAGTCTGAAGAGCCGCCCACGGCGGACAGACGGAAGCCAGAGGATGACGAGTGCGAGTTGTTCTATCAATACAACACTGCGAGATGCCCGTCAGGCAGATTCGTGACCAGGCTACCTTTTCTCCCAAACCGCCCCGCTTTAGGTAGTTCGCGACAGCTCGCGGAACGGAGACTACTCGGAATGGAGCGGAAGATGAGGCGAGACCCAGCACTTCGGCAGAAGTATATAGAATTCATGCGGGAATATATTCAATTGGGCCACATGTCGGTGTCCAGCCTGGATTGGAGGTGTGTCGAGCATTATTACATTCCACACCTGGCTGTCTTGAAGTCACCTGAGGCGAAAATACGGGTGGTGTTTGACGGTTCTGCTCCTACCTCGAATGGTGTGTCTGTGAACCAATGTTTGCACGCGGGTCCTAAATTGAACCGGGACATTGTGGACATTCTCACAGACTTTCGGTTACACCAGGTAGCGTTCGTCGCAGACGTCAAAATGATGTTTCGCCAAACCATGATACATCCGGATGACCGTCGGTATCAGCTGATTTTGTGGCGTGAGAGCCCAGATGAGCCGATGGTCACATACGAACTTAACACGGTGACGTATGGACTTAAGCCAAGTCCGTATTTGGCAGTACGTACGCTGCGAGAGTTGGCCGCACAGGAAAGGGTAAGATATCCTCGAGCCGCAGCAGTACTGGATCGCGACGTCTACGTGGACGATATCTGCACGGGTGCTGATAGCGTGGAGCAGGCGCTAATTCTACGAGACGAGTTGATCGCGATCATGGGTTCAGGAGGTTACGAGTTGCGGAAATGGTTGTCCAGTTGCCCAGAGCTCCTGGCCGGTTTGCCAGGCGAGTTCCATCAGGACCCGCACCTCTTTGAGAACCCGGACAATCCAAACACGTTGGGCATCCTCGGGGTGCAATATAGGCCAACGCATGACGTATTCACGTACAAGATCGAGCCCGACCTTTTGGAGAAAACTTGGACTAAGCGGTCGGTACTGTCGACAATCGCTAGAACGTTCGATCCTAGCGGATGGATCGCCCCGGTTACGTTCATGGCGAAGTGCTTTTTACAAAGGTTGTGGCTAGCCAACTTAGGATGGGACGACCAACTCTCCGGAGAGTTGTTGAAGGATTGGCTCAAGTTTGTGACCACCTTACCAGGGATTGTGCACATCGCGATACCCCGCAAGTTAGTCCCATCGGTGGGATGTAAGGCTACCCTACATGGGTTTTGTGACGCCTCGGAGCGAGGGTACGCGGCAGCTGTATACCTTCGGACAGCAAGTTCAACGGGAACTGTGCACGTGCGTCTGGTTATGGCCAAAAGTAAGGTGGCACCAGTCAGAACTAGATGGACCATCCCCAAATTGGAATTGGCAGGGCAGCTCTTCTAGCGCGCTTGCTAAATCATGTAACCTGCAATCTGCGTGGTACCATCAACTTGGATGAAACGGTGTACGCGTGGACTGACAGTCGGATAGTTCTGTGCTGGTTGCAGACGTCGGTACATACACTTGAGGTTTTCGTGGCAAATCGGGTGTCACAGATTACGGGGTCGGAAACTCCGTTAGTGTGGAGGCACGTACCGGGAGAATGGAACCCAGCGGACTGCGCTTCGCGCGGGTGCAGGGCACCTGATTTGGTGAGTCACCCACTGTGGTGGGGACCTCAATGGCTAACTGAGTCGCCGCAGGAATGGCCATTCAACGAGTGCAGGGCGCCGCTTGGGCCACCTGATCGAGGTTTGCGAGTGAACGTGGGGCAACTCGTACCGAAGCCTAACCCAGCTTTCTTGCTGGAACGGTATAGCTCCCTCGACAAACTTCTTGGGGTGACAGGTTGGATCAAACGGTTCGTGAACAACTGCAGGAAGCCTCAAGCAGAACGGAACTTTACACCTGTCCTCTCGCCTGCGGAACGGAATGCGGCTCTACACTCATTAGTTAGAGTCGTCCAGGCGGAACATTTTGAAGAGGAGGTCAGGCTGCTCAGGGATGGACGTGGAAAGCTGAAGGGAGGAATTGTGCGCCTCAACCCATTCCTGGATGAGCAAGGTATGCTCAGGGTTGGAGGCAGACTTCGAACGCTAGCCTGCCCTTTTCGGCTCGGCATCCACTGTTACTTCCAAAAGGGGACCCTTAGTTGAGCTCTTAGTCAGGGATCGTCATGAGAAAAACTCGCACGCGGGCTGTAATGCGCTATTGGCCATCCTACAGCGCGAGTTCTGGATCTTATCGGGACGACGAACGGTACGTAGCGTTGTGTTTAGGTGCTTGCCTTGTTACCGCTTGAAGGCAGCCACAATGCAGCCACAGATGGGAGATCTCCCACCGGACCGGGTGACGGAGGCCTGGACGTTTGCAGGTGTGGGAACGGATTTTGCAGGCCCTTTCATGGTAAAGGCATCACGCCTACGGAACGCAAAGTCTATCAAGGCGTACTTGTGCGTGTTCGTGTGCCTAGCCACCAAGGCCGTCCACTTGGAGCTCGTGGCCGACCTATCTACGGAGGCCTTTTGGCAGCGCTGGAGAGATTTACGTCGCGACGAGGGCGACCAGCGCTGATCAGGTCGGATTGTGGTACCAACTTTAAGGGTGCTGATCGGTGTATGAAAGAAATTGTAACGTTCTTACGGGAGAACGAAGAAGCCATCAGCACGGGCCTCTCCCGTCAGGGCATTACCTGGGTGTTCGATCCACCAGCGTGCCCTCACTGGGGTGGTATTTTTGAAGCGGTTGTAAAGTCCGCTAAGACGCATTTGTTGCGCGTCGTAGGGTTAACAATTTTGACTTTTGAGGAGCTGGCGACCGTGTTTTGTAAAATTGAGGCTGTACTCAATTCACGTCCTTTGTGTCCGCTCAGCTCAGACCCAAATGATTTAGAGGCCCTGACGCCAGGGCATTTCTTAATTGGCCGCCCACTTAACGCCTTGCCGGAATATCCCTATACGGAGGTGAATAGCAATCGTTTGTCGCGTTATCAGTTGCTGCAGCAAATGACTCAAAACTTTTGGAAGCGTTGGTCGCTTGAGTACTTGCACATTCTGCAGCAACGCCTTAAGTGGACGGACAGGACTGAACCCCTGCATTGGGGATCTCGTTCTGGTTAAGGATGCCAACCTACCGCCACTGCGTTGGCGCCGGGGCGCATTCTCAACCTGTTTCCGGGTAGTGATGGCACTCCTCGAGTTGCAGAAGTTCAGGTGGGGGATTCAGTCCTTAAGCGAGCAGTAGCTACATTATCACGCCTGCCATGCATAGAGCGGACCGATGTGTCGGTCCGGGGCGGGTGAATGTTTAGTTTCGTATCAAAAACGGTTTCGTACCTTTTGAGCGGACGGTGCTGGCAACACTTTTCGGTCCGCCCGTCTGTCATCTTTACGCTAGCGTTGTTGAAGCGAATTTTAGTTTTAAGTGGTGTAAAATTAAGGTGTTTTGGCGGTTTTCTCGTGTGCTATTTGCCACAAGCCATGGCTTCCTGTGCGGTGGGGAAGTGAACCAAGTGAATTTTGGTTTCGGCTTTTGATTGAGGCCAACGTGGTCGCCGGTAACATAACCTCACTTTGAGTCGTCGCTCGTCGTCGTCGTGGCTGCCGATAGCTACGTATTTTAATTATAAATGATTGAGGTTAACGGGGCCGATTTCTCATTCGGAGAGAAATCTTTTAGTTATTTTGTGTTAAAAAACATTATGTGATGTCGAACTGTGAACTGTAGTGCAAATTGGAGGAAAGGAGTTCTAGAACGAGCGGATGTTCCAGCGCTGTGAGTTTAGGTTATTCCCTATTCCTGCGCTCCTAAAATATCCTGAATACCTGATTCCTGTCATACTTAAACTCACAAAGAAACGGCATCATCGTTTGCTCGGTAAGCAATTCGTTGCTGGGCCCTGTTTAAGTAGATTTTTGAAACAAGAATTTCTCGGCCGGAAACTTTCCGGAACAAAATTCTCTCATTAAATTTATTTTATTTAGCTATAGTAAAGAGCACTACGAATCGTAGTCAAATGTTGTTCCGAGGCTGATCGACCATTTAGTTTTAGATTTTAAGATAACTTTAATTTGCTTCCACTGCGCTAAGATCAGCTTCGGAATCAAACATGCAGGTTTCTTTAAAACAAAGTAACTAAAATGTATGTCTCGAGACATTTGCTTATTAAAGGGGCCTTTTTAGCCATAGTTTGTTCGAACTGTAACTTCACTGTTTATGAATAATATTAAAGAAGTATTTATGGTTTCTACACAAAACACAACACAACGACAAAATATCGACAACTTTGTGACACACTTTTTTCCCATCACTCGACTGCGGGCGAATGCGGGTAGTTGGGTAACCGCGGGGCGCGCCGCCCCCGCGCGCCTCCTCATTCCCCGATGGCCAAGAACTCACGCGCGTACTGTACGTGTGATGTCAATATTTGGACACCTCCTCAAATAGAACGTGTGCATTGTCCTACACTACAGCCTTCTCGTGCGATTTGATCACAATACTTTTTTATAGACAACGTGGGCTTTTCGATTTGACTGACATAAAATGTTTTACATAATTATGTAGTATGTATGTATGTATGTAATAACTTTATTGTACCAAACAGGAAGTAGTTACAAAAAAACACTTAAATAAACTAATGGAACGTGTAGGCACAAAGGCGGACTTATCCCATTAAGGGATCTCTACCAGTCAACCTTTGAGAAATCCAGAGGACATGGTGTGCGCAGGTAAACTATGGTACAAATTGGTGACACGGTAAAATTACTAATAATATATATATTTAACACCTATATGCAGATAAAATACCACGTATTAAATAAACAATAATAAGAGTAAATACCAGTAATAAATATTTAATAATACAAAGTAAACAAATAATTAAATACTTAACATATATAACATAAATATATATAGTATACCTAAATAAATACAAGCCCTATAAATTGTCATTTGCATCAAAACCCCAGAGTTTTCTCAAAGCAGTTTTGAAAGCGACGATGTTTGTACTTTTCCGAACGTCTATAGGAACCTTGTTCCACAAGCGCGCAGCCCGGATAGTGAAAGACTGTGCGAATGTTTTAGTTCTACATGGCGGCGTGTGGAGGGAAAGATCACTACAGGAACGCAACCGAGTGTCGGCAACATTGTGAAATTCAAACCTCTCTCGAAGATACTGAGGTGCAGCGGGGTTAAAAAGGACATTGAAGAGAAGTGACAAGGTATATGTAGTATGTCACGCCTATATCCTTTGTAGGGTAAGCAGAGCATATAGTAAAAAACGGTTATTTACATCACGTCTGACAAATATTTGACAGGTACTCAGAAGACTGTACCTCCCATTTTGCATTTTGCAATACCTACACATCAACTCTGAAATCCGTTAGTCGCTTCTTACGACACCCACGGGAAAGATATGGGGTGATGCTATTCTAAGCCTGTACCACACGGTAATCTAAGCTGGCACGACAAAACAGTGGAAAATAAAGTAGTTGTGTAAATCTTTTCTCCATATATCCATCTCATCTTGTCACTTTTCTATAGTAGCTTTAACAGCGTGTCACTTAAACTTGAGTAAAACATGTTTCACTCAAAGTTATACCTACAGAAAGATAGTGCCGCAAGCGATACCGCTGTTCGCCAAAAGTTGGTAATATTTTTCCCGCACTGAAGATCTTTGCCGACAGTTGTAAATTGGATTTGCATGAAGAATTTCGCGGGGATTTCTCAAAGTTGTTTACTCCGTGACGTGATCGTTAACAGATATCATTCGCAAATGCAAATTGGTGTCGGGAGGTGTCGATGGGTGTCAGTGGATGTCTACGTGTCTGCAACCGATCTCATCGTAACAAATAACGCTACACTGAGAAAATCTGAAGTTAACCGAGGACCTTTTTGGCTTGTTTAACGGAATTTTATTTAGCATCAATGAAGTCTTAGCTGAAAACTCACAACTGTGTATTATTAAAAACAAACACGTCAATTTTGTTGAATTGTGTTAGTCAGCTACAGCACTGTATTTATTCGTTTTTAAATATAATAGTTATTATTCGCAACCAAACTTGACTTGATAAATTCAATTACTTTATTCAGTAGTTTTAGCAAGCAATATCTGTGATCTAAAATAAGTGTATGCAAGGTTGGAGACAAGTATCCATAATATTTAAAAATAAATTAGTTAATTGGTCACAACTAAACTAAATTGTCATTTAAAATCTGAAATACTTCTGTTTTTATTGTAGTTTAATTGTAGATATGTAGTGTAATTAAAGTTGACCGATCAATCGATAACTGCAACTTAATTACTCGAGAACTAATACATACGTGTAATATAATTTTTAAATTAACTTGTTTGTAGTTTTTAACTTATCATGTTTATTAAATACATGATGTGAAGTTTTGTGGCCGTGCGCATGCGCTTTACATACTTCCATACAGTCCTGAAACGCGGTATCGAAGTGTTTCCGCCGATCGCTATATATACAACTTCCAAAAATGTCTGGTTGGACCAGTTTGTCCCCTGGTCACACAACACCCGACCAGGCGGGTAGCTTAAGCCCTTAACCCTCCTCCGTCGTCACTCGGCCAACTGGCCTCATCATGGTGACCCTGACGTGATCAACAGCAACGACGTAACTCACATTGCAACACTCTTCAACGGTGCCACAAGTCATCATCATCAGCAGCAACCACTGCAATCACAGCATCTCCAAGAACCAAAGCAGCATCATCCCTGCCTGTACATGTCATCGACGCCTCGAAGACGTATATAGGTACAACTTCCACATGACCAGGCGGGAAGCTCCTCCTTTTGCCTCCTCATCACTCGGCCAACTGGCCTCATCATCCATCACTCCTCCTAAAGTTTATTTTTATGTTCAAATAAAAAAGTTTACTACCAATAGCAAGCATACATTTTTTAACTAAGTAGTTCAATCACAGCTGCAATGTAAATCGGCTATGTCAATTAAGTTAATTATTTATGCAGGAATACATATCATATAGGTTTTATTTAAATGGGAAGACCTGCTATAGTTAACTTTGAATGAATGAGGTCTTATGGACTTCTTTACACCTAACTTGGTTACTTGTTTAGGTACTACAAAGAAAAATGGTTAGTTATAGGCCTAAAATTTGACAAAACTAGGTGGTTGGTTTTATGGAAGTATTTTAGCCATTTTAACTTATTTGTTTTTAGCAGTAAACTTTGCAAGCACTATATTAACAAAGTCGCTTTGTTGATTACAACAATAACTTATTTAGTTCTTAATATGCCATTTTCTCAGTGTAACTACTTACCCGCAGCTACCTATGATGATGACACAGAAGCGCTGAATTCTAGCTTGTTGAAGCTGACGGAACGGACTTCAGCCGCCGAATTTCAGTCGCGTTATTTCGGTCGCAGTGTATCGAGAGAAGGACATGAGTACATGACAGTTAATTCAAGAGACCATAACTTCGCTAAATGAAAGAAAATACCTAATAGAGAGACATAATCATTGCCTAGAGCAATTATCTTTCTTGGGATTAGGTACAGTAGTTAGGACTTAGCTACCTGAATAAAGAATTATCCCACAATTTTCCGCTTCATGGTAGTTTATGGGCAATGAAATTGCTCTATCTGTACTGGACAGTCCCTTTTGTCGTGCTCATGAATATCTAAATTGCGAAGGATTTGATAATAAAAGTCCCAAGTTCTAGGATTAGAGTTTATTAATAGGCAATATTAGGCCGTAGATTATTTAGTAATTTATGCTTACTGTCCTACCTAATATTTGTGTAGGTTATTATAACCAAAACCACCTACAAGGTCAGGTCGGGTATATTATTTACTAAAATATATTTCTAGCATATCGAAAGTTATGACCATGGCATCTATACCGCTAACAAAAAGTGTTTTGCTTTGTGCTGGATTTAATCTTGCCACAAGAGTCCACTGCTGAACATAGGCCTTACTCTATCGATGGATAGTATACTACTCACCAAGCTTGGCAGGCGGATTGTAGAGTGCAGTGCAAGGTGTTTGTTTAACTAACAGGGAACGCTGCTACTCATTCCCTGGATAACTATTCCTTAGTCACGCTTTACGACACCTACGGGTAGGATCGGAGTGATGCTAGGACATATTCTTGGCGGTAAAGACATCACAAACGATGCTCTTCGAACTGACAGAATCTCCGCCTACAATAAATAAATGAATATCAAATTCTTTGAATCCGGATCTTTCCGCCACAAGTCGTCAAGCTAAGCCGCGACGTGTCGCGAGCAGGCGCGTTGACGACGCGCGACGCGACACAGGGGAATCTTGATGCGGCACGTGTTTTATTTATAAAGTAACACCTAAAGCCGCATACATTTGTCATCGGAGTGATGCTATTCTAAGCCTAAGGCACATTCTTGGCGGTAAAGACATCACAAACGATGCTCTTCAAATCAAACTGACAGAATCTCCGCCTACAATAAATAAATGAACACTAATGGTAGGCTTAAAAACCAAGCAACAACGACGCGCGTCGTTGTCGCTGTCAAATGACTGGTTTGTATGGCTTGTATGGGGAACCAGAAAGACCGAGCGTCGGCGTCGTTGCGGCGCGCGACGACACCGTCACATTGACAGCGCGCTGAGAAGCTAACAGTTTGTATGGGATGCGGTCGGGTTTTTCTATAAGACCGCAGCGACGGCGTCGTTGTCGCGACGCTTGGAAAATAAGGGTACCATTATTCTTTAAATCCGGATCTTTCCGTCACAAGTCGTCAAGCTAAGCCGCGACGTGTCGCGAGCAGGCGCGTTGACGACGCGCGACTCGACACAGGGGAATCTTGATGCGGCACGTGTTTTATTTATAAAGTAACACCTAAAGCCGCATACATTTGTCATCGGAGTGATGCTATTCTAAGCCTAAGGCACATTCTTGGCGGTAAAGACATCACAAACGATGTTCTTCGAACTGACAGAATCGCCGCCTACAATAAATAAATGAACACAAATTCTTTGAATCCGGATCCTTCCGTCACAAGTCGTCAAGCTAAGCCGCGACGTGTCGCGAGCAGGCGCGTTGACGACGCGCGACGCGACACAGGGGAATCTTGATGCGGCACGTGTTTTATTTATAAAGTATTACCTAAAGCCGCATACATTTAGATGGAGCAGTCAGCTTCCAGATATACTATTCAGTAGATTTTGGATGTAAGGAAATTTTGCTTCGCTGACTCCTGTGCGTACGCTTTATTAAACTATACAACTATCGAATTGTTACTAGTGACCGATAGCTAAAACTCAGAACCGGCTGGTGATAAGGAACAACTTTTCCCAAGGAACAAAGGTAATAATATGAAAAAGAAAATTGAATCTCCCATAGTAACTCAAATCAGCTGACCGGCAATTTGATATGGGAAATCCAAATTTTTTTTAAAATTTTCGCCCTTTGTTCCATGGGGAAAGTTGTTCTGCAGGTGCCGGGGAAAGTTTTCGATATCGGTCACTCGTAAAATTTCACCCAATAGGTATTATGTTCACATTAGCTTCTAGCTACCAAGCTTTGACAATTAATTATTCATTAAAGAAGTCGGGCGATTCTGAAACATGATTTCTTGACTAGTACCTAGGTCGTCATAAAACCCGCCCTGCTCTCTCTATATGGTCTCGTATGGTCCAAGACCTGACCTGGCAGCAAAATTACAAAATTTCGCAGGCATTTCCTGAAAATCAGTACTTGGACTGAAATACCTGGAATCAGCAATAAAATTATAAATCAGAGAGCTTGTGTGTGGGCACGTTTGTCACCTCTTTACGCTCAAATGACTTGATGAATTTGAATGTTTGATATACAGACCAAATACTGCCTGGATTAACATATTAAAGTACGGCCGTTCGAATTGGCTATATTTGACAGCTGTCAAAACTATACTAGAAGACATGTCAGGAAAGAAAAAATAACCTTATGTCATATAAATGATTTTGACACCTGTCGAATATGGTCTATTGAAACTTCCGTACCTGTACCTCGTGGAAAAAATTGACATTTTCATTTACGCGAAAAACAGCTGCGGGTGAAACCGATATCGGAAACCAGAAGTTGTAGAATCACGTCTATTTAACACCAGGCTTATTATTCCTCTCAACAACAAACAATGTCTCACTCGAACTTGGAATAACTTGGAACTAATTTGGATAGTTGCCATGTTTTGTAACAGTTCAAGTTTTGCTACTGTTTGCTACTTTGTGACGCGTCAGGCGATGTCTTGCTCCCTTTGTCATATAACATATACCGGGTGTAACGGAAACAACAAATTAGGAAAAGGCGCGCGGGGCGCTGCCTTTACAGATGGCTAACTCAGTACCAGCACTACCTATATGTCTATGACCAGCACGATTTACTAAAAAGATTTACTAAATCTCAATACTAAAAAGATGGTTGCTACGAACGTCATATTTCTTGGATTAGAATTTGCTCATAATGACGTTCTTGTATTAGATATTTTTGTTTTGATTTGGTTTTAATCAAGTTTTAATTTGGTTTTAATCACAGAGCACCAAAATGTCATAGCGCTGCGCGAAAAAGGTTTCATTTGTCTATGGTTTTAATATTCAAATAGCTACCTACTTTGAGATTTTTGACAGTAGGAACCCTAGCTATGTAGCAATCAAGTGACAAGAAAATTACGAAAATCCTAAATAGGACCTAGTAAACCTTCTGTAAACAAACTCTATATTTTGTGATTACTGATTACACGCTGTATAAAAGGCCATCATCACAATATACAACAACCTTACATTAATTAACTTACTATGGAATTAACTTCTCCATAGGAATACGCTATGGTGTTTGTTGGCATAGTTTAACAGTTCAAACAGATAGGCTGTGTACATACAAAGTTGGTAAAAAACGTGTGGAGAATCAGTTGTCAGTCACCCTGAGTGCTCTATACATCATGGAGGTGTACACTGTAAGGACTGAGACACACTTATTGTAGGCAGATTATAGGGCGTTTCATCAAATAGTTCCTCTGGCGTCATGTTGGTAGCATTGGACATGGGCACCTTTTTAATTCGGACGGATTATAGGTGGGCAATGGGTGGGCATAATATTACGTGTATAACCCGTCCGAACTATGAAGGCGCTCATCTACAATGCTACCAATATTACGCCAGAGGAACTATTTGATGGAATGTACTATTCAAGCATAATTCAAGTACACAAAGAGGCAACAAAACTAGCAAGTACAGTTCAACTTACCTAGCAATAAAATGCAAACGATATCAAAGAACGTAAGTAGGTGATAGTAAAATAAGAGATATGGTATGCTCGTAACTCGAGACAGACAAATAAGTGCCTCTTTATTTCATGCAGTAGGAAAATCTACAAGTCAAAGGTTTTATCCGATAGTCTATAAAAAGGTGGAAGCTAGCTTTTGGTAAGATTTATAAGTTTGTGAGTTGGTTGGAGTGTATTATGATTTCTGTAAAACAATAATATAGGTAAGTTTGAAAAATCAAATTGATCGTTTGATTAGTGTCATCATAACATATAGTAAATTGAGCCTCTTCAGTGAATCGTTTAAAGACCCGATGAACCCTTTTCAAACTATCCTAATGATAGATGGTGTACCCCAGCCCTAAAGCATTGTAACTGTTGTCCATCCATCACCTGTACTCGTGGAAGTGTTTTCTGCAATACCTCTATGAGTGGGCGAAGGAGGAATCTTCCAAATGTGGCACTGAGGTTACGCACTTGAAGGTCAACGCTATTTTAGTTTCGTGTGTTTTGAGTTATTTGCAGTTTGTTTCCGTGAGTGAGGTACCGGTTTAGATTAGAATCACCCCATATCTTTTCCATGGGTGTCGTAGGAAGCGACTAAGGGATTTGAGAGTTGATGTGTATTGCAATTTTAGGCGACAGGATTACAATTTGACTATGGTTGTAAAACTCTGACACCAGGTTTCATTAGGTCGTTGGGTGGGCGGCTCGGTATCCCACGGGAAGAGTGAGAGAGACTATGGTGATACACAGTCTTCTGAATGACTCTCAATCTGAAAAACAGACAGATATTTTGGCAGACGTAGTGTAAATGTATATTGTTAGGCGCAAGCCACACAATGTAGATGAAGACGTGGGACATAAGGTGGCATTAGTTAAACAAGTGACCGTCGGAGACTTGAGACATTCGAAATCGCTACGGCCACGCTTGAAACAGTTTTCATATAAAATGTATAAAACAGTACCAAACAAAGTTACATACCGTGAGACGCGCGTCCTATCGATAACGGCTGACACATGTCATGTTACACGTTGCGTCGTTAGTCTATTCTATGGAGTTTTCCGCTTAAAGTTTCAGTGTAAGCGTAGCGCACGTGCTACGAAACAAGCCTACGAGTGCTACGTATTGTTACTACGGCGTAGATATACTACTACGAGTTAAAATTTTTGCAATTTACTACGTACTTAGTTATTTTTTTAGGGCAGAAAGGTAATATACTCCCCATCAAAAAAATCGAGACACTTTCGTTTTCATAGTGATACAAAATATGTAAATGTATGAAATTAAAAATTGTATTTAGATTATTGACATTAGGATTTAGAAACCTCGTTATACTCACTATTAAACGACATTAGACATTCATTCCAAAATAATCATTTTTCTCCGATATTGTGATCCACACAAAAAGTAAAGTTGCAAAGCGTCTCGATTTTTCTGATGGGAAGTGTATTTTAATAATATCACGTACTAAATTATATTATAAGTTGATAACAAGGCGAATAGTAATGAATGACTAGCCCCATATTTCAAACTCCCGCAAGCCTTAGTACAGCAGCCGTGTAATTTAATTAAAAAACCCAGCAAAGTTCTCTAAGTGTCCATTAAGTTGTGATTAAATTAGCCTCAGTTAATCCCGTTGTGTGGTAATCAGGGCTGCTCTGTGGATAACCGGTATTAACCAGATTGCGACCGGAACCGGTTCAAACCGGTTCCAACCGCAGATCATGACTGCCGCGTGGGTGCGGGTGAAGTTGGGCGTGGGGCCCCACTTAAAGCGACTTAAGATTCACTTTTTAGGGTTTCGTAGTCTACTAGAAACCCTTATAGTTTCGTCATGTCTGTCTGTCTGTCTGTCTGTCTGTCTGTCTGTATGCCGCGCCCTCATATCTTCGTCAGTTTTAGAGCTATCAACATGAAATTTGGTGAGAAGATAGATCGTGTTTACCCAAATATAGAAATGTTAAGAAAAAAATATTTTAAATGTTTTTTGGACCCCCTCCCATACAAGTGAAAGGGGGGCAAAAATTTTTTTTTTCTTCTGTAATATTGTGTAGGGTATCGTTGAATAGGTCTTTTAAAACTAATGTGAGGTTTTTTTGAAACAAAGTCAATAAAATGTTTCTGTCACGAGATATTTGCTTTTAAAAAGGGCGTTTTTGACCCATAATTTGTTCCAGCTGTAACTTCTAAAGTATAAACGCTAAAAATTTTAAATAAATATGGAATATAGCTTATAATCTGAAGTTACAACGAAAACTATAACGGATATTGTACCCTTAAAGATTTCAGAAAAAATTGAGTTTTTCTATTTGCGGTTGGTCATCATACTGCTGCTAACAAACCAGCAACAAATTAAGTTTGTAATGCTGAAAAACCTGATATTTAAACGTTGACTACGAAACCCTATTTGTGGGCGTGTCTGACACGCTCTTGGCCGGTTTTTTTGCATTAAGTTGCTACGGCATGACGATAAGATACGTGAGGTACCCTAGGTATTCGTGTCCATCATTCACCTAGATTTACACATCAACCGTTGCAACGAAAATAGTTACCTACCCGTATCTCCGTATTTTGCTTACTGTACAAATACTTAATCTTCTTGGTGTCGTATGGGATAATGGTATGAGTATCATTGTATTAAGATTATCCTAAAGTATTGAGTAGAAGCTTTTTTATTTCATGGGTCCACTTATACCAGTTATTCTTAGTATATGTGTTACCGGCCAAACCCGATTTTAGGATAAACTAGTTTTTCCTAGGCCAAAGTAAGATTGGATAAACCAGTTTGGACTAGGCTAAACTAATTTGTCCTAAGGCCGATAGGTTAAACTAGTTAATCCTAGGCTGAACTAGTTGAGTGTCACCACACGCGTCTTGTAAAGGCTAACACTGTGACCATACCTACCGCATTTTTCTGCTCTACCTCGCAGCGTAATAATAGCCATAAATAAAATAAAATAGGCAGATCATTACATACACCCATTCTTTTACCGCCTTGTTTGTTTATTTTACTTTTTTGCAACCTTTTTTTCATAGAAAAGAGATAGACTTTCCTATTAAGATAATATGGTAAACCAGCAGCGGCCCGTTAGCGGTTTTACACTGCAATGCATTTTCCCGGCATGTTTGTTACAAAGATTCCGTTTGAACCACTCTTTCTTTAAAAAAAACGCGATAAAATCCGTTGCGTGGCTTAGAAGGTCTCAGTGAATTTCACTACAGACAGAGAAACGCAAAAGCGACAACATTTTATACTATGTATTGACGGTGTTGTGAAGTGCTATGGATAACATAATAATATTAATGAGCACTTATTAATGTGTTTGACATGTGTAATTTTTGTCAGAACGTCACATCACATCAGCCTGTGCCCTACCTAGGGTACACCACATGGCACAATCTTCCGTTTTCGCTATACAGTCGCTACCAGCCGCCTTTTGAGACATAATATAAACACATAATAAAAATATTTAATATAGTTATCAATCTGAAGTTGCCATGAAAACAATAACAGATACTGAGTTTTTCAATTTGCGGTAGGTAACCATACAAGCTTTTAAGCTGCAACACCGATAAACTTGATTTTGAAACATTAACTACTGTGGGCGTGTCTGACACGCTGCTGGCCGGTTTTTTCTTTGAAATTTACACTTCTGGAGGTTGACTATCCCATTCAGTCAATGAACATCTTAATTAAAGATCGAGTGTACCTTTGAATCGTGTCGATGTTCCTTTTTTGTGTCGGGTCATTATTAATCACAGGATCAGCCTCTAAGGACATCCGGTCTGGAAATTGTAATTGAATATTAGTTACTTTGTGATGAACTAAATTAAAAATGGAGAGCTTACTCCTTTTTTTCGCAAGGTGTGATTTTAATTAAAGAGCTCCTTTGTCTGTTCATTCAAACTCTTCCTGGTTCACAGTGACGGATTAACCCTACAGCAAATTAACCAATTGCTTAGGGCATCAAGTCTTAGGGGGCACCAGAAGAAGTCAAGCGCCAGGGCCCCGCGACCGATTGGTGCCCCCATTTGTAGCTTGTCACTAACAAGCTGTCTCTTTTTCGCCCGTGCATTAGTATAACTCGACTCTTTTTAAACAAAAAAGATCGGTTAGGTTCTTCCGTATTTTAAGTGTTGGCTTAAAAACCAAGCGACAGCGACAACGACGCGCGTCGTTGTCGCTGTCAAATGACTGGTTTGCATGGGGAACCAGAAAGACCGAGCGTCGGCGCCGTTGCGGCGCGCCACGACGCCGTCACGTTGACAGCGCGCTGAGAAGCTTAGAGTTTGTATGGGATGCGGTCGGGTTTTTCTACAAGACCGCAGCGACAACGACGCCGTCAAAATTGACGGCGTCGTTGACGCGCGTAGTTGTCGCGACGCTTGGAAAATAACGGTACCATAAGAGTCAAATGTCAAGCTTGTTTCGCTCGCGTTACTTGACTTCTGCGTGCTTCTGCTTGACACAAAGATTGGGGACACAAAAAGAGAGTTGACAGAAGGTTCACTCGAACCTATTTAGGATTTTCGCGATTGTCACTGCACTGTCAAAAATCTCAAAGTGTAATAATATCAAACAGAAAATCTGATAAGGGACCAATTTTAAAACTAAGAAAAATAATGTTCGTGAAACCATCTTCTTAGTTACCTCGAGTTCTCCAGAGATTCCGGTTAGTTTCAGTTAAAGTCAGTAAGCGTCATAATCGTCGCTAGTACTGAGTGAGCCACCTGTATAGGCGCCCCGCACGCCGTTTCCCTAGTTTGTGTTGGGGGCCCATAAAGTGTATATTGCTTAGGGCACAAAAAGGGCGACAGCCGATGTGGCGCAGTGGTTAGTATGCCTGCATGCCACGCAAAGGTTCCGGGTTCAATTCCCGGTGGGGTCACTCACAAAGTTGATATTTATCACTTTATGAATTTGTTCCCAGTCTGGTTAGGACATTGCAGGCTGAACCACCTGATTGTCCGCAAGTAAAATGGTTCCGTGCTTCGGATGGGCACGTTAAGCCGTCGGTCCCGGTTGCTGTCTATGATGGCGGTCGTTACACAACCATGTCAGAGGCCTGCTACTTGCAGTAGGCGGTTGAAAAACTCTGACACCAGGGTTCATCAGGTCGTTGAACGACTCGGTGTCCCACAAAAAAAGAAGAGAGAGGGCACAAAACAGTCTGAATCCACCCCTGATCAATCAGCTTCTTAATCGCATTACGTGACTCCGGAAACACGACCTTAAGTATTTTAAACAATCAAGTGAAACGTTTTCTCAGGTCTTGTTAATTAACAATAGGAAATTCTACACCCGCACAAACAAATAACTTCGGAATGAACAAAAATTAAATACAAACCTTTGTACATGCGCGGTCAATGAAAATCATTTCACAGCCATAATCATAATCATAACAGCCACAACAGTCCACTGCTGGACTAGGGTGTCCTTCTATCGGGGGGTATTGCCATACTCACCACGCTTGGCAGGCAGATTGGCGAGCGAAGTGCAAGATGCATTTACAGGGAACGCTGCTGCCCATTCCCTGTATGATTATCCCTTTATGCTATTCTAGGCCGGCTTCCCACGGCAATTTCACAGCACGCACGTTTAACACAACGCTTAATTGAATTGTATTAAAACAAACAAAAAGTTACATTAATATGCTCGTCATGCCCAATTTAGATTGCTTAGTAGTATTGGGTGTGTTGCTTTACGGCTACAAAGCTGCACATAAGCTGCACTGGAATTTCCGAATTTCAGTTTCATAATGATACAAAACACAAATCGCCATTACAACACACGCTAATTTCGCTTTACATCCCACATCGGAAACGGTTCAATAGAACAGTTTATGGGAATCGGAACATACGAGGGGCTTGGTATTCGATAATTGTGTGTGTGACCCGTGTGTTCCCGTTGTCTCCAGTGAGCCTGTCCCCGTCTCGGGGACAACGAAACGTCATTGGTCTCTTACTTCTCGTTGTCCACATTATGAAGATAGGGCCAAAGAGGAATTTGCCTGTAGGTACCTGTCATTTTCTTATTTGATTTTGATTTGGTAGGGTAGAGCAGGGCATGACATGGTGAGATAATTGTCCCAGCCTGCCTCACCCTCAACGGGAATACTCTTACTGGGGACAACGGGAAGTATTTTTGTTTTTTAAATAAAATCCTTTTGTCCCCGTTTTTCGAGGACGTGATCAGCGGGGACATCGGGAATACACGGTATGACCAATACAATAAAGGCTCATTCAATATTTATGCAATAATCTCATGTATTGTTCTATCATTTGGTATTCCTTTCACTATGTTCCGGGTTATCTGTATGTCGGTACGCAAAATTATTCTCGAAATTGGATTAAATATAATATATTGTCATTTCGGGTAATAAATTGTATGCCCATAGCAATAACTTTACAACAAACAGCATAGCTCGAAGTTATGCAATATCGATGCGTTGTGGGCTGTCCATGTGGCAAATACATAGCTAGGTAGGGTGTAGGTATAGGTAGGTTAGTGCAAAAATTTTGTAAAAGCGTAATTTTGACATGGGCAGCCAATCTATCTATCACTTGTTGATCTTCCTGCTCTTAACCCAACTCAGTTGGGGTCGGCGCAACATGTTTTGTTACACCACAAAATCATTTAGTAAAATGATTTGGACATGACCGGTCTTCAGCCTGACATCAACGCTCTTTGGGAATGCTATTGTAGGTGGTATCACCGCCACTATGCGGTTAATTATAGTCGACAGATATTCTCAGCTAAGGTCAAAAACCTACCTGAAACAACCTGAGTGGACTAGGGGAGGCAGTATTCTTACCACCAGTAGGAGACGGTACCTGTATTAATTGACTCTATTCAACTGTTGTAATTGTAAAAATCAAATATTTATTACTTCATATTCCTGTGTAAAGTTTATTTGTACCTAGCTGCCTATCACTGTCTTCAAGTATCATGAATTAGCGATTTTCTTAAAGACCACTTCCGGTAGATCACCTTTCTTAATTTTATATCGATCGAAACTTGCGATTGAGTTTCTTAATTAACAAGTCGGATAAAGTAGATAAGTGCGTGTGCGTCATGCGAGTCACGTAGCCAGCCGAGTACGGAACCATCTGGCGTCGCGTCGCCAGAATTACATTGGTCAAGCGAGCCGGCCAGACGGCACACTCCCGCTTGCGCTACTTGTTCTTCTGTCGTGTGAGTCACGTAGCCAGCTGAGTACGGAACCATCTGGCGTCGCGTCGCCAGAATTACATTGGTCAAGCTAGCCGGCCAGTAAGGGAAGACGGTGCACTCCCGCTTGCTTCGCTTGTTCTGTCGTGTGAGTCACGTAGCGAGCTGAGTACGTAACCAGCTGGCGTCGCGTCGCCAGAATTACATTGGTCAAACTATCCAGCCAGTAAGGGGAGATGGTTCATTCCCGCTTGCTTCGCTTGTTCTTCTGTCGTGTGAGTCACGTAGCGAGCTGAATACGGAACCATCTGGCGTCGCGTCGCCAGAATTACATTGGTCAAGCGAGCCGGCCAGTAAGGGGAGATGGCGCACTCCCGCTTGCTTCGCTTGTTCTTCTGTCGTGTGAGTCACGTAGCGAGCTGAGTACGGAACCATCTGGCGTCGCGTCGCCAGAATTACATTGGTCAAGCTAGCCGGCCAGTAAGGGGAGACGGTTCATTCCCGCTTGCTCTAATTGTTCTATCGTGTGGGACACAGAGTCTCTTAGCGACCTGAGTACGGAACCAGATGGCGTCGCGTCGCCAGAATTACATTGGTCAAGCTATCCGGCCAGTAAGGGGAGACGGCGCACTCCTGCTTGCTTCGCTTGTAGGTACAGTGCAGCAAAAAAGAGTAGACAAAAAATGAGGGCGCCACTTTGTATGAAATTTCAAAATTAAATGGCTACATTGGCTATGAATGGCAACAATTTAGTATGAAAAATTTTAAGTTCCATTTTATATAATTTCTACTCTTTTTTGCTGGACTGTACAGTTGTGTAAGTCACGTAGCGAGCTGAGAATTACATTGGTCAAGCGAGTCGGCCAGTAAGGGGAGATGGAACACTCCCGCTTGCTTCGCTTGTTATATCGTGTGAGTCACGTAGCGAGCTGAGAATTGCATTGGTCAAGCGAGCCGGCCAGTAAGGGAGACGGCGCACTCCCGCTTGCATCGCTTAAAAAAAATTAAAAATTAAAATTTCAATCTATTTATTTCATTCAATTTTCAACATATAAACATATTACAATCACTCAATCTCAATTATGAGATTATGTGTGGTTGAATAGCCAGCTTCGCAGCCATTAGCTGTAAGTCACAATCATAAGTATAAGTAGGTAATTAATCGATTTAGTAGGTATATTTATGCTCATTTTATTATCATAACGAATTACCAGATGAAGGTACCAGAGGTAGTCCCTCCTTCTTTTGAAACACCCCAGTAGTGCAATACTTTTTTAATATTTTTGTACTTTGTTTACGATTTTTATCTTTTATTTCATTGACTATGTCATTAGGCAAGCTATTAAGTATTTTAGGTAAGAAGTACTTCCAGTTCCTTTCACCATAACAGTTGTTACATTTGGGTAATTTGAACAAAGGTAGGTAACTAAGTTTACGAACGTTTTCTGGTCTAGTATTCTTTTGTAGGTTATCAATTTCATTGAAATAATCTGATACAATAGTTAATCTTACCCTATCAAAAACATTTATAACATTGCAATATTTGAACAGGCCTTCATAATTATCTTTGTGTTTATGTTTAACCTTATATGGAACAATAGTTTTAAGTAATCTTAGCTGGATATCGTATACTTTTTGTGAGTCACGCAGCGAGCTGAGAATTACATTAATCAAGCGAGCCGGCCAGTAAGGGAGATGGAACACTCCCGCTTGCTTTGCTTGTTCTGTCGTGTGAGTCACGTAGCGAGCTGAGAATTACATTGGTCTAGCTATCCGGCCAGTAGATAAGGGGAGACGGCGCACTCCCGCTTGATTTGCTTGTTCTATCGTGTGAGTCACGTAGCGAGCTGAGAATTACATTGGTCAAGCGAGCCGGCCAGTAAGGGAGATGGAACACTCCCGCTTGCTTTGCTTGTTCTGTCGTGTGAGTCACGTAGCGAGCTGAGAATTACATTGGTCTAGCTATCCGGCCAGTAGATAAGGGAGACGGCCCACTCCCGCTTGATTTGCTTGTTCTATCGTGTGAGTCACGTAGCGAGCTGAGAATTACATTGGTCAAGCGAGCCGGCCAGTAAGGGAGATGGAACACTCCCGCTTGCTTTGCTTGTTCTGTCGTGTGAGTCACGTAGCGAGATGAGAATTACATTGGTCAAGCAAGCCGGCCACTAAGGGAGACGGCGCACTCCCGCTTGCTTCGCTTGTTATGTCGTGTGAGTCACGTAGCGAGCTGAGAATTACATTGATCAAGCGAGCCGGTCAGTAAGGGAGACGGCGCACTCCCGCTTGCTTCGCTTGTTATGTCGTGTGAGTCACGTAGCGAGCTGAGAATTACATTGGTCAAGCGACCCGGCCAGTAAGGGAGACGGCGCACTCCCGCTTGCTTTACTAGTTCTTCTGTCGTGTGAGTCACGTACTGAACCATCTGGCGTCGCGTCGCCAGAATAACATTGGTCAAGCGAACCGGCCAGTAAGAGGAGTCAGGGCACTCCCGCTTGCTCTAATTGTTCTATCGTGTGGGACACAGAGTCTCGTAGCGAGCTGAGTACGGCACCATCTGGCGTCGCGTCGCCTGAATTACATTGGTCAAGCGAGCCGGCCAGACGGCGCATTCCCGCTTGTTCCGCTTGTTCTGTTGTGTGGGACACAGAGTCTCGTAGCGAGCTGAGTACGGAACCAGGTGGCGTCGCGTCGCCAGAATTACATTGGTCAAGCTATCCAGCCAGTAGATAAGGGAGACGGCGTATTCCCGCTTGCTTTGCTTGTTCTTCAGACACAGAGTCACGTAGCCAGCTGAGTACGTAGCCGACCAGTAAGGGAGACGGCGCACTCCCGCTTGCTTCGCTTGTTATATCGTGTGAGTCACGTAGCGAGCTGAGAATTACATTGGTCAAGCGAGCCGGCCAGTAAGGGAGATGGAACACTCCCGCTTGCTTTGCTTGTTCTATCGTGTGAGTCACGTAGCGAGCTGAGAATTACATTGGTCAAGCTATCTACCCAGTAGATAAGGGGAGATGGTGCATTTCCGCTTGCTTTGCTAGTTCTGTCGTGTGAGTCACGTAGCGAGCTGAGAATTACATTGGTCAAGCTATCTACCCAGTAGATAAGGTGAGACGGCGCACTCCCGCTTGCTTTGCTTGTTCTATCGTGTGAGTCACGTAGCGAGCTGAAAATTACATTGGTCAAGCGAGCCGGCTAGTAAGGGGAGACTGGTCACTCAGGTCAGGTGCTTATCCTGTTTCCGATAAATATTTTACGTGGGACAGGTATTCCGTGGAGATACGCCGTGTGATGCCGGCTTAGAATAGTATCACCCCAATTCAACACGTGGGTGTCGTAAAAACCGACTAAGGGATATTCATCTAGGGAATGGGCAGCAGCGTTCCCTGTAAATGCAAACTCTTACACTGCGCTCGCCAATCCGCCTGCCAAGCGTGGTGAGTAGGGCAATACCCTCCGATATAGGGAGGCCCATGTCATGATATGGATGGTATTCCTATTCAACAACTGCCAACGAGTCAAAAGTAAAAAAAGCTGTGTCAGTCAAATTTTACAGACATTGCATGTTGGCAACTCACCAACAATCGGCGACTGTAGTCAACACTGGAGAACTTGTGATATTCAATGTACCTTTCAGGCTAACGTAAAAACAATCAACGCGTAGGGGAAATGGGAATAGCCCGTGCAAAATAGAATTGTAGAGGTCGAAGTAAAGATCAGAGTGGGCCGGTAAGAAAGTAATCGCGTTGTCAAATTGTCTGCTCACCTGACCGTGTCGGGTAATTGGCCTTGATAACAACTTCAATGTCAAAGATCAATCCTTTTAGGATAGAAATAGTTTGGACACTTCCATTCGATGTTATTGCCGTGTGGTGCCGGCAGAGTAGAATAGCACTACCCCTCTCTTACCGCGGAGGTCGTAAGAGGCGACCGAGGGATAAACTCGACAGAAACAGCCAGGGCCAACCAAAATATGGTGGCGGTTAATCCACCACAAAAGCATTCCCAAGGAGGGTTGACGTCTGGTAGGCGGCCGGTTGTAAAATTCAGCCAAATCCTTTTGCAACACGATTTTGTGTTCAACGAAACGTGGAATGATTTTAATAGTAATCCTACCCTACATGGGTCCTACCTATCCAATTCGATAAACAAAATGATGCTTAAATTATGAGGTAATGATGTTATAAAAACCAGTCATATAAAACATTATGTCTTATTCTAACAACAGCAAAATTTATTACCCTCCCCTACTGTCCCTAATTAAATTAGCATCAAAATACAAATTAGAATTATACATGGCGGCCATACCTTTTGTTTGAGACGCAAAATGTCTAAAAAGAAATGCAGAAGTGTAATTAAGAGGGATCTATAGTCATTATTTTTCATACAAACGCTTTCAACGTATCCCTCTGCCAATTCGCAACCGATCGACTCAATTTTTGGCACGGTAACTCTTCTGGACTAGATCTATGCTCCATATTCTTTTTCTGGTTGTAATAATGCATTTAAAAAAAGATATGGCCGTGGCAAAATGCTCTAAAATTATCACCAAGTTTACGCCTTGGTATCTACTAAATATGACAATAGTTTCAGCAAAACAAATGATACGGGCATAGAAAATTTTATTGGCAGCAAAATAATGCCACTATCAACAAATTTGGTGGCGATTTCGAACGGGGAACCTGGTAAACCCAGAACGCAAATTTTCCGGTAGCGAGCTATAACTGTCTCTTTTACGGCTGCGGGACGGGTGGGATGCATAAATAAGATAGAAATATTTTTATCAACTGACAGCTCACGATCTTTCAGCTCGGTATAGTAGCCTCTTAAAAAGCGTGTGGAAGACGTACAATGGCCGACCCAGACAAAAAACACACGTTACGTCCTTTACTGCGTTATTTTTGCGCTGCGTAACGCATGCGTTAGAACAATGCCATTTATTAGTGAAACGGTTTGAAAAACGCATTCGGCGACGCAGCGTTGTGCGATACGCAGTGGTGTCGTCATAGAATAGCTACACCCCATATCTTTCCCATGGGTGTCGTACGTAATAAATAAGCGTCTATGGGATTTGATTGAAAGTTGATGTGCATTCAATTTTAGCTGACAACCTGTCACTGTGGTGATACACCTTTTTCTGACTGACTCTCAAACTATTGTTAGACGCTCATTCGAATAGGCAATATTTCATAGTTGTCAAACCCATACTAGGAACATGTCAACAAAGAAAAATAGACCTTTATGTATGTAGCATTAACATGATTTTGACAGCTGTCAAATATGGCCTATTCGAATGACCGTACTATAGTGGTCGATTTGTAAAGCTGTTTACGCGCTGCCTAAATGCAAGAGATATTGGTGTGATAATATATGAATGAATGAAAGACATAAGGTGAAAAATCGAATTTTCTTAACGCATGCGATAGCGCTTCGAAAAAATAACACAGAAACAAGGCAAAAACGAAGGTTACGTGTGTTTCTTGCCTCAGCAATTACTGGGAATAAAATATTCCCAACAATCAAAATTATTCACAACTCGTGAGGAAAAATGTCAAGAAAACTCTCACTTCTGGAAAAGTTGGTAATCAGTTTTTACTTCGTACCTATTTCCTAAAGAAATCCACATTTTTAACATTAAATTAAAATGTCTAAGAAATACTTTGTGAAACTAGAATAGAAAAGTTCTGTTGAAAAGGTCAATTCATTACATTTTCGGCAAAAAATAGAAATTCACAGAAGGATCATTCGACGCTATTTAGGCTTTTCACGATTGTCACTCGTCACATTGCCAGTGTTTTGAATATGGGTTTAAATTATATAGGTAGGTAAAAAAAGAAAGTAGATGGAATGGTGGTTGTTTAAGTGTCGTTTCGCGCATACAATCAACACAGGGTTTTCAAAGTACAGCAAAATCTGAATCAAGAACGTAATATGAGTCTGACCCAATTTGAATACAAGAAATATGACGTCCGTAGCAACCCTGAGATTCCAACTTCAGTAAGCGTCAAAATCGACGCTAGTACTGAGTGGGCCATCTGTATAGGCGCCCCGCGCGCCGTCTGCCTAATTTGTGTTTTCGGTTACTTTTTATCGTTTTCAGACGACCTTACTTTGACTTTAACCCCTTAGTGGGTCTCGACTGATTATTCATAAGGCAAATTATTACGGCATCTGAATTTTAAAACCAATGATAGGACATGGTTTGGGCGGGGAAATGAATATAAAAGATGAATTCAAAGTGGGTAGGTAAAATTTTAATTCCTATCCTATTTTGGTACAGAAATAGTAATTGACAGTCAAATACTTTGATATTCGTCGTTCTCGCACCTATTATTGCGCAAGCTCCACAGAGTAGACGTGAGTCGTGAGACATAGGATGGCATCTGTCAAACAAGTGATTGTCGGAGACGTGAGATGTGCGACATCGCGATGTTTGAAACCGTTCCCATAAAAAAAATTATGGAACATCATTTTGTACATTGAAAATTGAAATAAACGTTTTCTATTCTATTCATAACGTTCAAGTCAAGGTAACTAAAAAGGTGGTTGACACGAACGTCATATTTCTTGGATTTAAAATTGGCTCAGAATAATATTATACAGAATAATACTTTGAGATTTTTGACAGTAGCAACCCTGCCAAGTGCCAATCGTAAAAATCCGAAATAAGGCCGAGTGAACCTTCTGTAAACTCTCTATTTTGTGCCCCTATGACTGGCGTAGGTGTTAAATAAATAAATAAATATCCCTGGACGAGCCACATAGCGCCATCTAGCCCCAAACTAAGCAAAGCTTGTACTATGGGAACTAGACAACTGATAAAATACTTATATACTTTTTTTTGTAAATAAATACATATTATACATAGAAAACACCCAGACTTAACACAAATATTTGAAAATTGACTTAACAAATATTTGTGTCCAGTGGGAATCGAACCTACAACCCTCGGCGTAGAAGGCAGGTGTACTATCCACTACGCCATCGGGACTGTCAACTTTTACTTTAGAGTGTATCTACTCGGAGGATTCAGTAGGCTAGATTACAAATTGGGTTCCTTGTTGCACGTGGAGCACATGAGAAGACATATGTTACAATATATTAATTTAATCGCTGGTTATCAGACATTTTTTTGACAATGATAATAGCTTTATTTCACTTATCCGAAATGTTTGATATTCTATTATTGTTTTATGACCGTTTTAGATAAGATAGTAAGCATTTGGGATTCTTGATTGATTTGTTTAGCCCTAACATAAGATTTGTTATGATAAAGGTTCGGTGATCTTATATTCATGAAATCTTAAAACTGTGACTGAACATTACGTAAAGTAGAATTATTATCTGTTAACATAAGAGGACAATATGATTCTTTTAGGTAAAGTCGTCGTCGTTCGTCGACTCGGTGTCCCACTCGAAAACTAAGAATGTAGAGTCTAAATTGGACCAGTAAATAACGTTAAACAGATACTTATCAAGTGAAAACAAAAGAAAATAGTAACACATACCTAATGACTGGAATGCTGCTCAGTTTTAGCGCTGCGTGCGCTAACGCATGCGTTTGTCAGACGCATACATCAGGGTTTGGTATATATGTAACGCAGCAACGGTTGTTAAGTGTGAGACTTGCCAGAGCTAAACTAAGTAAGATAATAAAACAAAATAAATCCGTATATGGTAACATTTAATATCGGCAGAGTCGGTTACAAAATAAATTACAAAAATATAAAAAAAATATTTACCATATTTTTTTTATATTTTTGTAATTTATTTTGTTAAATACTTAATTTAAAAATTTTTTACATCACAGATGGTATGAATCACCAAGAATTTTGATGAAGTCAATCTTGTTCTATCGTCCCGGTCGTATGTTCCTGTTGTCGTCACCGGTGATAGTAGGTTTTAAAATAAAAATAAAGTGCTTCCCGTTTTCCCAGGTAAGCGTATTTCTGTCGAGGGTGGGGCAAGGTGGGGCAGGCTGGGGCAATATCTTATCATGTCACGCCCGACCAAATCTTGCTTTGAAGGCGAAAATTACACCTACACACGATTTCTTTGCCCGTATACTCATAACGGGGACAACGGGATCTAAAACCAATAACGTCTCGTTGTCCCTATAATGGGGACACGTTCACCGGGGACAACGGGAAATCACGGCTCCGACGAACTCTACTGACCGGAACACTTCTGTTTGAGCGCCTGTTCGTCAATGCGGTGAGCAGAGGTGATGTTCCTGAACTGCTCGTAGTTGCAGAGGAAGTCGCTGCAACCGTTCACGCGGAGGTATGACTCTTGACCAACTTTAGGGTCTGATAAGTAGACGGGCTGAAAGAAATATTGATGCTTTTAGGTATATTGCTAAATAGAGGTACGGGGAGAAAGTATTGTCCTTTACTTAAAGTACGGCTGGTCGAATAGGCCATATTTACCCGCTGCCAAACCCATACAACAAGACATGTCAACAAAAAAATAGACCTAATAAATTATCATAGCATTAACATTATTTTTGACAGCTGTTAAATATGGTCTGTTTGAACGGATGTACTGTAGTAAGCATGAATTTGGTTTAATCGTTTGCATTTACTTTTTTGGATTTGCAGGCAAAATTATCGATCTTTGACTTTCTATACAGGGTGAAATTTTACGAGTGACCGATAGTAAAAACTCTAAACTGGCTGGTGATGATAAGGAACCAGTTTTACCAAGGAATATAGCCCGAATTATGAGAAAAAATCGGACCTTCCATGCAAAATTGCCGATCAGAATTACTATGGGAGGAAAAACTTTTTATTTTCTTATTCGACCTACGTTCCTTGGGGAAAGTTATTGAAGTAGCAGTGGGCTGGTCACATTTATCGTAGAACCGATAGGCAGTGGAGTAAGTGGGTTCTCGAGTGAAAGCCACGGCTCAGAAGGCGTAGCGTTGGACGCCCTCCGGCCAGAGATAGGCTGGTAGCGAATGGATGGCGAAAACGGTAGATCATGCCTTGTGGCGTGACCTCGGGAGGACTATGTCCAGCATTATCCAAATAATGCTGATGTGATATGATGATGTGACTCAAGAATGTACTTACGAGCACAACGTACTCTCCAGTGGCTTCGATTCTCCTGAGCTCGAGAGAATACAGACTCCCGTACAAGGGCCTGCCTTGTGGGGTGACCATGCTGGCCGCTTGGAGGGTCCACACGTTCAGGTCGTGCGCGGAATACACGCGGACGCTCTGGGTTGCCTGTCCGGCGATGATCTTGTCCGCGTTCACGAAGAATTCGTTGAGAAGAACACCTGCGATATGAACGCAGATTAGTGGAAGTAGGAGAGAAAGGCCTTTGTGCTACAGTGAGACACTCTGGCCACAAAATAGAGAGTTAACAGAAGTCACTCGAACTTCTTCAGAATTTTCGCAATTGTCATTTGTTACTCCAGGGATTTTACTGTCAAACATTTCAAAGTAGATGAATATCTTAACAGAAAAATCTGATGCTGGAACATCATATGATAAAAACCCGTTAAAATGTCATATAGTTTTAAAATCAAGTCTTACCAGCTGCTGCAGTGAGCACCTCCTCATCGCCAAACATGTACGCCCAGGAGGCGTCGAAAGCGTCAAACAGCTCAGGGTACAGCTCCGACAGCTCGTCTCCGATGTCGTAGTTCATGCTCACCTGAAACGAAATTATGTATGCAATAAGCCAGAAACTTGGACACATCTACATTTTATAAGCTCCAGGCATGCTTGAGCAGCCATCGGTATGTTAGTCCATAGTGGCACCCAGACTTTCCCATCCTTTTGCCAGCCCTATTCGGATGGGCAAAGTTTTACCAAACACACTGTATGCAATTACTTAGAAGCGACCAATAATATTGCACCTACCTCTCCCCAGTCCTCAACAGCCACAACACAACAGTCACTGGCGAACATAGGCCTACTGGACTGGACTGGGTACTGCCTTACTTACAGTGCAAGATTTTGAATTTATTGGGAAAGCTGCTGCCCATTACAAACTTCAGGAAAAAGTAGGTAGGTAACTAAGGTTTTAAAGACTGTCAAATTTTCCATGATTATTAATATTACTTAAATTTACCAATGCACTCAAATCCGCCCACGCCATGAAAACTTGGAACGGCGACAATGTGTTGTCTTGTCCCAAAACACGAGCAAGCTTCGTCAGCGGGTCCTGGTATTTCTTCTCAAACTCTGCGGTAGGCCCGGAGGAAGAGAAAAGTTTCCCAATAAGCTGCTGGGCGACGACCCTGACACAACTGGAAACCGCTGATAGGGTCTGAGAAAAAGGTTTTTATTAATTTAAAAAAATAGGTGAACTGGAGCGCATCAGGGCTCAATACTGGCTCTTCTTTAGTTTATCATGCTTACAACTACTACTACTACCGCCACATCAGTCCGCTGCTTGACATGAGCTACCCCAAATGGGGAGCATTTGCTACACTCACCACGCTTGGTAGGCGGATTGGCGAGTGCAGTGACAGGCATTCATTCACAGGGAAGGCTGCTGCCCATTACCTGGAAACCATCCCTTAGTCGCCTTGTACGACGCACACGGGTAGAAATGGGAAATTCTAAGCCTAGCATTCTTCTTCTAAGCGTCACAGTGTAACTTATCATACTTAGTTTATTTATTTTTATGCTTAGCATTTGTCTTTTTCGCACTATACGGTCACGGCCCGAAATATTTGTCTTGACGTCGAAAGATTTATATCTACTTATTTCATATTCGCGATCATGATATGACTTACCAAATCCTCCTTCCCTGGCACAGTGGTGTACGGCACAGGCACCCAGTTGACATCTTCGCTCCAGGACTTCCCGACAGGTCGGAAGACGGCTGCCATGGCTGCCAGCGCAGACATCTTGGTTCTAGTGACGTCACTCGAGTGGATGTAGATCTCCGAGTCGTTGTATCTCGGCGCGATGAGGGAGTCGTACCGGCGGCGGATAAACTCGCCAGTTTTGAAGGCGGTGTTCTTTCCAACCTGAATAGAAAGTTATACATACTATATCACGCCTATATCAGTAGGCAGAGCGTAAAGGGCCATAAAAACGGCCATGTACACCACGCTTGAAAAAGTTTGAGAGTCATTCAGAAGACAGTGAATACCTACAGTGTGATGTGGTATTTTGTATTGGTCAGTCTTATTGACTTCTATCACAAATCAACTTGATGGTGATGAGAACAAAAGGAGCACTGGAAGCGGTCATAGCGGCAAACTATACATAAATTAATTTGTATTTCTATAACTATACATAAATTAATTTAAACACTTATCATTGCTTAGAGTTAGACTCAAATTACTCTTATTTTCACCACCTTCGCTTTAGCTGAGTTTCAACACATCTCCGAACTATGGAAATTATTGACCTTTATTAGTTAGCTTACATTAGTAAGTTGTCCGTAGCCCCACTGGTCGATCAGGGCATGCACTTCATCGTTGTCCAAATTGAATGTGGCCAATGTGTTGAATGAGTCCGGAGTCCTGTCCCCGTGGCGATGGACCTTGTTGAACAAAAAAATTATGGTTATGGTGCAAAGAGCTAGATGTCACTGAAGATTGTTATTATAGAAATTTAAGACCCCTTCACGGTCTATCAGGAATGACCTCACAGAATATAATTATCACCTAAAATGTTGCAACAAAGTTTGATAGAGAAACGTCCAATTTTAGAGCTCTATGGGGGAAGTTGACGTAGATGCTGGTCATTTCTAAACTGAAGGGCCGGAACGGTTGCTAACCATAATACACGACAAGGGGTAGGTATACCGGGAGTAACAGAAAGGGTATAACAAGCCGAAAGGAGGTCAAGGTAATTATGAAACTGAACAACTTTCCCTATGGAGCATGGGTCGATCGAAATATGAAAAAAAATTGGACCTCCAATAGTAAATCAATCAGTTGATCGGCAATTTTGTATGGGAGACCCAATATTTTTTCATACTTTGTTCATGTTCCATTGGGAAAGTTGTTTAGTTTCATGAGTACCTTGACCTCCTTTCGGCTTGTTATACCCTTTCTGTTACTACCTCTATAGTTTAGAAAGAAAAGTTAGCCAAAACGTCGTGCCTTACTAGGTAAAAAATATTAATTAAATAGAATCGTTGATGTACCAGCTCTACTACTGACACTATGATGACCAAGAATAACTGTGAATAGCCTGCTAGCCCAGTACCTAACCTCAAGGGTACCGGAACCTTAAGTACGAACTAAAAACAACTGATCAAAATATGACAGATGTTTAAACTTACCATAAAAGCGTAGACGAGCTCGGTTCCTTGGGCAGGGTCTATTTTATCCGAGACAGATGCTCCGTTGACTCCGAACGCCAAAAAAGCTGCCAGTATTATGGTGAAAATGGCCATTTTTCAATTTCAGATGTTCAATAAGTATGGCGTTAAAAAAAGAAAGCCACCGACCTTTCGGGGCTATTTTGGTGAAACACACCGGATTTTTGCAAAACATTCATTTTTATATTCCAAAGATTTTATAGCTATAATCAACGTAAAAAGCCTAATCAGTTATCATCAAGTTGCGAGTAAGTAAATCTATTTATTTATTTATGGTGTATTGCTTTAAGGACCTTATCTATCAGCCAACATCCACACACTGCTGGGTATAGTTTAATACTAGGTCTTTCCTTTTCGTTATTCTTTTATCGATTCAATTCCGCCAATTTTATTTATTTATGTCGCAGGTTTTTGATAAAATCAGGTATTTTTGGACAAACGCCGGTATCTACCTACCACTTGACAAAGATGAAACTTATCATCAGGTGGAATAGTTATAGTTTATGATACAGTTTTTCGGAGACAACTGAGGTCTAAGGTGCAGTTGTGTTTCTGCCTGCCGCCGACGCTTCGATGTTAGCCGAAGACACGTTGGCCGTGGCAGTTTTGCTGCCCAGGGTCTGCTAGCCTCGCCACTATTCTCCGAGAGTGGTTGACACCTGCCTTCGACCCGTTTACAGTGCAGGGGTAAATAATTGATGTCAACGCAGTACTGGCTGATCATTTTGAAAGGCTGAAACTAAACTAACCCATGTTTTCAGACAGAACTTTATCATTAACCTAAATAATTAGTCCAGGTTAACCAAAACTCAGATCGTTTCAAGTTTGTGATGATATCCAGCCAAATTTTGTCATGGCAGTTTGTCAAAAAACCTGATTTTATTTAAAACCTGTGACATGTATATTTAGAGTTGTAGTTAGTAACTTTTGTTTATTTCTCGAAATGCAATCTTCAGTCAAATCTTTTACTGCTCTTATCGGGTCATTCATCTCATCACTTGTTTTGATAAAATCCATAACAAGATGTGATAAGTCTGAGTCATACACTCGCAGGTGTGAGATAAGTTTGTCTACGTTGCACATCATAAGATAAGAGATTATTTCGATCTCCCCGGACTCTCCTGAATCTCATCTATCATAATCTATGTCACACTTACTTACCTTTAAGACCCTTTATTTTTATTTATCTTTATTAGAAGCACTGGTTGTCGATTTCATGATCTGATCATGATTCCCACTTGCCATCAGTCCGTTGTGTGATTGTAATCCTAATCTTTGTGATAACAGTTTACACCGAATAATGCTGTAAATATTGTCAATCACTTGTTTCTTATTTAGATTATAATATTATCAATCAAATTATAGCAAATTACCTATTATTGTTATCATCCATGACATTGAAGGTAGGCGTGGCACCCACATCCAAACAGCGTTATTAGACTTATTAGTATTGCGTGATTAGTTATGCAAGCAATTATAAATAATACCTTAATCTTAACAGTCACAACAGTAAACTGCTAATTTGGGCTAATATAACCTGATATTGTTTGCCATACTCACCACGCTTGGCATGCTGATTGGCAAGACTTTGCTGCATTTACAGGAAACGCTGCTGATTATTCCTTATCAATTTTACTACACCCGTGCTTCGGATGGCATGTTTAGCTGGTTATTTTGACTAAACACGGACCTTAGAGTATCAAGCAAGCTAATAACTGCACCTTACTGGATATAAACGGGAGGCACTAGTCCGAACATAACCTCTCTGTCCATCAGTAGCAAAACGCCAGTGAGAACACTATTGAACCCTCTGAATCTCTACAGGGTGGGACAGCCCTCCAAATACTGAAATTTACTTACATTTAAATTACTTAAATTTCAGGAAACGAAAAAAATTTTTGACTTCCCATAGTAAATGCAATCTGTTGATCGTGATTTTGTATGGGAAGTCGAAAAATTTTGTTCGTTTCCTGAAATTTATTTTTATGGGAAGTTGTTCAGTTTCATGGTCTGATCGCACCCTTTCAGTATTCAGACGGTTGACCCTTACACCACGTATACTTTTCATACATTTGACGTGGGTACCTATGGAACTATTGCTTACGCTTGGCAGTACGGTGCGGCGTGATTCGCGTACTCTATAGCTTGCATATAAATATACCTACTCTAGCCACGGACTAATTAAAAACTTTAATAAGTGAATACTTAGTTGTTGTTATTACTGAAGAACTTAATTAACTCAACTGATAAGTATTCCTTGCTGCAAATAACTTTGAACTAGATTTTATTTATAGGAAGGAATAAAGGTAATTAATACTTTGACCTATTCTAAAGAATCTTTGATTCCATTTGTTCTAATTTTATCGAATGGCCTTGATTAAAAGATGCTTCTAAGGTGAGGCCTACCCACACTTTGCTGTACTTTTTCAGCATACAACATTCGAATTAATCAAACTAAAATCGGCGTTAAAATAACGTCAGTTTTTAGTATGGGGATTTCGAAGTTTGTATGAAATATCTAACAGACGCATGCGTGAGCGCTGCACTAAAATAACGGACGTTACGTGTGCCTCAAAATTACAAGTCATTTTCTAATTCTATAGAGGACGGCATGTAGAGTCCATTCAAAATCATAGTGTCATGACCAGCTTACGCGGGAGGCCAAGTTAAGCTGGTCGCGTAGTATCTAAGTATAGCGACCAGCGTAACTTGGCCTCACGCTTAGGCTGGTCATGTCATTTCACGACACTATGATTGCGAATGGACTATGCCTACTGACTGGAAAGTGAAAATGGAAGGTCGTGCTTATGGCGTACCCTAGGGAAGTCCTACGCCCAGCTGTGGGCCACTTTAGGCTTTAGCCCTGTGTGTCCCTTAAATAAGTAAGTAGTTAGTCTGCATATCTCCACTAAATAGAGAGTTTACAGAAGGTTCACTCGACCCTATTTAGGATTTTCGTGATTGTCACTTGTTGGGAAACCGTCGTTTTGCATATTGTTGAAGTTCCTAATATAGTTTGCATAAATTTCTTTGTCATACTATTTGTTTGGCATAATTTTTTTATGTCATACGCATTTATAGTCATACTATTCGCTTGTCCTATTTTCTTTTAGACTAATTTTGAGTCGCATAATTGTTATCTGTCATATTGATCAATGAGAATAATATTTTTATGGAAGACATTAGATTCAAACATATTTTTTGAATAATGTTCATTTACTCTTGCTGTAAACTAGACGCGTAACGCGTGCATAAAAAGGGGCGGGTGCGAGCGAAGCGAGCACGAGAGTTCGGGGCACCCCGAATCGGTGAGGTTAGGCTATGACCCGTCATGCCTGCGGGTTAGGTTGACATTTATACATGCCTGCTTGCTTGTGCTTGTTGCTTGCATGCGTTTATGCTTGCTGCTTTATTGCCTGCACGCATGCTGCTCGCTTGCTTGAATGCATGACGGGGAAGAGAGCGCGTAGCCCCCCACAGTAAAAAAACTATTACCCATTTTCGGTAGGTAAGGTTGTGTTAGGTTGACATGTATGCTTGACATGTATTCTTGCCTGCACGCTGCAGGGTATTCCTGTTTTTCGTAGAATGGTTTTGAATATTATATTTGGTTTAGAATGGTTTAATTATTATACGTTTTTAAAATTACGGTAATGAATAATATGCCTATTTATCTTTATGTTTATTGACATTATGACTCTGTAATTTATGCCAAAATGGTTATGCGTATTGAAGTTATGACTAGAACTCATTATGACTAGTGATCGTATGCCTAATAAAAATATGACTTAAAATTTGATGCAACCCGACCCCAATCCTCACTTGTTACATAGCCATGGTTGCTTCTGTCAAAAATCTCAAAGTATAAGAATTTATTTTATATAATTAAATTTCAATCAATACATCAAAATCGGATAAAAAAACTACATATGATTCCAATTTTAATTCAAGAAATCTGATGTTCGTGGCAACCATCTTCTTAGTTCGCTTTGGTGTTTTTTCAGTTAAAGAGTCAAAATCAACGCTAGTACTGAGTGAAACTTCTGTAAAGGCGCCATGCACACCGTTTCCCTAATTTTTGGCTATAGGCTTTTAGCCTGCGTGTCCGTTAAATAAGTAAGTAGTCTATCCCTCCTCTTTTATGTTTTTTCTATATGCTTATTTGCATTTGTACGCCTTAGGTAATCATAGCAGTGAATTGGGGTAATGCGTATAAGTGGTCGAGTGGCGGGAAGGGGGTTAACTATACGGTTGGAGGTAAACAGGAAAACAAAATAATAACATTGAATGATGCAATCTTCTCTATGATTTGTATAATTCAATTTTCTTGTATATTTAATGGTTATATTGAAAACAACACATTATTTTTTAAGTCTTAAAGAAACTTAGCTTAGATTTACTTAATATTACAATTTGCAATTGTAAAGTTATGATTCTTACAATAATACATATAAAAATACAATATCATTATATAATATAGCGTAATTTCTGATATGATATTAGTAACGTTGATAAAAATATCTTAGTTTATTTTATAAAACGTTAAAAAAAACAAACTAGTAAGTAGTAGTATTTAAAATATTTTGTTTGTAGAAAGACTAGAAAAATGTTAACTTAACAAGCTCTACCTAAGTAATTTTGATTAATAACTATAAATAGTTTATAAATAAGTAATACAATTTCTTTGGCATTAAATAAAATAAAATAAAATGCATATAATCTTTGACTAACTACTTATTCGTAAAATATATCAATAAATATTAATTTTCATTTTAATAATGCAAAGAATCGTAACTTTACAATCATTCGAACTCTTTACAAGTCACTTACTGATTTACTAATAACTACATTTTTTAACAATAATTTACAAAAATTCAATTTAAACGTTTTAATTCATCGATTTATTAATTTGACGTCAAGTTTCCAATAATTTTCAAAGTTTCGATAAAGTCAAGAAGTTTCAAAATTCAGTTCAAGATAGTTTAGAAATATGGCACAAAAATATGAATCCAAGGCGCCATCTTCACACATGATCACATGAGACGCGAGACGTAGGATAATATCTGTCAGACAAGTGATCGTCGGCCTTCATCGAAGCGTCGAAGGTGACACAGGTCACCTCGTGTGTAGACGGTTTCTGTTTCAATTCAAGTGTCGCAATGTCTCACGTCTTACATCTCATGTATGGAATGGAGATAAGGCCCAGGAATTCTTCATATGTTAGGAAAGGTTTCTTATGTAAGTTGTTGTTCTACTTTGATAAGTAGATCCAGTCCCAAGTTTAAACACAAACTGAACAACTTGCTTCGAAGAGGACTATCGTGGAGTCATGTTTCAAACTAACAATAATTTGATTGTCTTGTGAAAATTGGCTGGGTATTTCACAAGAGAATCTTACAAAACCAAAAATACACCTATGTAGTCCATTCAGAATCCTCATGAAGCCTTGATGCATTCTTCTATTGGTAGAAATTTGTCTCACATAAATCTTTGGTGAATATTTCCTACAAGATAATGCCAAAGACCGAATCTTCTGTATGGACTAGAAATAGGTTACAAAAATTCATTCCACTGTAGCTCTCTTCTTAAACAAACAAAACTATTCAAACATCAAACTCCTCGCTATCATCGGTCGCTTCGGCAGATCTCTTGCCAAGTCCGAAGCTAAACCTGTGCATGTCTCGTTCGCGCTTGCCAAGACCGAAGTTGAACTTGCTGCTGAGCCGCTTGCCGAGACCGAAGTTGTAGTTCCGAGCGCGCTTGCCAAGACCGAAGTTGTATAGAGGGACGCGCTTGCCAAGGCCGAAGTCGTAAGCGCGCGCTCGCTTGTCCTCGCTCGGGTCGTCGTCGGAGCGCTTGCCGAGGCCGAAGCTGTAGGGGCGGGCGCGCTTCTCGTACACTGTAAAAAACATGACTTAGAAATACGGCTTTGCCACAAATATTTTAGATAATGTTAAAAGTATTGTTAAACACTTGTCTTACTTTTTGATAAGTTCTTAGCACACGAATCCAAATACTTCATTTGAAAGTGTTGGTGGGCCATAAACTACGATTATATAGGTATTGCAGGGTATCTCATATCTTCTAGTCTACCTTGACCTTTTGACGTTTCAAATAACCAGTAGGAAGCAAAAACAATGTTTACTCACTAGGTGCGTCGTCGTACTGGTCGAAGATCTCGTTGAGCTGGTCCTGGTCGAGTGGAAACTGCTCCTCAGGGTCGTCTTCTACCGACCGCTTGCCCAGACCGAAGGAATACGGGCGTGACCTGACAAGGTATGAAATAAAGAGTTACAAAGATGTGCTCGCCAGAAGATCAAAGTAACAGACATCGTCTGGAAGAGGAGCAAATTAAAGTGGCAGTGGACTTATCACATAAGTATTCTGCCGTCAAATTGATGGATAAGCGGGTTCTCGAGTGAAGGCCTTGCTTTGGTTAGCGTCCAGCCCTCTAGCTAGGCGGACCAATGAGATGGGGGCTGGTAGTGGCAGGATGGTAAAAATAGGAGATCCTTGGATGCCTCATGGCGTACGCTAGGGGTGGCTTACGTCTAGCAATGGACTGCCTGATGCGATGATGATGGATGTGTGTGGTTGATAAAAACAAAGTAATTATGAACGTGCAAAATTTTCACCACATGCTGCATTTGAACCAGCAATCTTCGCCATCTGTACTGCCGCTGTAGCCCGGTGAAAATTTTGCAAGTTTTCATAAACTGTATTATACCTTACATGGGAAGTGTTTAAAAAAAATTGGTTTTCTATTTTGAACGCTTATCCTCACCTTTTTCCTAATCCGAAATTATAGACGGGCAGCCTCTTGTACTCCGACACGTAGCTGTACGCCCTCTTCCCGAGTCCGAAGTCGTAGTGCGGCGATCGCTTCTCGAGCGGCGCGACGTGCTCGTGCGCGCTCGAGTCGTGCGCGTCCAGGTCGCGCGCGTCGTGCGCGTCGTGCTCGCTCTGCACGCGCTCGGGCGCGCACAGCGCCGCGCCGATCACCAGGAAGCAGACGGGGAGCGAGGAGTACAGCATTCTGGAAAGAGGGAAACATCGTTATTGTAGGAAAACTACTACTAGATGTCGCTTAAATCGTCGCTTAGAGTCGAGTATCAAGAGGTTGAAAAATTCGTCAGGGTCTACCAGGCGCCCATAGCTCAGTTTTCAGAGAAGTTGTACGGTACCCCACGGTCTTGGGTTCAAGTCCCGGCGGTCGCAAATGAGAATAAATCTCTTCACTTGAGAATTTATCTGTGAGTGGTTTAAAAATCCTAAACATCGTTCTTAGATAAATAATAGGTGTCGCTGGCGCTCCACCAGCGACACTAATCATTTATCTAAGACATGGTTTTTGTTGTTCAAGCACGAAGCACAAAATCCAAGCACGTGAAATCGTGCACAGTATAGCACTCAATTTAAACCCGGGTGTCGTAAAAGGCGACTAAAGACACTTTAAGTTTTTCTTTGTATCACAATTTTAGGGGACAGGCAAGCAACCTGTCACTATAGTGATATTATATTTCAATAGCAATAGCAATGTTGGTCAAGTTTGGCGATAAGGACTTCATAAGGACAGTAAGTTTAAAACCGTAAACGCTCTGCCTATCCCGCTAGGGATAAAGGCGTGATGTGTGTCGTTTTGTCATTATTTTAAGAATTTTATAATACTTTTTATCGCTAGCTTATCGTTTATCATTTATCGCAAGCTCATCTTTTTTGCGTTGTAGATATATCTTTAAAATATTCGTGTGAATGAAAATGGTCCAATAATTCGATTGCAATAAATTAATAAAATAAAGAGCAAGTACCTAAATTTTTTCGAAAAAATACATATTTTACTAATAGGTAAGTTTATTTCCTTTTTAAGCTAATATCTAATGTCTAATAATATGTCTTGTTGCCCTTACTGTGCAGTGTAATTGGACGTAATGTAACGTTAAAGAAAATAACTATTTCGTAGTTCTCAATATTAAATGCATTGGGATAATAAAAATAAAAGAAAAAGACGGTTATTTTATTATAATAAAAAGTAATTGCTTGAGAGCACTTTAATAAATTAAATAAAGTAACCACGCAATTATTTCATCAGTAGGTATCTACACTGTAATGGACTAATGGTCGATACCCGTCCATTTCTTCCAAAATTGTGTGCTTGAATTACAGGTCAAATGAGCTACTAACAATACGAGTTCCACGACCACGACTGTCAGGCAGGGAAACGCCAAAAGCGACTTCGTTTAATTCTATGTATTGATAAAAATATTGAAATATGATGTCAAATTTCTTTATTTTGGATGGCCTAACTAAACAAGACAGCACAGCGATTTTATTTCGCGCGAATATTTTATCACTTTTTGTAACAAACTGAATCTTATGCAAGTTTCTGCACTGACGAAAAAAAAAATTGCTTGCTTTTCATTTACAATTTCTTGTTTTTATGGCGTTTTCATTATGAATGTTTTTTATACAAAATAAAATATCGCGCGAGAAAAGAATCGCGGTATTCGAATAAAATACGCGGTGCGGACAGAGCCTAACTTTTACAATTTTTCTGTTTGAATAAATTTTATTGTGTTACTGGTTCCGGGCAATATTTTTTAGCACACAACTGTCATTTCATTACTACTTACCCAGTTGAATACCGAAGTAGAACACAAAAAAAATGTATAGAAAACAGTAGGCATATTAATTGAATGGGCGTACCTAATCTTCCTTAATGTGAATTTCCAGAAAAGCTTTTGGTCCAAGAATTCCTACAAAGCCTGCAAAGATCTGTGGTTGTGAGACCTACTTCCGCCCACTGATTTATTTCAGCCTAAATCCATAACTATTTTCAGATCCTGAGAGGAATAATTATGATTTTGTTGTCTGCTCGCAAAAACTTTACCTACTAGAATTTTTTCAAGTGAAGGTAACAAAATTGTGCCGGTCCCGGTTGCTGTCTATGATGGCAGTCGTTACACAAGCATGTCAGAGGCAGTAGGCGGTTGAAAAACTCTGACACCAGGGTTCATCGGCTGGTTGAACGACACTGTGTCCCACACGAAAAGAAAGAAGATGAAAAAAAAGCTTTTTGCCTTAATTCAATGGACTCAAATAATCTTAAACGGGCTATGACCGTATGGTATTGGTTACTTCCCTAAATTGGAAAACTCATTTTTTGGAACCACCCTCAGGATAGTAAAGGCGTGAAACACATGTAAAGTCCGTTAATTCAGCGCTGAATAAAGCATGCAGTAAAACAATAAGAAGTTCGTGTAAGGTTTTATTCCATCAAAATAGGGTTTGTATCAAACGGTTTGCTATGCGTAGCGCTGGTTGAGTCTGTCTTACCGTTTGACATAAACCGTATTTGTACAAAAACAAGGTGGAGATTCGCATTTTCCTAACGCATGCGATAGCGCTGCGCAAAATAACGCACAAACGAACAGAAAGACAGACAGACAGATACAATTTAAGTACAAAAACAAACAATATAATACAAGCAAAGGCGGCCTTATCGCCTGAAGCTATCTCTCTCACCCAGCACATTTAGAGAAATTTTAAAACTCACACTGTGTGTTTCTCGCCGAAATCTTATTTAAGGAAAGCTTGTGGAGTTTTTGTGACCTTTATAATTGGCTCTCGCAGTCGGCGGCTTTTAAGAAATGGATTGTGAAATGTTTACTCAAACATTAAAAGAAAACGTCTGTTTGTTTATTAGGCAATTATTTTTCCACGGTTAAGGAAAAATCGTCTCAAGATTTGGGGGAAAGTTAATTTTGGAAGCCTATTTTTATTTAAAATTTATTTGAGAATAGGTTTCCACACTCAAGAGTATTTTTGTGACAGATACTACATTTAGGTACATTGATATATATTATAGAAAATACTAGCTTTCTGTCCCGCGGTTTCACCCGCGCTTTAGTGAGTTTTCTAGCCAGTGAGCAATTCTCTAAGGTGCGTGCATTACCAAATTAGTCAACAAATAAAATAAATGAGCAACATTTAAATAAAAACCCTTTTTCAAGTGTGTTTCAAGACTTCAAAATGGGTTCAATAAAATATTTTAAAAGCATCAAATCAGAACATTAGATTGAACGAATACATTAATCAAATATTTTGGTCGAACGAACATCTTTAGCTTGTATATATTTTTTGTAAGCCGTACGATGTATTATCCCACTTGTACGACAATCTTGCATGTCATTTTTGTGAACAGAATGTAGTATCCCACTGATATGACTATCTTGGTTCAGCTACACGATAGAAGATGTCGATGTCATGCGGAACATTTTTGTCTCGCGTGTAATTTTTAGTTAGCAGTATTTATTATCACATAGATACGATACGACAATCTCGGTACAGCTACTTGATAGGGGATGTCACTGTGTTCCAATATCTTAGTCAAACATTTTTGACATGCTTTCCCGATTCAGCTACTCGAAAATGTCGCTGTTTTTCCAATATCTTGGACAAACATTTATGACATTTATGTAATTTTTTAAAACGTTATAAATTATCTCACGTAATAAAAGCGATACAAAAACTTAGTATTTACGCAAATATCAAGATTTTCACGCAAGGGGATGTTTTTTTAAAGAATTTAAATATTTATTGTTAAGCATAAAAACATACCATAAAAAAGAACACGACTGTTTTAGTCGCAGGTATCGCGTTTCTCAAATAGATATTTTGCTTTTATTTTGTGACGAGTTGACGCTTCGCCCCTCAACCCCCGTGTTGGTGCTTGCAGCTGGTCTCGTTTCCCAAAAGGACTTTTGCTTGTCTTTTTTCTTTGAGGGGCAAGCCCCCCTCAACCCCCCGTGCTGGCGCTTGCAGCTGGTCTCGTCTCTCAAACAAACTTTTACATATCTTTTTTCTTTGAGGGGGGCAAGCCCCCCTCAACCCCCCGTGCTGGCGCTTTTGACAGCACAGTCTTTTTTGAACGTCGTGTGTTTGTTTTTGTGGGATCCAATACCTTGATAAAACATTTTCACTGGCATGTCATATTTGTATGTATTTATAAGTTCCAATACCTTGGTAAAAGTTTTTACCTGCCATGTCATTTTTATACTGTATTTGTGGGATCCAATATCTTGTTAAAACATTTTCACTGGCATGTTATTTTTGTACGTACAATCGTAAGAAGGTACATGTGTTGTGCGATATACCTACATCAACACTTTGTATGTAATTGTTGGTTCCAATACCTTGGTAAAAGTTTTTTCCTGCCATTTCATTTTTATACTGTATATTTGTGGGATCCAATATCTTGTTAAAACATTTTCACTGGCATGTTATTTTTGTACGTACAATCGTACATGTGTTGTGCGATATACATAAATACTTCATTTGTTTGTATTAGTGGAATCCAATATCTTAGTAAAACATTTTCATTGGCTTGTAATTTTTGTACTTACATGTGTTGTGGGATATATATTAATTTTGCCTTACTTACTCGACAAGAGATGTCGCTGTTAGTTTCTAAAACGCGAATCGGCTCAGTCTCGCCACCTTTTTCAAAAATAATGGAAAATGCGTGATCCCGTGGAAATGATACATTATTCCGTTTTATTATGTATTCTGTGCCTATATGTTATTCCAGATGAACTTTTATATTTCTGCAAAGTTTCATGTCAATCTAATCAGCCGTTTTTGCGTGATGTCGTAACAAACACATGTGTGTAGTGTAGCAAGACCAGTGTGTACCATTGGAAAATATCGTATAAAAAAACTTAAATTAAATAAAAGTTCGAAAAAATAAAAACAAAAAGATTCCTGTTCGGATTCGAACGCGAGGCGCCTTGCTTGGTAGGCAAGCGCACTACCGCTACGCTACAGTCACTTGAAGTTGATCGTTGAATCAGCGGATATGCTTCCCCACATAACGTTAATCGGCTCGGTCACGCCACCTACTTCAAAAATATTGGAATATGCGTGATTCCGTAGGAATGAGACATTTTCCCGAGGTAAAAAGTAGCCTATGTGTTATTCTAGATACTCTTCTAAATTTGTGCAAAATTTCATGTCCATCTAATCAGCCGTTTTAGCGTGATGTCGTAACAAACACACACACAAACATCCGCCTTTATAATATTAGTAGGATTGTCAATTTTATACGGTTAGACTTGTACAATTTAACGCCAATACGTTATACCTATCCACCTACATTTTAGCAAATAGAAGCTATACACTTCACAAACCTCGCTACGCTTGGTAGATCGAGCACTATCAAAAGGCATTGTAAAAAAAATGCCAAAAATTTTATAATCCGTTTATTTCCAAAATGTACTTGAAACTATAAATTTTGACTAAAAATAATTGGGTAACTGTCAGATGTATGAAGATGGGCCGATTCCGGTTTCTTTATGTTTGATTGCTTCTTTTTACAAGTAGGTACACCGACTTAAAAAAAGTTAGACGAGCGTTGAACGCGTGTCTAGCGTTTTTTTTGGATGAAGTTTTTTAACATTTGTCTAACTTTTTAGTGGTAAGGCCCTATGTTTCTATATATTAGTGAATAAGCATTTTTTTTTTAGAATAAATCCCGTCGTGAATACTCGTACGCATGTAACCGCCTGTAAACCGGCTCGTATAAGCTATGGCTCGTAAAATTAGCGATCCAATTTTATGATAAGCGTGAATTCGAGATTCGGTATGTTTGACATGTATCGAGATTATCTGAGATAGAGTTGAGTGAGACGACAAAGCAACGCACGCGCCGTCTCCCTAAATTCGTGTAAAATTGTGTTGCAGCATTTCGGAAGATGAAATATGAGATTGTCATACCTACTCGTATTTCTATGCGGAGTTTTTGGTGGAGTTTTCAATATATTTGTCATATCTAATTGAATTTGGGATTAATCTATGATATGTATGACAGATAACTAAAATTATTTACACAATTTACCTACCAACTTTTGATGGAGAAGCTCTTTAAATTGTATCGCCAGCAAACCCATTATTAAGACCAACTTATACTGATTTTCTTGCAAATTGAAGAAAAAACAGTGTAAGTTGGTCCCTTTAAATAGGTAGGTACGATTTACTGTATAACCATACCCTACAGGCACCGTACTTCAACAAAAACAACAACAAACACTTTTGAATCGGTTTCAAATGTAACAGTACCTACCTATGTGAGTTTAGGACGAAACACCCACATTATCATACATACAGGATAAATAGATAGCACAAAATTAATGCTGAATTTTGAATGGAATACCGGCCTAGAATAGTATCACTCCATATGCGTGCGTCTCGTAAGAAGCGACTAAGGCATTTGAGGTTTGAGGGTTTATGTGTATTGTAATTTTAGGCGATAGGCGCAATACCTGTCATTATGGTCATACGTATAACACCGTCTTCTGAATGACTCTCAAACTTTTGTCAGATTTGGAATAAATGGCTGTTCTTTTCAACTGTTTGCGCTCTGCCTACCCAGCATGGGATATGTATATGTCGCAGTACGATGGCAGAATCAGGATGGCAAAAGCCGGCATATGGCAGAACCGTAGACTTCCTTCGGCCATCGTCCTAAGCGGATCCAGGTTTTTGGCCAAAAACCTAGGATTTTGGCCAAAAAACTAGGATTTTGGCCGAAATCCTAGATTTGTTTAGTATTATGGCTTTTTTGCATTTCGGGTGAACTTCTTCGTCTTCGAGTGGTACACCAAGTCGCCCTACGAGCCGTTAGACCCTGGTATCAGAGTTTTCAACCGCCTACTGCAAGTAGTAGGCCTCTGACATGGTTGTGTAACGACCGCCGTCTAAGTGATCATAGAGAGCAATCGGGACCGACGGCTTACCGTGCCTGTGTGGTTTGGGGGAACGAGGAGTGGAGAGGTTCTTTATGCACCTCCCTCTGATCTTTTGAGGGTAGACTTGGCCACCGTAAATGGACACCCTGAAGGACGGGGGTAACATCAGACAGCAGGATTGCCTCGAATTCCCTGAAGGGCAGGGAGGAGCATCAGACACCATAAGAGCAGGACGTACCACTGAACGCTCTAGAGGATTGGTAGTAGCGTTGGACGCCCTGGAGACCAGGAGGTAGCGTCGGACCCCCAGAAAATCCAACGCCCGTCATCTTACATCCTCCAGAGTGTCCAACGCTACCCACGCCCTCCAGAGCGTCTGACGCTACCTCCCACCCTCTAGAACGTCCAATGCTACCTCCTGCCTTTCGAGGTGTATGCCCGAACTACACGGGCACGTTAAGCCGTCGGTCTCGATTGCTCTTTATGATCACTTAGACGGCGGTCGTTACACAACCTTGTCAGAGGCCTGCTCCTTGCAGTAGGCGGTTTAAAAACTCTAACACCAGGGTTCATCGGGTCGTTGGGCGACTTGGTGTACCACTCGAAGAAGAAGAAGTTCCCCCGAAATGCAAAAAAAGCCATAATACTAAACAAATCTAGGATTTCGGCCAATATCCTAGGTTTTTGGCCAAAAACCTGGATCAGCTCAGGACGATGGCCGAAGGAAGTCTACGATTCTGCCATATGCCGGCTTTTGGCCAAAAACCTAGGTTTTTGGCCAAAAACCTGATTCTGCCATCGTACTGCGACATATAGACAATGTCATTCGTACGTACGTACATTACACTACGTACGTATACTATTTTCATTGCTATTTTCCTTCAGTCGGCACCTTAGAGAGATGTAGAAAGACTGTCACCACTTTTGTATAGGCGTGACAAATGTCTCAAGAATGATGAAGTGAGTGAGCATTGTGGCATGAGCTCTGAGGGTGAAAGGAATTGAATCATAATGGATAGTATAGAAAACATAAAACAAGCCATTTACATAAATATCCCATTATTTACGTGTCAAAAACTGTTATTCGTAAATATTTCATTTGGAAAAATGAAAATTTTCTACCGCAGTTAGGAAATCAATAATTTTTGCTGTCTAATCCAGTAGGTACATAATTAATACTAACGACGCATCTAACCATGTGATATACGCATACCTGCAAGCAATTTTAAAAAATTGGAATGGAATTCTGTTACCCTGTATGCATTAACCAAAAGTTAAAGTTAGTGTTTATCCAGGCTTTCACAAAACATTGCGCCACACCAAAAACCAATACAAACAAACTTGCTTCGCTTACAAACCCATACGATTGAATTTTAAATGGCGCTGCTTTTCACTGCCTACACCGATTTTCATTTGCCTTCTGAACAAGCTATATTGAGCTCTATTGCGCTTAGTATAAAGGTCAGAGACACGTCAAGTTAGAAAGTAGTATTGCAGGTTTTCATCGCTCGTAGTGCCGCCGGAAAAGTATCGACAAAGCTGCAGCCGTAGCATGTGGCTTCTTGTTTGAACGGATGTGCAAATAAATAAAATCGTTTACAAAATAAATTTTATGCTGTCAATGAAATCTCAGTTCCATGTTCAAGAGCCTAAACTAGGTACAGTCGCCAACGACAAAAAAAGTTGTCGGAAGATATGAAGACGCCGTGATCCCAAAGATTCATTGGTTTGGTTGCAAACTTTTGGACATAAACTTTAAGTAAGAATTTACTTCATAAACCACCTGAATATCTTGTGCTTGTGGATGCCGGGAGAGGTAGTTAGTTGTATCAGCAGTGAATATGTAAATGCCTATGTACACTTAGATAAGATTTACTACGAAATTAGGAATCAACTTATCTAAAGTCTTCTTAGGGAAGTAAGGGATCAGGAATTGGTTTTCCAAACAGGATCTGGTTTTTCATACAGTTACTAAAAAATATCAGTTTATATCTGTTACCGGCCAAACCCGATTTTAGGATAAACTAGTTTTTCCTAGGCCAAAGTAGTTTATCCTACATGCGGTTGGATAAACCTGTATAGACTAGGCTAAACCGGTCCATCCGATGGCCGATAGGAGAAACTAGTTAATCCTAGGCTGAACTAGTTGAGCCTAAAATTAATTAGTACATTTCAGGATAAACTGGTTTGGCTTAGTTAAAAATGGTTAAGGCTACAGTGACGTAGCTCTAGAGGGTAAAGGGTAACGTCGGACATCCTGGAGCCATCGGAAACCCTGGAGACTCGAACACCCTAGAGGGTGGGGTGTAGCATCGGACATCCTGAAGGCTCCGACGCCCTGGAGGGACGCCCTAGAGTGATGTAGCTCTAGATAGAGCGTAAAGTGAGGCTCGATTGCCCTGGAGGGTTGGGGTAGCGTCGGACACCCTGAAGGCTCAGACACCATGTAGGCCCTGATGCGAGCACTTGCAACGTCGCTGTCGGCGATAGCTCTCACGAGCTGTCACATCACAGGTGTCTGTGGGAGTCCAGCCCACGGCAGGCAGCGTCTGAGCATTTAGGGTGGACGACCTCCAGGATGTTCGAGCCTTACAGGTGTTTGATGCCTCCAGGGTGTACGTAGTGCCTCACTATAGGGCGTCCTTCCAGGGCTTCCGAGCCTTCAGTATCCAATGCTACAACTCACCCTCTAGGGTGTTCGAGTCTCCAGGATGTATGATGTCTCCAGGATGTCCAACTTTACACTTTACCCTCTAGAGCCACGTCACTGTAGCCTTAACCATTTTTAACTACGCCAAACCAGTTTATCCTGAAGTGTACTTATTAATTTTAGGCTCAACTAGTTCAGCCTAGTATTAACTAGTTTCTCCTATCGGCCATCGGACGGACCGGTTTAGCCTAGTCTATACCGGTTTATCCAACCGCATGTAGGATAAACTACTTTGGCCTAGGAAAAACTAGTTTATCCTAAAATCGGGTTTGGCCGGTAACATATCGATCACTTCAAGTATAATAAAAAATACGCAGAATTGAGATACGGTCTCAAAATGTGGGTAAATTGAACATTATACACTCAACGTTTGCGCCTGAACGCTTCGCTTCTTTTATTCAGGCGAGTGTTGACAAACTTTTTCTATCACGACAACTTGGATACAATGAAAACACGCCGCATATAGCCGCCCTTTTAAAATAGTGGTTTAGCAGTTTTTAAGCGCTATTGCATTTGCAACGGTTCTTTACGCTACGAATTTTGTACGATATACTTAGGATAATTTTGATGTGTTTAATTAAATTACATTATCTGAAATATCAGACAATTTACAGTTAGTTTTGTTTCAAACATCTGGGATAATAAAAAACATCAACGGCCTCGCAAGGCTTTTAAAAAGGGCGTGAATAATAAAGAGTCCCTGTAGGGTCGTCGACAAACACTAGTTAAAATAAGTCGTACTTATATAAAGAAGAAATGCCGTTTGGTGCCGGCAGAGTAGAATAGCACCACCCTCTCTCTTCCCGTGGGGGTCGTAAGAGGTGACCGAGGGATAAACCCGACCCAAACAGCCAGGACCAACCGAATGGTGGCGGTTAATCCACCACAAAAGCATTCCCAAGGAGGGTTGACGTCTGGTAGGCGGCCGGTCGTAAAATTCAGCCAAATCATTTTGCAACACGATTTTGTGTTCAACGAAACGTGTTGCGCCGACCCCAAGAAATTGGGATAAGGGCAGGAAGATGATGATGATAAAGAAGAAATAAAATGATCCCAAAATACTGCCCTGTTGGACTCCACAGTGAAAAAATTAAGGTAAACGTTTAATAAACGGATTCTGCTTTATCGACAGGGCCCGGTTTGGCATACATTATTGGTTAATAGAATACACTAGTGTTGATGATGATTACTATGGATTCCACTTCCGCATCCTCAAAACAAAAGTTTCGCAATTTTAAAGTTTCATCTTTCGCTTTCACTTTCTCATACATCGAAGACATATCCAATTGTAGGTAGGTACATAAGGCGAGTATAAAAAAACTGACAATCATTTACACTCTTTTTTTGTTTTCTTTGATCGTTGCGTTTTCGTCTTCCTCCTCCTAATCTGCATCATCTTCCTCAAAAATAAATCCTCTTCCTCATCCGCTTCCTCTAACTTTCAGCCGGTCCGGTTTAGCTTTTACGAAAGACCAGTAATGTACGGCGAATCGAGCCTTCGGCAGGGAAGTGTAATGGCCGTTAAACCATAGTATAAGGAAAGGGGAAGTAAGTTATCTTAGAACAACCGCACCGCGCGCTGCTTGTATGTGTGCGCAATAGTATCTGTACGCGTCGCCGCACGCACACACTGAAAATCTCGGGACGTTTCGGGCAGCCTCGGTCGGGGCCGCCAGTAGATGTGTGCGTGCGGCGACGCGTAGATACTGCTGCGCACACATACAAGCCGCGCGCGGTGCGGTTGTTCTAAGATAACTTACTTCCCTCCTTTCTTTATACTATGGTTAAACAGGCGATCAACAGGTCGGCGTCATCGCTCAACGGGCAACAGGAGCTGCTCACGGTTTAATGCGAGAGCTTCTGCGAAAGTTGCGAAACTAACGCCCTTCAGGCACAGAATAATAACTAGTAACTAGCGTTCTTCAGGCTAGTACTCTGTGCTTCAGGGCCCGAAGTCTGCTAAATAAAAATCGTTTCATTTAGATGTCGATGGCATGTCAGTTGGATGGTTTTGGTAATTTCGTTTTCTGCTAACAGTTTTTAGCATGGAAAATCACAGTGGCAATAGAGTGACAGTTGAGTGTCGCTGGCATTACAATGGCTAATTTGCAAAATTGAGACCCAGGTAAAAACACACTCGCGAAAATTATTGTCATCTGCCTGTTAATAACTAATTTCGTTGGAGTTGGCGCAGAAGGTTTGTTTTTCTTTTCTTCTCTTTCAGCAGATAATTCTTTATTTAGCTTTGTTGCGCAAAATAGTAGTTTATGCAACTGCCTAATAATGAGAGGCTTTAGGATGAGAGTGTCTGTTTATTACACGAGGCGCAGCCGAGTGTGATAATAGTTTGACACGAGCATTCTAAAGCCTAATTATTTGCAGTTGCATACACTATTTTATCTACACTCTACAAGAAAAACTATGAAAAATAATTCAAACCTCCGCACTGCGATTGCAAGCCTATCTACTGTACGACCAACTGAACGACTTTTGTACATAAGTAACTTTTTAACTAAACGTTAAAATGGAGGTTCATAAAAACTGAACAACTTTTAAAATTAAATAGCATTTATCAGTGAATTTTAATTCGAAAAATGATTTGAAGCAAAGATTTAATAATAAATAAGTCTTCATAATTTCAAATGTCGCCCCGCCGCGGGTGACACTTGTTTTTTTTTTTCATTCGACTTACTGATGGCCAGTGTCAAATTGGAACAGATTACAATTTGGTACGCGGGTCAATTCGTTTAATTTTTTTTCAAATACTAGAAATCGAGTTACTTTATGTAGCTGCCAGTAGTATGAAAGTTTTTTTTTAAAGGCTGTATATTCGTAATGCAGTTCATTACGTTCGTATTTTCGATTCTGTAAAACGAATATTACGAACTGAGTGTAGATAAAATATGATTACATGTATCAGAAAGAACGGGTTATTGGCCACTTTTTACTCGGAACCTCTTTGATTTATTAAATTTAATTAATTGTTCTGCTAGATTGATAAAAGCCATTAAATTAATAGAAGCTCATTATTTCAATTAGTTAATAGGATCAAACTAATAACATAAATGAGTTATTGGTTTAAATATAAATGAGTTTTGCGTACTGCAACAATATTTTTGTTCTATTTCTATATTTTTACTCTTTTAAACATCCAACCGTCGTTTTTCTCGCGACAATTTTTACTCTTCGCCGATCACTAAGCAACGTGTTTCTCGGTATGACGCTTCCAAAATAAGTACGAAGGCAGATACTACATTTTTTTTGTTCATATTTGGAACTAGTATCACGGCACCTGTAGCTTTAATGCTTGAACACTCGGTAATGGCTACTTACTCATTCCATTAACACGTTTACTGCTAATAGACCGCCATCGGTTTATGACCCAACTCCTTTCAGCCTTTAAATTACATCATTTTTCAATTTTCCTATTTAATAGGTAGAAAAAAGATGAGGATTTTATGATGCCGGTGAAGATACCAGTAAAAAAGAAGTAAAACTCTAGGGGCCTTACCACAGAAAAGTTAGACAAAATAAAACTTCATACAAAAAACTGAAGACACGCGTTCAACGCTCGTCTTAATTTTTGTGGTAAGGCCTTTAACCCTTTTGAAGTAGTGTAGATATTTCAAGAAACAAAATGTTTTGTTGACCATTGCAGATTTCAGATACACATTTACTTGAGTTTTGCTAGAGATAAAATTTTGCATTAAAATAATCAATCTATTGGAAATTTTTAATGCACTCACAGTGCCTTCTTATTATCACATTAACCATGTGAGAGGCCTGCTACTTGCAGTAGGCGGTTGAAAAACTCTGACACCAGGGTTCATCGGGTCGTTCGACGACTTGGTGTCCCAATCGAAGAAAAAAAAACACATATCAATTCTTCCTAACTGTGCATTTCAAGTCGATTTCAAGTACATTACTGGTTATCTTGAATGTGCGGTAATGACACCTTTATAAAACCAGCAATGTATGGGCAATCTACGTAACAGCCGCCTTTCCTTACTAGCTCATTCATGTCAATGGATAAAGACACTACATTTCTGTAAAACGGAGCATAGAAGCAAAAGGTCAAGAGAGCAGGCCTCAATATGTGTTCTAAAATGGTTTTGAATGCTCTACTACTTGGGCTAAGGGCGCAGAATTTATAATACGAGTGTGATGCGGTCGTGTCATAAAAAATAGTTTTTCTTATATAAATTAGCTCTGTGATACTTAAATACAGAGACAGAGTGGTCCAAAAGGGTGTTAGGGTTTTGACACAAAATAGAGAGTTTACAGAAGATTCACTCGAACTTGATTTTCGCGGTTGTCACTTGTTAAATAGCCAGGGTTGCTACTGTCAAAAATCTTAAAGTATACGATTATAAAAACAGAAAAATCTGTTACAAGAAACATAATAATAATGAGACAATATAATTTATTTTCATATTCCCCGCAACCACGTCGCGCTGCTGCAAGATTTCGAGATGTAACTTAAAACACGAAAACTCTTTTACACCAATGTTTCGGTGCCGGCTTAGAATAGCATCACCTCATATCTTTCCCGTAAGAAGCAACTAAAAGATTTGAGAGTTGATGTAGGTATATTGCAATTTTAGGCTATATGCTGGCAACCTGTCTCTATGGTGATACACAGTCTTCTGAATGACTCTGTTGTAAATTATCGTTTTCGATCTGCCTATCTCGCAAGGGATATAGGCGGATGTATGTATTATGTTTCTGATTCTTATTTACTCCGTATGAGTTTGTTTTCAGTCAAATACACCGAGGGCGTATATCACTTTAAATGAAATTTGTGTTAACGCAACTTTTGTGTAAATCACCATTAAGTTACGCAATGTGTTTATGAGCTTATGTTGGAAACAGAACAGTAAGTAGCTGGTACAAAATAACAGGTTATTATTTGTATAAACTGTCCAAAGTCGTTCAAAGTTAAGCTACAATCTTATGTCTACTTGTGTTATCCTTGTCAAGATGGGAAGATCCTCTCCCATACTTGTGATAAGGGGGAGCGGAGGTTTTTTTTTATTTTAATGTAATGTAGCAAATTGTATACGCTTTCAAAGTGCCTTAGACATTTTTTATTCACTTATTACTTATATGGAGTATCTAAGGTTAAACATATGTTTATGATCATGATAAAATCATCGGTTTGAATAAATGATTGCTTGTCGGTAACTCTTGTAGCTACCTATTTTAAATTGTATAGTCATCATGATCGTTCATATACATTTATCGAACTAAAACACTACATGTACCAGTTTTGCGTTGCAAATGTTGAAGAAACAGCAGCAACCGACTTTGTATCAGTGGTAACAGTTACAATTACATATAACAGTTACACCGGCATACAGCTCTATTAAAAGAGTTTGGTTACAGATTTGGTTAAGCCCCGTCACCCGTCGCCATCTGCGCGTAATTTAATTTACCGATTCGCGGATGTAATGTGATATATTGTATAAAATTATTTAGAAGTCTCACTTCACTCACAGAATTGAGGAAAGGGCTATACTTGGGACACACATTAGGGAAACTGCGCGCGGTGCGCCTTTACAGATGGCTCACTCAGTACTAGCGACGATTTTGACGCTTACTGGTTTTAACTGGAAATAACTGGAATCTCAGGGAAACTCAAGGCACAAATTAGGGAAATGGCGCGCCTTTTAAGGTAACTAAAGTTGGTTGCCATGAACGTCATATTTCTTGGATTAAAAGTGGCTTAAAATCATATGACGTTCTTCTAGCGACGTAGCGACATATGACGGTCTGTGTTGATATTCTTCTACCTACTTTGAGATTTTTGACAGTAGCAGCAACCCTGACTATGTAACAATTGACAGTCGCGAAAATCCTTAAAAGGGTCGAGGGCACCTTACGTGAACGAGGATATTAAGGCGAGAAGAACAAAGTAACAGATATAGTCTGGCGGGTTAGGTAGCTGAAGTGGCAGTGGACAGACACATTGTCGTAGAACCGATAGACGGTGGAGTAGGCGGGTACTGGAGCGGAGGCCACGTCTCAGCAAGAGTAGCAGTAGATGCTCTCCAGCCAGGTGAACCGATGACTTAGAGAGAGGCTGGTAGCGACTGGATTGTGAAAATGTGAGATCATACCTTGTGCAGCAGTGGACTGCAATATAACGGACTGTGACGTGATGAGTTGGAAAGCTACAATAGACAAACTATGCTCCACATCCTTAATCGAAAGTTCTAATTTGATTAGGCACTTTCGTTGGTCATTAGTAGAAAGCAACTTGTTAGTACGGTCACCTGCAGAGTTACAAATAAAACAATTTGGTAGATCTCTTTTCGGAACATTATAACTTGCTTGGGCCTTTTCAAGGCAAAAGAGTGAATAGGCACTATCTAGGCAAGCATGCTCCAACATTGTCTGCATCATCACTTACCAACAGGTAAGATAGCAGACAGACGCGGGCATACTATAACCATAACAGCCACAATAGTCCACTGCTGGACCTGGACATGGGCCTCCCCCTATAAGGGGGTATTGCCATACTCACCACGCTTGGCAGGCGAATTGGCGAGCGCAGTGCATGATGTTGCATTGACAGGGAACGCTGCTGCCCATTCCCTGGATATGTATCCCTTAGTCGCTTTTTACGACACCCACGGGTAGGATTGGGGTGATGCTGTTCTAAGCCGACATCACACGGCATAACTTATTTTAAAAAAAACTTACCTGACTCCCGTGGTCGGGGACAGAGGGTGAAGTAATTTTGCGGATGACTGTACGCATTTGTAGGCACGTGAAAGGAAGATCAATGAAATTGATCTATTAATTACCTTCCTCCACACAAAACTTTTCGATTCTATTTACCAAAGTTGAAGTCGTAAAATTTTGATCTACCTAGGTTTAGTTAGTTTCAAACTAGTTATATTGATTTGAACATACTGTTTTGTTTCCTAGTACCTATTTATCACTATTGAACTTGACGGCCATATCAATGGTAGTGCGACAGTCTGCGGCGCAAAAATTTGCGGGTTCAATTCTCGATAATAAATCTACTTTGTGAGTGATCCCCGTGAATTTGTTCCCAGTCTGATTCGAACATCGCAGGCTGAAATACCGGATTATCCGAGCAGAAAAATGGTTTCGTGCTTCGAAATGCGCCTTAAGCTTAGACGGTGGTCGTTACACAACCATATCAGAGGCCTGCTAACTAGTAGTAGGGTTGGGAAACTCTGATACCACGGTTCATTGGATCGTTGGACGACTCGGTGTCCCACTCGAAAAAGAAGAAGCATTTGATATTATGATCTGTTCAACAGATTTCAGCCATGGCGGCCACTTCTATACCTCATCAAGTCGGCGCTGACTGTACCTGTATGTGGGTGGCTTGATTTTGGCAGTAAACTCCCGTACACAGAATTATTTAACTTGTTTAAAAATATAAGGCAGCAAGCAAGGGATTTCTGTTTTTCACTCAGAAAAAAATAATTTACTACGAATACGTGTCTAATCTTGGTAGAAAATGGAAGGTCCATGCATTTACATGCTCCAAAAATACGTTTTTGTGAAATCACTAGTAAGCATATTTTGTTCTGATTCTAGATCCGAGATAGGGCAGCCTCTCTCTACCTGCGATTTTTACCTGATAGCAGAAGAGAGACTCGTTTAGATTTTGGAACACCGATTAGCTAAGGATTTGACGTCCTGTGTGACGTAATAGTAGTTCAGACACAAATTAGATTTGTGCACCTTTGATATTTGTTTTTCTGACATTATGTGTGACAAAAGGCGCAAGTTGTTTCATATCTATAACACAAAATAGAGAGTTTACAGAAAGTTCACTCGGCCCTTTTTCGGATTTTCGTGATTGGCATTTGTTACATAGCGAGGGTTGCTATACTGTAAAAAAGCTCAAAGTACAAAAATAACAAAACAGCAAAATCTGACAAAGAACGTCATTATCATTCTGAGCCAATTTTAAATCCAAGAAATTTGACGCTCGTGTCAACCACCTTCTTAGTTACCTTGACTTCCCCTGAGATTCCGGTTATTTCCAGTTAAATTTAGTAAGCGTCAAAATCGTCGCTAGTACTGAGTGAGCCATCTGGTAAAGGCGTCCGTACGCAGTTTCCCTTATTTGTGGTATGATTCTGAGCCAATTTTAAATCCAATAAACATGACATTCAATTTCGTGTCAACCACCTTCTTATTTACCTCGACTTTCCTGAGATTCCGGTTTTTTCCAGGTTTCGTCAGTAAGCGTCAAAATCGTCGCTAGTACTAACTGAGTGGGCCATCTGAAGGCGCCCGCGCGCCGTTTTCCTAATTTGTGTCTTAATAAACCTAAATTTATTATAATATTACTTTTGCGGTCCAGTGTTATTACAATATCACTGAAATAAGCCCGTGAAATTATACGAATCTGTCGTTATTGACAATAATCAGTGTAATTACAATTTCACTAGTGAAATTATAATATAACGTCTTTGACTAAATCCCTGCGACATTTATAAGCAGATATCTGTCAGACAGCGATCGTCAGCCGTTATCGTTGCCACGTGCGTCTCACGTGTGTAGTTTTGTCTATTCTGTTTCATACATTTTAGATGGAAACTGTTTCAAGCGTCACGATATCACACGTCTCATGTTTCTGATGATCACTTGTTTGACAGATGCCATCTTACGTCTCACGTCTCCCAGTTAATGTTTCAACGCAATCCGAAATAGTGATATTTGACGTCATATTTCTATATCGTCATAAAAACCCATTAGGACCGGTAAAAAACACGTCACGCAATTGACCTGTCAGTAACCAATCATTCAAATGTTTCAATCTAAAAATAGCAACAACGTTTTCAGTTATTTTCGCTTCGGTCCATCAATTTATACGAGTTGGAGCACTCAGGGTCTAGTGGGGCCCAAAATAAAGACCACCGATGGCCCCTCGAGGGCTGTTCAGACATTGCTATTGAGGGACGAATTACGAGCATTTACTTGTTGACTTGTTAGTAAGTATAGGCGTCTTCTATTCTATTGTTTGGCTACAAAATTTGTGTGTAGATAATGTATTTTTTTATATTATGCATATTCACATATTCCCCATACTAAAAACCGACACTAAAATAACTAGGTATACTAGCGCAGCAACAAACTAAATTCTAGTCCTAGCGGTAGACCATAACAAGCTACACATGCGGGTAGAGTTCTGAAAATTGCCCCATTTAATCTTTAGGGTAAAGGAATTCGTACAAAATAAAAAACCATTACCAGATACCAGTTCTTAATAACGCAATATTTTTTTGTATGAAATAGAAGAATATCTCCTAATGCTACCTATGCCAAACAAGTTGCTAAAAGGAGTATTGTAGGTATAGGTACTATACACCACGCAAAATTTGATCTAATAGCTACTCGAAATCAATTTGAGAGGAATGCTATCCACATTCCACAGGGATCCTAAATTGGTTTTTGGAAGGAAAACTGTCAGATCTTCACACCGACATTTTCACACGTTCACCCCTGGAAGGGAATGTACGTTTTGGTGTAGACTAAGGAAATAATTGCGTCCGTGGCTTATCGCGGTCGGGTCGGGGAGTGCGTGAGTGGCGGCGGATAAACATGTTGCCAAAAACGTGGGTAAGAATACTGTCGGGCAATGAGTAAGATGGAAATATGTATGCACAGAGTAAAAGAGAACGTCTATTTTTACAACAGTCCACAGGCGGCAGGCATAGGTCATCCCCTATTAAGGAGTAGGTAGATATATAATCTCACTTGGTAAGATTCAGATCAGCGAGCGCAGTAAAAGATGTTGTAGGTATTTACAGGGAAAGCTGCTGTTCATTCTCTGGATTCATCCTTGACTACAATAGGACTTTAAGTGGTAAGGAAACATAACATGTGCGCGATTGAAAAAAAAGGAGTTTATTTATAGCATAATAAAATACTATTACTATGCAAATGTAATCGTTCAATCGACGCACAACGTCCTATCCTGTACTATGTATGTTCACCATGTAATTGTGTAAAGGCAAGCTAACATGTGCTGAACTCTTTCCTTTGAAGGCATGCTTACATATGGCAGACGACACTTATAATATGGTACGTGACATCGGCGATGAGACACACGTCTCACGGGTTTAGACGGCATATTCTCTTGTTTCTTACATTTTATATGGAAACTGTTTCGACCATCGCATTGTCTCACGTCTCCTATAAAGGTAAGGGTATTCATCGATATGCCGTGTGATGCCGGCCTAGAATAGCATCACCCCTATTCTACCCGTGGGTGTCGTAAAAAGCGACTAAGGGATAATTATCCAGGGAATGGGCAGCAGCGTTCCCTGTGAATTAAACATCTTGCACTGCGCTCGCCAATCCGCCTGCCAAGCGTGGTGAGTATGGCAATACCCCCCTATACGGGGGAGGCCCATGTCCAGCAGTGGACTGTTGTGGCTGTTAAGGTAAGGTTAAGGTATTCATCGATACAGAGAAAATGAAGTCGCTTTTGGCGTTTCTCTGTCAGCCTGTCTGTCTGTCGTGGGATTTGCGCATTTCTTAACGGATTTTGATGAGGTTTTTTATCTCCTTTTTGAGTGGGTCACCGAGTCGTCCGGGTGTTGTAATCCTGTATGGTTATGTTGGGATGGATTGTCGACCAATGATGAAAAACCAGAGGAGTTAGTTAGTTTTATGCTCTACATTTCTTCTTCTTCTTTTCGAGTGGGACACTGGGTCGTCCAACGATACGATGAACCCTGGTGTCAGAACTTTTCAACCACCTACTACAAGTAGCAGGCCTCTGACGTGGTTGCGTAACGACGTCTGAGTAATCACTAATCAATCATAGACAGCAACCGGGACTGACAGCTTTAACACTTTGACACTTTAAGTGCCCTCCGAAGCACGGAACCATCTTACTTTCGGACAATCTGGTGGATAAAAATACACTAAAAATCCATGGAAACCTAGTAACAAAAATTTGTTAACCCACAGAACTACGCACAGTCCGGGAGATCAAAGTAGATTACAAAATGGTTGGCGAGTTTTCGAGTGGGCTTATGCAACAGTGTAGCGAGTTCATGCTGCTGTTGCTTTGTATCGTGAATTGTTCGCGGTATACGGTGCTTACTATTAATTAGAGCTCCTCTATCCGCTTGCATGTATAAAATTACAGTTGACCACAAACATAACAAGCCACTGTACTGTAGAATGCCAGTAGGGAATGTGAATTACTGTACTTTAAAGATAGAATACAAATTGAATGAATTATGTATGTACAATGGTTGCAATATTAATTTCATTCTGTCTTTATATACAGGGTGAAAGCAGCTTTCCGAATACTGCCAGGCTGCATTCAGACGACGAAACTTAACAAGTTTCCATAATAAGAAAATGCCTGTTTCAGGAAACTAAAAAAAAAAAACTTCGGTACGTAAGTGCAGTAGGTAGGTAAATTGTTCGTAATTTATTACGGGAGGTCGAAATAATTTTATCGTTTCATGACATGTATTCAAGCACGCTTTTGCACTTTTTCAGTATTCCCTTTGACCCTTCCCTTACACACCGTATGGACAGAATGCTTAAAGTGAAAACGTTGCCCTTTCCAGTAAAAATACCTTTATATTGGCCCATTAACTTGAGAAGTATACGTTTCACGAAATTATGTCCTAAAAATAGGAACAATATCTATACGTTCCGCTAATAAAGCGTAGGTAATAGCTATGAAATTGCAGTAAAAATTGAGTAAACTTCTTTCAAACATACATGACATGAATCACGTCTTTATTTGTTGCGGGGTAGGCAGAGCGTTGACGACTGTAGAAATACGATCGTAATCGCCACATCTGATAAACATTTAAGAGCTTTTTCAGAAAAATCTTTTATCCCCTATTGACAGGTTTTCAGCCTGTCGCTTAAAATTGTTATACTTATGTCACCCTCTAGTCCCATAATACTTCCGACATCCGAGGAGAAGTAATAGGGTTATCCTATTCTAAGCTGACATCACATCATCTATGAAATATGGGATAAAAGTACTACCAATATTAAAGTTTATCACTTAAGTTTAAAACTATTCCACTTCATAAGTGTATTTTTTAGTGAGTACATAGGTACTTCAGATAGAGTATGAGATATTATTATATTTTATCACTTTTGAAAGCTGTGGCAATCCAACCACTTGTAATACAACAACTCATGTGAGTTGAGTGATACTTGCACATACTATATACTACACACAATGCGCTTTTATCCTTTATAGGATACCGATAGACAGTGTCCACGGTCTTAAAAATATTTATTAGACGACTTTTTGGACGTGGCAAAAGCCAAAGCAAAGGTTGCTTTGGCAAAAAATAGTCAAAAAAATATTTGTTGGCCGTTTCAGAGAAAAATCATACATCCACCACTAATAGTGAGTAAACAACTATAAAGTTGTAATACACATGATCGCTTTTGACGACACCCACTTGAAAGAAATGAGGTGATACTATTCCAAATCGTCATCACACGGCAATGAGCGAAACATATTTATTTTAAGCTCCCTATAAACTTTCCGACTGCACATGAATAGAAGGTTTAAGTATATTTTCTGATCGTCCTCAATAAGCTCAATGGTATTGGAACTCGCCGGCAAAAGAAAGAATTCTTAGAATTTTATACTTGACTTCATAAGACACTCTTGTGGACTTAAGTCGAAGAATCAGGAATAGTACTATGTCGAGTAAATCCGCCTACCCTTTTAAGGGACCATTTTATACTGGTTTTTATACATATACTAAGAAAAACCAGTATTTGTCGGTCCCCGATATGGAATTGTGGATTTACTGTCGATAGTACGAGTATGCAAGTTGTGTAAAGCATATTATACTTGTAAAAATTATTCCTCTTTTTGATATTATGCAATGCCACGATACGTAAAGAAATTTTGTAGTCATAGACTGCAGAACATTTTCTGAAAACATTATTTTGAGAGAAATTGCCACATAATAAGTTCCTGTGTTTGTCTTGTGGAGCCGCTTAGATTAGCATCACCCTATATATTTACCGCAGGTGTCGTAAGTGGAAACGAAGTGATTTGAGAGTTTATTTGTATGGCAATTTTAGGCTACAGGCTGACAACCTGTCGCTATGGTGACACACACTCTTCTGAATGACTCAAATTTTTGTCACGTTTCGTTTGCGTTCTGCCTACCCCCAAGGGATATAGGCATGATATTTGTACCTATGTATGTATATATTCCATTTTACGTGAAAATACAAACTGTTGTGTATTTTTGCGGCGATATTTTCTTCACAGCAACCTTGAACATTGACTTTCAAAAAGGAAGCGGGAAATAAATCAAAATTAATGGTCATTCATGTACAATACAGGAGTCAGGACCCAGGAACTGGACTATAATAATGATTTATTGAGTTGCTTGTCAATAAACATCTGTTGTAATAAGCACATAGCTATAATACATTATAGTAAATACATAAACTACTAGAAAAGCAGTTCCTTAAAGAATTAAGTCTTTATTTCATAAATTTTTGACCTTAACGTAACCCTAATTTTGATTGTTATTTTATAACACACTGAATAACATTCTATAATTGAGTTTTTAAGGGTTTTGGCGTTTAAGTTAAACGCCTGCCTGCCTGGTGCATTTTGGTAAGTGAGTCTGTCCAGAATTGGGACTGTGGTAAAGACTGCTCTACAGCTCGTTGAACGACTCGGTGACCCACACGAAGAGAGAAAGAGAGCTCAAAAAAGAAGCAAGTGGAGAAGTTTGAAGGAGATCTACGTCAAAGGTTTGAGACGGCTAGAAGGAAGAAGAATAATAACATCACTACGAAAATGGTTCTGATAATGTCTAATGTAATTGATTCGTTCGCTAAAATTGTAGACATAGCGTTATTATCAAAACACCCAGTCGGATATGTTAGTTAGTCAGACACAAAACTAGAGTGCATCTGACATGTGAATATCTATTTGCTGAAAAGGCAATTCCAGGTTTGAACACGGAATTATTCAATTTGAAATGCGGATATGATCTTAATAATAGTGTCTATTACATTATGTATGATTTCACTAAAGCATTCAAAAGCTTTTTAGCCTAATATTAAGTGCTACTACCTATACAAAAACCTCTTTACTTTACAATGCTCTAAAACTATGCATTCCTTTGCATTGCACCTTTTATTTGACATTGAAAACTACGAAGCTTCAAGCGTTTTGTGCAATTTTGTGTGTAGATGATAATAGTATTTTTGTGATCTAAATTATGTATGTCTGAATATACGTGGAAGTTCCTTTTTCCCGGCATGTGTTATACATAGAAACTCTCCTCTTGAATCACAAAAGCGACTTCATTTTATACTATGTATTGATTGATACTCTTAAGATCGGTAGTAACAGAATAAATGCAAAGTGGGTTCAGTAGAAAGAAAAATCTATAGAAAGATGTGATTGAATTTAAACTGATTAATAAAGGTGAAAGAGGGGAGACACTTTGAATAAATTCAACGCACATTCTTGTTATAAAAGAAAGTTAATTTTATATCTTGAGTATCTATATAAAGGCTAAACTAGGTAGCTAAAATACTTTGGTTTTCATGCTAGGATTCTTGTCGTTATAATAATAATAGGTACTTGTAATCATGAAGTTTATTTAGCACCCAATTATAAAGTTGTTGACAAATAACTTGATATTGCTGGAGTTCTGTAACTCTGTATGTGATAGATTTATGTTCTCCAAAATTGAAATGAGACAGGAAACAATTCTATTATTTAAAACTTGAACATAAGTACATCAGCAGCAGATCAACCTACACATTTGAGGGTTCAACTTACACTGGTTGTTTATACTGTTAGTTAATGTGAATTATACCTTGTGATGCCGACTTAGAATAGCATTACCCTATTTCTTTTCCGTGTGTGCAGTATAAGACGCGACTAAGAGACTCAATGCCCTCTCTCTCTTCGTGTGGGACACCGAGTCGTTCAGCGACCCGATGAACCCTGGTGTCAGAGTTTTTCAACCGCCTACTGCAAGTAGCAGGACTCTGACATGGTTGTGTAACGACCGCCATCATAGACAGCAACCGGGATCGACGGCTTAACGTGCCCATCCGAAGCACGGAACCATCTTGATTACGGACAATCAGGCGGTTCAGCCTGCAATGTCCTAACCAGACTGGGAACAAATTCACAAAGTGATAAATATCAACTTTGTGAGTGACTCGATGCTTTCACGTAGGGATATTGTAATTTTAGGCGACAGGCTGAATAATTGACTCTATGAGTGATACACGACATTTCTAAAACGACCCTCAAAGTATTTGTCAGGCGTGGGGATAACGACCGTAACTTTAGGTTTGTTATCGCTCTGCCTACCTTACAAGGGATAGAGATATGATTTTTTTACATCCATATTATGTAAGTTGGTAGAGAAGTATATTAAGAAAGAAAATAGTCTACTGCGGTTGTGCTATAAAGTTCTTATAACTATCCGCCTACTCACAAACATCTTAAGTACCGTCAGCAAACGAGCTAAGATTGTACAAGTTTGTACGACTTCACTTCACTGAAGGAACAATGGGAAAGAAACACAGATAAGTCTTCTAGATCTACAAGATTGTAAACTTGGAAAATCAGTTGGTAAAGATTAAATTTTGTTTTTCAATAGTTGTGTTGTTTTTATGCAAACCTAATTAATAGAATAAAATAAACGAATTTCCGATATCTCTAAACAGTTATGAAGTCCAATCCAAGTCCAGTCCAACACGTCACATATTTTTTACAGAAGTTCGATTTCTTTTGTGATTGATTTGACAGCTGGAATATGACCACAAAGTAAGTTAAACTATGGTCTACGGCGCTAAGCTTTTCGTCTACGTCGTAGAAAGAGTGCTACGAGCCGTAACCGTTGTAGTAAAGTTCTACAAATTATTGAAATAAAAAAATATATATTTTACATACATACATACATCACGCTTTTATCCCTTGCCGGGTAGGTAGGGCGGTTGTAAAGTAAAGGTTGTATAAAAACGGACATTTACATCACGTATGACAAAATAATTAATTAATATACTTCCCTAATTTTCATTTTTTCATAGAATGATCTATAAATTTAAAATTGATTACCTGAGTTAAATTCTTGTAAATTGACTTACAATTTACAAGGATTACCTATGTTCATCGTGGTGGGTGTCGTAAAATCTTCAAATACCATGCCAAACCTATTACATATCTGTGGCTTCTCGTGAGGCATTTGGAAAATGCCATAGTAAGGATTTAGGCGGGGCTCACACATAACTACCGTGGCTGTGCTTTTTTAACGCAATCCTAACGCGTAAGAAACCTGTCAGATTCATAAGAAAATCTAATTCTTCATACTAAAAACCAACGATAAACGTAGAAATAGGTAAGAGACGCAACGCAAAAACGTGCATTGAAACAGCGCAGCACAAAAACTTGCGTTACGTTGTTTTAACGCCAGTTTTTCATATGAAGAATCCTAAATTTATAAGCATCTGACAGACACATGCGTTAGCGTTGCGCTAAAATTGCGCAGCAACAAATATTATGTGTGAGCCCCGCATTAGTTTCGTTACATAACTTATTTCCCTAATTAGATAGACGCAAAATAATGTCGTGGGTAATTAATTATTCCAGGAATTCGTCTAACATCTAACAAGTTATGTCGTAATTTACTTAAGATTATTTTATGGTTTCATTTTCGCGTCTGATGCCGGTGAAGAACAGCTTCACCCCAGTTCTACCCGTGGGTATCATAAAAGCTGACTAAGGGATAATCATCTAGGGAATGGGAAGCAGCGTCCCTGTAAATGCAATGTCTTGCACTGCGCTCGCCAGTGCGGCCCACCTGCCAAGCGGGGTGAGTATGGCAATACCCCCCGACAAGGGGAAACCCATTGTCCATCAGTGGACTTATTTGAATTTCCTATATTTCGGAGATGTTGCAATAATCAAGCTTACGGATACCTATAGCTACTTAAAACCCTAAAAAGGTAACAAAATAAAATATTATTATACTTGTTTATAACCTACAGTTATCTTATCTATAATATTGACATAAGAAAAAAACAATTATTTAAATCCCGCGAGAAGATTTATTTATATAGTAATATACGATAATTACAATCGAGGGTTTACTGGTAATAACGGTTATCATCTGAACAAAGGTATGGCAGCGATAACCGTTTTAACCTGTACACTCTGAAATTATTTGTGTACAATTAACATTTTTGATATCTACAGCCTACAGGTATCAAGTTCAAATCTAATGTGGCTAGACGATCCTTATATCTGTCGCAGTACGATGGCAGAATCAGGTTTTTGGCCAAAAACCTAGGTATTTGGCCAAAAGCCGGCATATGGCAGAATCGTAGACTTCGTTCGACCATCGTCCTAAGCTGATCCAGGTTTTTGGCCAAATCCCTAGGTTTTTGGCCAAAAAACTAGGATTTTGGCCGAAATCCTAGATTTGTTTAGTTTTATGGCTTTTTTGCATTTCGGGGGAACTTCTTCTTCTTCGAGTGGTACATTATGTCGCCCAATGACCCGATGAACTCAGGTGTTAGAGTTTTTAAATCGCTTACTGCAAAGAGCAGGCCTCTGACAAGGTTGTGTAACGACCGCCGTCTAAGTGATCATAAAGAGCAATCGGGACCGGCGGCGGCTTAACGTGCCCGTGTAGTTTGGGCATATACATCGAAAGGCATTAGACGTTCTGGAGGGTGGGAGGTAGCGTCAGACGCTCTGGAGAGCGTGGGTAGCGCCGGACACTCTGGAGGATGTAAGATGACGGGTGTTAGATTTTCTGGGGGTCCGACGCTATCTCCTGGTCTCCAGGGCGTCCAACGCTACCACCAATCGTCCTGCTCTTATGGTGTCTGATGCTTCCCCCTGCCCTTCAGGGAATCCGAGGCAATCCTGCTGTTCAGACTGTCTGATGTTACCCCCCGTCCTTCAGGGTGTCCATTTACTGTGTCCAAGTCTACCCTCAAAAGATTAGAGAGAGGTGCATAAAGTACCTGTCCACTCCTTGTTCCACCGAACCACACGGGCTCGGTAAGCCGTCGGTCCCGATTGCTCTCTATGATCACATAGACGGCGGTCGTTACACAACCATGTCAGAGGCCTGCTACTTGCAGTAGGCGGTTGAAAACTCTAACACCCTGGTGCTGGTGGAACCCTGGTTCATCGGGTCGTTGGGCGACTTAATGTACCACTCGAAGAAGCAGAAGTTCCCCCGAAATGCAAAAAAGCCATAAAACTAAACAAATCTAGGATTTCGGCCAAAATCCTAGTTTTTTGGCCAAAAACCTAGGGATTTGGCCAAAAACCTGGATCAGCTTAGGACGATGGTCGAACGAAGTCTACGATTCTGCCATATGCCGGCTTTTGGCCAAAAACCTAGGTTTTTGGCCAAAAACCTGATTCTGCCATCGTACTGCGACATATCTACACACACCGCGTGATCTGCTGACGTATTATACACCTCTAGTTTTAGAGTTGATGTTGTGTATTGCAATTTTAGGAGACAAGCTGACAACCTGTCACTGACTTGGTGATACCCGGGCTTTTGAATGACTCTCAAACTATTGTCAGACGAGGTGCTAATGGCCGTTTTTTAAATCCGTTTACGCTCTGCCTACCCCGAAAAGGATGTAATGGCACATACGTCGAATAAGGCTCTATTTTCACACACAAGGCGTGAGACGCGAGACGTAAGATGACATCGTCTCACGGGTGTAGATTGCGCCTACACTGTTAAATACATTTTAAACGGAATCTGTTTTGAGTATCGGGATGTCTCACGTATGTCTTAAGTTTGATGTGTGAAGATTGGGCCCTTATATTTTCAAACGTTATAATTCCTATGGCTGTCACGAAACCGCAGTATCCTACTGTATCTGTGAAAACCGCCTGATCTACCTACGAATCGGACCCTAAATTATGTGTCCTGTGATTAGGTTCAGATATCACACTTTTATTACAGTCCGATAGATGGCGCTGATAAATCGAGCTGAATTGTCTCATTTTAGATTAACATTTTATAGGCAGTCATGTTGTAAATAATACTTCTAATTTCATTGTGTATTATCAGACATAGAGTACATAATATAAGTACACGATCCGTCGTTATTCCCATGTCAGAGGCCTGCTACTTGCAGTAGGCGGTTGAAAAACTCTGACACCAGTCTTCATCTGATCGTTGGACGACTTGGTGTCCCACTCAAAGAAAAAGAAGAAGGAGTAACAACTTACACTGGTTATTCAAAACAGGTATTAGTAATGACCAGCTTATATTGATCTTCTTACACGCATTTTAACATTATTTCACCGAGACCGACTACTTAACGTGCCCTATTTTTTTCGAGTGTTCCGAGTCATCCAACGACACGATGAACCTGGGTGACAGATTATTTCAACCACCAACTGCAAAAAGCAGACCTTTGACTTGGTTGTGTAACGACCGCCATCTAAGTAGTCAGACAGAAAACGGTCCGACGGCTTAACGGGCTCTCCGAAGCACGGAACCATCTTGCTTTTCAAACAATCAGGTGTGGTTCAGCCTGCAATGTTCCAACCAGAATATTGGGAACAAATTTACAAAGTGATAACCCCACACCAGGAATCGAACCCGGAAACTTCTGCGTCGCAGGCAATCCTACTAACCACTGCGCCACATCGGCTGTCAACGTACCCTGCGCACGTAATCGTTTATATTTTTAGTCTCCATTGAGAATCAATGTCATGAGAATAGCGTCATTGTTTTTATTTTTCTTGTTAATCTTTATACCTACTTCCAACGCCTATCTAAAGCTTATCGTGACAAAAATAAGCCTTACGAAAATACCAGGTTGTAAATATCCGTAAAGCTGTCCGGTGGTTCCGGTGCGGCTGTCAGAGTGGTAAACGTTACAACACGTCATAAACTACAGTGGAGGGCTTTGTCCGAGCTAAAGTTACGCTTATTTGGCTTTGTGGAGCTTGTTTTTGAATACAACTCTGTGGAAATGTTAGTCAACAATTCAAGAAATTATTTACTGTGCCGTGTATCAAATGGATGTCGTAAGAAGTGACTAAGGGATTTGGGAGTTGATGTGTATTGCAATTTACGCGACAGGCTGACAATCTCTTACTATGGTGATGTTTATTCTAAACGACGAAGGGGTCTCTGCGCGTCTCCGCGTGATCGTGTGCGTGATGACTTCAGGTGATCCGAGGTCTGGCAGCTACCTTGCTTAAAGATTGAGCATTGCTATCCAGAGAGGGAACGCTGCTGCCAGCCTTTTGGGTACCTTCCCTCGCGGGGATGCGTTAGAAGGTATTTTTTATTTATAAGGTTGTAGTTTTATAAGTAGTTTTAAGGCTTTTGTTTTTTTATGTTCTAAAATGTACTGTTTTCCCTGAATAAAGATTATGTTTATGAGAATAAATATAAATTCTAAACGACTCTCAATTTTTTTTTTCAGACATAGCGTAAATGGCGTAAACAGCTGTTTATTGGCGTAAACAGCTGTTTATTATCTACTATACGTCAGCATGGGCGTAAATAGCAGTTCCATGATTTGACTGGCTTTACATGCCTTAACTATAGCTCATAATTAAAACAACTTCAACGGATTTTAGTTGTATTTTATTTAGGATTGTAATTAACCCGACGTTTCGGACACTTTGCAGTGCCCGTGGTCACGGATGACTAAGGTGTTAGACGTCATTATTTAGTATTTAAAATTATTTTTGTTCTACCGCCATCTATTTCTTAATTGCCTAGCATAACGTTCCGGTTGTACGCAGAATGCAGACACCGTGTCTTGTGAAGTTGGTCTTGCAGTATGTTGGTTTTGGTTCTTCCGCTGTGTAATCAGTGGAGTCCAAGTTGGTGAGATGCCCCATCCAGTGTCTCGGTTGAAATTCGGATGTTTTTGAATTTCTATGGCTTCCCGTACCTTCCTAGGGACAAATCTCTTCTCTCTCGCTAGGATTGCAGCCTTGTCGAACCTGATATAATGGGTGGGATTATCCATCACATGTTCACACACTGCAGACTGTCTGTCACGACGGTTTCTCACATCGGCAATATGTTCCTTGAGACGTGTAGATACATTCCTCTTTGTTTCCCCTATGTATGAGAGTCCACAGTCACAGTCAAGTTTATAAACACCAGGATCTTGGAGAGGATGTTGCATTTGACTGATCTAATGTACTGGCTGATCTTCCTTGGCGGCTTGAAAATGGTTTTGATTGAAGCTCGCTTCAGAATTCTGCCTATCTTGTCAGTTACACCCTTTAGGTATGGTAAGTATGCTGGTTGTCGCTCGACTGTGGATGGTTTGGCACGGTTTCTGTGACGTTGACGAGGTGGTTTCAGGTCATTTTCATGGAGTACTCGTCTCACATGTTTTAGCTCCTCATCTAGGTGTTGGGGGTCACAGATGCCGCGTGCTCTCTGAAACAAAGAGGTTCCAACGGCAGCTAACTGGCTCGGATGATGGTGGGAGTTACCATTTAGGTACCTATCTGTATGGGTTGGTTTTCTATATACGGAGTGACTGATTGTACCATTTGGGTTTTTAATTATTAGAATATCTAAGAATGCTAATTGATTGTTTTGTTCTGTTTCTATTGTGAATTTTATAATAGGATGGATTGAATTTAAATGATTTAGGAAAGCAGTAACTTTGTCTTGTGGGAGGATGGTAAAGGTGTCGTCTACGTACCTCTTATACATCTTCGGCACGACCGGAGCGTGCCTCAGGGCTCGATCCTCAAAGTCCTCCATGAAGATGTCAGCTACCAAGGGGGATACTGGAGAGCCCATGGCCACGCCGTCGACTTGTACATAGAACTCATCATTCCACAATAGGTAACCAGATGTTAGGCACCATTCCAAAAGTTCTGCATATTCTATTGCCATATTATTTTCATTTAACTTTCTTTTACTATTTCAATACAGTCCTTAACTGGAATAGCTGTAAATAGTGATTGGACATCAAAACTAACCATTGTTTCATCACTGTTTATCTGTAAGTTTTTGATATCTCCAACAAACTGATATGAGTCCTTTACATGTGCATTTGTTTGGCCCCGGAGCGGGGAAAGCACATTAGCTAGGTGCTTGGCCAGTTTGTAAGTTGGTGTATCAATCTGGCTCACCATTGGACGGAGTGGAACATCAGTTTTGTGGATTTTGGGTAGGCCATATATTTTTGGTGGTTTTGCACAAGTTGGTAGTAAGGATTTCACATCTAACTCTAACGTGTCTTTATGTTTATTTATTAATGAGGTTGTTTTCTTCATAATAGAGTTGGTGGGGTCTCTGGTAACTTTTTTGTATGTTTTTTCGTCAGACAACAACAATGACATTTTGAGGTTATAATCAGATGTGTCCATCACGACAGTGGCGTTCCCTTTGTCTGCACGGAGGACGGTCAGATCTTCATTTTTGCGTAAGGTCTTCAACGCATCGAGTTCTTGCTTGGATAGATTCTTCTTTGGTAATTTACTTCGTCTCAGAACACTGGAGATGTCCTGACGTATAGCTTCAGAATCTTCCTTAGGTAGTTTATTTTTGAAGATACATTCCTCTACGCTGCAGATTACTTCTTCCACTGGTGTATACCAGTGTTGGAGTTGGTGCAAAATTTAGTCCTTTTTCTAATACTTTTATTGTTTGTGGATCTAGGGTTTGTTTTGACAGATTAATTACTGCGCGTGAGTGCGACGAATTTCCGAACGAATTGGTTGGTTGCGTTTCGTTTGTGCTTTTTGACGCGTTCCGTTTAGAAATTAATTTATTGAATTTTCGAATATGTTTTTCTTTACAGTGATTAAATGTATGACAGTCAGTCAGTGTAGACAGTCTGCAGTGTGTGAACATGTGATGGATAATCCCACCCATTATATCAGATTCGACAAGGCTGCAATCCTAGCGAGAGAGAAGAGATTTGTCCCTAGGAAGGTACGGGAAGCCATAGAAATTCAAAAACATCCGAATTTCAACCGAGACACTGGATGGGGCATCTCACCAACTTGGACTCCACTGATTACACAGCGGAAGAACCAAAACCAACATACTGCAAGACCAACTTCACAAGACACGGTGTCTGCATTCTGCGTACAACCGGAACGTTATGCTAGGCAATTAAGAAATAGATGGCGGTAGAACAAAAATAATTTTAAATTCTAAATAATGACGTCTAACACCTTAGTCATCCGTGACCACGGGCACTGCAAAGTGTCCGAAACGTCGGGTTAATTACAATCCTAAATAAAATACAACTAAAATCCGTTGAAGTTGTTTTAATTATGAGTGATAGTTGTACAAACAAAAGAAAATATTAACTATAGCTGCAGTTTTTGCTGTGGGGTAGCAGATTCCGAAGTGAAAGACATGTCTCGGCAAGCGTAGCGTTGGACGCCCTCCGGCTACACTGATGGGCCGATGACTCGTATCGACTGAGCGCCTACGTCCAGCAGTGGACTGCTATTGGTATATGCTGATGAACCTGTGTATTTTGCATTTATATGTATTTCGATATTTGGTGTTGAATTCACTTGTTTTAAGTGAAAACCATCGCTAGTGCTGAAAAAAATAATTCTGTATAAATAATACATAGGTACTTAGCTTCAAGGTAGATACAAAATGTTCTGCTTATTAAAGCTAAACCTTCCCGGGAGAAACTCAAGCGATGACGTGGCAGGTAGTGGATTAAGGGGGATCAGTAAAATGCTGATTTGTCAGTTCCAGGATATTTGCTTAGAAAGGCTTTGAGATATGATGCCGTCTTACAATATCTAACATTACCACACGGCTGTTGTAGAAAACTTAAAGGTTTCAATGCGTTGCAATTTTAAGAGATGGACCGACATCCTATCACTATTCTAGAGTGATAGGATGACAGGCAAGCAAGAATGTTGCCAATTCAGTAGCCATTACGTATCTGTGCAAGTTATAACCGAAGGTAATTCAATTAGTTTGAGGACAACGCTTCCCGAAAATGGTTGACTAAAAATCTTATTAAGCGCATAGATAAAACGGCAAGTAGAAAATATTGCTTTAGTGTAGTGATTCCCAAATTGGCGAATATACGGTAACGGTCACCCGGTTGTAACATTGCCCCGGTTGTGCCGGAAATGGCTGTATCCGGTAAAATCCGGTCAAACGACGATGTTCACTTAGGGCCGTCGCACACTAGAGACGCGACAGTCTCAAGATAGACTAAGTAATAGTTGCGCACATTCAGCAAAAGGTATCATAAACAAAATAATGCGTACAGAAACGATTAATGACTGACTAACGACTACAGGCTTTCTTTGAAGTTTATATAAAACTGTGTATGCTTTTTTGCATTACACTTAGAATAAAGGTCTTTGAAACTCAGTCCAGTAGTCACTGAACTTTATTAAACAAACAAGCCACACCAATGTCTAGCAAAAATTCTAGGTATGCGTTGCGTCGTTGTAAGTACACAAATTGGTTTCGTGTTAGTATGCGCCGCGTGGCAAACAAAACTGTACCTATATCCACTTTGGCTAAAAACTGTCGTATCTCTAGTGTGTGGTGACCTTAAACGAAAGAGCTTTGTCCGGGTCAAGAGAATTCTTGTAAAAGCTTTTCGAGTGTTGCAGTATCATATGGCCAACTCTTTACGTCAGAAGAGAGTGTGTCACAAAGTCACAAAGTATTAGAAAATAACCTTTAAAAACGAAGCTTTTAATCTTCCTTTTTTATTGGCTTTAAATAAGCTTAAAATTAAGCTCAATAGGTATTCAAAGGTGGTCTTCAATTTTGAGTAAATCCATATCGGTTCGAACAGTATTAAATAAACTTCAGGCGTCGTCGCGTCAAGACATGTCATGTCAAACGTGACGTGTGGCTCTTGAGTCTTTATGTCCGATGCTTGGTTTGAATTTGAAGTCAGATAAGTATATTCGTGAGTGTAGTAAAAGCCGACTGAGGGTTGAATTCAGTGAACGGGCAGCAGCGTTTCTTGAGAAAATAACAAATAGCACTGCGCTTACGAATCCGTCTCCCAAGCGTGGTGAGTGGGGCCCCAATAGTCCCAAAGCCCTTGAGTAGGCCCATGTCTATATAGTCCAGCAGTGGACTCTTTTGGTTTCGATGTTGATAGTGTAATGTAACTCCAAAACTGTCAACAACATACACACCCAAAATCTTCCACGTTTTCCACCAAATTGTAAGTAATCAAGCGACACCACGCCATTCTTTAAGACGTCGAATCAAGTTCGCAATAGCTCACTCGCTCGGCTCATTGACTCGCGATGGTGACAAGTGACTCCCATTGACTCGATTGGAATCAATTCCGACGATATTAGGCGGTGATTTGAATCGCATCCACCGATCCACGGTCTCTCCGAGCCTAAATTGGATGAGGTAAGTAGATACGCAATTTGAACGACGGTTAATGTTTTCGTGAATCGGTATACTATTGGTACGTAGTGTAACGAATATTAATTCGCACAGTTTTATAAAGTGGATTATTATATTTTCTACGCGGGACTGATAGAAGTCATCGTCTTAAGAATACGTACCCGCCTCAAGAATCGGCACCATTTACCAATAAATAACACGTGCGTAGACGCACCCACCCGGACAAAGGAATGCAATCGCATCTGGCTGGACCTTTTTGCTAGGGAATAAAGACTAAAACAGCCTACCTGCATGATTGCAATAATAATTTTTGTTTTGGGTTTGATGTCGCTAAGGGAAGCGAGGACAGTCAATCCTCGGGGCTGATGAGGCTACGACGCGCGGGGTTGTCTCAAGCCACGATGGAAAAATTTCAATTACGGGGCGAACCGCGCGTACTTAATTACTTCGTCCCAGTTAGAATCAGTGAACTAACAACTATTTTCTTTTGCAGGGTCCTCCACGAGCTACGGTTATTTCTTCGTTGGTGGGTTTTAATGTGTTTTAACAGCTGTCCAGCGAGGCCTCGGACGGAGCTTCAGCGGTAGATTTGTGTTAGGCTCCTTAGAGTTTTCCTTCCGTGTGGTTAACATTTTATTGTTTCTACAGGACCGCGAGGAAGCCGCCGGAGGTGCTTTGGTTGTGGTTAGAAAAATTAGGGACTCCAGATTATCGTAACCTAGGTTTTTAGGGAAGTGGAACAGAGTTTAATGTATGTGTTTGAATGTGACGGGTGAATCATTTGACCTTCTGTTATTTATTTATTTTATACCTTCCGTTCGATATTAAACGTATTTTTTGTACACTTTAACATTTGGTGCTGACACGTTAAAAACGGCACTGAATATTAAAGTTGACGGTTTTCTTTTTGAATTATTTTTCGACAACAATTTCTTGAATAGGAGTTAGAGACTGACCAATTGATGTATCACCATTTTTGGCATATGCACATAGACATCTGGCGGGCTATGTTTTGCCAGGTATGGCATTCGCGACCCGATATGTTTTGGATAATCCGAATGTCTTGCTCATAATTAATTAATTAATTAATTTGGGCTCTGTCGAGAGAATGTAGTGCCGATCAGATACATATGTAAATGGTTATGCAACTTTGCAAAGTCTAGAATTGCACAATGGACTGCAGTCCGTAGGTAATTGTTCTGAGAGGATGCCTGGAAGGATGAATGAAAGGTTAGCGATGAGAGTGGAGTGTTTTGAGGTGATCTGAGTGTACGCGAGATGGTTTGAAATTTAGCTAGATTAGGTGGTTTGATAGGAGAACCTCTATGGGATATGGTGATTGGATGAGCTTTTAAGGTGTGTTGGGTGGCTCATATAATTCCAGATTGTTATCCTTTTTCTAGACCTAGAAGTCTCAATCAAAACCTAACCTTTCCCTGGGAAGTCGTGTCATCCTCTTTTCTTACAGCACGCGTAACTTACCGCCGCACAACCGTGATACTATTGTTTTTTTTTCCCTTAATAGAACAGGTAAAGCAGCCGTTCACAAAGAAAGGACCGTTAGGCCGTGTAAGACAACGAGCTCATCGAGTCAACGCTGCCAGCTCAGAACAAGACTCGCGATGGCTTCAGATCAGCGGGCGGCCTAGGACTTCTGGAGTTATTACAGCTAAGTGGCCACTAATTTTTATATTGATTTTATCTTTTAAATAACACATGTATTTTTTTTCAGGTTTACTAATGTTCTTCTTATGTAGAAACGCGCGTTCTTATCGTTTCACAACGCGAGGGTCACTAGACGAGTTAGGTATCGAAGGCCAAGTTTTACACTATAAATCCTTTAAAGATCTTATTAGGTAGGTAGACATTTAGCTACAGTGGTGCGCGTGACAACAGGATTAAGCGTTTTTAAAGGGCGAATCATTTTGATTCGAACACGTATCAAAGAAACTGGGTTACTTACTTACTTCTTCTTCTACTTTTCGGGTCAATGGCAATGATCCCCGCATTGACCGCATTACAGTCGCTGTGCCCAGAAAGTGGCTACGTCAATAGCCTCTTGGTTGGCACAATACATATTGTTGGTTACTTACTAAAAGTGGAAAAAAAATGTGTACAAGAAATTTTGTAATTTAGATTCCCAATTTTGTTGTATTGTTCAAATTAGTATTGTTCACTCACAGATAGAAAGAATGAGTCCGACGCTAGATAGAAAAAAGGCTCAGGCTATTGTTTGCTGTAAAAAGTAGGTAGGTCTAGTAAAGTCAGTAAAGCCGACTTTAAAACCGAACAATACGTATACAAAATCTAATGTTTTAAAGCATTTGAAATGATTAAAGAGTTTTGAACCATAACGTAAAACAATATTAAAATAGGTATATATTCTTATGTAGGTTGCCTTTTAGAGAAATAGTATGTGTGTTATCTACCACATTGCTTGTATTTTATCAGTACCTTGGGAAAAAACTTACCTACTGATATTTTATTGATTGTAATTTCATAAATACCTAGTAATGGGACGCTGGATTTCAGTCACGAGCTATCGCGGTTTATTGTGGACGCGACAGAAGACTTAATTGTTTTTATTCAAAAGAGATTTCATAGGTTCCTGGGTAATAAAAAATAAACCTGTTTATCGTTAAAGCGATTAGGGATTATTAGCACAAATTATGTTTGTGTCAGCATTGTATGATCATCCATTATCCTGCAGTCGAATTCTTAGCTTACGGACGGAGTATTGTTATGAGATACAAAGGATCTATTAAACAAAGGAACTACAGTTAAATAGCCAAACAAATGCAATTCGATTTTGCATTCAAGGGGTTCCGTAATGTGCTAATAGGCCATTTTAGTCCTTACATTGACGTTTCACCTTACTATATTCAACAAATGGGTTTGGTTTAGAGCTAGGGAACCCTAAGAATTCCTTTAATAATTGTACGACAGTATTCTTTTATCTCTGATTTAGACAAGTAGGTAGTTCATTAGCAGTGCCGCTTGGTTAGTTGATAAATTTAGGTTGGAAAGGATGCTAAATAAAATTTCGCACGTATATAAGAGCGGGGTTAAATAGGCCTGGATGCTAAGTAGGCCTTAGGATTCATTTCGATGTACTAAACTTGTGGATCTCATTATCGACCTGTTCAGATTGCGAATGGAATACCTATCTAGATATATATCTATGTTGTATTATATACTTATTTAGCTGTCCTGTCATGCTGACAACCTGCTACTATAGCGATACACGACAATAGCTAAAACGGCTTTCAAATATTTGTCAGACGTGGCGATAACGACCGTATTTTATGGCCGTTGACGCTCTGCCTACCCCGCGGGGGATGAAGGCGTGATGTGTGTATGTATGTATGTATAGCTGTCCAGCAGTGGACATCTTTAAAATTTTTATAGTTAGGAGGGTTATTATTTTAAAAGCGACAGAATTACTTGTGAGTTGAAATAATGGGTGTGGGTTTTCAGAACTGTTACCATACCTACATGACAGTATATAGGTAGGAATGTTTTGGTTGTCTGGCAGTGGATACCTCATGGCTTTTGACAGTTAGGGGCGTGTAAATTATTGTCAAAGTGACAGAATTAATTGTGAGGTGAGATGATATAATTTTTCAGAACTGTTGCCATACCTACATGACAGTAGGTATGTATGAATATTTGATTGTCCGGCAGTGGATAATTTATGGTTTTTGAAGGTTAGGGGCGCGTAATTCTTTAAGAATAAGAGATCTTGTTGCAGTAGGTATATAATGTTCGTAGTTTAAATATTATGCTAAATTAGCAAAATGTGTATGTATGTTTTGAGTTAAGGATTATGGTTCAGCAGTGGACATAATGGCTTTGATGATTAGGGGCGTGTTATGGTATTATGCTTATGAGAATAACAGGTGCGAATTTATTATGAAGTGAGATGATTCTTGATTGGAGTTTTTAAACCTCACATAAGTATAACTGTTGTTTTACCCTAAGTTACGGTAACGTCATAAAAATTAGAAAGCCGATACGCCGGTCACAATACAATCAAGCATGTCAAAAACTTGTTCGTACTTGTAGAACATTGGCGACCGTTTTTTTTTTTTTGCATTCATCCCTTAGTTGCTTGTTCTGGGTATTTTGGTTATGACCAGCGACTGCTTGTGGTGTGGAACGCTGACACGTGTTTTCAAGTAACCTATTCCAGTAGAAAAGAATCATCCAGAATCCCATTTTGTTTTTATAAACCGGCAATAAATTCAGAAAACGTCCAAAGCTTTGCTATTAGTTAAACAAGTGGGCATTATTTATTATCAGTTATTGCTAAGGCGACCACTTCGTTTCTCACAGCTCTTGGTTGAGAGGCGTTTATTTTTTCCCTTGACATATTTAAAATTAATTATGCTCTTGAGGGACCATGGAATTTGGGTTCACATATGCTTATTTAAAACTTGTAAGAGCGGTCGACCTAACACACTTGAACATATAATAAAAGTTATTTATGTCATGGTGTTAAGTTGCATTCTGCAAATGAATAAGTTATTTTTTGTACACAATCTAAATTTCTGAGATGCCAAATTTTTTGCTTGACATATGGCATGCAATGTTTCGACGTTAAACGTTAAGTTTCCAACACATGTTTCCATCAACATAGACATCTGAGTTACCTACCTAGAAAAAAAATATTTTTTCTGTGAACTTTGAGGGGCATGCATACCTTTAACTGGTCGGAAATTAAAGCGGATAGTTGCAAGCGAGAAAAAAGGGACAAAGGAGCGAGTGCGTCATAGTAGCAATGCTTTTGTTTATTGAGCAAACCGAAAAAAAAGGGACTTTCGAAGAATGAAAGTGAAACCTTTAGTCAGAGTCTTTATTCTGAAAAACTTCAAGTGAGTAAGTAAGTAGGTTATCTAGAAATACGAATAGGAGACGAGGTTGTATTATGATTGAGGAATTCTAACAAAATGGATATAATATTAGGGGCGTGAAGACTGGACAAGTTTACGTGATAGATTGGGCTACGCAATATTAACAAAGTTGCACTAAGAGTTCCTAGTATTCGATTCTTCGCATTTTTCCACATTCTACAAATGTTTAAAATGGCTCTGACTCGTAGGGGCGCACTGTAACGAATATTAATTCGCACAGTTTTATAAAGTGGATTATTATATTTTCTACGCGGGACTGATAGAAGTCATCGTCTTAAGAATACGTACCCGCCTCAAGAATCGGCACCATTTACCAATAAATAACACGTGCGTAGACGCACCCACCCGGGACAAAGGAATGCAATCGCATCTGGCTGGACCTTTTTGCTAGGGAATAAAGACTAAAACAGCCTACCTGCATGATTGCAATAATAATTTTTGTTTTGGGTTTGATGTCGCTAAGGGAAGCGAGGACAGTCAATCCTCGGGGCTGATGAGGCTACGACGCGCGGGGTTGTCTCAAGCCACGATGGAAAAATTTCAATTACGGGGCGAACCGCGCGTACTTAATTACTTCGTCCCAGTTAGAATCAGTGAACTAACAACTATTTTCTTTTGCAGGGTCCTCCACGAGCTACGGTTATTTCTTCGTTGGTGGGTTTTAATGTGTTTTAACAGCTGTCCAGCGAGGCCTCGGACGGAGCTTCAGCGGTAGATTTGTGTTAGGCTCCTTAGAGTTTTCCTTCCGTGTGGTTAACATTTTATTGTTTCTACAGGACCGCGAGGAAGCCGCCGGAGGTGCTTTGGTTGTGGTTAGAAAAATTAGGGACTCCAGATTATCGTAACCTAGGTTTTTAGGGAAGTGGAACAGAGTTTAATGTATGTGTTTGAATGTGACGGGTGAATCATTTGACCTTCTGTTATTTATTTATTTTATACCTTCCGTTCGATATTAAACGTATTTTTTGTACACTTTAACATTTGGTGCTGACACGTTAAAAACGGCACTGAATATTAAAGTTGACGGTTTTCTTTTTGAATTATTTTTCGACAACAATTTCTTGAATAGGAGTTAGAGACTGACCAATTGATGTATCACCATTTTTGGCATATGCACATAGACATCTGGCGGGCTATGTTTTGCCAGGTATGGCATTCGCGACCCGATATGTTTTGGATAATCCGAATGTCTTGCTCATAATTAATTAATTAATTAATTTGGGCTCTGTCGAGAGAATGTAGTGCCGATCAGATACATATGTAAATGGTTATGCAACTTTGCAAAGTCTAGAATTGCACAATGGACTGCAGTCCGTAGGTAATTGTTCTGAGAGGATGCCTGGAAGGATGAATGAAAGGTTAGCGATGAGAGTGGAGTGTTTTGAGGTGATCTGAGTGTACGCGAGATGGTTTGAAATTTAGCTAGATTAGGTGGTTTGATAGGAGAACCTCTATGGGATATGGTGATTGGATGAGCTTTTAAGGTGTGTTGGGTGGCTCATATAATTCCAGATTGTTATCCTTTTTCTAGACCTAGAAGTCTCAATCAAAACCTAACCTTTCCCTGGGAAGTCGTGTCATCCTCTTTTCTTACAGCACGCGTAACTTACCGCCGCACAACCGTGATACTATTGTTTTTTTTTTCCCTTAATAGAACAGGTAAAGCAGCCGTTCACAAAGAAAGGACCGTTAGGCCGTGTAAGACAACGAGCTCATCGAGTCAACGCTGCCAGCTCAGAACAAGACTCGCGATGGCTTCAGATCAGCGGGCGGCCTAGGACTTCTGGAGTTATTACAGCTAAGTGGCCACTAATTTTTATATTGATTTTATCTTTTAAATAACACATGTATTTTTTTTCAGGTTTACTAATGTTCTTCTTATGTAGAAACGCGCGTTCTTATCGTTTCACAACGCGAGGGTCACTAGACGAGTTAGGTATCGAAGGCCAAGTTTTACACTATAAATCCTTTAAAGATCTTATTAGGTAGGTAGACATTTAGCTACAGTAGCTATACCATACGCAATGCGTAGTAGGTATGTATACGATTCTGCTTCAAGTCAAAAAGTACTTGTGTCGAATCCTATCTTTTTACCTCCGCTTTCTTCAAGAGGCAAATATTAAATCGGCAGTTTTTCTATTCTAATTATTGTGCTATGTCTTAAACTGCAGTATCTGCTTTCCAAAACAACGAACAAAAGAGATATCTAATACTAGAAACAAAATCCATGCATTTTGCACCTGTTGCGATTCAAAGCAACAGGTGATGGTAGCTATTAATACTTTTTATCTTTTCTTTCATAATAAAGTTTCTATGTTCTATGTAGAATAGAGTCAATAGAGTAAATACTATTTACTATCTACACTGCGAAGCAAGCAATATGTTTCTAGGGCAAAAGTACCTACTACTAGCAGTTTTTTTCCACCCGGACGCAGGTACCAATATCCGGATGGTAAGTGGCCATTCACCGGCAACTAGATGACTTTGTACAGGATAGTGCAGAGATTAACGTCACAGCTATTCGGATTGAGCCAGGAAGCTGAAGCATGTAGGTACTTCTTGAACTCCTGATCAAAATTAAAGATGGAGCCCAGCGGTGTACACCATAAAACCTACAAGCCGATTTTCAGCTTCCTGGCTCAATCCGAATAGTTATAACTGGCTATTGAAATTATTCTCTACGCTAGAAATAGATTTGCATGAAGCGAAAACCGACGTTTTGAAAACAGGTAAACAATCTCCGATCCTTTGCGGGTTAAAAATCCATAACAGTTATCTGAAAATCCATAATGTCAACGCTTGCGTTATGCAGCGCATAAACGCAGAAACAGACGCTACGTGTATTTTACGCAAAAATAGTGAGTAGATTTCACTTGGTGCATTTTGATGGAGTACGCGCGGTAAGCCAAATGATGGCTTCATAAGGCAACATTGAAGTTGTGTTTAGTTTGACAACGTTTCGTGGTTTCGACGTCCATACTGTTCTGACGTGTTTGCCGATTCTAAACTCAATAATAATAGTATGCATATAATCACACCTATATCCCATGCGGGGTAAGCTGAGCGTAAACGGCTGTAAAAACGTGCTATTACACCATAAGTTTCAGAGTAATTCAAAAGTCTATGTATCACTTTAGTGACAGGTTGACACAAATTAGAGACGGCGAGTGGGGCACCTTTACAGATGGCTCGCTCAATACTAGCGACGATTGTGATGCTTACTGACGCTTCTGAAATTCACTGGAATCTCAGAGGAACTCTAGGTAACTAGGAAGATGGTAGCCACGACCATAATTTTTTTAAATTTATATTATATTACGTTCTTGTGTCAAATTTAGCTGTATTTCGTCCTCATATTGAATCTAGCATCCTATTGAAATAGCTATTGTAACAATCACGAAAATTTATATGAGGGTGGAGTGATTCTTCTGTAAACTCTCTATTTTGTAACTACGTCAAATGTCGATTCTATAATCGAAGCAATGATTAGGTATTCATGCGATTCACATTATACATTTTCTCTGCAGTGCTTTCTATTCTTAACTATGTTATCGAGAACGAACGTATAATCAAAATGCGAAATATCAATACAACCCTTGCTCATTGATTCCCTGAAATAACACACTTCTATTTAAATACTGAATCGTGTATGGATATTATAGGCGAGACCCACACGTAGTCCATTTGTGCGTTATATTTGCGCTGCGTAACGAATGGCTTAGGAAAATACCTATGAATTTAGGTCCAAATTATATCCATACAAATACGTTTATGTCCAACGGTTTGTCGGACGCATCCGTTAACGCAGCATTGTACGATGCTCAGGCTAGCGGATGCTTCTGTTAAAAAATAGGGAAACGGCGTGCGGGGCGCCTATACAGATGGCTCACTAACTACTAGCGTAGAATTTAACTGACTATAACTGGAAATAATCGGAATCTCAGGGGAAGTCAAGGTAACTAAGAAATTGGTTGCCACAAACGTCATATTTCTTGGATTGAAATTGGCTCAGAATCATCTGACGTTTTTCATCAGATTTTTCGATCAGATCATCGATATTTTTTTACTTTGAGTTGTTGACAGTAATATCCCTGGCTATGTAACAAATGACAATTGCAAAAATTCTGTATAGAGTCAAGTGAACCTTCTGTAAACTCTCTATTGTGGGCTTCTGTCGAGCCGTATTCGTATAAATATAAGGTGGATAATCGCATTTCCTTACACATGCGATAGCTCTGCGCAAAAATAACGCACAAGCAGTCGTTACGTGTGTTTCTTGCTATACGATTCAGATATATTTGATGGACAAATACTCTGGAACCAGTTGTGAATCGAATAATGGAAATAACGAATACTCTGTTTTCTTTCAATCATCTTCGTTGTTTCAGCTTTCAACTTCGCTGTGGCACAATAATTGGTCTTAATTAATGGCCACGCCAGCCGACTGTATTGTTCACGAAAATTTTACTCAAAAATATAAATAAAATTGGCCAAGTGTGAATCAGACTCGCCTATAAAGGGTGCTGAGCCATAGCGTAAAAAAAAATATTTAAAAAATCGCGTTTGGTGTATGGGAGTCCCCCTTTTTTTAAATTAAATTCTAAGTTGTAGTAATCGCTTCCATAGCAAAAATAGTAATATATGTTTTGTGAAAAATTCATCTGTCTATCTATTACACTTTACGAGTATGAGAGAGATACTGCCTCAGAATCACAATTTGATAATATGTTCAAATGCCTCCTATTATAAGACTGTTGCATAAACTACTAATTTTGCATAAATGCCCCCTTAATATTTATTTAATCTTAATTTTTAGTATTTGTTGTTATTAGCGGCAAAAAAAAATTCAAAAAAATTTCAACTCCTTACTATTACGGTTTATAAGATACAGCCTGGTAATAGTCTAATAGACAGACAGACAGCGAAGTCTCAGTAATAGGTAGAATTTCTACCATTCAGATACGGGACCCTAAAAAATGTATTTTTGTATCCCGAAAGTGGGAAAAGTAAAGCAAAATATGACAAGGATATTTTGTTTTCAATAAACCCTGGAGACTGCGCTCAGACAAAGGCGCGAAGCCGAAACGGTTATCTCGTTCACAGCTCGTCGCGGCGCAACTATTTTATAAGGCGCTTTACACACATAATGTCGGTTTCGACGTTATTTTTGCGCTGCGCTATCGTATTAGGAAAATGCGAAATTCCACTTTAACCCATATAAATACGACGATGTACTTATACCATAGTGCCTCGACACACTACGACCGAAGTTCGGCGGCTGCATTCTCTTCCGTCAGTTTTCGGCATTTTCGGTTGGGGATGACGCACTATAAGCGCCGAAATCACGTTCAAATCACACCGAATTACTTCGGACTGAAATTCGGCGACGGAATTTCGGCTGAAGTGTGTAATCCGTAATGCAAATAACATTGCTGGCGTAACTGCGCCGAATTCGACCGCGTAATTTTAGTCGTAGTGTGTCGTGGCACTAACGGTTCGTTGACGTTTGACAGCCAAACTGTTTGACAGGCGTATCCGTCAACGCCCCATTGGGCATGTGTCATCGTGAAATTCGCATTTGCGATAGCATAGCGCAAAATAGCGTCGAAACGGATGTTATGTGTGTAAAGCGCCCTACCTCTACACCTCTGTTGTAGGGCAAATTAAATCAGCCGCTCCGGGCAAAGGGAGTAGGGCTCAAAGAACGGTGTCAACACGTTACCGAGAGGTGAGGACTCTCCGAGCCGACCTACTCGCCGCTAGGGTGGCCACGCTTCGAGCCGAAATGAGTTTTGTTGACTTCTTGTTAAATCGAAACTGTTTGTATCCAGATACAATATTTTAATGTGTTTGGTTTAATATCCTTGGTTTTTATAGGGCTAGGGTTTTTGAGGCATGGTTTTTAAATTCACCCTTGGATTTCAGGCCAATCAAAGTTTAAATAAAATACGAGGCTATTAAGTTCTGGCAACCCTACATACCACTACAGGCTAGAAAGGCGCAATCAGCTCTTTGTAGAAGCTGAGTCGACTAGAAAGGTTTCCCCTGAGTTGTATTTATTTTTTAAACTTAACCAAGATTTGTTTCTTATGCCCTCCTGCTTCAGCGAAGATTCGTGCAAACTAAAGTTTATTACAATTGTACTTTTTAGTTCGTAGTTTTTAAAAGTGTAAAAAATATTAAATAATATTTCAACATTTCGTCAGTAAAATAAAAAATAATTGTTCCGGGAATTTTTTCATATTTTTTACGGCATCCTTTATCGGTACTTAACCTACCCCGAAGCAATGACATGCATTTAAATTAACATCCTATAAATAAGACAATGGCCATCACTTTTCAGAATTATTTTATTGCAATACAATCAAAGTTTATTCATCACTTTGTAAAGTTTACAGTCTGGTTAGGACATAGCAGTAAGAACATGATTTTTTGCTTCAGAGCACACGGTAGATGTCGGTACTAGTAGTAGTACACCTAGTTAGTCGTTCGTAGACTCGGTGTCCCAGACGATAGAAGACCATCACCATTAAGGATCATCTTGTTTCAATTCAAAGGGTCGTTGGATGACTCAGTGCGTAGATCCCGGTACTACTAGCATTACACCTGGTTAGTCGTTTGTAGACTCGGTGTCCCAGACTATAGAGGGCCATCGCTATTTAGGATATCTTGTTTCAATTCAACGGGTCGTTGGACGACTCGGTGTCCCACGCGAAGAGAGAGAATTCATTGAATTCTCAATAAAAATCTCGAGGTACATTGTACTACACACAACACAAACCCTAACTATTGTTCCGATGTGTGTACACCTTGGTAGACCGCATAATGTGAAGGCAAAAGTACATGTTTTCATTATGCTTAATGCAAATAATGTGTAAAGGGTAGAGCTGTAGTGGGTGGAGACACAATATTATGTTGTTCAACTTCATTTTGGTAGATAGAGTTTCTTGTAATAAGTACATATTACTCTGAAATTTCGTTTTACTTTACACTAGTCGCCCGCCCAGCGATTACACTCGCTGCCATTTATTTTCCCGTGGGAATAGGCCGTATTTACCCGACTGTCTCAGAAGGAGGGCTATGATTTTCGAGAGTATGTATGTATGTATGTATGTATGTGGACAAGAAAATTCTTTTTCACGGGCTACAGCCCAAACGGATAGATGGATTTTGACACATGAGGTGTCGTTAGATTTGTCTCAGGAGCGTGAGTGACACATATAAAAAAAATATAGATTCAAGATGGCAAATTTTTACAGCAAAATACTACTTCAAAATTACCGCAGCCGGGTTTTTTGTTTTTGAACAAATCTTTTCTACCATTTATTATGCGTGGTAAAGGAAAAGATTGTGGTGACTAATACAGATAGGCAGAGGAACGCGTAATAGTCTTCAATACACGCGTCTTTTTAATTTAATTGGTTAAGCGGATTGATACGCTATAAGCTAAACATTTATTTGTTCCTCTATATTTCCCGGAGCAGATTTTTTAAATTGATCATTACAACCTAAAACCAATTTTATTTCGTAGAATTCATTTAAGTATATTCACCTCTATGCAAGTTTTGTTCGAAAAGGTTATCACCGTTTTCAGTGTTACTTCAGAGAACCCTTTTATGTAGGTGGTTAATTACTTGCACAACTACCTTCATTAGCAAACTATGCATTATCAACTGAAACTCTAAACATTTCACCATATCGTGGACTGAATGTAAAGTAGTGAGTATTTGTTGATATTTGAATTAATTATAGGAGTTTGTCGAAACACATCTGCGTAAACATCAGTTTGGCAGAATTTCAGGTTGTTTGAATAAGATATCATAGATTTTCCACATCAAATTTTTCAGTGTACAGGTAGATACCGAACGATAGACTTTCCCGAAAACGGTAAGCACACAGGATACACTGATCAACTTTCCCCAAGGAATAAAGGTACAGTATTAAAAATATATTTAACCTCCCTTACAAAAAAAACATGAGTAGTGGTCCAGTTTATTCTGTTTCGGAAAAATTACTCGTTTGTTACCAATCTGTACACAATATAAAATTCGACGATTTGATACGCTGGCGACCTGATATAACTAGTGGGCAGTCAGTATAGGCTTTACTTTTCCACAAAATCTGTTTATGCAAATAGATCGCCTACATTCGGACTTAAATTGTGATATTACGGCAGCTTTTACTAATAAATTCAGTGTTTGGTTTTAGTAAGTAAGTTGGGTAAGATTTAGAGCGAACCGCGGGAAGCCCTAGTTTTAAATAACTAATAGGTATCTTGGATCTAAGATGGTGATTTCATTCAAAATTAGGCTCCTTATTTTCTCATTTCAGTCCACTGCTATACGTAGACCTCCTAAGGCATGATTGACCTAACTTCACCATCCAGTCACAACCAGCAGCAGCATTCTTCAAGTCATCGGGCAATCTAGCAGAAGAACGGTGAACGTTTTGCTCACTAAAGTTCGCCCACTCGAAAATGTCCAAATTGACAGCTATCAAAATCATGTTAATGCATAAGATTCATTTTTTCTTTGTTGACTTGTCTTCTAGTACCTATAGGTTACAAAGCTGTCAAATAGGATCATTCGAGTGGCCATACTTTATTAACAAAAAACTATCTCAGGATTATCAAGTAACGTAAGTCGTAACTTATAGTTATTTTGGTCGTTACGTCAATAAATACGTAAAAGGATTATCGAATGAATAAATAATATAACCAAACCAATACCAAGGAAATTCCCCTTATTCCAAGTATTTCGGACGCTAGTTAGACTTTGAAGTAGGTAAGTTAGTTAAAGCTATTATTAGTTATTTTGGTCGCTATGGTCCAGTTTACTGAAACAGATTGAGTTACCATTGACCACCCTGGAGTCCAATTAATACAGAATCTTGTTGAATATTCGATGTTTGATAGTAAAATATCCTAGAGTTTGTAACCCTTGGGGTATAAATAGAAGTTTAGGTATCTCATCGGGGCTTTGATAGTTAAATGTCAACTTTTTAAGTACTCGCGATAACTTTTATTCTTCATAATTACTTTACCGGGTCTCATCGCGAAAAATCTATCGCATTCTCGGTGGGTCACTCACAAAGTGGCTATTTATCACTTTGTGAATTTGTTCTCAGTCTGGTTGGGATATTGCTAACCTAACCAAAGGATTGTTCGAAAGGAAGAATGGTTTCGTGCTTCAGAGGGTATGTTCAGCCGCCGTCGGTCCCGGTCGCTGTCTATGATTACATAGCCGGCGGTCGATGTCAAGCAGCCTGCTACTTGAAGTAGGCGCTTAAAAAAGCTCTGACGCCAGGATTCATCGGGTCTTTGGACGAATCGATGTCCCACTCGAGAAAAATGTCCGCAAAACCGTGCGGTGTGTGAGTGCACTTTTCGAACATTGCTTGCGTTCTTAGTACATTTGAGTGTTATAGTTTCAACAAATGGAGCTGATCACCTGTCTGCGATTTCCGTAGGCTTCCTACCCGAGGAACTTAGTACCGCAACGCAACCCTAGCTTTTGTGAAATGGCTCTGAAATCTAAAGTCTGAGTGGATCGCCTACAACTTCCTTTCTGCTCGTGATATTACCCGCATTAGCTTTGACATTGTATAGGAAAGGCGACATTTCTTCTAAAGCTTATACTCTGGGTGGTACCGACGAACTACTGATCCCGAAAACGTTAAGCCCAGGTAAATCTGAGCAACTTTCCCTAAAGACCAAAGTTCAAAGCCTGAATAGATGACTACCATTTCACACCAATTAAATCCAAGACGTCCAATACTCAGTGACTGATTGATTGATTAAATTGACCAAATGGTAAGTACCAACAGACATACATACAAATATTACTCCGATATCCAATGCGGGTTAGGCAGAGCACATCACATCTGCCAAAAGTTTGAGAGTCAACTCTCAAATCCTTTCGTCGCTTCTTCGGCACACACGGGAAATATTTGGGGTGATGCTATAATAAGCCGCCATCACACGGCAAAGCAAGACTTTCTACGTAAGTACTGTAAGGTCCAGCCTATTTCAAGAGCCGGCACCTTAAATTTTCCAAATTTGAATTGCTCCCCACGTTAGAGGGACAAGTCAAGGAAGTTCTCTTAATTATTTTGTCATCTTCCGCAGAAGTATGTCGCGATTTCGTTGTTTGCCTTGGTATATAGTTCAATTTGTATAGATTCGTTAGTTTCAGTTATAAAAGTGGTAGGCTTTTACAGTACCTACAAAGACTAGCTAGACTAGACACGAGCCCACGAGCCTATTACCGAGGTTATGATTAGATCGCTCGGTTCCTGTGGAAATCCTGCGACCTTCCGCCACCATTTCCGTTTCGGCGGAGCGCCCCCACAGGCTCAGAACTACTCTGAGAATCTTTCTGAAGATGAAATATTGTTCTTGCTTTACACGTGGAACACTAAATTGACTCAAAGAACCAGGGTTGGCGGCCGATGTGTCGCAGCGGTAGTGCGACTGCCAGCGACACAGAAGATTCCATGTTCGATTCTCACAAACTTAATATTTATCACTTAGTGATTTTTCCTAGTCTGGTTAGGACATTGCAGTCCGCAATGAGTAGGAACTATAAAAATAACTTCGTACGAAATACAATAAGTAGAGAAGCTGTAAGTCTTCACTAGTACTAATGAAGTCAGGTACGGCATATACATTTTACAAAAATTTTGTACACGACGGTTATCAAAATTACAATATTTTCAATTTCTAAAAACTGTATTCGTTTAGACAAGCAGATAAATTTCTTCAACTATTTAATCAATAACCCAAATGAACAGTATTCAGTCTTGACAAAACTTATTTGATTACTACATGTGGTGTTTGACTTGGGAAAGAAACCTTATTTAGGCTGAAACTGCTATAAACCAAATGCCGGACTTCGGTCGACCTACACCAGCCTGCTTCATAATATAAGCCCAGTACGGACTTTATTAAGGCGTTACTTATGAATCTACACCAATGCCTCAATTGTGTTAGGTACCGCGATGTTTTTCCCGTGCGATATTCTATTTTGTATGAAAAACAGACTATATTTTTTCGCGGAAACTGGCATAGAAGATTTGCGCGAAAAATTGCGCGAAATAAAATCGCTGTGCGGATAGAACCCGAGGAACTGTCTTCACAAATGAGACGTGCGAAACAAGACGTAAGATGACATCGGTCACACAAGTGGTAGTCAGCCGTCATCGATGCGACGCGCGTCTCACTTTTGCAGACAGCGTCTCTTTCATCCATTTTATATGGAAACGTTGTCGACCGCCGCGATGTGTCACGTCACGTCTTACGTCTCATGTGTGGAGTTAGGGTCTATGTATTTTCACACCCGAAAAGGACATGGTCTTTTGCTATTTTGGTCTCGAGCCAGTACTAATTTACACGAGAGCGACAAACAAAAACATAATTATTTTATGAAGTGGTACACTGTTTTATTATGAAAATGTTTTCCACACTTGTGATATTTTGAGCCCACGTTTGAGATGGTACGTGCACGATAATATTTCCAAAGAGATAAACATTTTTTATCTATGGGGGGTGAACCGATGATAATTTAATTATTTTCAGTATAGTATTCTCGTAGAGTCAGTTCTAAAGCGTACGTCTACTTTTTATTAATTCAGTGAACTATTACCTTACTTCGCTGACTCAACGAACCAAAATGGTCAGCACTCTACATATTATCTGTTGAAGGTAGACTCGATATATTTCTATTCTTATACTCACCCATAATAGGATGTAATTTAATAGCCATTTAAGCTCTGCTTAGCCTGCAACGGATACAGGCGTGATATATGTATATGTAAGTATGTAGTATGACACGTCGAAAAATATTTCCATATTTCAACCTATGTTCCTTGGAGAAAGTTGTTCCTTGTCACCAACTAGGTCCAATTTCCGGTATTGGCCACTCGGAAAATTTCACCCTTTCAACTATGTTCAATTTTTGATATCTTAATAAGAAAACGGCAACATTGTCACAAAGTTAAAGAAAGTTTAGTTTATTAAAGAAGTACCCAGTAAATACTATTGCCAGCAAATCCACCTAGTCATTTAAGATACCAACTTATACTGGTTCTACTTAGTATTTTTATGAAAAGCAAGTTTTTTTTGCGTGTGGCACTCCAAGTCGTCCAACGACCCGATGAACCCTGGTGTCAGAGTTTTTCAACCGCCTACTGCAAGTAGCACGCCTCTGACGCACGGAACAATCTTGCTTTTCGGACAATCAGGTGGATCAGCCTGCAATGCACTAATCAGACTGGGAATAAATTCACAAAGTGATAAATATCAACTTTGTGAATTTATTCACCGGGAATTGAACCCGGAATCTTTTGCGTCGCAGACAGACGTACTAAACACTGCGCCAAATCGGCTGTCGATAACATGTAGAAGATTTTCCCTTTGAGTAGGTGAAATTATCTGCTGATAGTACCAGTTGGAAGTTAGCAAGTTATGTCACGAGTCAGCAGTGGACGAGTAAGTATTGTTTGTTTTTTAATTAAGCGCCATACTGTTCCCCAAGGAAGGAACTAATCTCGGCCGGAGCACGGACCGAGCAGCGCAGGATGCGGATAACTTAGACGGCGGTAGATACAAAATCAGAGTCAGAGGCCTACTACTATACAGAACTCAACCCTATTTAAAACTTTCGCGATTGGCACTTGTTAAAAAGCCAGAAGTACTACTGTCAAAAATCGCAAAGTTTATGAATATGATGAAAACAGCAAAGTCTGATACAGGAATGTCATTTATGATTCTAAGCCAATTTTGATCAAAGAAATATGACGTTCGCGGCAATCGTCTTCTTTGTTACAGTTTCCCTGAGATTCCAGTTATGTCAAGTAAAAGTTAGTAAGCGTCAAAATCGTCGCTAGTGCTGAGTGAATCTAGAATCTGTAAAGGCGCCCCGCGCGCCGTTTCCCTAATTTGTGCTTCTGCTAGTAGTAGAGATGGAAGAAGTATGCGGCACCTGCTGTGCATTTCATCCAGATGCTTCAAAAAGACTTGTTAGTCTACCTTAATTCAAGTACATTGTAAATTAAATGTATAAACAACGTCTAGGCGTGTGGGCGTCTAAAACTACGTTAGCCGAAACGTGGTTGCCATTCGGGAACCTGCACGGACCATCTTTTATCTTTACTGCCCTGTTTTTTTCATAAAAATTTTAGATCAAAAAGATACTTATAGAGATAAGCGTGGTCTGTTAGGTTACCAGGTCTTTGTGCGATGCAAGGGCTACTTACAATACTTTTCTCTATCTCAAGGAGATACAGACTAAGATACCAACTACTGTGCATAAACTTAATGTTTATGGTAACTTCAATTTTTTTATTTCCTTTCATAAATGTATACTTCAACTTTGTTTGCCAATAAGTTTAAAAGTAGGTTTTTAATTAGAAACATGGTTTGGTATCCAGATGTGAAACTTATCTGTAACATTTTCACTTCCTGAAATTGTTAGTTACGTGCTTGAGCTCAAGGTTTCGATTTCAAATTATGATTGCATAGATTTTTCTTTCTATCGTGTGGGACACCGAGCCGAAAAACGTCCTGATGAATCTGAAAATTATGTCTGCAGCCAGTAGTAGTAGACGGTTTAAAAACACTTAAACTGGAGTTCATCTTGTCGTTAGTTGACCCCAGTTGCCTACACAACAACAGCAACTTTCACAAAGAATTGCCTAATGGATGTAAAAATATCGCAAATATAAATAGGAGTTAAGAGCTTGCTACTAAGGCTGTAAACTTAGTAAATAGACTTCCCGCGAGAGTTAAGAATGTAAGCAAATATGATAGATAAGTAATGTTTCCTTTTAAGATAAAAGGTCTACTCCCTTTATAGGTTTTCTGTCAATATTAGAATATACGCGTGGTATCTACATTTTCTAAGTGTCTTTCCAAAATCGAAAAGCGGTATTTGGTATTGTTCTTCTTCTTCTTCTTCCTAGACCTTGTCCCATTTACTTCTTTTCCACTCGGTATACACAAATCACACCTTTTTCTAGACGGGGTATGCATCTTTGCATAGGTACTTCTTTTGCAATTGCAATAGTTTTTTTTGCCATACCTCAACTATGAAAGTTTTTAAGTAGTTTGAGAATACAGTTAAAAATTTACTGTTCTTAAATTGTATTCTTTCTGACACAAACTTAGTTGTACGTAATAGAAAAGCTCGGTATGCCATTTAGAACTTTTTTCATTTAAGCACATCCTTACAGTCCCTAATTTGAAAACTTGCAACAACTCCCAGCAAAGGTCCCAGCGCTGTGATTCAAACTAGATGCACAGTTAATTAAGTTAATTTTTGTCTGTAAACCAGGCGTTAATTTATTTAACGCGCCAAAGCACAAGTTTTAATTACTCCACCGTGCTGCACCGTCAACGGCCCGTTTAACACCTGGTTAACCCGCTGTTTTACTCGCGGTTTAATCCTGGTTATGACATTGTATATCCCTAGATTGTGTGTTGTATTGTAAGATGGTAATTTTATGTTTAAAATGCACGGCGTCAAGTTATAGTAACGAACATACAGAATATGCAATTATCTTATGGAAACTAATTAAATTAGATATGCGTCGTGTTTATTAAGTTCTGTAGGCAATTTGTAGCAAAATCATAGGTATGCAGAGCAGGCCTACAAGATCTATTTAATCAGGATAACATAGCTATCCTAAATATAAGATATTTCAATGAGTAATCTGATATCAAGCCGAATTTTACCTACTCATTTGTCATAATGAGTAGTTAGTAGGACCCACAGGAAAACCTCTACGGAGTTTAAAATAATGCATTAAACCTAGTAGGTAGGTATATTGATTGGTACAAATTGTCAAGCGATTAAGTTCCGCGTTTGAAGCTTGAAACTTAAAAAGAACCTTCATTATCTTTTACAGACTTCCGGACCGGAATCAAAACAAACATCCGAAGGTTTTTCCAAACCTCTCCATCCATTGACATGGTGCCCGGAGGTCAGAAGGGTCGCTGCAACCGCGGACAAACTTTGATCCTCGCCCGTGTCAATAACTTTTACCTTATTCACAATTTGATTTCATATTTTCGCGTCCTACATTTGATGCAAATACATTTGATACGGACAGAAAAATAAGATGTGATGAGATTTTGGGTGACAAACACACGAAACATCCGATTGTGCGTTATTTTTGCGCAGCTGCGTTAGGAAAATGCTATTTCTACCTTATTTGCATACAAATAACAACGCACAACGCTGTATCGACTGATGCGTCTATCAAACTAATTTTGACTGATGCGTCTATCCAACATAAACCGTATTTTAATGGGAATAAGGCATGGGTTACGTCGTGCACAAAATAACGCACAGACGCACGTTACATGTGTTTCTTACCTCTTAAGAGATTCTTTTGCCAAGTATGGAAAATGAAAGCCAAGCTCCTCAATAACAATCGATTTCGAACTTAATGGGAAGCCTCAAACTTTTATTCTAAGTAGGTATTTCCTACTAAAACTTAAGGCATATTTACGGTCGAAATATGTGTATGTGCCCTGCGCAAGAAGGCTCTCGCAACGCATTTTGCTAAGTGGAGACCTTCTTGTTACCACTGGAATGTTGTAGGATAATTGTATTATTTGATTATTTTATTTGGTAACAAATAAATATTTCTTTTTTACTTTTTTATTTTATTACTTAGGTAGAAATATCAAAAAGCTATTTTCTCCTCAACCCTGCATAATGACAGGAAAAGTCTAGTAAGTATTTTTATTAAAGTGTGCTTTAGTTTCCATTACATTGTACACAACGTAAAATCATTAAAGCTAATGAGGAAGAATCTTAATGTTACTGTACGGCAGAAAAAAACGATCAATCGCTTAAAATATAGTTGTAAAGGAACTTGATACACAAGTTCATTTTTCAGTTCACTATACAACAATAGGTGTGGCGCAGTGGTTAGTATGACTGCCTGCCACGCAGAAGATTCTGGGTTCTATTACAGATGGGGTCACTCGCAAACAGGGTTCGAAAATATCGGATATTTATAATAAATATCAAAATATCCGATATATATCAAATAAATCGGATATATATCCATTTTTTGATATTTATCGGATATATATCAATCAGTATGAAAACTTTTTATTTATTTAATTAATTATGTTGTACAGTACCTTCAATTTGATTAAAATTTTAAAATTAAGCACTATAATAATGTTAGTTTATTTTTGAATGATGATGTGAGAGAAAAATCTGTCTTTTATTGACAGACAGTAAAGCGAAAAGGTAACGCGGGTGGGTATATGCATAAATTTAGTGCGCTTAACTAATTAAACCATCCATCACGCACATCTAAAAACTCAATGAACTTGTGATTTTATGTAAATAAATATAAATAGGTACCAAACATTAAAAAGTAAATATTTACTGAATGTACCTCATGCAGGAAGAAAGTACAGAGAAATTTACATCCACCCATTTGTTACAATAAAGATACAGGTTTTAAAAATACAACTAACTTGGCATTCATAAGTATTAGTAACGAAGTAGTGACTTTTTTTGTCAATTTAACCATAAAAGTTCATTATTCCTTTCCGAAAAATGACGATATATATCCAAAAAATAAATATCATCATATCACGCGATATATATCAATGATACATATCACTTGATATTTATTAAGAAGAAAATATCATGATATATATCCGATAAATATCAATGATATATATCAAGTGATATATATCTTCGAACCCTGCTCACAAAGTTGATATTTATCACTTTGTGAATTTGTTCCAGTCTGGTCAGGACATTGCAGGCTGGACCACCTGATTGTTCGAAAAGTAAGATGGTTCCGTGCTTCCAATGGGCACGTTAGGCCGTCGGTCCCGGTTGCTGTCTATGATGGCGGTTGTTACACAACCATGTCAGAGGCCTGCTATTTGCAGTAGGCGGTTGAAAATCTCTGACACCAGGGTTCATCGGGTCGTTGAACGACTCGGTGTCCCACACGAAGAGAGAGAGAGAGAGAGAGAGATTTCACCATACAAATAAGGCTCGTGAATGTATTCTTAACTTTTTACAGATTTCAGAATCTTTTGAAATGGAAAGGGCCGTTAACAATTAGACTTTTCGTATCAAAGTTTCGTCTCCAGTTTACGAGGCTGCTGAAGGAATGTCTTGTAACTCTGTAACTTGAAGGTCTGAAGGTCTCTCTTCATTGTCGTGTTTTATGCGAGAAGCTGACAATCAAACATTTACAATCAAACTTTTGAACGTTGTCACGCTACGATTTAAATAATTTTCACGTACACTTTATTTGGCCGTGCGATATTAGCTTAGGATAGTATCACCCCATTTCATTTCGCGGGAATCGTAGGTTAGTCGGGTTTCGTGCGTATTATACTAAATCTAGGACCATTTGATATGTACCGTTTTTAGTTGAAACTTGAAAATGGATTGTATCTCAAATCGTATTGATAGACCGGAAATGCTTCCGTGTTTACCTATCCACCAAACTTTTAGCTGTGAAACTGAAAGTGTTAAATATTCAATGAAAATTAAGTCCCACTTTTCATAATCCCCATAAAATTAAAAGGGCGGAGGTACAACGATCGAAAACCATTAAGGGATAAGTGCTTTATTCTAAGTAATACGGACAAACTGTTTAGGGGCCTTTTAAGCTCACATCAAAGCTAGTCTAGGAAGCTACGTATGTAAAACTAAACCTATTATCCTAAGCGTGTTTTGCCTCGGCATAATTACGTTGTGAAGTCTTGTCGTGGCGCGACCTGCAATCTCCACGGCTTATAGCGTCACAGCCTTCGCGAGATGACAGGAAATGCGATTGTCTTAATAGCACCTGTTTAAGACAAAAGTTAAGCTTGTGTCTCCCAAGATGTAGCGACCGTGAAGGGGCAAAGTTTGAGCTCAAAGGAATGTACCAGTGTCTTGCAGCAGTAACAGTTGTTCAACAGAAAGAGAACGAAAGCAGGTGAGTCGAGTTTTGCGCAGGGCTGTCAGGCTGCAAGGTCGGATTAGACATGTAACACATACAAGCCTCATAATTAAAAAAGTAACACTCGACTGCAGTAATTTCAAAGTTATATTTTACGAATACCAAGTTTTTTCAAAACACTTCCCGTGTTTGGTAATTAGGTATACAATTTAGGAAAACTTGCAAAATGACGAAGGTCGCTGGTTCAAATCCAGCCTGCGGTGAGGAATTTTGCAAGATTTCCTAAATTATATTTTACGTTCCAAATCCACCGTTTTGAATTAATGTTATTTTAATATACCAGTGTCACTCGCGCTGCTAAGACGAATCTAAAACGCCTCAAAGGTCAACATACGACTAGTCGTTTAGGCTGTAGCCCGTGAAAAATAATTTTCTCTCACGGAAAACATAATTGCTGTAGACCTGTTGCGTCGTCATTCGCGGAAACTTTCGTCTGCATGAGAGATGATAAATTTCTGCGGAAAATCTTTGTCGTAATCATATATTATAATTCTGCACTTTGGTACTATTCTTATCATGTAAATGTTCAGGTATCTACAGTTATGCAATACTTCTTTTTCAAGCTTGAGTATTATCATTTCGCACGGATACGTCTAGCCGGCTATTCCCAAGAGTTACAAATTATAATTCAAACCAAATTATAAAACACACCAAAAGGAATACAGAGTTTCTTTTGAAATATATCTGTGTTATATCGTTATATCCACGATGATTGCCTCGCCAAAATTTACATGTATTTTTAGAATAAATTTCATAAAAATACTTTTATAAGGATGCGAGATACTGAAAGGACAATGAAATAAAGTTGACCTTTTTGTGGTTTATGCTCGCCCGGTAGTTTATTTTCATGAGGGACTTGTAAAGGTTTATTTTTGATATGAGGATTCAATTTACATATTTTTACGAGTATATCGAGGTTGCGAATAAACACTGAGGATTGTAGGCGATCTACGAAACGATCACAAATAATATGATATACACATGGTGAAAATAGTTCAAAAGCTATTTTTGAAAACTTGCTAAATTTTTCACCGCAAACAGAATTTGAAAATTTTGCCAGTTTTTCAATTATATTCATTGAAAAGGTACACAATAATTTTGTACCTTGTAACACCGAAAGTGTTTTAAGGTACTGAGTACTAAAGCTGTTTATATATGAAAAGGTAATTAAACTTTAACAAAGGCTGCTTGCCTTTAGGGCTTGAATATGCATGTATAAGTTTTAAATTAAGTTTAAGAAATTGATTATTTCAATGTAATATCATTGACTTGTTTGTCAGTCATAGTATTAGGACAAAATGATAGTTAGGGAAGAATATTCAAAAAAATTGACATTTGAACATTTATTCCATAAAAAATAAAGTAATGATAATGAAAATGATTTGCCTGTCCTTGTTACCTACATATTTGTTTTTTCAACTGAATAAACAAGAAAATGTAGTTTTGTACGCTCTACTAACGCGCCTATTTTATTGAAATCAAGGTAAGTAGATGGAAAAATACTTGATATTTCGGAAGGGAAATATTGTTACTAAACAAACATTTACGTGGAATAATGTTCTATCTACCTGATTTGTTTCGAATACCGATTGGTATAAAAATGGAAAACTTGCAGAATTTTTCACCATAGGCTGAATTTGAACCTGCGACGTTTACTATCTGTACTGGCGATGCCTCTACCATCTGGGCTACTGTGGCTCAATCTAAGCCTCGGAATTATGCAAGTGTATTTGTCTGTATTTGTATCTTATTGTGTGAATCTCATTTGCCTTAGGTACTGTCTCCTAAAATGCGGCGTCGGTATACGTCTGTCTGCAACTAACTGCGAACGGACCACATTTCCTTCAGGCTAGTTAAGTAGTTAACCAAATTTTGGTCAACCATGCCGTCCAGTCCAGTGCAACATCGCGACTCACTGCCTGAATTGGCTATTTTACTACTTTATCTACAGTCTGTTTAGGACATTGCATTCTGTACCACCTGATTGTTCGAAATGCAAGACGGTTCCGTGCTTCGGAGGGCACGTTGAGCTGTCGGTCCCGGTTGCTGTCTATGATTGATTACTTAGACGGCGGTCGTTACACAACTATGTCAGCCTTCTACTTGTGGTAGGCGGTTGAAAACTCTGACACCAGGGTTCATCGGGTCGTTGGACGCTCGGTGTCTCACTCGAAAAAGAAGACTACTTCCATCAGGGACCGATTTGGCTTTCACTGCTGGTTACAGTAGGTATAGGCGTCATTACTCATTACATTAAACTCGAAGTAACCAGCAGTATTAGAGCAGTAGAAAGTGGAATAGCTACTCGAAATATTAGGCGAAATTTTGTCGTATTTCTTGTATTTGGATGTCTGACATTCATACCTACACATAATATACACACTTATACATTGATCATAATGTGTCCAACCACTAATGTGATTGCCTTACCAATTAGTACATGGCAGTCGATCAAACGACCATTCATCAATAGATATCGAAAATGACATTCCTGTGTCTAATGATTAAATAGAAAGGCCAAAAAATTATTATTTATAATGTACTACACTCTTGAGTTATTAGTATTACTTTTGTGGTTATCAGAATATAATCAAATATACATATTTAACAATGACAGGAGACTGAAATTACAGACCAGCGTGAAAAAAGCGTGTGTACATTTTAAATTACAATATTTTGTACCCTAGATTTAAGTTGTGTAAATAAAGTTGTTCCACTTGGTGTAAAAAGTCTCTGCAAACTTTTTGCGGGTGAGTAGACTTGTCTAATTTCTCATGAGGTTTTGCTCTTTAGCAATATGAGTAGGTAGCTCAATGTTACTCAAGTGCTTTTTTTACTTGGTGTGCCACACCAAAAGAAAAAGTATTAGAAATCTGTTAGTTAAAAGATCAACTTACTTTGGTTTACCATGTAATCATTGTGACTAACCACTATAATGTTGATATCTTAACTGAAGGCGCATAGTAAACCGACCAACTTAACCAGAAATTGACCAGAAAATGATGGATGACGATACTACATGCGAACGTATACAAACATACATACATATATCACGCCTATATCCCTTGCCGGGTAGACACTATGTAAACGGCTGACAGAACGGCTATTTACACTACGTCTGACAAAAGTTTGGGAGTCTGTGTGTGTATCCCCATAGTGACAGCCTGTCGCCTAAAATTACAATACACATCAACTCCCAAATTATTTAGTCGCTTCTTACGACCTCCACTAGTAAAATATGGGGTGGTGCTATTCTAACCCGGCATACTAAACCTAAAATTGGCTAGAGAAACCGCCGTGACAAAATGATGGATGACGATACATCTAGGCAAACTTATAACACCGCTAATAGGATCGGACGCCTGAAATTTGTCGGATCTGATTTCGGGCCAATCAGAAACTAGGTGGATTATGGTGAAAACTGGTTACTCGTAGAGTGAAATGTGATGAGTGGTAAAACACTTAAAAGCTGGAATTATGACAAACCTTTAAATAAGCACTGTAATGTGAAACATTCGATCATCGGTTTTTACCCACGACGGAATGGAGACGGTATATGCGTTTGGGGTAAGAGAATATGTGTTTGTGCAAACTTATGTTACCAAACATCTCCAAAACCACTAAGCTAATTTTGATGCGGTTTTCAGTGATGGATTTTGATTTTTTGATGCATGTTCTTAGATAGGTATTACGCGAATAACTCAACATTTGTTTGGGCCAATCAATGTTCTCAATTATCTGCAAAATCGCTAGTTCGATTATTATGCGGTTTTTAGGTTTGCCGATTAACGGAATTGGCTAGAGATGAAACCGTTGACAAAATGATAGATGACATTACATCTACGCGAACTTATCACGCCGCTAATACGATCGGACACGCCTGAAATTTGGCGGATCTGATTTCGGGCCAATCAGACACTAGGTTGATTATGGTGAAAACTGGTTACTGGTAGAGCGAAATGTGATCAGTGTTAAAACACTTACTGGAATTATGACAACCCTTTAAATAAACGCTATAATTGTAGTTTGAAATATTCGAGCGTCGGTTTTGAGAAACATTTGAGTAGCTAGCGGTTTTGAGTTCGTCATATATTTTTGACGTTTCCAAAATAGTATCTCCAGCATGAAATTGCGTAAAACATACAAACATACATATATCACGCTTTTATCTCTTCCGGGGTAGGCAGAGCGTAAACGGCAGTAAAAATGACCATTTACACCACATCTGACAATTTTTTTTTTATGAATTATTTAGATGACTGTGTACCACCATAGTGACAGGTGTCAGCCTGTCGCCTAAATTGTAATACACGGGGAAAATATTGGATGATGCTAATATTCTAACCCGGCACCATACGACAAAAAAGTTGCTATAGGTAGGTTTTTATTTTGGTGAGACGAATAAGTTACTAAAAGCTATTATTATTGTCTTGCATCTCTTTGTGAAAGATAAATATTTAGACAGGACTGTGAATAAATCCAAAGCGCATATACAATTAACGCTAACTTAATCACGAAAATTAAATTAAACCAAACACACCTTAACTTCTGAGCATTCATAAAGTTAAACAAAAAGTTTGTTAATTTAATTTGTTTTTGTTCACAAAATGTTTGTTTGTTTGGTAAAGGATCCGTACGCAGTCAACTAGGTATACCTGTTATAATTATTGTACTGTACATTTCAGTCGCCCAATTTTGACAACTTTTTAGTAGAGCGATTGAAAGTAAAGTAAAGTTGAGGTAAACTAATCCCTATCATTTTTTCAATTGAAAGTCGTCTCAAGTTTTTCTCTAAATCCTGCACGTTATTCTTTATACAAAGATACCGAAAGTCATCGTTTTCATAATTTTTCGTGACTTACGACTTTTCCTTCTGTCGAAAAACAAACAACATAATCGTAAGTCTGATTTAAATCTGCGAAGCAAGGAATATCGTCGTAAGCCTGAGTTGCGATTATGGTTACATTAGATTGTATGGAACATTACAATTAGGTTTCTGACTACGAAAGAAAGCTCGCAGCACGAAAATATTAGTAATAATTTATTTGCTTTATGTCAAATTTCATTGAGAAATATTAATATAATAATATATCATGAAATAATAACACTTTCGTACATCGTCAGATTTTCTGTACCAGACAGTAACACCTAAATACGAAAACAGGTAGCTTATAGCACAAAATACAAAGTTTTCAGATGGATTATTTAGAATTTTCGTGATTATCAGGGTTGATAGATACTGTCAAAAATCTCAAAGTATAAGAATATCAAAACAGCAAAATCTGGTAATATGCTTCTGAGTCAATTTTATTTAATCCAAGAAATATGACGTTCCTGGCAACCATCTTCTTATTTACCTTGAGTTCCTCTAAAAAACCTATTGAATCGAAATTGGGGAATCGAACCTGAGATATCTTCGTAGAAGGCAGTCACACTACCACTGCGCTACATGTAAACCTTCTTAATTATGCTCACAACGTAATAAATTGTAATTAACACCTTACAATCTAAGGTGGTAGGACATCAAAGAGTTTCTTACAAAAGAGGCTTCTTGTCGCCTTCGTATTAAGCAATCTTTCCAAGCATTATTTAAAATCATCCTCTTTGACAACGAAAAACGTAATGAAAAGTCTCCAAGGAACAAACGATTCCATTAAACTGAACCACTTTCCCTAAGAAACAAGGCCTAAATAATTAAAAAACATTTGGACTTGCCATACACAATGGTCTTAGCCATAGGTATGTTTTCTTTTTAATGTTCAAATACTATTATCAATTGCTCATCAGACAGAGAGATACTTCCAGTTTATGAAATGGAGTGAAATCGTGGCAAATTTCGGGCCACTCCAATTAGTCATATATGACAGCTATCAAAATCATGACAATGCTTTCACATTAGTATTTAGTAATATTTCATATTTCATATTTATTTATTTCATTAACAATAATTCATTGTGTTTGAAAATAATATTTGGTCACATAAAAACTTAAAATTACCTAAAATCTAATCAAAATAAAATAATTAAAAATCAAATTTATAACATAACATAAAAGTAAATATAATTAGAAATTGTAATTAGAATTGAAAATTACTAAATTACTTATTGCATAAATTCTTCAATTGTATAACAACACTTTTCCACAAGTAGAGCTTTAAGTTTTGTAGTAAACATTTTCACGCATTTAATACTTTTAAATTCTACAGGTAACTTGTTGAACAGTTTAACCGTCTGATATCGTACACTACTTTTGGCTAATTTAAGTTTTGGATCAAAAATGTTATTTAAATCTTTACGTCTTGTTTTTTCTCTCTCCTTCATCTCCTCTTCTGTTTCATAAATATGACGCTGTTTCAAGAAGTCTGTTAACAGGACCAATATGTACAAACTCGGCACTGTCAAAATTCCTAGCTCTATAAAGTGGGGTCGACAGGAATCCCAGGGTGGAATTTGAACTATGGTACGCACTGCTCTTTTTTGGGCCAAAAATGCCTTTTTTAAATTATATTTATGACTACTACCCCAAAGCGCAATACTGTACCGTAGTTTGGTCTCTACCAAAGCATAATAAATAGTTTTTAGCTGTTTAACTGTCAGTGCATTCCTGAGACTACGTAACGCGTAACATGAAGAGCTTATTGAGGAATCGATGGCATCTAGTTCTTTTTTCCAGTTCAGGTCTTCATCAATATGGATACCTAAAAATTTGACCTGTCTCACGCAAGCTATTAATTTGGATTCTAGGTTAACATTTAATGTTTCACTGTTTCGCGATGTGGTTTTAAAAAGAATAACATTACTTTTACCAATATTAAGCTGTAAATTATTAGTAATAAACCAGTTATTAAAAGCAGTTAAAGCCCTATTTGTAGATGTATTAAGTTCGGTGATATTACTCCCATTTATAATCGCATTCGTATCGTCAGCAAATAGAACGAGGTTTATGTTTGGGATCTCATTATATATATGGGTGATTATGTCGTTAATAAAAACTAAAAACAAAATTGGACCCAGAATCGAGCCTTGTGGCACACCTCTATTCACCGATATCGCTTTAGATTTATAAGTAGTCTCACAAGAATTATCTTTGTTAACGCTTTTTATCTCTACATATTGTCGTCTAATTACTGAGATAAGATTTGAATAGAGCGAGCTCTTTGTCCCTAATCCCATAATGTTCCAACTTATTTATTAGAATACTGTGATCTACTGTATCAAAGGCTGAGGTGAGATCTAAAAAAATACCTGCAACCCTGAAACGTTTATTTAATTTATCTATAACGTCATGAATTAACGTGTCAGTAGCATTATGTGTTCCAACACCATGTTGGTAACCAAACTGTCTGCTGTTCAGTATTTTATATAAATTAAGATGCGAAAGTAATCTACATTTCAACAATATCTCAAAAATTTTAGATATTACTGGCAACACTGAGATCGGCCTATAGTTATTAGGATCCAACCTTGAGCTTTTTTTGTGTACTGGAACAACCTTGGCTACTTTTAATTGTTCAGGGAACGTACTTTGTTCTATACATTTATTAAAGAAAAAAGCTAGTGGCTCAGCTAGTATATCTATATTTTCTTTAATCACCAAAATGGTAATACCATCGTATCCGGTTGATTTTTTGTTAGGCATTTTATTTACTATTTTGCGGATTTCGTTTGCATTTGTTTCGTGGCAAATCATATTACTTGTAATCCTGTTAGTACTGTTCCTTAGAAATGCCATTGCAGTATCAAGGTTACCGTTTACAGTGCTATAGTTGCGGTCAAAGATAACACTAAAGCTTTCCACAATTTCTTGAGGATCCTGCACTATTTTATCCTTAACCTTCAACAGTAACTCTTCCCTTACGTTAACGCGTTTTTTGTTATTATATTTATCTACAACTTGCCAAATGCCTTTTGAATGACATTTGTGAGACTCTATCTCTGACTGCACCTCCAGTTTTCGGGCATGTCTCAACACTTTTTTGTATAGCCGTATATAGTTAGACTTATAATTTAGAATAGTCTCATGAGTCTGTAAACCATTGATGTTAACCAAAACTCTTTTCATTTGACTTGCTACTTTCACACCTTTAGTAATCCACCTAAGTTTTTTGTATTTCTTAAGATTTATTCTCTTTTTTATTTTTTTGAAACATTTGTCAAATATCACTTTGAACAATTTCAAAAAGGTATTTATTCCCTGTCGCGTCCAATCTACTTCTAATAGCTTTTTTGTGAAGGCAGTTCTATTTACTTTGTTGAAAACGCGAGTTTCAATAAGTGTGAATTGTTGTTTAAAATTTAACCTATTTACTTCGTATTTTAATTCAGTGGTAATGCAAGCATGTCCATCAGATAGGCCATTATGATCTACCTCAGTATTTTCAATATATTCTGAATCAATATTTGTGAGAAAGTTATCGATACATGATTCAATTCCGTTTCTGCTAAATGTAACTTGATCCACAAGATGCCTGTAGTTATAACACTTAAGTACATTTAGAAATTCTTGTTTCTGTTTACTGTCCGTTAGCAAATTAACATTAAAATCTCCGCATATTATACTCTTCTTTTGGAAAAAATGTTGAAGGAGCATTTCAAGACTTTCAATAAACTTTTCAAAATTATTACCATTCTGATAACAGCAAATAATATTCACACTTGATTCTTCAAAATAGTCTAATTTACATACATTTTTACAATACTTTAATTCTTCTACTTGTCTACCTTCCTCTACTAATATTAAAGCACCTCCTCTTATTTTCTTCGATCTAGTGTAACTTGAACAAAGTCTATAATTTGCAAATTGTAAATATGAAATCGACATCTTGTTTAAAAAATGTTCAGTTATGCATATATAATGCTGCTTCCTACTTAATGCTTCTATATATACCTCAAGTTGATCAATCACAGTATTAATTCCACATACATTCTGATGATAAACATTCAATGAAGACGTCTTTATTGTTACACACTACTATACTCCCCGCTTGCTTTATTTCCATACAATCAAGGTATAACTCTAACTGATCCTGTATTGTACCAATGCCGCAAACATTTTGGTGAAGAATATTTAAATTGTTTGAGCCCGAGTCTATATTATTAGGAGTTTTTAAATGAGCACTATATGACTCGTGCGTGCGAAGTAAATTCGAGTTCACGTTATTTACGAAAAAACTCATCACCCGAACCCGACTCAGCACGCACTCCGTTACATACATTATTGCTGTTTACTAGTTTCCTAGAAGTAAGGCGATCTGCATTAAGTTTTACAAACATAACGGCCCTCCATATTGCCCCACACGTTTCTCTCCTATATATTTTATACAAACTACTATAAGATGCGGAAAATTCAAATAGGTTAACATGCATATAGTCCGAACACAACGACCTCACAACTGCATTCATGTCAGAAGTGTTACCATGTTTATTGTGAAAACCATCACATATTAAAACATTTGTGTGACTTAGATTTTTTACGTTTTCATGTAGTGCAGAAGCAAATGAACCAGCTGTGTGATCATTAATACCCGTTATTATCACAATATAGTCATCCTTTGAGTAATCGCCACAATCATGTTTACAAGAAGTTAGTATATGTTCCGTTGAAGCAAAAGGTTTGATTGTAGAAATTACTTTAAACCTATCACCCAACAGTCGGTCCAGCATCCTCCTCAGATCTTTTCCATTTTCATCTGCATATATTGCAACTCTGTATTTGTGCGTTTCTGTGCTGACATTTTCATTTTTACTTTTCATATGGTGATCAAATGGTCCTCTAAGGAAAGGTGCCCGAGTTTTGGGAGATGATGTAACTAGTTTATGCTGATTCCCATCAAAACTGTTTCTTCTAAGGCTATCCGATTCATTCACTGCTGAAGAAGTATTTGCTTTATTCCTGCTTTTTTGACGAAATATTGGTGACAGGTAGGTATTTGGGTGTATATCTCTAACACTCATCTCTTTGTATAGTTTTATTGTGTGCTCGTGTTTCTTCAATAATTTAATCAGCTCATTATTTTCAATACCGAGATCTTCAATAGCTTTCTCCGCTGATAACAACTCAGATTCCAGTTTTTCAATCTTCTCTTTCAGCTCAGCTATTTCATTTTCGTCCACAAGGGGGCCAGGTAAGCTTTGTCCTGATAAACACCGGGACAGGATATTTTCATCAAATGATGTGTGTCTAGGCTTAAAATTTTTTCGCCTTTGCGTTACAAACTCCAGAGTTTCATGATGAGTGTTGTAGGAAGAAGAAGCGTATGCGCGCGAGCTCCCATGAGAAGATGTGCACGAATTTGGGGGCTGCATTTTGGTAATGTCTGCTTCAATTGGCAAGTTCTCAAACGAATTTCTGGTAGGAACGTTGATTATAACATTGTCCACTTCTGTCTCTCGACCCGTTGATTCAAAAAGTACCTGATTTGGAGAGATGATCTCAGGTTGCTGTGGTGAGGGGGGCTCTGGTGTTAGAGGCTTCGGCAGCGTAGGTAGTTCTGGAGCGGCACACACAGAGGGCTGTGGTATAGGCGGCTCTGGTGTTTTAGGCTTAGGCAGCGTTGGTGGATCTTCAGACGTAAGCTCAGATAGCTGTGGTGTAGGCGGCTCTGGTGTATGAGACGTAGATGGCGTAGGTTGCGGCTTAGAGGGAATGCCAAGAGAAGACGAGGTTGACCCTTCAGCTTGCTGTAGATGAGTGTTTGTTTTTATTTGCGTATTTTTACTTGTGCCTGACGTTTTTACATAAGGTTTAGTAGGTGGAGTTGCTGATGATTTTTTCTTTGGTTGTGCCAAACAAGCTAAGCATTTCCATTTTTGCTTCTTTTCAGTACTCATTAAATTGTATATTTTTTCAGATCTATGTGCGCACTCAACATGATATGTATTTGCACATTCCGAGCATTTTAGGAAATGATTGCCTGTTACGCTCTTTGCGCATACGATGCACTTAGCGGCCATAATCAAGTTAAGAGATACTTTCTGTTTTTTAAATTTCCCGCTACTTTGTTTTCTTATAATATGGCAGCACTGTTTTTTCACGAAAGCCAAACTCTTTTTTAATTGAGCAAGCCAATTTCGCACTGGTGGGTCTACGACCAATCAGTTGTGACACCGGTTTTTTATTTTTTTCCATCACATTTCCGGTTTATGTGATACTGCATGAAACGGAATGCACTTCATCTGTCAAGTGTCAGTTGGCCAATCAGCTGATCAGTGAGAAGACAAATTTATTTGATTTGCTAGTATTTTGTTGGCTAGATCTCGTTTCTAATTCAAAAAACACTTTTAACAGTCAAATTGATGAGTACCTGGACTAGGAAAGTGTTGATATTAGTGTTCCACTGCAGTGTCTTCAATGCATACGATGATGCATCATCCGCTGTTTCACTTTGTATAAAAATATGTAAGTTACGTTAATGTTTTCACCAAAAACTTTGAATATTATTAGCCGAGGTATGTTTGTATTTCAAGCACGTTCCGTTCCGTTCTAATTCCGTTCGAAATAATTAAGTGTTTACCCTTCAAAATACTCTTCGTATCTCTCTGTCCTTATCCCCATTCGTATGGAGTTGATGTAACATGTTTGGTAATTAAAATCATGTTGCAATACGAAATTACTTAGTTTTGCCACTAGCTGCCTGCTTGACATCAATCTTTAGGCTATTGTACTTTAATTCACCGCCACCATGGTAGGCAAATATTTAGTCGAAGTATCCTTTAGGTGTCGTATGATGCCGGCTTAGAATAACATCACCCCATATCTTTCCCGTCGTAAGAAGCTACTAAAGGGGGTTGATGTGTATTGCAATTTTAGGCGACAGGCTGACATCCTTTCACTAGTGTGGATCCCTGTCTTCTAAAGTACCGTCCAATTCACGAACTTTTGCCAGACGTGGTGTGAATGGCCGTTTTTATATCCGTTTACGCTGTGCGTACCTTGCAAAGGATACAGGCGTGATATATGTATAAATATATCTCTAGGTAATGAATCTATACGTAATGTAATGAACTTTTGGAACTTTGTATTTTATTTTATTTTGGAATTTATATTATCATTATTTGAAGCTTAAATTAATATAAATTGCAATGTATACTTAACTATTGTATCTAATGACATGAAATATTTAAGAACACCCATTTTTGACTAGGGGTAAGCTTAAAACCAGCAATTTGCTGTGCGTACACCCATTTCTGCTCATGTGACTTATTTGGACTGAATTTATGACATGTTTGTAATGTGTGATGCGAAATAAATATATTTGTATTTGTATTTGTATTTGTATTTTGTATGAATCTGTCTTTGGGTAAGTAATTTGCGTCACCTTTTGCAAACACCCTAAATAGACTTAGGGAGGCAGTATTCTTAGCCGCAAACACAAGACAGGCCATAAAAACGTTTACTCGTTTACTTACTCGTAAAGTTCTTTCTGTTTAAAAACTCTGACACAGGTTCAATCCGTCAACATTGTGCCCGACATGACAAGAAACCGACTACGGTAATTTCAAAGATTTATTTTGAATTCCGTATTATTGATTTGTGGGGGTAGGTAATATCCTTCAGAAGCATTATGCATAAGCACTCTGCCAAGCGTACTAGCCAAGATACACTGGCACTATTTCTCAGGGTACGATTGAGCCGCGGTAGCCCAGTTGGTAAAGGCACCGGCAGTACTGATGCTGAAACTCGCACGTTCGAATCCTGCCCGCGGTAAAAAATTTGCATGTTCCCAAAAAGAAAAATTTTGTACGTTTGGTAATAAGATATCTTGCTAAAGCCACAAAATAGAAGTGTACAGAAGGATCACTCGACCCTATTTAGGATTTACGTGATTGTCACTTGTTACATATCCAGGGTTGCTCCTGTGAAAAATCTCAAAGTATAAGAATATCAAAACAGCAACATGTGATACAAAAACGTAATAAGTTTGATTCCGAGCTAATTTTAATCATAGAAATATGACGTTCGTGGCAACAATTTTTTTGATTACTTTAAGTTCACTCCAATAAAAGTAAGAAAGTGTCCAAATCTTCACTAGTACTGAGTGAGCGCTGTAAAGGCGCCCCGCGTGCCGTCTTCCTAATTTGTGCTATAGCACAGCAAGCTAGTAAAGAAGTAAGTAACCAACAGTGGCGAAGGGTGACACTCTAACAAAGGTAGGCTGGAGTCAAAAAAATAGTAAATGAAGGTAGATTTATGTGAGAACTCTAAATTTCTGTAAAACTTGTAAATTTCTGAAAGGGAAGTCGATAGGAATCGACATGTATGGACCCTTCGCCCCTGGTAACCAATGAATTCTTCGCACAAAGCGAGCAACAGGCGTCTGTTTTCCCGTCACAGCTTGCAGCAATACCGCACTATAAGGCACTATTTTCTAACTTTGTACGTGTGTAAGCAGAGATAATTCACGTAGCATGTACTGCGTTTAATTTCAAACCGTTTGTGTGCACCGCCTGTTTGTTTCACACAATATTGTTATAAACAGTGTGTGCTTTTGTGATAGCATTTTATAGACTAAGTTTTATAATGAAAATTGTAATTTATTAGATACTAGCGGCCCGTTAGCGATTTCCCTCGCTGCAACTCATTTTCCCGTGGGAAAGAGGCATTTTTCTTCATGTTTTGTGCATCTGAACTTTCTTCTTGAAACCTTTTATTTATTACAAAAACTGCATTAAAATCCGTTGCTTAGTTTAGGAGGAGTGTGCGAATTCCACAACAGAGGAACGCAAAAAGCGACTACATTTTATACTAAGTTTTGATTTTCATCCTGTAAAAACCAAACATGAGAAGATTAATTCGAATTTCGTTCGAAATATTTGTTTATTTACTCTTATAATAACTTAAGAAAAATGGCAGAGTGGCGTTTGATTTAATGATGATGTTCATTGAACTCCGATCCAATTCCGCAGATTTGTTTTTGATCTTTACAGGGAAAAAAGAAAGTTACAGGTTAAAGAAAATTGCCCATTTCTGGTCTAAGAAATTGTCTTGCCTTAAAACAAAAATTAAAGCAATATGTAGAATTCATTCATTCCCTCATTCTTGAAGAATAACTACGGCAATTGTTGTACAAAACAGGGAAAGTAACTTAACTGTTATAGGTCTTTGTACCGTGAGGTATTTTTACCAAAGATTTTACTGTGGTGTGAACTTTTTTTGCACTGTTTACTTAGGTATAGCTAACGATAACGATTTAAGGACGAAATACTCGATATACAGCCAAACTTCAGAACTTTTGTCTCTTCCGATACCCAACTTTAACATTCAATAACTTCAGAACTCCTGTCATAATTAAATTATTTACAGACAGTTACAAAATGTTAATTAGACTTTATAATTATTTAACTTTGGATTTGATGCGAGGCCTGCAAGTAGTGAGGCAAGCAATGGACGAACATCCCTACTAGAGTTGTGGGCATGATCCTTTGCGGTGTGGTGTCTGGCTTACCTCATCCGCTTTCGGTGAAATTATGCAAGTGTATATTATCGTAAATAATGCCAATAAGACAAATTAAGGAAACGGTGCGCAGAGCGCCTTTACAGATGGCTCATTCAGTACTGGCGACGATTTTGACGCTTACTGGCTGAAATACCTAACTGAAATCTCAGGCGAAGTCAAGGTAACTAAGAAGATAGTTGCCAGAACGTCATATTTCTTGGATTAAAATTGGCTCAGAATCATAATGACGTTCTTGTATCAGATTTTGCTGTTTTGATATTCTTCTACTTCCATTCGTCTCTATCAGCCGTCAAATCTTCGTGTACACCTTTTTGATACTAACTACTGCCAATAACGTGCTATTGAAAGTTTTGTATGCAGCTAGTGGCATTTCGCGTCAATGAGGTATTATGTCAGCGTTTTGCAAGTTAAGCTTGAACAGGCTCAAAGGCATACCTGGCTGTCATAAGCGCGGCATTACGTAACCTTTGTATGGAAGCATCGCATATTGCCATGCAGGCTGCATGTCATATTAAATTGTTCACATAATAGAACAATAGTGTCGATATTAGCACAAACTAAATCCTCTAATTATGAGGGCTCAATTAGGCTTTATAAGGAGAGAGAAACAGCATTTTAACACATCAGAAGCTAATCTTTAGTGATTTCTAATTACTTTAGGTTTATTTTTTTCGAAATCGGCCCAATGTTTCCGGAGATATAGTGTTGTAAAATTAACAACGCTTTTTCACAATTTCTGTGCCGTCGGCGATAGTATGGTTGAGGTGGAAGATATTTCGTTTTAGAAATAAGTTGGCCTTCTAAGGTTGGCCTGTTGTGTATTGTTGTTGTGTATTATGTCCTTTGTCTTTTACTGTGCACAATAAACGGTTAAATGGTTGAATTATGGCTCGTGACGTCATCATCTCGGACTCTTGTATGGAGAGATCAGATTTTTTGTTGGTATATCACAAGGCACGAATTTTACTATCGTCGGTGATGAAAGTTTGATGAAAGCATAGTTGATTTTAGAACGCGTCTATCTCTAGAAATTCTTGACCGACTTTGATGAAATAAAAACCAAATTACCTATTTAGAAAACACTTTAGTAATATAAATGTGAAAACTAGTCATTTAAATTTCTTCTCATATCTTATGCACTTTTTATTATGCGAGGATAAAATAAGAAAGGGGAACATACAACTATAGTGCCTTAGGTTGAGTCTTTAGCTTTATGAAGCTTTATTTGAGCTTTTATTTAATAGGTGGTTTATAGTCACAAAAACTTTTCAGTGGCTATCTAATATTAATGTAACTTTAATTTTACCATCAAAGTAATTATTCAGTAAACCTAATTATATGTCATCAGCAAATGTACACGTATTTCTTTTCACCAACTTTTACATTTAATATAATATTTCGAAATGTGGCGAATATTTGGTGAATTTTCCGAATATTTGGTCGAATAAAAACGTATCCTTTTCATACACATTTTGTAGTAAAATATATGAAGAATAAGAAAGAAACGGCTTCTTTTAAATTGACCGTCAATGTTCCTAACGTAAAATGTTAGAGGAGTAGCGAGCAGAGCGGTCCGGCGCGAATCAGCGAGCTTTTTGTTAGAAGTAAGGCTCCTAATTGTTTTATATGGACATCAATTTCTGCCGAACTATTCGGCCAAATATGTCGATGGCGTAGTGGATAGTACCCCTGCCTGCTATGCCAAGGGTCGTGGGTTCGATTCCTACAAAAAATCAGCTATCTAGTTACCATAGTACAAGCTTTGTTTAGTTTGGGGCTAGATGGCTTTGTTTTTAATGTCCAGGATATTTATTTATTTATTATTAATATTCGTACCTATATTATTGGATGATACCTAAGTTCGATCCAACGTATAACACGTACGCGCGATGAACACATAAAGTAATTTCTTGAATGTAATAAGATTTAAGTAACCCATTAGAAAACGTGTGCTTGATTTATAAGAACTGAGAACTAAAGCTTTTTGGGAAAAAGCTATTTAGAGAAATGAAAAAGTATTTTATTTTTCTGAATCAATTTAATTTCAATTCATTTCAACACAAGGCACGATTTATTAACTTTACTATAATCATGGACGTATAAAAGGGCGGACAGAATGCCAGTTATGTCAAAACTGAATAACCGTAATGGCGGCGGATAAACTTGTGTGAGTGAATTAGGGTTGCCATAATAGGATTTTTTTACCAATATAACACAGATATTAATACGATAATATTAAATAATTCACTTGTCCCCATACACACATGTCCACATACATACATATATATATATATTCACGCACATATACATATTCTTGAAATGAAGGAATGGTAAAAGTACCTTTCTTGGTACTGCATACACAATACAACGAAATCCTTTCTTTGTAGTATACATATCCTTGTTATCAAAATGTGTACCTACTGCAAATGACACTTTGGTGAGGAACCCATTTTTTGTTGCCATTGCAGTTCCTTCTTCTTCTTCGTGTCGATGGCAAGCTCAACCCAGTCATTTTTCCAGACTTGATTTGTTTGAGAAAATCTAATCAAAATAATTAGGATAATATTACGGAATGATTAATATAAATGAATATGAATTCATAAAACTACCCATCATCATCATCATCCTAAGCTCAAATAAACCCACCCACCCAATAATTACCCATACTTTGGGGAAATTTCTAACGCGAATATTGGCAACACCAGCCATCAGTCGATTTTGTTTCTTGACTTTTGGAGGCTAATTTAAATAATTTAAAACATGAAAATGAGTGATCAAATTATTAATTTATCTGTAAAACGTGATTCCCGAACTTTTATTCCTCCTATCACTGCAGTTTTTAGAAATTTTTACAACGCACGACATGATGTTTTGTTTTTGTTTATTTTGCAAAAGTCGGTAGGGTAGGCTGACGTTTGCGTTCAGAATGGCTGGTTTTGGTGTGAATGTGTGCGTGCGTTCTTGTACGTACAGCCAACTGGCTGACTTGGGGCTACACAGAGGTTTTATTAGCGCGACTCTGTCCGCCCTTTTATACGTCCATGACTATAATTTTATTGGAGCTTATACCTATTTCTTTGCTTCTGTAAAAAATGTACTTGAAGTGAAAGTTAAAAGAAAGATACCTACAGTTGGTTTTGCCGCAGGAAAACACGTTTTGACCCTCAAAGGAATCAAATTTGGAGGCGATCTATGGCTTTGAAATTAGACACGACTTATCATATTCATTTCGTACGTGGGTCGCAAATTGAAAGTAAAGTCACATAATCGAGTGAGGTATTAAAATAAAGTTACCTGATGTGCATATTCCGAAATACCTACCTACAAATCATTTTTTTACGATGGGTACATAAATTGTTATTCTTAGTTTAAATACGCTGGCATTCTACGTTGTACTCAGACATTGTATGTATTGGGATTTTCATTGCATTATTTTCATACATTGAAATATTCATCAGCGACCGCCGGGACTAGGGAGCCCGTAGCTCAGTTGGCAAAGCAGTGGGAATGTTCCTCACACATTGTACAGTTTATTTAGAAACAGGAAATCCTGCAACTTTAGAATTATTGTGTAATGCTAGTTTTTGTTGCTTTGAAGTGTATTTTATTATTGAAACAGTTTAATAAATTAACTAATTATTTGCTTAAATAATAGCTACCGACACTCAAATTGGTAAAAAACCGCCAGTGTTTATTGAGAAGATGAAAGTTTTCGATTTATGTAATTTTAAAAGACACACGTGCTATTTTTGGCTTTTTTAAAACTGTGTAAACTCCTGCCACAACTTTGGCTTCACCGTAAAAAAGTTTTCCACTACGGAAACATGGTACGGAAAATGCATAATTATTTTTACTTCTACGTTTTTAACAATTTTTAAAACAACGTATGAACCTAAAATTACGTACGCACTGAAAACTTACAAAACTTTAGAAAAGTCGCCAAACTTTTTCCAAAACACCTAAAACTTTCCGATCAATTTTCCTATTGCATAAAAAATATTTCCAAAGTTATCCTAAACTTACCTTGCGTCGCGTACGTAAAGCTCGCGGATCACTAAACTCTGTGCGCGGTGCGACGCGCGCGGTGACACTGTGCGCGGCCATCGCGCGCGAGCCTTATATAAGCACCGTCTTGCTGCCCTGTGGACGCTGGCGATGGGCGGGCGGGAGATGCCTGCTGCTGGGCGGAGGAAGTGCAACAGTTGAGCAAGGTTGTAGGCGGGCGTTTGAACTTTTCAACAAGCCATTCTATCATTCCTTTCACATATTCGTCGACAGTCAGTCGAAATTTCTTTAGAACTTACTTGTTTCTTGTTTTGAAAACTTGAATGGATGCTTAATTATGACCGGAAATAGAAATAGGTTCTAAATGTAGAAAAGCTTATTGTCGTGAAATCATAGGATTTTGAATAAACTACACACAGCTACCGTGTGGTAGCGGCTAAGAATACTGCCACTCCTAGTCCACTCAGGGTGTTTTGTAAAGGGTGACGTAGAGATTTTGACTTCACCTGAATATCTATCGACTAATGGTCAACCGCATGGTGGCGATGATACCAACTACAATAGCATTCCGAATGAGGGTCGACGACAGGCAGGCGGCAGAACATAAAACATATCCAAATCATTTTGTTACACGATTTTGTGTTCTTACAAAATAATGTTGCACCGACACCACTGATTTGGGATAACGGGCAAAGAGATGATGATAGACTCATGTGGGACTGCAGTTTTTTTAGTTAGGTACTTTAGTTTTTAGTTAACAACTCATGCTTTACCTTGTTTCGTATCGATAAAGAATAACTTTCATACAATTCAAACAGCCTAATAAATATTTGATGAAAAGATCAACAAACTGTTTAATAAAACAAAACAACGGCACCTCGTAATTAGGCGCTAAGATAATTAAAAACACATCAAAAAACTTCTTAATGAAACAAACTTTAATAAAAATTAGTTTGTGGTCACACAATAGGCCGAAACTTTTGTCACTGAATATTCAAATGGCCGAAAATGGTTGCTAGTGGATTAGTGAAGGGCGTTTTACAATCCTTTCAAAACGTGGGTTCACATGAGTTTAAACTTTCTTTTCAATGTTTGTCAAAGTCACCGAGTAATTAACAAATAATGATTAATGATGAATATAGGTAATATCTACATCACATCTGTCTGATTATTTAATGGGTCGACTTATAATGCTTTTTCATATGCACTGTACAAATAATTTATATGTTGGTCCCTCTAACGGACGCGGTTAAAAATTCTGCCACCCCTTTTCTATTCGCTCAGGGTTAGGGTTGCAAAATTACGTAATTTTACCGAAAACACCGGTAAAATACGCGTATTTTACGGTAGTTTATATAAATGACGGTAAAATTACCGGCTACTAATGTATGGTGTTACAGGGCTATTGCAATCTGAAAAGTTAGTGAAAACCGCAACAGCGCAATACATTTCACCTATAATTGTCTCGCAAATTACAAGGGGATGGGGATGGAGGCGAGTGTCGTTTCTTTCTTATAGTGCCGTCATTCGAATAGGCCATATTTGACAGCTGTCAATATCATGTTAATGCTATGACATGAGGTATTTTTTTTTGTTGACATGTTTCCTAGTATGGGTTCGACAGCTGTCAAATATGGCCTATTCGAATGACCGTACTATAGCGTTTGGTGAATGGGTGTATACTGGTTCCATCTGTTACACGGACTCGGAATCTTGTAGTAGTAGTTTAATTCGTTTTTTACTTAATCTTACCGTATTTTACCGTAAAATATCGTATTTTACCGAAAGTTACGAAAGTAATTTTACCGCTTTGCATCCCTACTCAGGGTGTTAAAAGGCATAGAGTTTTTGATCTTGGCTATTATTTCTGCCGACTATGGTCAACCGTATGGTGGTGGCAATACCACCTACTATGATTTTGTGTTCAAACTAAACATATTGCGCCGTCTCCTGGTGATTGGGATAAGGACAAGAAGGTGATGGTCTAACCATATAACGGATAGGTTGATTTGCTGCTCATAGTACATAGTGGTCGGCTTTGTTATATTCTTTAGATTATCTATAAAAGTACCTACACAACGTACGTTAATGTAATTGAGGTCCTTACAATAATCTAGTTGAATATGACCTATGACTATGAATGAGATATCGTTTTATACATTGAAATTACGTATTTTTTGCAAAATCATATTTCAGTTATAAAGAAGCTATAAAATAGCACGATATTTATTGTATTTGAAAAGATCGAGGACATTGTTGTATGTCCTAGTTCTGTATAAAGGATATATTGTCTTGTTAGAGTGGGACGTTTCCCATACAAAATTACATGGAAGTCTGTAAATGAGACAAAAGTCTGATAAAAAATTAGACGCGAAATGCTTTATAATATTTTCGCCACTTTACAAAAATAGACATGCCGTGTGATGCCGGCTTAGAATAGCATCACCCCAATTCAACCCGTGGGTGTCGTAAAAACCGACTAAGGGATATTCATCCAGGGAATGGGCAGCAGCGTTCCCTGTAAATGCAACATCTTACACTGCGCTCGCCAAACCGCCTGCCAAGCGTGGTGAGTATGGCAATACCCCCCGATAGGGAGAGGCCCAGCAATGGACGGTTGTGGCTGTTATGGTTACAAAAATAGATGGTACTACTGCAATAAAAAAAATTATTTTATTGTGAAGAAATACTCATTATCTTTTAACCGTAAGGAGTTTTGTGACGAATTTACGTGTGCCTTCATTATTTCTGATAAACTTTTTTAAATTGCTGTAAAGCGCATATTTAAGGCGATTCAATCTCAGTGTTTCATTTACATGACGTGGCCTTTTAAGAATTAGATCAATGCTGAAAATATCTGCGAACTGTATGACACGGGATATTATGTAGCCTTAAACGTAGCGTTTAAAATAAAATTCTAGTTATTTTACTATAAGTAGCACATCATTCTACTCTTTAGGGGATAAAAATGTACTGCCAATTCTTATAAATTGTATAAATTAATACCAGTGTAAATTAATCGCTTTATGTTCCTACTCTTCATAGAAGATACTCGTGCAATACTCCGATTATTATTGTCATAGCTTTGTACGCATTTGTACTGTGTGTAGGTATAAACTATTTGGATCTACCTAAATACCTGGCTTACCAAGTTTACCGATCAAATCACCTAGTTCAATAATTTTCATTTATGAATGCCTAGACAAGACGCCTACAAATATCTACCTATTTCAAACTATTTAGTAAACATAACCTCGATTAGGTTTGTTATTGTTGCACCAAGCGTATTGTTTGGACAGGTTTTCGGCAGTTAGCAAGTTGTAAACTGTATTTAAATTGCAATTTAGTCTTGGATACATTGTGTACCTATCTACCTGTACATTAACTGGGTAAGCGAAACTTATCTTGTTTTCAAAGCGGTTCTGACAATAAAAGCTTCGGAGCAATAGCTTCTACGAAGGTATAATTTAAGAAGTACATTTGTACAACATTTCATTGGGACCTCTGGGAATAGAGTGACTTATAAGTCACAATAAGTAAGGTACTTTTCACGAAATTGTATTATTAGCTTTTTTAAACCAAATCTTTTCTTCACTGTGGTGTCGATTTTATCTAAACATGTCAAGTTTTCTGTCGATGAAGCAGACACATCTTCATCTCTATTACTGGAATTCTTGTTAATCTGTGAGACATCATCGTTCCGCGAATGTTTCCGCCTCTCCTACTGTTGAGTGTTTCAGATGAATCGCTCGAGAGGCGGCCAATGACAGTGCTGGTGTATAAAACGCGTGGGCTTGACACCCACGTTTAGAGAGAGCACATGTTAGCTGGGTTTATACTTAAGGGAAACTCGGTGTCCCACTCGAAAAGAAGAAGAATTTCAAATTCTGTGCAAAAAGTTCCTCATTTATTTACACACATAACGTCCGTTTCGACTCGCTCTGTGCAATTGTCACATCTAAATACGACGACGCATGCTCAACGGTGCGTTGACGGATGCGTCTGTCAGAGGTTGGTCAAAGGTTTGACAGACACATCTGTCGTCGCATTTTATGGTATTATGTATGATGGAAATTCGCATTTTCCTAACGCTGCTATATATAGGAGCACAAAGGGGAATTCACTAGCTCAGCGTAAAAACTAAACTCAGCTACATAAAGGGACAGAAAGAGACTAAATATGGTGAACCAGTTTTTTACAAAATCAATCCTGATATCTGCAAAGCGTGACTAATTAAGCCCGCTTATTAACCTGTTCCTTTTTCTCGGTGTTTACCCTCTGATTGACCGGTAGAGTTTTTTTAAATGTGCGTAAAAGTATAAAAATAAACAAATTGACTAATCAAGTTTTTTAAAATAAAATTATGTTTCCCATTCAAATCGTATAATCTTAAGTTAAGCGCACTATCAGATCTCAGGCCATACAATTATAAATCTGCCATAGATAATGATAGTAACAGGATATTACAAATCAGAACTTAGCTAGCTAATTGTAAAGGTATTGTATTTTGAATGTACAAAAAAAGAGATTTTTTGGTGTAGTTCGTGTATTTTGTGGGAAGATAATTATATTCTATATTTTGTTTGAGTGTGCCCGCAGAGTTTTTTTCATACCCCATATACCTAACCAGACGATAAACCTTTATTAGGCTATGTCCGCACAGCGAATTTTAGTCGCGTACCGCTATTTTTTTCTCGTACGATATTTTATTTTGTATGAAAAAACAAGCAATAATTTTTCGTTGAGTGCGGAAACTTGTATAACATTCAGTGCACATCTGGTCTATAAATATCCTAAAAGATTGCCGTATGGACACTTCCATACCTGATGATCCGAAATGAAGGTGAAACAACAAGGAACTTTCGCCATCGGTACTTCGGTACACATCGCTTCAGCTCAAATGCTGACTAAGTGAGATTCAATGTGTGTGTTACAAAAACGCAGGAAAAAATTTGCGCGAAATAAAATCACTGTGTGAATAAAGCCGCTTTGGTTTCCGTTTCCGCCGTCACAGTAGCTCAGGGCGCCCGCGTCAATGACGTGTGACATTCAATCGCATGTATAAGCTGTAGCTAGTCTATCTTGTTGAACATGCATTTATTTTCAAGTAGACTACTTTACAGTTTATATGCAGTGTTTTCCTCACGACACCTACGGGAAAGATATGGGTGATGTTATACCAAGTCGGCACCACACGACCTTTATAACATTAGCTACTTATTTGAACAGTTTTGAAACAGAATATTAGCAATTTATAGTAAGTACGTGTCTTTACGTGTGAGAACATTTTTTGTAATAAAAAATATATAGGTACAGACACATAAAATGCGTAAAGACCCGTATAAATTCTGATGAAAATAATCAAGACGAGACAGATGGGTTGGGTAGTTTAAATTTAAACCTGCAATAATAGGTAGAAACCAAATAATGTATGATAGAAATGCTAGTAGATTTTTTCATGTATGTACACTACTACTACTAAAATAGCTACAACCAGTCCTGTTCTAGATATGGGCATATAGGTTTATTTTATACTTATCATGCTTGGCAGGAGAATTGACGAGCGCAATGCAAGGTGTTGTAGATGTGCATAGTGAACGTTCCTAATCCTTACATTCACGCCTTAGTCACCTTTTACGACACTCACGGGTAGAAATGGGTGAGGCTATTCTAAGCCAACACCACACGGCAAGTGTTTGTATACTGACACTTGACAGTTGCCAAAATCATGTTGATGCTATGACATAAGGTCTTTTTTTCATTGTCGATATAGCAATTTGGAATGGGTTTAGCATCTATCAACTATGGCCTATTCGTATGGCCGCATTTTAAAGTCGTTTTTCAAATTAAATCTGAATCCGACCAATGAGCGCGCTGTACGGTGCGTAGGCCGCGCTCGTAGCTCGTAGCACCCACGCTACGCGGCCTACGTCACCGCTACGCCTTTACTACGACCAGTGTTATAGGTATGTAGTTGGTAAGTTTGTGGGAGTTCCAACATTCCTTACTTTATTCGATAAGTTTAAAGACAATCATGACACGAATAAATATTTTGTTATATTAAAAAAAAAAACAAATTGGTACCTATTAAGAATGAGGAAACCAAATATTATTAAAAACAAATGCAATTCAAAAAGCCATTTTCCCCTTAACCATACCATTAAAAATATATTGAGGTATTATGAATATAACGACTTGAACTTACCAAAAATATGAAGTCGATAGTTATGCATACGTGAAAAACATTTCAGAAAAGTTTGAATGTCGGTATTCTATTTTTAGCGGTCGTTAAAAAGAGTTGATATCAAACGTGACAAGGGACGGTCCGGAGTACTCGAATTCTGATTGAAAGAATCCAAGAAGTGTTAAACAACCCGAAATGAGGTCAAGGTACTCTTAAAACTTAAAACTGAACAATTTTTCCTTATGGAATTTGAAACGAAATATGCAAAATAAATTGGACCTTCCATAGTAAATCAATCGGCTTATTCTTCTATTTTTCATGTTGATGGCAAAAGTAAATTTTTGTGCGCCCAGATCGGCAATTTTGTATGTGAGGTCCATTTTTTTATTTTTCAACCCTTGTTCCTTGGGAAAATTTTCCTAATTACCCGGTCCTGCATTTTGGCTATAGGTCACTAGTAAAATTGCACTCTATAGTGTGTGGTCGCTCTAAGAAAGCATTTTGTAGGCACTTGTTGTAACCCACGCCAGGAATACCTTTAAAATATTTCAGCAGAAGTAGACAGGTTTTTACCAGTTTTGGTTTTGGAGATGGAACCGTGCTTCGAAGGGCACGTTAAGCCGGCGGTCTGGGTTGCTGTCTATGATCAACTGATCACCTAGACGGCGATCGTTACACAACCATGTCAGCGGCTTGCTACTTGCAGTAGGCGGTTGAAACCTCTGACACCAGAGTTCATCGGGTCGTTGAATGAAGAAAAAGAAGTTTTCAAGGAAACATTTTGGCATTTAAACTTATGAAAATCCAAGAAAAGTCAAGCCCAATTTTTCATTTACATAAACCGGTAATATGTCACATTCTAACTTTATAATTAAACTAATTACAGGTTCTTAATTTACTCGAGTCAGATCTATTATTACGTGACAAGCTGTTAATTAAAGCTAATAATATCGACATTAATTCCTGATCGATTGCTATAAGGGTGAGTTATAATTTATTTCCTTACAAATTGATTGTACTAGGCTAGACGTCATTCATTAATGATTTATGACGATTCGTTTGTTATTAATTTATGAGTCTCTGTAGGAAATTAGAGAACTTATTTTAAATTAGTTTTTTTATAGGGGACAGTCTCTGACAAAAACTTTTAAACAATCTTATTTTTAAGACGTCGATTTTTTTGTGATCGCTACCGACGAGCCGGACAAAATTATGTTTTACGATCCAATAAATGTTGCTGCGTCCAGAAAAGTAATATTTTTTGCTGTAAAACTAAACAGTCTGAAAAAATATTATACCTTATTTTAGACTGTACCAAACATGGACTTTCTAAACACAAAAGTGTTTATTCATAGGATACAAAAAATATCACTTATAGATATCTGAAAACGCTTATACATTTTGGTAGTTGTTCAGTTTGCCTTGATGAGTTAAGCGTTTACGGAAAAATCCGTCGTACCAACATTAGGTCTAATATAATGTTTTGATTTCTGCGAAAATACTTTAACTTGGCTTTTCCAGCCTTTGAAATACTTTATATATATATTTTTTTACGCCATGTTTCCCCATAAACGACACTTATTAAGCTTCAAAAGATTTATAAGCGTTTGTTATTAACCGATATCACAAGTTAATTTTGTTCAAAATTGCTTGCGTAATCGTATACAGGTGAAAATTTATAACTCGTCACTTTATTAAATTAAATACAATATGCAGTATATATCTAGGTAACTTTAGAGATGTAAAACAAGTGCCAAGGTTTCGGTTTTGTTCCTATTAATGACCACAGTGTAATTAAATAAAACTTTTTTTTTCTGCAATATGATGTCAAATGATGTGACATAATTTTTTTGAGTCATTGAGCCATCGCACCACAAATTAAGGAGAGACGCGCGTCGCAATGTGTAGGTAATAATTTCATAGTTGTACTGACCGTGAAACCTTTGTAATACCTACACTTCTGATTTCGTAAACATCTCATTTTCTACGGTGAACCTAAGGCGCAAGCTCCATATGGTAGACGTGAGACGTAAGATGACATCTGACAGACAAGTGATCGTCTAAAGTCATCGATGCGATGTACGTCTTACGTGTGTAGCTTTGGCTCTTCTGTTTCATACATTTCAATATGGAAACGGTTTCAAGTCAAAGTCTCTCACGTCTAATTTGTGGAGCTAGGGTCTAATTCAATTAAATAAACCTTTATTTCAGCTACTTATTTTTAGGATTACAAACGAATCACACGTGTCAAAAAGCTCATCGCATATTTTCCCTAAAACTCGTTGTAAAATTCCTCGAATATTAAAACTCCGATGCAAAAATGTTTGATAAAATGTTCTTTTGTCTCGATATGTCAAATGGACATGACTGTAGGAGAACTTTGAACAACAAAATGAAAAAGCACTCAATAGAAACATATTTGACAAAACTATGGATATCGAATTCTTGTTTGAAAAATCCTGACATAGGCAGTTCTCTATGTTATTACTTTTTTTTTACAAATCTTCCTCGCTCTTATTAATCAAACAAATAAAATACGTTTTCTGAATTTGCGTATAAATGGTTATATTAATGTTTTCTCCTTACGAATAAACCATCAATCAAAACTGTCAGTAAAAACTTTTACAACTATTTATTTTCATATCGGGGCATACAAAACGGGCCTTCTGCCCACTCTTTCTTAAGACCTAGATATAGATAATGAAATTTTGAACTGTTGTTTCCGACCCAATTATTTCTCACTTTTCCAAATAATAATAAATCGTTATTAGCCGACCAACTGAACTGCGCTAATCCGCCAACACATAACGCGGCGGGGGTCCATTGGTATAGTCGGGTTATTGTAATGGCAACAGTTAGTGTTATTCCGGCCAGTCTACATACGCACCTACTTGTGGAACTCACTGGGAAGCTGATCGGAGATTCATACTTAAAATTGTCTTTTTTATTGTAAACTCTGAATTTAAGGCGTGTAGTAGCAGCTAAGAATACTGCCACCCGGGTGTTTCGTAAAAGGCGACGTAGAGTTTTTGACCTCCTCTGAATATCTGTTGACTGTGGTCAACCAAATGGCAGCGGTGATACCACTTACAATAGAATTCCCAAAGAGGGTTGACATCAGGCAGGCGGTCGTCGGTCATAAAACTTAGCCAAATCCTTTTGCTACATGATACCTATTTATGCTTTAATAGCGCCTCGCTAGGTCTTTACTCTTTAGTGCATAAAAACAAATATCTTCTACTTTCGCGATTTTACTGTGGGGTATCGAATATACTAAGAAAATCTGAGTTTCCTGAAATCTTTCACCTAATCTACCAACCCTTCGATAGCAGTTACTGTAAAATAACTCCAAATCAACCTGTAGTAGGGCTCGTATTGAAATGCAAACTGTAACAGCACTTTCAGTTTGCTATTAACATCGCGAGGATTATTTGTACTACATTTTTATATCCGGTGTTACAGGGATGATGCATTAAAATAAAAATAAAATACTTTATAGAATATTTAACTATAGTTCACTACCAACTCTTCAAAATGGTAACCTAATTTTTGCCTAGCATTTCCAACTAATAAATATACGGGGTGAAATTTGACTAGTGACCGATAGCGAAAACTCAGAACCGGCTGGTGACAAGGAACAACTTTCCCCAAGGAACATAGGTTGAAAAACGAAAAAAAAATTTGGACTTCCCATACAAAATTGCCTATCAGCTGATTTTTGTTACCTACTATGGAAGTTCAAAATTTTTTTTCGTACCTATTTTAACCCATGTTCCTTGGGGAAAGTTGTTCCTTATCACCAGCCGGTTCCGGGTTTTCGCTGCCGGTCACTAGTAAAATTTCACCGTACATTTATTTACAATGTATGTAATTCAAAACTTATTTTCTGTCTCAAACAATAAGAGATGTCTGCTGCAATATTTTTTAAATTGTTTTGCTACTCCTAAAATCGAAAAAGTTTTCATAAAAAGCTGCTTTTGAGAGGAAGAAAAACATGTACTTACTTACTACGTAAGCCTTTTTCCGACTGCGAATTTTATTCGCGTTTCGCGAATTTTCTCCCACTTGCCGTTTTATTTTGTATGAAATACACGATAATTTTACCTTCAGTGCGGCAACTTGCATAAAGTTCAGCGTGTTACAAAAAATATAAGTAATCTGTTTAGGTGGGTGCATAATTTAGCTTGGATTTTTAATTAAGTACACAAAATTAAGCTTAATATTTCTTGTTACGAAAGAGAAAGGTATACTTTTTAATGCTAACCTTTGTCACCTTGTAGTCCTGGTACACACACACACACCTACTTGTAAAAAGTTTAAACAGCGCTTCTCTTTGGTAATTTATTTTCACAAACTGGGCTAATCTGTGACAGGGGTAACATGCGCACGTAAAAAGCTAATTTACTCTTGGGATATTAACAACACAAACATATCTCGTAAGTCTATTGCAGTCCACTGCTGGGCTTAGGGTTCAGTACAAGGCACCACGATCTTTCGTTTTCGTCATTCTGTCGCTTAAACGACTCAAGTTAATGTGATCAGGCTACTGCTATAAACAAGCAATTGTATTAAAAACCAAAAGCCCGACTGCGGTCATTTCAAAGTTGTATTGTGCGACAAAAATTGTGGTCCGCTCAGCCGTTTGGGATGTAGCCTGTGATAATGAATTTCTTGACTACATACATACATACTCTCGAAAAACATAACCCTTCTTCTGAGGCACTTGCGCAAAAACACCTTATTTCAAAATATATAGGGTGTAATTTTATTAGTGGCGGATCCGTCAAGGGTGTGTTCTGTTAATGAAACTGAACAACTTTCCCCAAGGAACATAGGTCGAAATATGAAAAAAAATGGCCCTCCCTTACAAATTGAACCGTCCGAAGTTTGTCGATGTTATTGTTTACCTACTTCGTACCTAACTTTGATTTCTAAGAACATTTTATTTATTTGCAACCTTTTGAGTTCTCTTCTTATTGAGTTGATTCAAGAAATCCTAGACAAATCTTTCCTGATACCGGAAGCGATATTTCTAGACTGAAACTTAATATTCTGTTATTACTTCCGGAAACACAAGGATTTCAATGATATTAAAAGTAGGTAATAAAGTTATCTGTTTACTTGTAGTGTGTGTGTTTAATTCATGAATGGATTTCACTTCGGTTAGAAATAGACTTAATATCCGTTTGTGCGTTATTTTGCGCAACTTTTTCGCAAGCGTTAGGAAAATTGCGTTTTTCCACATTATTTCCATACAAATACAGCTTATGTCAAACAGTCTGACATAAACCGTATTTGTATGAAAATAAGGTTGAAATTCGAATCGTCGTAACGCATGCGTTACGCTGCAAAAAATAACGTACAATTTGAAATTACGTGTGTTTGTCCTTCAACTGCATTCAAATAGAAATGCAAACGTGAAACATTTGTTTATTTAAACGGACTCGATCCAACCTGTGACTATAGTGATTCACAGTCTTCTGAAGGGCTCTCAAAGTTTTTATCGGTCGTGGTGTAAATGGTCGGGTTTTTTCAGCGATTTGCACTATGCCTAAACCGCAAGGAATGTGGTGACATTGGGACAGGAATACAGGTAGTAGGATACTACTGCCCGAAAGATAGTCAAAGACAGTAGAAGCTCGGGAAGCCGGGGTCGCGTACCCGTATACCACATCTCAGCTTTCGATCCAAGAATTAAGATGAGTAGGTACCCCGGACGTAATGTGATGTAACACATCACGAAGTAGCCAAGGCATCAATCTTAACTAGTTTATCTTAGAAACTCTATGTGAAATTATGTTAATATGATCCCTTAAATAAGGAGTACATCTTCTTACTACGCACTTGGTGATTTTAAGCACAAGACCATTAAATACATAATATTATAAATTTTCTAGTTGCTAGACTTCTGATATTATTTTTGACAGTCGATTATCGTGCCCTGAATCGAGCTCCAGCAGATGATCCGCAGCTAAACGTGTTGCCTCGGTTTGGTGGTCGAACTTTAAATGGAGAGCACATTTGTGTGTGTGTGTGTGTGTGTGTGTGTGTGTGTGTGTGTGTGTGTGTGTGTGTTTGGGGCTGAGTGATAATGAATAATTTATCCTCAATCGTAATCCTTGTTTCTGTTCAAACAATATTGTACGTACAGAAGCTTAAATTCAGCTTTAATTTTACTTCTCTGTCGAATATAGATAATTAAGTGGGAATTTCATAGGTGTTCACTAAAAAAAATCAATCTGTGCTATCATCATCTTACGCTAACTCGTTCTAAACCACGCAACGTATCTTTTTAAACAGAAAAGTAATCCAAGCGGAAGGTTTATAATATGCAATACATACTTACAAAGAAAACCAGGCATTTCCCTCATTGATCGCGTACCATATGCCGAAATTTGACGTAGGATGTAAGTTGAAGATGTAGGTAAGCGAATCATGAGATTAAGGTGGGGATGGGTAGGACATTTGGCCAAGAGAGGACGGACGATGGACCAAAGCAGTCACAAAGTGATGGCCAAGAGAAGCAAAAATACCAGTGGGCAGACCATCAGCCCGGTGGTCAGACGACATCATCAAATTGACCGGGTCTAAATGGATCAGATTAACACAGGGCAGTGAGGAGTGGCGCAACAGAGAAGAGGCCTATACCAGTGGGTTGATGATGATAATGGTGAGAAAATGTCTCAATCCCACGGGAAAACGGGCAGAGGATCAGAAGGTACAAAAACAAAGTAAATGAATAAAAACAACTGAAAGTCGCGTGTCGTCGTTTTCTGCAGAAATTCGCATATCGAGTCGCACTGTTGCTGCTTCCACTCAACTCTGCAATACGTGAGTACCGACAGCAGAAAAATACTGTAATGTTATGAACACACACACATGCATACATACAATATAATCTATGTCCCTTGCGAGGTAGGCAGAGCGTAAACGGCTGTAGCAAACTTTCATTTACCTGAAAAACTACATCTGAAAAGACCTGTCACTATACTATAGTGTACAGAAAAGACTGTACACTATAGTGACAGGTCGTCGCCTAAAATTGCAAAACACATCAACTATCAAATACCTTAGCTTCTTACGACACCCAAGGGAAAGATATGGGGTGATGCTATTCTAAGCCACACAGCAATATGATAAACCCTTTAAAAACGCTACTTTAGCAGAATTTGGAAAGCCGATTTTACCTATTAATAAGACCCTGTCCGCACAACGAATTTTATTCGCGTTACTTTCACGCGTGATAATTATATTTGTTCTGACAGTGCGTAAACTTGCAAAAGATTCAGTGCATTACAAAAAAGCGAGAAATAGTTCGAGCGAAAAAAAAACTCTGTGGGGATCCTATGCTTTGACACACTTGTTCCGTCGGCATTATTTTTTTCAGCACTTCATTTTTAACCTCCTGAGTCCCTGCGTCTTATATAAAGAACAAATTCCTGAACTGTGTTAAGTCTTGACGCTTTGCAACTTTACATCATGCTAGTCTGTAATCTTGTAAATATCTATAGGAAAACTTAAACAAAAAACTTAACATTTTACCTTTGATCATATTTTTACACAAAATGAATAATCAAAACTACCTATTAAATAATAATGTGTTACTAATTTGAAAAATAATTGTAATTAATACTCAAAAAAATCACTCCCTCTTAATTTGTTCTATATAAAGTACACTAGATGACTACATTCTATTGGAAAGCTCAGGACTCAGGATGTACTACTCTGGGCTCATGCTCTTATAAGGCAATCTTCAAAAAGTGTTTAAAAAGTACTTGAGTCTCGGATTAGAGTAATAATTTAATCTATTTACTTTACAAAGTAAGTTCATTATCTACTTGAGAATAATTTGATAAACACTTAATTAACTTACGTCTAAACAATGTGAGTACAAAATTGGCGCCCACTCGGAGATTAGTCTTTATCTCCTAAACTTAACGGATTGTGACTGGATTTGTGAACTTCCAACAACAACATAATTATTTTAAAGATAAACTAGATACAAAATTATGCGTAGTAAAATATTCATTCTGTCCTTTCTTATTTAAGAGTCTGGCTCTTATTTATTAATTTTGTTTGTTTTATTATTCTTAGAAAACAGTCAAATAGGTAAACGTGTTTACAATTTAGTTCCGTTCTCAAATATTCATTAGGCTAGTTCTAATTTAAAATATTTTTTGCAGTAGCAGTAGATAAATATATAGGATGGCACTGAACAACCGACTTTTCCGTACATTCTAAGCTCAGAGAACAAAAATCTAGGTCAAAATAATATTAAAAAAAATTACGTCTCATGGGAAATTTCTTGTCACCAATTTTATTAATACTATTACTACTTTGAGCTTTGGTCCTTGAAGACAGTTGTTCAGTTCGATCTTTTAGGCTTGTTTTCGAGTGCTTATATCAGTCCTGTCCAATTACCTCCCTGTATAATAATATTATGGTACAAAATAGTTCCTGCAACCCCGATGTTTTTGCTGTCGCTACTGTCGCGGGCGGCGTGCAATACTCGCGTCCGGCGCTTCAGCAAATACCAGTTTATTGTTGCACACTATACGCACTGCCGTCGCCGATTCTACTTGACAATCGACCTTTTTTTTTAACTTGCGTATAAAAGTTTTTGTAATATTACAAAGTTTAAACGTATATTACAGTACGAATATTCGGCCGACATATAGTTTGGCAGGAATTGATTTTCCACAAAAACAATAAGAAGCCTACTTCTTTACAAAAAACTCGCCAATATGCACTGGACTATTTCGGTCACTACACATTGACAATAAATAAAAGTACTCCTTTATTCCAACTCTAGATATAAAACTTCACACTGAAATATTTTTTCAGCAGATGTACCGATTATTTGGTTTCGGCCGAACGTTCCGGAATACCGAATAAGAACCGAATTTTCGGTCCATCTCTATTAACCACAAACAGTAGGTACCTAAACAAGTTTACCCCGTAACAGCCACAACCGTCCACTGCTGGACTTGGGGCTCCCCCTATCGGAGGGTATTGCCATACTCACCACGCTTGGCAGGCGGATTGGCGAGCGCAGTTCAAGATGTTGCATTTACAAGGAACGCTGCTGCCCGTTCCCTGGATGATTATCCCTTAGTCGCTTTTTACGACACCCACGGGTAGAATTGGAGTGATGTTAGCCAACATCACACGGCTAAACAAGTTTACACAAGTAGGCAATATTACTTGATTACATTACAGTGACAGCCGATGTGGCGCAGTGGTTATTATGCCTGCCTGCCACGGGTCAAATCCCGGTGGGGTCACTCACAAGGTTGATATTTATCACTTTGTGAATTTGTTCCCAGTCTGGTTAGGACATTGCAGGCTAAACCACCTGATTGTCTGCACGTAAGATGGTTCCGTGCTTCGGATGGGCACGTTAAGCCGTCGGTCCCGGTTGCTGTGTATGATGTCGGTCGTTACATAACTATGTCAGAGGCCTGCTACTTGCAGTAGGCGGTTGAAAAACTCTGACACCAGGGTTCATCGGGTCGTTGAACGACTCGGTGTCCCACACGAAAAGAAGAAGTAGATAACATTACAGTGGTGGCATCCATGGCGGCCGTGTGTGATGCCGGAAATCCGTGGTGAGTGTTCATTATTGTGTAACTCGGTGAGCCAAACCTTCTGCGATATTGTCTCTTAGAATAAAACTGAAAATACTCAGTCATTATCTGCCTGCCCTTATCCCAAACCAGTTGGGGTTCGCGCAACATGTTTTGGTAGGGCACACAATAATGTAGTAAAAAATTTGGAAATGTTTTCTGACCGGCCGCCTGCCTGACGACAAACTTCTTTGGGAATGCTATTGTAGGTGGTATCACCGCCACCATGCGGTTGACTATAGTCGACAGATATTTAGCCGAGGTCAAAAACTCTACGTCGCCTATTACGAAACATCCTGAGACTACCTACGGGTGGCAGTATTTTTAGCCGCTGCCACACGGCTCATAACTGAAAATATTCGGTGTAAGGTATAAGATACAAATAAATTCGGGATCTTACTAACTTAGTTAACTGAATACTTAAGTTTAAAAACATACTGAACATACAATTCAACAGCCAATACTTACTTTGTGATATTACCCACATATGAAGAATAGGTAATGTCAGTAATGACCTGTGTTTAGCTTTAATAAATTGGTCACTTGTAAAATTTCACCCTGCAATATCACCTTTACGCCTGTCTCCAAAGCGTATGCTGAGTAGCCCTTCAAAGCTTACACTGGGAGCTGATCACTTTACTACATGGTAAGGGCGGTCCGGTTGTCAACCTGAGGTTGAAGCTACCAGGCGCGGTCACAGCCCTCAGTTTCAGGGGGGGTCATGGCAGCTGAAATACCTTAGAACCAGTTTTTTTTATCCTCACTTTAGATTTATAGAAAAACTTCCTACTGCGTACAAAGGCATAATGTCATAATGACGTCACACCACTCGTCACACGCTGAACACGGGCGGATGCAGATTTTTAAGTTTGCGAGCGAAGCGAGCTCGACTTTTTCGCTACAAACAAGCATGTGAGCTTAAAAACTGGCCGCTAGTGAAAAACAGACTAAAATATACATGTACAGCGAGCGAAGCGAGCTCGACTTTTCACGTTATAAAAAAGTAAGAGGCCTCAACACTAGCAGTAGATGTAAAACAAGAAGAAAGGTGTACGTATTGCGAGCGAAGCGAGCCCGACTTTTCACGCTACAAACAAGCAAAGAGCGTAACTACACTGCATATAATATGTAGCTCGTTTTGAATGATCAAAAAAATAACAAGCTCAAGCTCATACTTGCGATTTCAGGGGGGGTCATGACCCCTATGACCCCCCCCCTGTGACCGCGCCTGGAAGCTACCTCATTTATACAGTACAAAGGTAAGTAATACTAAGGTCTTCTTCTACTTGAATTCTTGAATAACACTCAGTGCCATACGGTGACATTTTAACGAAGGAGTAAAAAAAAGCTAAATGAATGCAGAAGATGATTATGTGAGAGTACGGACTAGTAAATTTCTGATAGGGAAGCCGATGGGAATCGGCATGTATCGACCCTTTAATTAACACGATACTTAGACAGAAGTTTACTAGTAGTAGATATGCGGTTCATATGGTCGTCGGTGTTTAGACGCCAGAATCTACTTCTTGGTTAACTGTTCTAAATCAATTAAACGGTGCAACATTCTCTGCTACGACAATATGGCTTATGTCTTCAATGAACTATACCTACAACCTAGTTACAGAACTTGTCCCGTTTCTTTCAATAAGTTCAAAAGTTATAATGCGATCTTCTACTGCACCCTAAGATATATCTCGACGGTCCCTACGTACAATCTCGTATATGGTACTTAAGTCATTTGCCTTTTTTCTTTGCTTTCACCTTAGATTATCATAAGCTACCTTCGGTAAAGACAGCATGATTCTAAATGGCCTAATTCCACTCGAAATTGACACCCCGTAACTACAAAATTTACACAATTCCAACGTAAAATTACGGTAGTGGTAGTTAGGAACCCGCTTTACTACTCATATTCCGACGTAAAATGACGGTAGTTAAGTTACGTTATTTTACACAGGAAGGTAAACATGCCCTGGTGCGCTCTCTCCCGTATCTGGCACTTACTGCATAAAAATAATTATGTAAATATTTGCTGTACCGTTGATTTCATGTAGTAGAAAACTATTCTAAACTGATAACCATATTTTATATTTACGATATCAACTTGAACTTACTTGTAACACATAAAAATACAAGGTAAAATCCAAACTAAAATATGGTGTATGCGCAATAAAACTAACGTAAAATCCCTTAACTGACAGTTGTGTTTTTTGTAGGCGATACACTCCCACGTATAAGAACTTAAGTACCACATAGGCTTTCTACAGCTGCAGTTTTTCCGTCGTACAACTACGTATATGATTATTTAAATAGAAATAATATTTTTTCATCATTTTAATATACTTTTCTTAAAAATATTAATCTGATAAAGATATGTTTCAAATTCCATAACTCTATCAATAATATTACTAAAGATACACTAATTTGAAACTTAAAAACGCTCTCCTGTAAAAGCTAATTTCAGTTACGTAATAATACGTAGGGACCGTCGATCTACAGTAGGTATAATGCCACTTGACCGATCAGTGAACGACTTCACCACGCCACAGTAAAGGCAAAAAGCAGTAGGACATTACGGCAGTATTTTCCAAATCCAAATCAAAGCTTCAATCGAAACCTGTGAATTTAAGCATATTTGGTTATTGGACGACTCGATGCCCCACAAAAGAGAGAGAGAGAGCATATCAATACACGCAACGCGCGTGATTTGGGTCACAAATTCCGACCCAATTAGATAAGCTTTCTCGGGGTATTCACCATAATGATATCACAAATCATTATTTTTCTTTTTGTAAAGGCGTTTCATTCAGTTACGAGCACATTGTTGTCGTTTATTGTCACTAGTAATAATAAAATTAATTAATGTATTGGGATTTTGAATGCACTCACAGTGCATTGTTATTCTCATGATTAAAAAAAATAAAAAATTCATAAGCGACCGCCGGGACTTGAACCCGAGACCATGGGGTACCGTTCCACTGCTCTACTGTACCCCATGTTCAAGGTTCAAGTCCCGGCAGTCGCTAAAGATTTTTTCAATATTCTCATTTTCATTTTATGAGTACAATCAATCACTTGTCGGTGCTCAAAATAATTCGGTCTATTCAGTTATGCTGCCCCTTTACTCCTTCTGTGTACCAGACCATCTTCGTCCTGGTGAACTATCACGAACAGTGGAACTGGAGACACAGTATTTGCTCATTTCTATACAACTCACTAGCCACTATCTTCAGGTCAATACAGTTTTCAAGATAATTGTATTTTCGCTCAAATAGTCACGTCTCAAAACAAAGTCAGTCAGACTGGTTTGGTATTATATTACCCCTTAAAAAAGTTTTAACATTCAAATCTAGACACACGGCAGTGTGTCCGCCAAGTTCGAGCAAAAAAAGCGACACACCGGCCGTGGGTTATATTACACGAACCATTTCGGGCCAAGTTCGACTCACCTATAACTCAAAATCTATTTTATCTACGCATATGAAATTTCTAGTATCTGTCGAGATCTACTTACTTATCTAAAATACAAAATTTCATTAATGTACCTATTGTAGGTCTTGAGATATTGACGTCAGAAAATCGCTATTTTTACTATACACTCACTGACTGACTCACTCACTCACTCACTCACTCATCAAAAACCTAGACCACTTCCAATGGTCGTATTGACTTGAAATTTGGCATGGAGGTAGGTCTTTAGGTCAAGGTAAAGGAAAAAATCTGAAAATGGCCAAGTGTGAGTCGGTTTTAAAAATAATGAAGGTGTAAATTCATACCCCTAAGGAACTAAAACAAAAAATTTATCTATATCTTCCAATCGTCGTACCGACCTAAAATTCGTTACGAAGGTTTGTATTTAGTCAAAGTAAAGTATAAATGAGATATTTCCTTACCTAACTTAATCATAAGAAAAAAAGAAAATAAACCTTACAATACAACCTTTATCATGAGCGCTACAAGGTACTACGTAATCGTTGTAGTCGGCTATGCAGGGACGCCCAGCGGAAACACATTCACGCTTCCGTTGAAAACGGGGATCCTGCGAAGGTATGGACCTTTCTCAATTCATTGGGAATAGGTAAAATCAATAGTTCTTTTTCTCCAAGTTTTGACCTTAACACCCTAAATCTTCACTTCACCTCATGTTGTCCAATACCTTCATCCACTAAGCAGGCCTCAATAAACTCTATTTCTTCTCTTTCACGTCCTTCTTACTCTCCTTTTTCATTTAGACCTGTAACTGAGCGTGAAATTGAAAAAAATATCTCAGCCATTAAATCTAACGCTGAAGGCCTGGACGGCATTAGTCGAAGAATGGTCTTGCTCAGTCTCAGTGTTATACTACCTATTCTTTCTCATATTTTCAATTTCTCGCTTAGCACTGGCACTTTCCCTAACTGTTGGCGTCAAGCAGCGGTTATTCCTGTTCCCAAGGTCGGCAATCCTACTAGCATGTCACATTACCGTCCTATTTCCATCTTACCCTTCCTCTCAAAAGTTCTTGAGCGCCTTGTTAACTTTCAGCTTAGTCACTTTATTAATTCTAAAATCTACTCAGTCCCTTCCAATCCGGTTTCCGCCCTGGGCACGGAACAGTAACTGCTTTAACCAAGGTATCTGATGATGTGCGGCTGGGTATGTCAAATCAACAACTAACGGTTTTAGCCTTACTTGATTTCAGCAATGCTTTTAATACGGTCGATTTTGACATACTCCTAGCAATGTTACGCTCGCTGCATATCTCGGATGGGGTTGTTAATTGGTTTAGCGGTTATCTGATTGGACGGCAGCAATGTATTCGTGTCGACAGTAAAATTTCTGATCTCACTAATATAACTGCGGGTGTGCCCCAGGGCGGAGTACTTTCTCCTCTCCTCTTCTCTATTTTTATTAACTTCCTTACACCACTTCTCTCCTGTTCTTTTCATCTATATGCAGATGACCTGCAAATTTACACCCAGGCGCCTCCTGCCGATTTTGACTCAGCCATTGCTGTTCTCAACAATGATCTTGCGACTGTCCTCCAGTGGAGTCTAACGCATGGCCTTGCAGTCAATCCAAACAAGTCGCAGGTCATTGTTATTGGTGGTTCGAAACAAGTACATCGAGTGGACTATGGAAATGCCCCTCCCTTAACTTTCAATGGTGTCGCTTTGCCTTTCAGCAAAGTTGTTAAAAACTTGGGTGTATTTTTCGACACGACCTTATCTTGGTCTCACCAGGTATCACAAGTAAGCCGTAAGATTTTTGCATCTTTGGGTTCACTTAAAAGATGGAAGAACCTGCTCCTATAAAGACCAAGATCGAACTTGCGCAATCCCTCCTTGTTCCTATTCTAGACTATGCAGATGTCTGCTATCTTGACCTCAATGAGGATCTCCTTGATAAGTTACAAAGGTTACAGAACATCTGCATAAGATTCATTTACGGACTGCGCAAGTTTGATCATGTGTCAGAGTACAGGAACCGATTAAAGTGGCTCCTATCAGGTTGCGCCGGAATGAGCATATCCTTCTTCTACTGCACAAGGTCCTATACGATCCTCGTTCCTCCCTATCTGAAGGACTGCTTTCATTATCTGGGTGATGACCATGGCCGAAACGTTCGCTCCAAGAGTGATAATTTGCTCCGCGTCCCACGAGCTCTCTCTCAGTCTGGGTACTCCAGAGAATCGTTCGTGACAAGGGCTTCTCATCTGTGGAATGAGTTGCCGTATGAGATCCGTCACGCTAAATCTTTCACTATTTTTAAATCTAGATTGCACAATTATTTACTACTTAAATCAGTTGGTTCTTAAGTTATCCTACTTATTATTATATTTATAATATATATTATTATATATATTATTATATATATTTATTGTATTTATATATTTTTATATAGTATTTATCTTTATTATATTAGAGATATATTTATTATTATTTTATTTTTTTTCTATGTTAGTTTTTCTTAGGTTTAATTGTTAAATTTATTGTTTTTTGTTAATTTTGATTGCTTTTGCAACTACTTGCAAAACTTTTTTATCTATCTCTTTTAAAGTAAAGGTTGTCTGGAAGAGATCGCTGCAAGCGATAAGGCCGCCTTTGCTTACTTCTAGCTCTAAGTTTTCTGTATTGTTGTTTTGAATTGTATGTAAGCAATAAAGTGTTAATCTATCTATCTATCTATCTATCTTACAAAAATAAATGAAATCCTAAAACTATAAGACATTATAACGGGTTTTAACTCACGGTAGGGGTATATCGAGCACCCAATATTTCGGCGATGTTGCAATCGCCATGATCACGGGTAAACTGGAGCGGCTGCGGGTGACGGCTAAGGGCAAACATATCTGTCTACCCTCATTCTTCTGCGTTTTTTCGGAACACTTTGGTCACTATCGGAACTCACTCGAAAGTCATCTCGACAACACACACTAACGGTATCGCATGATTTTATTGCAGGTTTAGACACAAACTTATTTTTACACAAGTTTACCACTGGATTCCATGTACTTGACAATTTGAAGCCATCTTCTCTATTGAAATTTTTGTACTTGGTGATTTCAATAGCCTCGCTTACCAGTCTTGGTATGTAGTGGCGTTCGGTCGAAAGTACTTTTGGATTATGTAATTCGATCCAGTGGTTTGGACCAGACTCAAGCAGGTGTTCCGCAATGGCAGACTTATGTGCTTCATTGTTTTTCACTGCCTTTATGTGCTCTTTGACACGGGTGGAGATGGTCCGCTTAGTTTGACCAATGTAACAGCTACCACAACTACAGTCTATTTTATACACCCCTGGACATTCTAATGGAAATCGATCCTTTGGTGACCGTAGAAACTGCGATATCTTCTTGAAAGGAGTGAACATCTCCACCCGTGTCAAAGAGCACATAAAGGCAGTGAAAAACAATGAAGCACATAAGTCTGCCATTGCGGAACACCTGCTTGAGTCTGGTCCAAACCACTGGATCGAATTACATAATCCAAAAGTACTTTCGACCGAACGCCACTACATACCAAGACTGGTAAGCGAGGCTATTGAAATCACCAAGTACAAAAATTTCAATAGAGAAGATGGCTTCAAATTGTCAAGTACATGGAATCCAGTGGTAAACTTGTGTAAAAATAAGTTTGTGTCTAAACCTGCAATAAAATCATGCGATACCGTTAGTGTGTGTTGTCGAGATGACTTTCGAGTGAGTTCCGATAGTGACCAAAGTGTTCCGAAAAAACGCAGAAGAATGAGGGTAGACAGATATGTTTGCCCTTAGCCGTCACCCGCAGCCGCTCCAGTTTACCCCATGGTATAATAAGATACTCCGCCTGGTATTTCTTTCCGAGACTCGTGAACCACGTGACCAACACAAGACTACGTCATCATGCTTGTGGGTTACCAGAAATACCCACTCTTATGATGTTTTTTGTAAATCATTTATGATACTGTTAACTAATAAATACAATTGAAGTGTTGTTGTAAAGTTCAAGTTAATACACACGTAAATCTAAATTATAAAATTATTAAGAAATATTTTAACCCATTGTTCCGAGATTGAATTTACCCCATAACGTATTTTATTGAAATAAAGTGGCAATACTAAGTGACGTTGTCTTGTGTTTCTCTGGGAAGGAAAGACCATGTTTTATAAGACTATGGTTTACCCGTGATCATGGCGATTGCAACATCGCCGAAATATTGGGTGCTCGATATACCCCTACCGTGAGTTAAAACCCGTTATAATGTCTTATAGTTTTAGTGATAATAACCACGGAACCTTAAAATCAAGTGTTAAATGAAATCCCACCCAAAACATAAATGTGAAAGGCTGCCAAGTTCGATAATATTGGAATGCTTCGCCTATAAAAGAAGTGAGATCTAAATAAGTACCAAGTTCCATACACAGACCTCAGTTAAAAATAGTTACAGGAATGCACACTTGATTTTCCGCAGTTTGGAAAGTAGATTTATTTCTAAACTGCGAAACATCAAGTGTGCATTCCTGTATCTATTTTTAACTGAGGTCTGTGTATGGAACTTGGTACTTATTTAGATCTCACTTCTTTTATAGGCGAAGCATTCCAATATTATCGAACTTGGCAGCCTTTCACATTTATGTTTTGGGTGGAATATTTTTATACGCTCGAATTCTGTGTGCTACACCTTTGCTCTCTTAAAATGCAATCCTTAAATTTTCGTTGTGGATTTATAATGCCTACGTGCGAATTTTCAGAAATTCTCTCTTCCTTTCCGTTTGCAGAAGGCAAACTGTCTATGCGCCTAAAATTTATTATTTAATCGAATCTATCAGTGATTGATTATGGGTTCCATTTAGAATGTTAAATACTTTTGAATCTTGGAACATGGGTTTGGTGGTAGTTGTTTTGTCTAGTTGCTGTAGTATACAAATTAGCTGAAAGTTTTCTGTTCAAAATAAAAATAAAATTAGCATTTTCAAACTGTAGCTGTTTTTCTTTGAAGCTGGTGTGTGTAGGGGCTGGTCTCCAGGGGTTGTAAAATGAGGCGTATATTTTATTTTAACGAATTAGCTTTATTAAGCCTTCTTAAATAACATGATGTTAACTATGTAACGGTCGTATGGAAAGTGTGAGCACAGATTACTCATATTAATGAATATACAATTTGTATGGAAAGTAGCGCCATCTAGTAAATAGTTGAAGTATCACGACGTCTACTCGGTGTTGAATGTTGATAGATCCTATGATCATCTTCAAGCGTCTTCATGGAGAGTAAATGCCGAGCTGATGGATAGATGTCACTAACAGTAGCTAATAGTATCTACTTACATTTGCCTTGGATATTCACCAATTTCATTGCTTTTATTTGGGTTTTTGTTCCATAAGAAATGCCTGAAACTTATTCTTAGTGGTCTTCGTCAAACTTTGCTCTACATTTTATTGATAGAGCAAATACTACAGTTATTTGCAATAAGAGTTTACTATTTGCGTAGTATCGGAAGGTTCTGGTGGTAGACATAATTGGGTTAAGTCAAGTCTGCGACACTCAAAGGCAACAATCCCTTTAATGGATTATCGGTAATAAAATAATGCCCATTGAACCAGAAAGCGATGGTTTACAATGTAGATTCCGTTGATAAAGGTTTTTCTGTCAAGTGGCAGTCTTGTAAACTCAGTTTGTTGGACAAACGCTGGGATACTTACATTTTATTCTGTGCCTTCTAAGAAGATTCTTCTTTTATCTTTCATGGCTTCGAGATGTGTCGTGTTCAACGATTGAAGTCCCCTCGACTTCTTTTGTTTTGTCAGTGAAATATGCCTATTATCTGTGTTACCTAAGGAAAATTATTGCTGTTGCTACCTACAACAAATCAATGTATCCTTATAAAATATCTCTGGTTCCAAAAATGTTATTACAAACAGTCAAAAACGGAGCTCTTTTCAAACCATCCATTAGCTACTGAGTCTTGAATAACATCTAACTTGAATACACGTTTTCATCAGTTAATAAACAGACAAACTTGTGTAATAAATATCACTTTAACACAAGCAACTCAATACGCACTTCAGGGACGACAGGTATACTCAGTGCAATTTGAAAGAGAGCTTAAGTACATGGCATTAAAGTTGCTTATTAAGTGGCATGTGAATTAAGCGCCCTGCCGAGACGCTCAACCATTAGTACAGTATTTTATTACCTAAATAGAGATCCACAAAGTAGTTTCCCCACTGCTACCCGTAACTGTAATGCGAAAAACACACATAACGTCCATTATTCCGACATTATTTTTGCGCAGAGTTAACCGTTGCGTTTGAAAAATACGCTTTTCCACCTTATATCCATACAAATACGGATTTTGTCGAACGATTTGACGGACACATCCATCCGCTAGCACAAAAATATCGCACAACGCTGCGTCGACAGATGCGTGTGTCAAACACTTTGGCATAAACCATATCTATATGAGAATAAGGTCAAAATTCGTATTGTCCCAACCCGTATTGTGTATGCAGCGCAAAGACAATACGGGTTTCAGAAAAAAATATGTAGTGTGATCCGTGGTTGTCAGTCTTTCGCTTACATTTTATTCAAGAAACACTCTTGTGTGAAAAGAGGCGATGCTATTTAACATAAAGAAAATATAACATGGTGATAACGGCAGTACTTATTTCGAGGATCGTAGTAACTCTGCCTACTCCGCAAAGGCTAAGGGCGTATTTATCTGGAAGTGCTTGTGTGGGTCTTGTAGATAGTACGAGTTGTAGGGCGGGACAATTAGCGAAAAGCACGTATATTTATTAAAGGCAAAGGTTTCCTCATACTCGTTCGAAAAATACAAGTAACTTTAGAAACGATATTACTTGTGTCCTGTCCAGTAAATGTACGAAAAGTCCTTTTTTAACACGTTTTTATTTTTAAACTCAGCCTATGAATACTATTTAAATGTTACGAAGGCAGTTCTCATTTGAAAATTTAAATATCACATACCTACCTACGTATGATATTATCTTGTATAGCTAGCATAGATTTCTCTACACCCTTATGTCAAAAGTCTTCACCTTGTTTTGATAAATTCCTTTCGATTTGACACATCTCGCGTGCGGATGTATCTATAGCGCGAATTGTGATTGGTTAATCAATTAGGTAGGTAACTACACAACTTGTTTCCAAAACATTGGGTTTCGTTACCAAAAAATGTAAATGTACCTAAGCCTTGTGGCCACCCCGCAAATCAAAAACTTTGAGATACCTAGTAATTTTTCAAATTTTCCTTACATTTCCGACAGAATTCCTTACTTACCTTCCTAAATTTGTCAATTTCTTAGAAACTTTCGATATCATAGTTCTCTTACTCACGATCTAATAATTGTGTGAGAGTGGTTGGAAGTGTTTTATCATGTTCCTGTTTGGAGTGTTTGAAGGAACTTTCTGGTGTAGAGTTCCAAGTAAACAATTACCGGGGGAACTGCTGGAGTTTAGCACTAGATCAGAGATTAAAGCAGACGGTGCCAGTTAAACTAAAATTCATGCTTACTTACACCGCGCCTTATTCCCTAGCGGGGTAGGCAGAGCGTTAACGATCGTAAAATTTGGTCGTTATTGCCATGTTTGACAAATATCGGGTCGTTTCAGATAATCGTTTATCATATCACTATAGTGACAGGTTGCTAGCATGCCACCTAAGGTTGTTATAAACATAAAACCCTGGAGTCCCTCACGCTGGCACCGCACGTAAAATTTTGGACCCTAAAATAGAACACAATTTAAAGGATGACGCCGTTAATTTCGTCCTACGGAAAGCTATGCTACGTACGTACTCTAATTATAAAAAAATAATAAAATAAAATTCTTTATTTTAGACATTGGTCCATAGTGTGCGTAGGCAATTCAAATTCAGTAAACATAAAAATAAAAATAATGATAGTTAAAATATTCAATTCATAATACATTTCATTCAATACACATCAAAATAAAATAAATAATAATAAAATAGTCAAAAATTATGTTACGTAAAATATTGAAGGCGTCAGTATCAAGGCCAACGTTTGTTTGTTGTCAGTGCGCTGTCTCCTTTATTATTTGATCTGAATATATATCATTTTATTGCGTGGTAAATAATGTCGAGATATTTCAGCGAACAATAAAATACGACACCCCGTTATTACGCACTTGTAGTGTAAGTTTCAATGGCGTTTCGTAGTTAAATCCCGCCATTTTGAATAGGCAGTTGATTGAATATCCGAAATTCCTCATTCTGTATGGTAACCACGGAAGTAGGAAGTGCGATATGAAATTCCATAGATTAATTACTTCATCCAAATTCCGTATAGATTGCGACAATCAAATTCATTTCACTATCAATTGCACCTGAAGTTACCTATTTATATAGGATCAACTTTTTTTGGTTTTGCATACAGTTAATAAGACTAACCGAAGTAGCTTGCTCCCTTAAAAAGAGTACGATGCTAACAACTCCAGCCATAGAAAATACACTTCGTTATATGAGGTGTAATAAAAAAGAATGCAAATAATTAAAAAAAAAATTTGCCTGTACAAACTGACGCAGGTCTTCATATTTTGTATGGGAGGTCCAAATTCTTTTTCATATTTCGACCATAGTTATCTAGTTTAATGGATTGGTTCACCGCTTAAAATATTTGCAGTTGACTGTAAACAAAATAATCTTCTCAAACGAACGTTAAATTGGGTCTTAAGTTTTTCACAGGTTGGGACGACTAATTTGCGCATCGGCTATAATTTTAAAAGCCACAAAAACTTTTCTCTGCAAGTATAAAAACTTATCAGAACAAGATAACAGGCTCAAATGATAAATTACGAAATAAATATTCATCTTGGCAGATTTCTAAGGATACTATACCTTTTACCAGATAAAAGTACAAATTACAATACGATGTGGGTTTCGCAATCATTATTTTGTATAAACAAGTTGTATAGCATGTCTTATTTTATTTTGCTTTGAAACTATTTGCATCCAAAAGTTAATTACATAATCATTATCAAACTCTTTTTTTGTTTGCAAAAATTTTCTTTGCCTTTATCTTTGCTCATTTAAAAATTAAGTTATTAAACGGCGTTTACTTAAAGTTGTATTGATCTTTCATTTACTAATATTATTATGATACTTTGAAAATTGATATCTTGAGGTGAAGATACTTGTTTAAAGGGTCTCTGTTCTGAACATTTGATTCGCAAACTTTTCGAAATATGATCCCGGTCGGTGTTTGCCTTCGGGATTAAAATTTGATTTACGATCTGCAGATTTTACAACTTGGAATAAAAACTTTTGCATTATGCCGATAAGATTAAATGAAAATGCGATTGGGTGAGTTATGGGCATATACATACTGTTATGGTTATGGGCCCCACTCCCTCTGGTATCCACTAAAAGTCAGTAGAAGACAGGTATAAACGTACATACATATATCACGCCTATATAGCGAAATAGGCAGAGCGTAAACGGCTGAAAAAATGGGCCATTTACACCAAGTCTGACAAAAGTTTGAAAGTCATTCAGAAGACTGTTTATCACCATAGTGATATAGACGTGATACATGTAAGTATGTAAAAAGTGCACGTGTTTTTGTAAAGAGACACATAAAACAATGTTTGAATAGTTCGTTGATAAAGATTGGAAATTACCTGTGAAAACTGGTTATGACTCATATTTATTTCGCGGAACATCAGTGATACCTACTACTACTACAGCCAAAACAGTCCACTGCTGTACATGGGCCTCTAATAATTATTAGGTATTGCCATACTCACCACGCTTGGCAGACGGATTGGCGAGCGCAGTGCGAGGTGTGCTCGCACGGAACGCTGTTGTCCATTCCCTTCCCTAGATCCACGCCTTAGTCGCCTTGTACGCCATACACAACGGATAGAATTAAGGTGATGCCGGAATCACACGGCACGTGATACCTATCCTATTAAAAAATGTAAAACAATATTAAAAACGAAACAAGTTGTTTTCTCTTCGTTCTAAAACGACGACGACGTGAGGAACACAAAGTCTATCACTGAACCGTTAAATTATTTCTGAAACTCGCGCGAACGAAACAGTGTGTTCCCAAGTTTGTCAATTATGAACTTTACAAAATAAACTTTTTATTGTCTGACTAGAATTAATATAAATGCGAATGTTTCTATAAAAGTTTTATTAAAGATTCCTAGAAATATTTATTCTGGGAGACGCACCAGTACGAAAATAATACTTAATGATTTTAATAGTGGTATATCGGCAGCACATCAACAAACCCATTTAGATAATCAACTAGTACAGATTATTGTTACTATTTGGATAAAAACCAAAATAAATTGATCTCCTAAATGGGTACTTTAGATGGGCTGGCAATACCTACACAATATGCATAAAATGATTTTTTTGTGTTGGTACACAAGATGAAACAGACACTTATATTTTTATGAATTTGAATTTCCTTTTACAAAAAATTTAAGTTCGTCGTTAAAACTTGAAAAAAAGCGTTATCAACCTGCACATCATATACTTTAAAATAATTATCTACCTACACTATATTAAACAAAGGAAAGATGTGTTAGTTGTTCTGTTTTGTACTTATGTTATCGATAAACCCTTTCACCATTAGAAAGCTATAACATCCCTGAGTAACATAGGCTGGTTTTTACCACGGAAATTGTTTAATTTCCCGATTCTATTTCTAAAAGCAACGGGTAAGACCGCTGGGTTGGCCTTTTGAATTCAAATAAATACGTACCTAAATACTACCTGATTCATAGAATACGGCAACATTAAAATTATTGTTGACATTTTGCATACATGTCATGTTATAATGAAAAATACGTAAAGAATAATGTTGCTATTTCGGGTCCGTATATTCACACCCTCATCTGCAGTGGACTCTATCAGTTGGTATTCGTACACACGGCGCGATGCGGTGTTGTAACGTTCTCGCCACCTCGCTTGCGCAGGCGCCGCATATGTTCGCCATTCTAGGTTCATTTATTTACGAAAACTCATTTTAAACATAAATACATTTCGGACTTTACGCAACTAACGCAACCATAAATTACGGAATACGTAAGTAGATGTCATTTATAGACCTAGGGTTTAAAATATGTAAATGACGTATACCTCTAAATACAGCCTTCTAATTATTCAATTAAAAAAATATCGTAGACAGATACACGTAAATTAGAAGTTGTTCTAATTTTGGAACAAGTCTTAAATTAAGTGTCCTCATATAAAATAATTGTTAATTTTCTGTGAAAACAATGTAATGATGATTCCGGAAACTAAGAGGAGTTTTGTGGCCTTACCGTTACCGCAAAAAAGTTTAGTTACAACACGCGTAGAAGACTTGCGTTTTTTGTATGAAGTTTAATTTTAAACATCGTTTAACGCGCGTCTAACTTTTTTGTGGTAAAGCCCCTGATGTCTAAAAACTTATTATGTCGTTCCTCATCCAAATAGTAGTCTAATCTAGGTACAAATGGCAAACATTTTAACCGGTCAAGGACTAATAATTGAACTCCTTTCAGTCGATCTTAAACTATCGGAAATCATTCAAGCCTCGTTAGCGAAGACTTGCTCAACTATCAAATCGTCTCGTTCCTCGCCGTTGCGGGTCAATGATTCTTGATACTTGCAATTTCATCTCTCGAGGAACACGCGACACTAAATAGAGAATTCATAGAAGGACAGATCGCCCCTTTTTCCGATTATTCATACCTATTTCCTAGGATTGCTACTTATTCTTTCTGAATATTTGAAATCAGTACCCCTCGTAAGTAAGTAAAGTAGTTTGTAAGTGAAAGCACTTACACTATAATACACTACAAAGCTATTTGCACCTGCGGGTCGTCATTTTGCCGTCCGCCCGCACCCAAAGGTGCTAACACTTAACTAATATAGGTAACTGACGCAAATAAAGAACATATCCCAAGCAACATACCAAATGTTTGCCTCTCTATCAACAATAATGTTGCTAATTCGGGATATGTTCCTTATCTGCGCCAGTTATAGCCAGTTTCAGATGGTTTGGTTTCACGCGTAGGTAAACGACTGCGAGTGTGTGTGAGTGTGGTGACGTTTTCTTCAAGCCGTCTCTCTGTATTGGGCGTCCGCTAATACTTGCTTTGTGCTAGCGAGGTGTTAGTCAATCACCTGGAGGTAGTCGGTTCATCGACGCCACTTCCCGCGGCCTTCATATGTTTGCTGTTATAGTTAAATAAATTAAGTTTAAGGTTCTCAAACTTTAAAACTTTCTTAAATTCAAATTATAATTGGCGCGTGACAATTTTGTTATAGATACGTGTACTGTACTTTGGAGTTTAAAAATATTAGATTCTGCAAGAAAATCGACGATGTATAATGCTGAGGTCTTGTCGTTACCAGAAATAATAACAATAAGGCTCACATTATAATTCTTATGCGAAAATAATAAGCAGTAAGATTCACTATTCACTATTCACTATAACTTTTCTTCCGATTTTTCACATCTTTGTTTTAAGTCCACTACAAATCTAAGTAGCACCCTGCAATCTGAGACCAAGAACCCTATAAAGCAGTGATAGTGATCCAAAGCAATTGCTGTCTGGCCTCGATACCGCACACTTTGCCGCAAAAGTAGGCGGAAATCACACTTTACGCGTGTTGCTACGCTGCTTGAGCACTGCGTAATGCATACCTTAACCATACCATAAAAGCGACAACAGTCCACTGCTGGACATGGGCCTCCCCCTATCGGAGGTTATTGCCATACTCACCACGCTTGGCGGACAGGTTAGCGAGCGCAGTACATGATGTTGCATTTACAAGAAACGCTGCCGCCCATTCCCTGGATGATTATCTCATAGTCGTCTTTTACGACACGCTCGGGTACAATTGAGGTGATGCTATTCTAACCCGGCATCACATGGCAAAACGGAGTAACGCGTGCGTTAGGAAAATGCAAATTTCCACCTTATTCTTCTTCTGAGAGACGCATCCGTTCTCAAACCATATGAAGGGGTATAAGGCGTAGGTAAATTCGCATTTTCCTATCGCAAGCTTTACGCAGCAATGAAAAATCGCAGCAAAGGACATTTCGTGTGATCCCCGTCTTAATAAAATCAGGCGCGACGCTCACAAGTCGCACACTCACTCTTTCTCTGTCAGATTACGCGCGTATGATAAAGCGACGCCGCCGTCTCGGGCGCCCTCTATAAATACGTAAATACTTATTATGTCGCGCCTAGTTGAGTTGCTTTTTTAATGTTATGGATGAGTATAAATTGCGCCCGACGCGTGCATAAATTTTGAATTTAATCTGAATATGCTCACTTGGCTAGACAAGGTTACTAACGCTGGACTAAAGCGGTGACGGAATGGCGGCCTAGATGCGTGAGACGTCCAGTCGGCAGACCACCTGCCAGATGGTCAAACGACATCCTGAATTTAATTACTTGGTGAGGGAGGAACAAAACCCTAAAAACTGGAGTGAGAAAGAACAGGCCTAATGCTCAGCAGTAGGCTGTTCTGTACTGTTGATGATGATTATGATGCTCTCTTTTAGATTGAGTGGCTTCGGACTTATGAAATTGACACCAAGCTGTCTGTCTGTAACATCCTGCGACTATTGCTATCACACACCTTTACAATTCTAGTATAGGTAGTTTTACTACTTTACCGACTGTTTAAAGCCGGTAGTACTACTGACCCCACTAACTTTAGACCTATATCTATTCTACCAACACTTAGTAAAATTTTTGAAAAATTATTCTAAATCAATTGCAAGGACATTTTTATCGTAATAACTTGATGCACTTACAGCAATTTGGTTGGACCTTTCATATATTTTGTATAGGAGGTCCAATTTCTTTTTTCATATTTCGACCTATGTTCCTTGGGGAAAGTTGTTCAGTTTCATGGGCTGGTTCACCCCTTAAAATATTTGCAGTTAAATTTTTTACATTCTGTACTTAAAAATATCACTTTTGAGAACCGCTGTTCCGTAATCATTCTCATTCTCAACAATTCTCGTCGCTTCCGCATCCGGGCGCGACGATGACGCAAAATCAAAGCTTCCAGAAAATTAATTTATATTGAACCCACACCTGCCTGTGTTAACGGTACACGGGCTTGATAAGGACTCACTCACACTGGGGTAGAAATTGGAATGAGAGTTAAACGTATTTAGCTATTTCCACAGCTAGGATCGCTAGCCACTCATGTTTTTTTGCAGATACACAAGTAATGCAATGCACTCTCTGTATTTAATCATGAAGGTCATTGATCGGAACTCGACAAAATAATAAAAGTTCCTTTTAGCATTCCTTTTCTTCTTTTTCTATCATCTTCATCTGTAATTTTTTTGCTGATTTTGTTCGTTGTTGATTTTCTATTTTTATGTTGTTCGTAAGCTTGATGAACGTAGATTATACCTAAAAAACTTGGTTGTTATGATTTAGGAGACAGTAAAACTCATATCTCAACACAATTTGTTGCTAACAAAGTAACTATCTACCAGTGGCGAAGGGTCCAACGATAGATTATCGACAGATCAATCTACTTTCAGATAGTACCTACATTTATCGCTCCGGCCTACCTTATCTAAAATCCCACCCTTTGCCACTACTATCTACTATCCCAGTTTAAACAGACCCTTAACATCTTATAACGAAAGACGGTAAGAAATCTCAGGTGTTTTGCTCGATTTAAGCTGAATAAAGTTAAATGAAGGTTAATCACAAATTACGCGTTAAATTAGAGAAAAGTATCATAGAGGGCGCAAGAAACTGAGAACTAAAAACATTGCTACTTATTTCGATATTGAATTCTCAATCCACTATTGACTTTTTGTGGAAACTAAAAAAAAGTTGAAGTCCTTTACTTATGAGTTTTCCGTACATTGTCCCGTTCCCGTAGTTCTTTTCGCACCTAACCTATCTTTTTTTTCAAGTTTTTAGCACATAATGTAACTTCTATAAACTTAACAAATTGCAGTCTAGAAATATTCTTAATCCATGAAATGGTTTTATTTCAAACATCAGACAATAAGTTTAGGTATGGTCCTTGCAAAAGTAAGATTTAGATCCAATTTTAAAGTAGTTTCCGCCAGTTTGTTAAAAATTTCAGCAGTTTTAATCGAATTAGTCAAATCCGTTTTTTTATTTAAATTATTCAGAGCTGTATCACATAGATCCGTTAAGAAGAACTTTCGCCACTGACCTTGGGTCGTTGCAGACGAGCGGCAAGCGATCGATAACGAAGTAAGAATCCAGTATAAAAAGCACATAATTGAACTGGATAGCACCAAACGACCGAATACGGCAGGTAAAATTGAGCAACTTTCCCCAAAGCATATAATAAGTCAAAATATTTAAAAAACCGGAAGGGTCCTTGGGGAAATTTGTTCGTTCGGTACTTTCTTGAATTTTAGAATACGTTTCAACAACTATTTTGTCGTTTACACCAACTTACTCGGAATTTCAATGCCAAATACCTTCGAGTTTTGGTCAGACGTGGGAAAACGGTAGATATGGAAAATAGAAGGGATATTATATATATATATATTAGGATACCTTTTTGAAAGAAAATAAATGATTTATTTATTTATATTTATTATTTATGAATTGAATCAAACAATAAACATTTTTTTTTGTTTAATGAACTTATTTACTAATAGCTAAGCTTATGAAAACAGCTATATGACAGTGAAATGTTACCTAACTATGAATAGAAATTCCTATATCTTAGGTAAACAGGTAGCTGACATAATGTTTTTAAATAAAAATACGAAATAAATAAAATAAACATAGCTTTACTATAAAATAACATTGAAGACTATAACCTAAATTAATTTAAAAGTTATAGGAGATAAGTGACGTAATCGTAGGAAGTGTCTAAATTGGAGTCACTATTAGAGGTATAATTAAGTCATTTCATAAATTATAATTTTTTCTTCTTCTAGGCACTTATTTATTACATATAATAATGATTAATAATTTAATCTCCAAAATCCGCCAGTCTGGTTAGAGCGGCTCAGAAATTGCAGATCTCACGGCATCTTTGCACTGTGTTAGGAACTCGTGGATACGCTTGTTTCATATTTTTAAGATATTTTGGAGTGCATTTTTTAGATCTGAATGTTTATAATTTGTATTGAATCATAGTATGATCTCCAATTGAAAATGTGTTTAAAAAGATTCTGAATTCACGTACATTTCTATCTTTGTACGGACTTTTTAAGTAAAAGATGAAGATTCTTTCGCACGCTGAATACAAAAATTTTTGGAGTCTATATTAGGTTTGTGATTTTGAAAAATACCAATTACCTATGAAATATAGGCATTCATTTTACTTCATGTTCAGAATCGCATCTGTCTGACCGATTAGTGAGCGAGCACGTCCACGCGATTCTTTCGCGCGGCGACGCGGTCGAACCGAAGAAAATTGTTTTACAAACAATATAAATAATAGTAGTTAAACAAACCGTTCAGTTTGATCCGCGCCGTCGCGCCGTCCACTCCGACACGACTCAGCCGCATGTGACGACATGGGGTTCCTTCGAGCAGTGATACACGTTATACCCCTAGTTCTGGTGACCGTGCACAGTAGAAGCATCGCCGACAGTGACCACAATGTGACTAAAAGTGACACACAGGATGATCTGTTCCCGGATTGGGTGCCCTTCAAGAACAAGCATGGTGAGCAACTCGGAGAGTTCCTGCAGGTAGAGACACCTTCCAAGAAACCTAAGAAAAGATTAGCGCCACCCGTTAATTTTTTACTCAGGTCAGTAGCTGACGCTGAACCAGAGGAATACTTTGAAAGAGGTATGGGAGACACGTATGGGGAAGATTATACCGATAAACGGGACTGGGGTGATACACTTGCGCTCGGTAAAGCGGCAGATACTAAACCTGTTAAACATACAGAGTTATCTGAAATTGGTGATGTTGTGGACATAATAACGAGACCCACTATACAATATACATTAAAACCTAAAACAAAAAACAAAGAACGCATTATAAAAAGACCAAAACCAAAACCAAGAAAGAATACCGATTATAATGATGATGATGATGAAGATGGTGGGAAAAGCAAAGAAGAATTGACAGACGAAGAGAGACGCGAAAGCGAAGCAAGAAAAGCTCTCATATTAGGCGCTGTAGATGAACTGAAAGAAAGACATGCGCTCGAACAGAAAGCCATTATGGAAAAAGTTAAAGAAGAGGCTATGTACGCCGAAGAACGCGAAAGAGATAACTTACAGAGCGATATATTTAATAAATATGGACAGAAATTGCGAGTACAACCAAAAGATTACGACGAATTTGAAGGTAAATATGAGGACAAGTATAAAATTACACCTTTGAGAAGGACAACTCCGCCTCCAGCGCCAACCGAAACGACTACATACGAAACTAGTACAGTCGTCACAACTAAAAGAGCTCCACAGACGGGAAAGATGTCTGTGTTTAGAAATCCCCACATTTATATGATTTACGACGACGAAGATACTACTACAGAGTCTTCCACAACTGCGCTTTCTAGTTCTTCCACAGACACTTCCGCATCAGACTCTGGATCTTCCTCTTCTTCAGCTTCTTCAGAGGAAACTAGACTTACACCAAAATTTGATGTTAAGTTCATAGCACCAACAAGAGTGAGCTCGAATGAAACCGAGCGCATATCTTTAGTGCCACAAGACGAAGAACTAAGAGAAGGTGAACCCACTTTGTTTTTCCCGCAAAAGCTGAAACGTAAGAGCCAGAATAAATCTAGGTATCAAAAAGAAAAATCAGACGATATAAATATAACTTCTTCAAGTGAAGAAAATTTGCCACACAATGATGCTCGTTCGGCAGGATATGAGTCTGCAGGGCCAGAGACTGCACCATCTGCGCCGTCTTCATCGACTTCAAGGGATTCTTTGGCGAGTGCAAGTGCATTTGACAATACAGGACCTTCTTCGATTGATTCTTCGCAACTTTCATCAGCGCAAAATTCTGCAGAATCTAAATCAATACAAACAGGACCATCGAGCTCTGGAGAAACTGCAGCATCAGCCTCTGCAGAAGCGACGGCTCCAGCTGAAGTGACGGGTCCGCCCACAGATCGTGTACATCCTGATGTCGTTTCTGCTTCTACTGATGTCAAAGAAGAGAAAAAGATTGAAGAAGACCATGAGCATGAAAAGGGTAAGTGTTTTCTTTATTGAGCAATTTGAGTACCCCGGTTTTTTTTTTATTATATTAGCACTATCACACTGCAGTACATGGGCTCCTTTTATTAGGCTTAAATTATTTCCTGACGATAGATTTTATAGAAGAAACTTTTAATTGCTAAGTGCAATAATGTTTGAATGGAGGCCAGAACAGTCCTGTAATCTACGAACATAAATTGCTTTCTGCAAATTGCAAAACTAGTTGACGAAAACTTTAGACATGCAAATTTTGGGCAGGTATTGCGTTTAATTTAATCTAGATTCAGATGTTAATTGGCGAAGCATTAATTCACAAATCTGGTCATAATAACTATGCTGCTGTATGATAAACCACACCAACTTGACCATTAACAATACGGTAAATATAGGTTACCAAAAAAACTGTGAATATAAAAACAATATGAATATATAGGACAAGTATTATAAAAGTGCAATATTTTTGACTAGTTAATAATGACTACGACTACGATGTGACTTTTTCATGTTTATTTTTCGAAAAGAAATGCGTGTATGTACCTATGTGATACTTTGCAGCTACACCACCACGTTCCATTGTGTTTATTTTACCATGTACCGTCTTTAGTACATACCGTATAGTAGGTACACAACACAACTTAACGATTTTGATATTTTTACTTTTTCAACGTACCTTAATAATATGTATCGTGTATGAAATCATTATTTTAATTTATAAACAAGCATAACAATAAGAAGGGATAAACGATATGTAAAATGTTGAATAGCGTTTACGCAATTTTTCTGAAGAATGATGCTAACCTATTGTTAGAATGTTTATTTATTTTATTGGACATGTCATGTTTTGTTTACTTCTTGAATTGTCTCACACATTCGCACTTCAAATCGTCCATTGAAGGTAACATTGCATGTCTATAAATAGACATCTTCACGCTTTACTCGTAGAATAACTTACATAGCTAAGAGAAGTTTTAAAGAATCATGCATGCATTACTAGAGGAACAAGTAGATGTGTTAAAAAAAAACCCGACTGCGGTAATAATGTAGTATTTTTCTGTAAAAATCCGCCATCTTACATACATACATACATACTCTCGAAAAACATAACCCTCCTTCTGAATCAGTCGGGTAAAAAGGTAAACTAAAAATGATTCTTTAGTTAAAATCTAAACTTAAATTAGATATAGTTAGATAATTTATGTTATTTACTTCATGCAAAAGTTGGAACGTATCTGCGAAAAGTTGTTTTACATAGTATGAAATAAATATGACATAAGTTAAGTTGTCAATCCCGGTTACTGTCTACTTCGAGCAACGCATCTTCCGTCCCATTCCGGCCCAGTCCAGCGTTTCTCCAAGACTGTCTATGATTGATTACTTAGACGGTGAGGTAGCCGTTACATAACTATGACAGAGGCCTTCTACATGTAGCAGTTGAAAAACTCTGACAGCTGGGTTCATCGGGTCATTGGCCGACACGAAAAGAGAGAAGAGGATATTACAATTTGGATGAAAATCCTTGACTCTTAATCGTCGTGCTATAAAAAACGGTATTGTATGTATGTCGTAGGCGTACATAATGAGACATTACACAACGTTGAAACAGTGTGAAACATTTATTTGTCTTGTCTGTATTAATTCCGTGAGTATTTTCATGAGAAAGATTACACAGTTTATAATATCACAACACGATTGTTATTGTGGTTTCGGGTACAGTATTTTGGCAGCCAATGAAAAGTCTCACAACAGTTACTGTGAGAATTTCTGGGAGAAGTGTACAAATAATATAAAAATACAATAACTCTGTCCAAAAATAAAAATATTGAACTATCATCATCAGGAAGAGCAATATTGAAAAGTTTCCAACCCATTTTGGAATAGTACATACATATATCACGCCCATATCCCCTGCGGGGTTGGCAGAGCGTATACTATACTTATATTCTACCACGTCTGACAAAAGTTTGAGAGATATTCAGAAGACAGTGTACAACAATAGTGACAGGTTGTCAGCCTGTTGCCTAAAATATAATATAACTCTCAATTCCCTTTGTTGCTCCTTATGACACCCACGAGCAAGATATGGCGTGATGCTTTCTGAGCCGTTACCACACGACATTTTAAAATAATGTCAACAGAAAAATCATTTCAAATATTTGTAGGGACCTAGGCACGTTGTACATTGTCAACAGTTTTGCATTGAGTCGCTGCGTCACTCGCCAGTCGTCTCTCCCACCTTAGACCGTGCGCGCGCACCACACACCATCAACTATGTAATACGGAAATCTAAAGTAAATTATAACCTTCTGATATGAAGTCCAGCCTTTCATTCTAGGTCCCTAAATATTCACATTGTCTTACACATATTCACAAAACTTGGTCTAGAAAGGGTTGATCAATTTCTTCCATTGTTTAAAAAAAGGCATAAGTTGTTATGATAATATGGTTATGAACTACCTATTATTTTCCATGGAAAGTCCAGTTCCGCTTTATTATAAAAGAAATAGAATGAGTTTTGTTATTTATAACATTTCCATTTATTAACTTTCTTGATATTATTATGGATTACATATCAAAATATCTAGTATTTTATAAGTTTATTCATTTTTATTTCATCCATTGTTTATAATTCAATATTCTAGTTACCTCGCAGTCTCGCACCCACATTTTGTTTCAAACCACTTTTTATGCAAAAGTTTTTACTGATTCTTTTGTGAGATAAAAATATTGGGCTTTTTTAATTCGCTGTTTCTCCATTTACCAGCAGTTGATATTTAATATTGTTTTTTTCAATCTTTGAGTTCTATGAATACCATTTGTTTAGAGTTTGGTGTTAAGAATATGTTTAGTATGACAAACACACAGATAAACAAAAATTCAGACTATAATTTTGAGTGGCTTAACACGAAAATAGACAAGAATGGAAATTGCTCCACCGACAAGAGCATTGATGATGATGATGAACACGGCTAGCTGGAGTATCAGGAAGATTGTAAATGCAAGTTGTCATAATTTTGATAATGAACCGTAGAAATACGAGTTTCCAGATTAATGCGAATGACTCTAGCTGAAACTTGCATAACTTTCTATTAATTGCGTTAGCGTGAAGCACTTAAAAGCAGTAGGTATATTATTTTCGCTTGTCTGCTATATATTTTTTAAATATAGCCGTCTGGATTCGGCCTTATTCCGCAAAGTATACTGCCTATTCTATTACACGATGACCTCAAGTGTATGGAAAGCAAAATTGATCCCTTTCGGTTGACCGTACCAATTTATTTCCCCTAAATTGAATGCAAAGTGTGTGCTCCTTCTCTTTACCATTATAGAAACAAAATATTGGATATGACCCTTTTCTAGTCAGTAGTCAGTAAGATCAAACTTGTCGTCAGCAAAAAAATTGTATATTGAATCGCATAGGGGCGAGAAATGGTTTCGTATCAGGGCAGGTACTTTGACTTCACTGGTCTGTGTGCAATCGAGATTGTCGTAACTAGTCTTTTGACATACAAAATAGAAGTCTTGAAAATGGATTAAAGATTGAGCCGCAGCACAATCTCAAAATTTTTATTATTGCTGCGGCATAATATTATTCTTTGATAATATTATTATACTTGAATCAGTACAACGTGTGGCAAAAAAGTTTTTTGTGAATGGAGTCTGAAAATCCTATACAAAATCTGGATGACGGCACAAGTCGGCGCATCAAATTGCGGCAGACACAGATTACGATTGTGGTGCCTGTCACAAAATCATGCGGTGGGTTTGTTATTCACTTATAAACAGACGCATCTCCTTACGTGCGTCATTCAGCATAGAAAAATGCCTACAAAATAGATAGCTACCAGTACCGAAAGGTTCATACATGCTAAACCCTATCGGCTTCCCTTTCAAAACTTTACAAATCCATACTCTCACAATCTACTTTCAGTTAGTACATTTTTCGCTCCGGTCTACCTTCGTTAAAATGCCCTACGCCACTGATAGCTACCATAAGTAGTTTCTAGCCGAGAAATTAAGAGTGAAGTTTAGCAGACATAGCAACTGCAGTGATTCAGATTGAATTGCAGTCGGCACAGGGACGCATTCAGACTTGTAGATTGCTGGATATCTTCGCAATGATAGAAATCTTCAATCTTCTTCATCGTGTCAACGAATCCATATTTATATTTTGGATTGCCAAAATTTGGCGACCACACTGGCGTTCTCTGTAGCTAAGTTAAGCTCATCCCTGCTGCAGGAGACGGGCATTATGTTAAGTGCGCCATAGACTGAGATGGGGCTCCACAGTCTCCACAATCTTACAATTATTGAAGTCAGGGGTCATACGGAGTTTGACAATTTGTTTGTTCTCAGTATGGTCAACACAGTCAATACTGTGCCGACTGAAACATATAGTTAGCAGTTCCAGACATCGGATTTGCTGTCTATAATTACTTAGATGACGGTCGTTTGATATACAACTATGTCAGACTTACTAATTACTTTGTAGATAGGCGTTTTCAGAACTAGCCCTAAGTAGGTTAATCAACATACGTTTCCCAAATAATGACAAAATCTACTACTTAAGAAAGCCATGCAAGCATATAAAATCAACAACACATAACGCTCACGATAAAAAAACAGCCAAGTGCGAGTCGGACTCACGCACAAAGTGCTGTACCATTGTTTATAAAAATGCCCCCCTTATTTTCTATTTATTCTTTGATTTAGTATTTGTTGTAACAGCCGGCAACAGAACTAAGGCATTTGTGAAAATTACAACTCTCTAACTATTATGGTTTATGAGATACAGCCTGGTGATAGACGGAGAGACAGACAACGAAGTCTCAGTTCTGTTTTCGCCCTGGGTACGGCATCCTAAAAACGTCTTTTAAAGCTAAGTACGTGTCTGCAGTAAACTTTGTGCGGGTTGCAACTCAGACTTTGCGAAGTTATAATCTGCGTAGTGTGGTGCAACGCGAGCGAGCCACAGTAGCAACAAAGTAAAAGCATTTGGACTCTCTTCTTCTTTAATTTTTTAGTGAACACACACATTTTTAAACACTCCCCTGTTAGGTACACAATTTTTGGAAAACTTACGAAATGTTCATCACATGCAGGATTTCAACCTGTGACTTTCGGCATATGTACTGCCGACGCCTTTAACAACTGGACTACCTCGGCTCAATCGTAGCTTACGAAATAGTGCAAGTGTATCTTGGCCAATAACATTTGACAGGGCACCATCTATCGTGATAGTTTTGCAACTTACTTGGTAATAAACTGACTTACAAGTCAGCTAAACTTTAATCAATGAAAGCCGAAAAGTGCTATTAAATGTTTATTTTTAACCTGTCAGTGGAAAACGAAACTTTCTCGCGATCTCAAGAAAGATTTGTATCTGTCTGTTTGCTAGCTGTCCATAATCATACTTAACTTTAAAAACGTACTTTCTATACGTGTCTGGTGGTGGTAAGACTTTGACACATGTACGAAGTATATCAGCTTTTCCTGACTTCTACTACGTCACAATCGCAGTCGTAGGCGGACGTTACTAATCCGTTTACGAATGTTATACGAAACAGCTCCGTTTCCACTCTTCAAGTCTTGAAAATCTTGAAATACACAAGTAATTCAATAAACAGGTTCACCGGAACAAAGTGATCACGTGTGTACGAGTTTTCCGAGAAGCCTCAAAATAAGCTTGCTCGACGCAATCATCCCAAAATAGAAACTGAAACCTGACTTAAGACTAGAACATTTCATAAAGACCTCGAAATGAAAGCTAGCGATCAAAGTTTTTTATAGATTTAGTTGACATTTCGGAATAGGTTTTTAATTACTAGTTCCTGGTATAAAATTGTTTCAAATATGTATACCGCAAATATCTTGCAGTAAAATTTCAACTCAAAACTGCCATATTAGCCAATCGTTGTATATTATTATTATGTAATTAAGTGGCAAAATAAACTACAAACAAATCAAACAGAATTTCTTCCGCAGTAGTCCCATGAAAAGGAAAAGTAAAAGTTGATTTGCTGTAGATTATCTCCGCTGCGTTATCTGTACGTGACGCAGCGGACCGTGACTCAGTGGACCGTGACGTAAACTGATCGACTACACCCAATATAATCGCCTTTCACGGGTGAAATTCTATGTACACTACCTAGCAGGAAAATTATCTATCTACGCTATGACATTTCATTATCTACTTACAATTTTATCAGTAATTTGCTATGTTCTATTGCTTTTTCTTCTATCGTATGGGTGGTGAGCAGATCGCCTCAGATTTCGCTCGACCAGTATTTCGCCACCCTTACAGCATTTTCAGTAGCTGTCATCAGCTGTATAAGCTTCCCTGTGACTCTTTCTCAATTCTACTTCTGCCGCACGTGGGTACTGTAAAGTGTGCATTACAGTACCCACTACATTACTACATTTGGGTTTCTCAGTATACTCAAGGCCAAGTATACTTAGAGTCATGAGCTAACCTGTCTGCAAATAACAATATTCCAACAGTAAAAAGCTGTTTCATCAGTTTTTCTATTTACTTCGAAGACACTCCATTAGGCAAACGACAAAAACCAGTGGTTTCAATAAACCATAGCAAATCGTACAAAAGGCGTGTCTAAATTGGTATAGCTGCAACTGACCCACGCGACACAATGTTGCAGAGTACAAAAATGTATGAGATAAAAAGTCTTCGAAATTCACTTGTGTACTTTTAAGTTTAGTCAAGGAATTTGAAATAGTACTTCTGTTAACGACAGAAAATAATTTATGTTATAATGAAACAAACGAAAATCGGAAAGCCCCAGTATTTGTCCAGTAGTTGCCTTAATAGTTACTTATGAGTAGGTATATTTTTTTAGTTTCCTTTAAATTCACCATTTTGCTAGGAACTGCGCCTTTTAAGCCGCTACGTACATTGCAGCGATTGTTGCCACCTTACCTTACCTAGCTATCGAGTGTGTAAAGCTTGACGATTCACGGGCGTTCCACAATCTGAAATACGTTCCACTGTTTATCTGTCCCTTGAAACATTTTCCTCTGTTACGTAGAAGAAAAAATATAACTAACACGCCTATTTCCTTCAGAACACTTCTAGTGGTGTATCGTAGTACCATGTAGAGTGCTATGTGGGTGGGTACCACGACAAATGTATTCGTTACAGATGCTATTCTCGGTCTAAGTGGGATAGTAGTTGTAGGTCTACTTTGTGTTATGAAAGATTTAAATGCCTACCTTCGACTATAATACTAAATTAAAATTATAAATAGGGCTATTTTGTGAGAAACAAGATTACGGGTATTACTCTACTCATGAAAATCCTTAGAACAGATTTTCTGATGTTATTTTGAGCTCACCTTTTCTTAGAATGCTAGTTTAGAGTCAATCAAAAAGCATAAGTAGGTACATAAAATATACGCCATTTTTAAACCAAGTCCACCATAAAATAAAATCAACTTTTCCGATTACAGATATTTTCTTAATAGCAAAAGTTTGAAAGAAAGTAGGTAATCATCAAATTTATCAACACGAATAGGGACATTGCTGAGAAATACTGTGAATTCCTTATATTTTTCTCATTTCCGGTATCTATCCGACCCATTTTTTAAGAGTATTTGATAGAGTATTTTCAACATATTTTTGAAAGTCGATGAGATAAAATATTACTTAAATATTTTGCTGGATGCTGCGTAGAACTGTCACATCTTCCTCCCCTGTCTCCACTGTGTCCTATCTGTGGCGCCGAGACACCAGAGTATTATGCAAATAGCCGGGTAATGCGATAAAACTGCATTTTCTACTTCTGCACTGAATATAAGTGTGCCACGACCTCGCCAGTAGGAAATAAGACAGGTCTAGGCTACGAGAAAACAAGTCTTGATTGATTTTATGAAACACTGTTTTGATTAGATACTTTTGCAACATTTAGCTAGAGTTAAATTGTCTCCAAGGATTTTTAAGACGTCAATCAGACAATTAAATAGAGATACTGGCTGACGACACTGCCACCCCTAGTCTACTCAGGGTGTTTCTTAAAAGACGACGTAGAGTTTTTGACCTCGGCTGAATATCTGTCAACTATGGTCAACCATGGCATGGCAGTGGTGATACCACCTACAATAGCATTCCCAAAGAGGGTTGACGTCAAGCAGTAAAGTGCCCATTTTGGGTTTCTCAGTGAACTCAAGGCCAAGTGTACTAAAAACCATGAGCTAACCTGTCTGAAAATAACAATTCGAATAGTAAAAAGCTGTTTCATCAGTTTTTCTATTTACTTCGAAGACACTCCATTAGGCAAACGACAAAAACCAGTGGTTTCAATAAACCATAGCTAATCGTACAAAAGGCGTGTCTAAATTGGTTTAGCTGCAACTGACCCACGCGACACAATGTTGCAGAATATAAAATTGTATGACATAAAAAATCTTCGAAATTCACTTGTGTACATAAAAGTTTAGTCAAGGAATTTCAAATAGTACTTCTATTAACGACAGAAAATCATTTATCAAACGAAAATCGAAGAGTTCCGGTATTTGTCTTAAGGTTCGGTATTTATCCGGTAGTTGCCTTAATAGTTACTTATGAGCCTTTTTTTTTGTTTTCTTTAAATCCACCATTTTTGCTGAAAGCTGTGCCTGTTAAGCCGCTAGATACATTGCAGCGATTGTTGCCACCTTACCTTACCTGCTCTGGAGGCTATCGAGTGTGTAGAGCTTGACGATTCACGGGCGTTCCACAATCTGAAATACATTCCACCGTTCATCTGTCCATTGAAACATTTTCCTCTTTACGTAGAAGAAAGAATAAAAATAACACGCCTATTTCCTTCAGAACACTTCTAGTGCTGTAGCGTACCTAGTACCACGTAGTGCGCTATGTGGGTGGGCTCGACATTTACCACGACAAATGATACTTCGTTACAGATGCTATTCTCGGTCTAAGTGGGATTATAGTTGTAGCTCTACTTTGTGTTATGAAAGATCTAAATGCCTACCTTCAGCTATTTTGGACTGTAAATTCTAAATACATACATTTTTAATGCGAACTGCTAAAGAGTGGAACTCCCTGCCTGCGGATTTGTTTCCGGAACGTTATAACCTGGGCCTTTTCAAGGCGAGAGTGAATAGGCATTATCCGGGCGAGCATGTTCCATCATCGTCTGCATCGTCACTTAACATCAGGTGAGATTGTGCACAAATGCTCACCCTTTAATAAAAAATAAAAAAACATTATTTTGAAAAATGATTCAAAATAGGCTTATTTTGTGAATAAGCAAGATCACGAATATAATTCTAGGTGCATGTATGAATAAACCCAAATTGTTTCGGGTTTTTGTAGAACTTACCTTTTCTTCGAATCTATCCCGGTTTAATTTATCTCAGGCTAGAGTGAGTAAAGTATCCGTAATATACCTACGTCATTTTCAAATCGAGACCACGCAAAACATCTTTTACGACTACAGATATATTTTTTTAATAGCAAAAGTTTGAAAGAAAATAGGTAATCATCAATTTTATCAACAAGGAAGTTCATGAGGGACCTTACCAACGATTGGAAAAATACTGTGAATTTCTTATATTTTTCTCATTTCCGGTACCCATGTTTTAGATTATGAGTACTGCTAGAGTATTTTTAAAAGAGTGTTTTCCGGAAAGCCGACAAATACGTGTATTGTTGAAAGACCATGTCACATCTTCCTCCCCCTGTTTCCACTGTGTCATATCTGTGGCGCCGAGACACCAGAGTATTATGCAAATAGCCGGGTAATGCGATAAAACTGCATTTTCTACTTCTGCACTGAATATAAGTGTGCCACGACCTCGCCAGTAAGAAATAAGACAGGTCTAGGCTACGAGAAAACAAGTCTTGATTGATTTTATGAAACACTGTTTTGATTAGATACTTTTGCAACATCTAACTAGAGTTAAATTGTCTCCAAGGATTTTTAAGACGTCAATCAGATAATTAAATAGAGATACTGGCTGGCGACACTGCCACCCTTAATTCACTCAGGGTGTTTCTTAAAAGGCGACGTAGAGTTTTTGATCTCGGCTGAATATCTGTCAACTACGGTCAACCACATAGTGGCTGTGATACCACCTACAATAGCCAAAGATGGTTGACGTTAGGCAGGCGGTCGGTCATTAAACAGAGCTAAATCTTTTTGCTACATGATTTTGTTTTCTGACAAAACATGTTGCGCCGACCTTAATTGATTTGGGATAAATGCAGTAAGATGATTGATAAAATATGTATGAACAAACTCGGTAATCTCAATACGTGTAAAGCTCAAACTCTTTCTACCTGTTCTATGAAGTACCTTACGTAAGCAAATCCAACGCAAAACTAATTCTTCATACTTTTTACCACTTTCTATTTTCACACCATACCTAATATCGATTCAAATCAGTTTTCTGGAATGGTGCCGTAAATTTACGTAATCTACGGTAACAGTGCGTAATACGAGTATTATGAGGCAAATTAACGGCTAAGAAGATACTACAAAGCAAATTAAAATTTCATGGTAGGTAGGCTTTGTCTACCCCGCAAACGATATAGGCGTGATACCAATAGGTTTTCGGCAGGCGTACCATTTTTCTACCGTGTTTGTGCGGGGAATATTCGTCAAACTCTTTCACTTCAGTTAAGGGTCACCAAATAGTCAGACGGTGCGCGGGTTACATTATTTACTTATTTTATTTCGTACATCAAAAATTTCACGATCATCTAAAAGACGGACAAATGTAAGGTCATCTGCAGACATAAAAATTTAATAATCAGACAGATAGATAGGCGATGACAATCTTACGTAGGCATCAGTTATGACCTAATATTATGACTAATGGCTTGAAGATATTTACGAAAGAAACGTGATATTATGTCACCAAGTACATAGCTTTAATACGTAGGTACATAGCTCATAAACGAAGCTGCGATGCCAAGCTTACGATAAAGCACGCAAAAAACAGATCCTTACTTATTAGAGTTCCATACCAATATTTCTGTCCATGTGATGTCATCGCCTGCGTAATTCACTCACATAGTAGTATCACAGTTATTATTTCTTTGACGTAATGTTTAATGCCAGCTTACAATACCATGACTCTATTTATTTTTCGTAGGTATAGTAGAATCGAGCGCCGATTTCCTATCACTGCTTGATTTAAATTCCTAAAGTCATTCATCTGGAAAAATTACCCTCTTTATAGGTACTATGCTAATGGCTACTCTACAAAAAACAAAGACGTGATTGTGTATGTTATTGATTAATATGTATCTCTGTCGACAGGTGGTGAGAAGGAGCATCACTCTGAATATCACTCCGAGCACGGGGAGGGAGGTAAAAAAGGATACGAGGTAAGGACGAGTTCTTAATTATATCACCCCTATAGAACTAAATAAATAAATTTTAGTGTAGACCAAGAGAGTAAGTTCGATAGTACCCGAATGTTTTAATAAGTGAATAGACTTATGTAGTGTAAGGCAAATGCGAACAATTAGGCACTAGTATTGTTTTGTATAGTGTACGATATTTTGTTTCATATTGACTTTTTATTTGTCTTTTTGAGAAATAAATGTCTGTAAACCTAATAACTCCTTATAACAATTCCTTTTCAAATACCTAATAAGTACCTAACTTTTTCGTTCCGACTAGTTAAAAAATAACAACACCAAAAATTCACAGCATGTAATTCATTTTCAAGTGAATCCACTAAAAGAGGATCTTAGTAATATTTCTTTTTTTAGCCCAAATCGTCACCTTTTAACTACACAAATTAAAGGTTGTCTCCGGCTTTACCCCACGCTTTTAGCCCAACAGAAGTTATCTGAAAGGGATGTTTATTAAGCTCCTGATAAAAACGATTAAAAAGTCCATTGGGATTATCCGCACGGCGGTGAAAAGGCTTCGACCCAACAAATAAACAAATTGGAAACACTCAAATAACCTCCAAAAGTTTACTAAATCAAACATGTGCCGTTTATTTATGAGTACTATTTTGTGATTATTAAAACCTTCTTTGTCGAACTTAAAATATTTTGCCTTATCAGTTTACGTTAAGTCCATTCGTCGAAATTTTAATTCTATGACCTTATAAATTTGACATCAAATATTTGACAGATTTCTGAATTTCCACGTTTCGCCTTTTCGTAGTGTCGTTCTAACACTTAATTAGCATTTCAAAATAGACGTTCATATTCCTAAGTGGTTGTACAAAACTTTACAGCAGTCAGGCTATAAGGTCCTATTAAATTCACTGCTAATGTTTTAGGGGCAGATCAAATAAAATATAAGCATGTACTAGGCAAATTTTTAAAAAAATCTACACGCTAGTTTTCGAGAAAATTGCATTTAACTAAAAAAACACAAAACGAAAAAAGTGACCCTGTTTGTCCTAGAAACATACACTTAGATTAATTTAAATTGCGCGCCAAAAAAAGGTGCTGTGATTGGTTGGTTGTTAGTGTGCGTTTCGTGTAAGTGAATCCTGTCTACGTGGTGGAACGTCAGACGGGTCAGTCATAAGATGTTCACATAATTAATTTAAAAGTTTGTTTGAAGATGAAAAAAAAAATCTAGCGTGTAGTTTTTTTTTTAAATGCCTTAGATGTTTTTCTTATACATATTTATGCATGCCCTTAAAATATTTGCAGTGAATTTAATAGGACCTTATATAGTAGTTAACCGCACACAACAAAGAAATGTTATAATATGTACTCAAATAAAATTTCTAAAAAACTTCCGAGCCAGATACCACAGGTTATCTCAAGATGATCCTCGGAGATTTGCAGGAAAGCTGTCAGTTTAAATTCCACCACACTTGTCTACTTATTTTCCTCAAAGCCTGTCTCTTGCCTCGTGACGTCACTTTTTCACGCATCGCGCCTCGAGCGCTGAGATTCTCGCTGACACGCGGTACAATATCACGCCTCGTACATAAAATTCTATTACTTGACACTTTCCTCTTGTAAAGCTTCAAGAAAATACGTCAAAAGGTTGTGTAGCGTACGGGGATAAAAACCAAAAGAAGGTCAAGGTTCGTAATATGAAACTGAACGACTCTTCCAAGAAACATTTGTGAATACATAAAAACGAAATCAGACCTCCGATTTGTGCCAGTTGAGTTGTTTTGCTATTATGTATGAGATTTTTATCTTTTTCCAGTTTTCTATCTTTAAAATTTTTTTAGTTCAATAAGTAGTATGCCATACCATCGATAAGATTGTTATGCGCAATGTGTTACAAGTTGATAGTATTTAAAATCAAAAGCTTAATTTAAGTAGCAGCGTTGTTGTAACGCTTTAACTAAATGTTAAATGTTGCAAAAGATAAACGTGTTATTCTGTTAAATATAAATTGTTTTGACACCTTTGTGGCTAATAACGCGTGACTAGGTCACAAATAAAAAAGTTTTGTAAATAAATACTTTGTGTGCAAAGCGCGAAAATTATAAAAGAAAATTTTTCAACGAATGTTGTAAATCTGAAGTGAAACAGTGTGTAATCTTAGAGTATTTTTTCTGATCCAACTTTATGTAATTTCTACTTTTCATCACTCACAATCTGTAAGTACCTGTGTCTCTTCTTTTTACTCTGTTTCATTTAGAACCTTGTTATGATATCTTAACATCAATATGTTTCGACTTGAATCTTGTAAATAAGTCAAGGGCGTGCGTAGCTTTGCGTATACCTAAATATTTAATTTAAGGTATTAATACACGAGTCACCACTTTTCCCGAACGAAGAATGGATATACACAGAAACACTTATAGTGTCATTAACTTTTTGGTTACAAAGTTAATACAAACGAAGCAAGCGGAAAAATATCACGCCACCGATGGGAATCGAACCCACGTCTTCTGACAAACCGGGTCAGACGTGTTGACCGCTACACCACGGAGGCTCTAACCCAGGCACCAACATTGTGATCCACTTGCTTCGTTCATATATTTATATTATTTATTTAAAGTTAATATCAATAACTAGTGTTTGATTAAAACACCCAGTGTTCAAAATTACTATCTTGTGGAAAAATTTCTACAAAATAGTAAACATTGACTAATAGTGTCCGTCAGACATTATTTTTTGAGCCAACATGTCCCGCTGCAGCAAAAAGCATTATAGCATTGAAGTAGTCAATTTCACTCAGCCATATAAAGCAACTGCACGTAATGTAATGCACTGCTGGTTTTCCATGGCAAGGCGATCACGACTTCTTCGAGGAGGCAGCTTTGGATCCCAAAATACACTATGCCGACCATCAAAGCAAAACCCTGGTATTATAGTGTTTCGAACGTAAGTTTGATTATGATTATCGTCACTAACTGCGAGTTACTAATATAAAACATAATAATAAAACAATATATTTGATATGCTCCCTTTTAATGTTGTTTATAACTACATCTGTACCTAATTTCATGTACAGTCAATAAAAAACGTAGGTACGATTAGATGATTAAAATCTGTTTTTAATTTTCCAGGTAGATAAAGCCCACAAGATGAAACTAGTGCAAAACTTTACATTTATAAATAGTACAAAGTGAAGTGGTTAAAATTACCTATAATAACATTCATAACTTATTAAATTATTTTTTTATTCTTAAGGCTCATAGAATAGATACAAATTCTATTTAAAAAATAAACATAAAATCGGGTAAAAGGTAACCAAAAATATTGTGGATTGCTAAAACTATACAGAATGTTCGAAAAATGGTTTTTATCCAATTGAATGAAGGCTAAAGATCTTGTCCATTCTAGAATAATACAATAGGTTTTGAGTTTTGAAACTTTGTAGCTAATTTCTTTGACTTTCGCTAATAGTATTAATATGAGATTGGGGTCGGGTTGCATAAAATTTTAAGACATATTTTTATTAGGCATAAGATCAATAGTCATAATGAATTCAAGTCATAACTTCAATACGCATAACCGTTTTGGCATAAATTACTGAGTCATAATGTCAATAAGCATAAAGATAAATAGGCATATTATTCATTGTCATCATTTTTAAAACGCATAATGATTATGCCGCATAATATTCAATACCATTCTACGAAAAACAGGCATACTGCAGCGTGCAGGCAAGCATACATGTCAAGCATACATGTCAACCTAACATAACCTAACCTACCGAAATTGGGTAATAGTTTTTTTTTACTGTGGGGGGAGGCTGCGCGCTCTCTTTCCCGTCATGCATTCAAGCAAGCGAGCAAACAAGCACGAGCGAGCAGGCATGCATAAATGTCAACCTAACCCGCAGGCATGACGGAAGCAAGCCAGCTCGCTACGCTCGCTGTGCTTGCTTCCGTCATAGCCTGCTGAACCCAACCTAACCGATTCAGGGTGCCCCGAACTCTCGTGCTCGCTTCGCTCGCACCCGCCCCTGATTATGTACGCGTTACGCGTCATATTCACAGCAAGAGTAAATGAACATTATTCATAAAAATGTGTTTGAACCTAATGTCTTCCATAAAAATATTATGCTCATTGATCATTATGACAGATAACAATTATGCGACTCAAAATTAGTCTAAAATAAAATAGGTCAAGCGAATAGTATGACTATAAATGCGTATGACATATAAAATTTATGCCAAACAAATAGTATGACAAAGAAATTTATGCGAACCGTGTTATGCCAAACTATATTAGGAATTTCAACAATATGCAAAACGACGGTATCCCTTAATATGACGTCCCAGTAGATTTTCTTATTAGTCACATAGTCGCATAAATAACATTATTACTGCGAAAGATTTGTCTCAGAAATAGCGAAGTTAGCGACCAGCCCTTTAACTAAAGGGTACAGTGAGTTTGCCCTTAATTTGTTTAAATTAATTTTATAAGTTCTTACAGTCTGCTCTCGTGGGACCGGTACCAGAGGTTTGTTCTAAGGTTTTAGCGGGTAATAATATTTAGACTACTTTATTTTATGATTTGAGAAAGAAGAGTTTGTTTAAATAAACGGAAGTATTATAACTTGTTATTTTTACAATTACTTACTATAACTTCTTTAACAGTCAATGTTTTGATTGTGCGTGTGAAAACTGAAAAAGTATAATGATAAAAAACTTGATTTAATTTTCGTGTTCATAAAAATTGTGAGAACAATAGATGTTCACTTTTATTCGAAAACCGTTGGTAGCGTTTATAAAGAAGTTCACAAGTCAATTATACTTACTAAGTTCCGGCGTTTCTTAATTAAAATGAGTTAGATATGCGTTAACGTCACTTAGGGATAGACTCACCTTTTGTCATTAAAAGGGTCAAAGTCGTTCGTAGTCGTAGCTAAATTATTTTAATAAGAAACTCAAAGATTCACTTCTAACCGTACCATTTAACAATTATTAATGCGTCAGAACCACGATGGATTGAAAAATATTAAAGAAGGGCCACGATTCTCATAAATCATATAAAATGTAAGCACAAATTGCAAAAAAATAAACGTAGATGACCAGCCCTCGTAGATCAAAATGCTCCATGTATTATGAAGACTCCAGATGGTAAGTGACGAGATTAGGAAGTGGAATGCTTGTCTTGATAATGCTTACAAGAAAGTAGTTTCTAGTGCTTGAGCCTACGCCGATTTTGGTTTGATTTGCGTTGCATTCACTTCTTATTATACATATTCAGTTTGTTTATTTTTATTTCTCTATATTAAAATAATATAGAATTGTAGGGGACTGAACTGTAAACCACAGTATTTACATTCTTATATAGGTACTGTATTTATTCATGATTTGAAATATTTATACTGGTTTTCTGAGTTTTCTATGTAGCACACTGATACAAGAAATCCTATTGATAGGGGCCAATATATGGTTATATATGTTTACACCTTTTAAAAGAATTAGTACGAGCAAGCATAAAAATGAAGGAGGCAGGTCCTATCTACCCTTTTGTTTTCTATGTGTGTGTTAATACTTTATGTTTATCTACTTATATTTATTACGTTGTACCAACGCGTTGTACGGTTTATTTAGTTTTTATTAAAATTTGTTTTGATTTTGTGGGGACAAAATTGCGGTCAAATACTGAAATGTTGTTTTCATTGTGTTGACTACTATAATCATTTAAATCTTTACGTCATGTATGATCTTTACGACTTATTGTTTTGCGAGACTTTGCTCTTCTAAAAATCTTCTATGACATTGACACTATTGAATTAAAGGACAATTGACATGCATAAAAAACCAAACATTTTAGTATCTGACCGCGTCCGCAAGCAAACCACTCACTCTATCTCTTTCCCGCCAGGGCTTCCACGAGGATGAGAAGACAGAGAAAGGGCATCACGACAAGGAAGACCACGAGGGCAAGTACCACGACCACGGCGGGGTTGACAAGGAGCATCATGACGAGAGGAAACACTACGGCACCCACCACCATGAGGAGCACGGGAAGAAACATGCTGAGGTATGTACAAACAAACATACAGAATGTAAAATAAGAAACAAAAATATTTGAAGGGGTAAACCAGCCCATGAAAGTGAACAACTTTCCGTAAGGAACATAGGTTGAAATATGTAAAAAAGATTGGACTGGATGTACCAGCTGATTGAGTCAATTTGTATGGGAGCTCCAAATTTTTTTTCTTATTTCGAACTACGAGTATGTTCCTTGGGTATTTTTTAGTATTCGCTGTTAATTTTTTTACACCTTATACGAGTATAGGCGTAAAGCCATATTGTAACCATTTTTAGGATGGAATTCCCTACCGGTGGATATGTTTCCGGAACATTATAACTTGGGCCTTTTCAAAGCAAGAGTAAAAAAATACCTATGCAAGCATGCTCCAACATCGTCTGCATCATCAGTTACCAACAGGTGCGATGGCAGACAAATGCAGGCCTATATTATTTATTAGAAAAAAAAAGTGTACTCAAGTGTTTTTTTTATAATTGTTTTACTCTTGCCGCTAGCTCGGGTCAATTGTGGAATATGCAACGAGCTCATCAAAAACCCATGAGTTTACTATTATTGTAAATTAGGTGTCGCACTCGTAATAAGAACATTATTATTATTATGCATGTTTTCATTGAGAGAACGGCACTTTTGGGAACAATTTCGCTAGACCGGAAAAACGAAAAACTACCTATCTACCTATTCCATTCCAGAAAAATATCACGTTAAAAGGACTCTGGAGAATATTCTCCAACACAAACACTTTTTATCAATTTTATGTGACATTCAAAAAATGTTCTGAAGGGTTAGGTATAGGTATTATAAGTCTGCTGTATGTTACTTTAAACAGCATCAGTCCATTTCTTCCCGCGATTGTCAAATGAGGCGACTAAAGGAATACAGGGTCACTATTTGTTATCACTGAAAAGTATTTGTTTAACGTGTTAATAACGACCGTATTTTAAGACTATTAACGCTCTCGCAGAGGGAGAAAGGCGTAATAAGTATATTTTTTACTATTTAACGTTATACGCTAAAACTGAAACTGTTTGTTGTTCTAACCACTCTCCTGTTTAGTACGAAGAGTCGGGCAAACACTCGAAGGGGCACAGCACCAAGGGCAGCCACGACATCCACAAGAAAGAAGAGTACGAGAAGAATGTGGAGTTCTTCGAGGAGGAGGGAGACAGCGCCGAGGAGGAGAAGCACGGCGGACACCACGAGGAGAGGGGGCATAAGAAGGTCAGTCAATATTCACATCATCCATTAAAAAGAAGGTTGATCTAGTTCTTTGTAAATCGCGTATAATATAACTACCTTATTGGACAACTACATAAACAGAAATCTGCAAGGAAAACATTATAAAATTGGTCATTTAGCTTATATCCTTAATTATGGGTATTCGGCCATCCCTGCCCACCATAATGGTACCCTTATTTTCCAAGCGTCGCAACAACGACGCAAAATTTGACGGCGTCGTTGTCGCTGCGGTTTTGTAGAAAAACCCGACCGCATCCCATACAAACTCTAAGCTTCTCAGCGCGCTGTCAACGTGACGGCGTCGTGGCGCGCCGCAACGACGCCGACGCTCAGTTTTTCTGGTTCCCCATACAAACCCAAACCAGTCATTTGACAGCGACAACGACGCGCGTCGTTGTCGCTGTCGCTTGGTTTTTAAGCCTACCATTACAGCCACAAAAGTCCGCTGCTGGATATGGGCCTCCCCCATCGGGGGTATAGCCATCACCACGCTTGGCAGACTACTTTTTAGAACCATATCAGAGACATATTAGATACCACTGTTCTAAAAGAAGTTAACAAAAGTTGGTTAGTTTGTTGGGGCATCTCATAAGATGTTCTACGTATTTTCCATAAACTATTGCTGATCTTTGTTTCATTGTGATCAGGACATTTTTCATCTCCAAAAACCTGAAAAACCGCGCTACCTGTTGCTGACACTTGACTCCCATCAGGAGCCCGCCGAAGCGTGAATTCCATCTAAACTTCAAACTGAACGTTTTCCAACTTGTACAGTGATTTGCATCGATCCGATTCGTCCGCGAATCGCGAGTCGATTGTGTGTCGGATTGCGGTCGACAACCTTGCTTCGGGGAAAGTTGGTTTAATCTGACAGATAATTATGCATCGGGTTTCAAAGGTCAGAGTATCGAGTGAGTTTCTAATGAATTTGACTGTAAAATTCTAATTAAAGTAGTTCCTTTTTTATTATGTTTTACCAAAGGCCGTGGAATCGATTTCCACGTAGTAACGCAATTAATAAAAAATATTCAAATTATCGCAAGTTTATATACAAAAACAGGCTTTGTTGATATTTAATAATAGATACACAGAATCAGTTAGACTGTGAACTATTTAATAAAGATATCAAACGATAAAACAACCCACCTAGGAGCTAATAATAAAATATGGTGTCATATCATAATATCATGTAAATGGTGCTCATCTTTATCATATCACATTGTAAACTGACCATGCTGCGTACAACATATTTTATGACTATGTATATTTATGGAAACCCAATAAGAGTTTTACAATACTTGATAGTGAAGATAACGAAAATATCAATTTGTAGAATAATGGTTCCGCAAATTCTCAAGAGATGGCGCCACTAGTTTTTTAAAACGCGCTAACGATGTGTTCACGGCGAAACATGACTACCCGGCTGCGAATCGCACATGTTATCCTCTGCCTCAGTGGTACTTATGGGGTTGCCATCAAGCTATTGATCGCCTCATAATACTATTGCGCATACAGATAGACAAGAACGGAGTTTCGGTCGAAGCGCCTTCTGCCTATTACTTGTTTAAGATATTCTATGTTACCCGTACTGTAACTGTTTCTACTCGGATAATAAACTTAGTCAACTAATTACGTCGTTTAATTCAAGAGCGCCAAACCCTACAGTGGCGTCCAACGCGGGTCAGAAAACTCCAAAATTTGTGGTTTCGCGGTCAGGAAGACAAACGACATATCCGGTCCACCACAAACATAGACCAAAAATGACTGTCAACCTATCCGAAGAGCAGTTTAAACGCTTATTGCAAAGCATCGGCAGCGAGAAAAGAGGTTCCATGGCTACCTGTGTTGCCACGTACGGCGGGAAAAAGGACAGAGAAACAGTCGAAGCGTTCCTCACTGCGATTCGGGTGTTCAAGGAGATAGAGAAAATCAGTGACAAGGATGTTTTAGCTGGACTACCCCTAGTTTTACGCGAGGAAGCAGCAGTCTGGTGGCAAGGCACAAAGAGCACCGTCACAACTTGGGAACAGTTTGAAAAATCCCTAAGAAACGCTTTTGCTCCTCAGAAGCCCACGTATATACTGTATTCTGAAGCATGTACAGTAAAGCAGACACCAGACATATCAACCGATGATTTCATCACAAAAAAAAGAATGATCTTTTCTGAATTCCCGAAAGATGAACAGTTTTCTGAAAAACAACAGCTAAACACCATATATGGACTGCTAAACCTATCTATTAGGAAAAAAGTACCTCGAGAGAACGTAAACGATTTAGATGATCTTTGCGTAAAGGCACGTGCAGTAGAAGTACTGTTGAAAGAAGAAACAGCGAAGCAGGTTAAAGGGAAGAGCAACGAGGATCAGGATACTCAAATTATGACAGCACCTTCAACAAGCGGTACTCGTGCAAAGAAACCTACGAGATGCAATTTTTGCAAGAAGATAGGTCATACTTTCGAAGAATGTCGGAAACGAAAGAAGGTACTAGAAGATAAAGTAAAGCAAGAGAATGATGAAAAAGCTACTGATGCCCTTTCAAACGCTACAACTACAGGGTTCTCCTGTTACGGATGTGGCACTCCGGGAGTTTACAGAAGCAATTGTAAGATCTGCACAAAGAAACCCCCACAATCGACAGGGCCTAGAGGAAGCCTAGGTTTCTGCGCTATAGATATCCACTTACAAAGACATTCAAGGCCAATGGTCTTCCTGAAGGTGAATGGTCTAGATGGAAAGGCATATGTGGATACATGCGCCAAAGTGAGTGTTGCCTCACACGAGCTTTACATGATGCTCAAAAAACAAGGACAAGTGTTCTATGAGGAGATTGCGACTATTGTCCAAGCAGACGGAATTGCAAAGAGACAGCGTATATTGGTTTTGACGCTGTTGTTGAACTTTGTGGTCGCAGTTTACGCACGCCTTTCATTGTTCTCCTGGAATCATATGAAACTCGCACGCTGTTGGCAATAGACTTCCAAAAACAAGCCGGAATGATTCTCAATATAGCCCAGTTCACATGGCATTACATTGATGACCCAAAACAAGAGTTTGAGTTGTTTGAAGAGAAATTCGTCATGTTTAATGAACAGAATAACACCCCCTCAACAAATAACAAGGTTACAACAGAGAAAGTAGGCGTGGCACCAATTAATATGGAACGTCCTACAAAACATAAAAGGGAGACAAGAGAAACCGTAATGAAGGAAGGCACAGTACCTACTGATATGGCACACCGACCATATAAGCTCATTCCTTTAGAACCAACGGAACTACCCCCAAAAGTTAACTGCACGGAATCAAAACTGCTATTTGATGGGTACTCTCCGCGAATGGAATACATGATGGAAGACGCAATTCACAATATAGAAGAGGCTGAACCAGACCTATCTCCACGTGCAATGTCTCTATTTGACGACATCGGCATATGCTCTATTGATGTGAAATCTGCATTAGACACAAACCAAGAACTACAGATGAAAGAGCTTTTGCAAGAGTTCGAAGATATATTCCAAGCAAACGGGAAACCGGTAAAAGGGGTTGAGCACGTTATCAACACTGCTGAACACTTACCTATTGCTGTCCCCCCGTACAGGCTGTCGCCGCAAAGAAAAGAAATTCTTAAAACTGAAATCGACGCTATGCTTAAAGATGGTGTGATAACACCCTGCACGTCACCCTGGGCATCTCCTGTTGTGATGGTGCCAAAGCCGAATGGAAAGATAAGAGTCTGCATAGATTACCGGCGATTAAACTCCATTACGATTCCAGACATATACCCAATCCCCCGTATTGATGACTTGCTTCATGAGGCTAAGCCGACTCCTTACATGACGGCACTAGATTTGAAAGCGGGGTACTGGCAGATTTGCGTCCGCGAGGCTGACCAAGAGAAGACTGCGTTCATCACGCCATTTGGTATTTATAAGTTCCTAAGAATGCCTTTTGGCTTACGAAACGCACCCTCAACATTCCAAAGACTCATTGACAGGTTCCGTGTGAGTCTTAGTCATATCATGCATCAGCTCTTAACCCCTATGAAGGTGCTCAAGAAGGATTACCGCAACTGGCACAACCACTAAGGAAGAGAGGAAGACCCCGAAAGGTGGTTGTCCAAAAAGAGAAGCCTGTAGCAGCGAGAAGACGTGGAAGGCCGAAGAAGCAATAGATGGCATCTCGCTGGGTCAGCTCGAACCTAGAAGGAGGGGAGTGTAGAATAATGGTTCCGCAAATTCTCAAGAGATGGCGCCACTAGTTTTTTAAAACGCGCTAACGATGTGTTCACGGCGAAACATGACTACCCGGCTGCGAATCGCACATGTTATCCTCTGCCTCAGTGGTACTTATGGGGTTGCCATCAAGCTATTGATCGCCTCATAATACTATTGCGCATACAGATAGACAAGAACGGAGTTTCGGTCGAAGCGCCTTCTGCCTATTACTTGTTTAAGATATTCTATGTTACCCGTACTGTAACTGTTTCTACTCGGATAATAAACTTAGTCAACTAATTACGTCGTTTAATTCAAGAGCGCCAAACCCTACAAATTTATTTTTATCTTGACCGATATCGCAAGGTTCTCTATCCATTTGCATAAAAATAATTGGCATAATATTTTTTGGCACACTGTAATAATACTTACGCATAATTCATGTACGCATAACAGTTTAGGCATAATTTCTTTACGCACAAAAAATATTGCCATAATAGTACATAGGCCTAAAATACAAAACCATAAATTGTCATATCCATAATCAAAATAGGCATAAAAATCTGATGCATTAGAAGAACCCCTAAATTGTATAAAAATAACCTAACCTAAATTGACCTAATTTAACCTAATATATCTTAAAAAATACTAAACTGACTTACATTTTCTGCCATTTGAACTTAATAAAAAATATATTATATTAGTCCAAAAAAAATATTACAAAAGCAATTATGCCAAAATATTGTTAGTATAAAATACAATAGTCAAAATATGATTATGCCAAGATAAATATTATGGCAAGAAACTATTATGTCAAAGCAATGATAGGCGAAAAAAAATTATGCGAAACATGTTATGCTAAAACATATTAGTGGAAAAAAAATTATGCCTACGAAAGGGAACATCTGTTGTAAACTACGTCATTGTTTAAAACCAATATTTTTGTCTATTCACCAAAATCTTTATCCCGTTGTCTTCTGCCATTCATAGTCATTTCTTGTTTTTATAACTTTGTACTCAGGTACATTGCCAGAGATGAGGTTGTTTTGCATCTGCCTGTCATTCTTGGACATAACATCCAAGGTCCTCTCGCATGAAGTCAAATAGGTTTCATACAAATTAAATTCTGCTTCTGTACAAGATAATTCTGACTTTCATAACTTTGCTGTCTACCTAGCGGACATGCGGACATTTACGAAAGTAGTGTACAATAACTGCTCTTATCGTTCGCAGGGAGGACACTACAAGAAAGGCAACGACGGTTCCGGCTTCCACGACCGAACCAAGGGGGACACCGGACACTTCGCCAAGGATGGCCACTTCCGCATACATAAAGTAAGTTGCTAACAGTTACATCCAAGATAAATCTATGGACAAAATTCTTTAGTAGGCCAAAAACAAAAGCTCCCAGAAACGGTGCCAATGTTTTCGTCATCCTCATCGTATGATGTGTAATCTTTTATTCCAGGGCCACAGCCAGTCCGCAGGGCACGACGCGCACGGCAAGCTTCGAAACAGCAACCTCATCGACGGCGGCAAGAAGAGCGGCAAGAAGTGGGTCTACCACCACGGGTTCCCCGCCAGGAACGCCAACCTGGTGGTGATCGACCGGAGGACCGACCAGCTGTTCCACGGCCCGCAGTACTACGGCTAGGAGCAGCCACCTTGCAACGGCGAGGAGCCCTGCCAGTGCCCCTGGTCTCGTGCTTCTGGTTAAGCAGTCTTCGAGATCTGTTGCAAGGTTTTAGTTCAAGTGCTACGAGACTGTTGTGAAGTTTGCTTCTTTTCTAACACCTTGTCTCTGTGATTTCATGTCGATGATTAGATGAATAATTTATTCTTAACGTGATAAAAATTCAGTTAAAAACAGCCGCGTGGTGCCAGCTTAGAATAGAATCACTCCATTTCTACTCATTGGTATAGTAATAGGCGACTAAGGGCGATTCTAGGGACTGGGCAGCAATGTTCCCTGTGTCAAGACAACACGTTCATCAACTGCGCTTGCCAATCCGCCTGACAAACGAGGTGATAATAGTCAATTCTATTAAGTGAATTCACATGTCCAGCAGTGGACGTGGAGCGTTACTTGAACTTTTTTTGCACTTGCCAGAGAACTGTAATATTTTAATATGTTTTTACTTTTAAAATACCTTGTGCCTTTACAGTAAGATACTTAATGATTTTATATTTTTTACAACCTTTGTTCATAAGTTAGGGTAATAAAGTACTGAGCTGATTTTCTCAAACATGGTCTATGCTAACCTTTGTTTCTATTGTTTTCCTGATAACGTTCTAGAGAATTTATTCCTCTCTACCATCTGGTTGGCAAATTGTCAGAAACATTCTTAGAATTTAGCGCTGCTGTTACAATTTCAATGGAGTAACAGCGGCACAGTATTTCTTGCTAAATTTTATCATCAATCACAGACAAAACGTGAGTTCGTGGGGGGTCTGGTGCTGTGTGCTTTTGCTTCAGACTAAACAAATAATCCGTTTGCGACATCCGAAAATGTCTAAATGAACCTTGAAGGTCGGCTGTATCTATTTATTTTACCTTTATTCTAAAATATAATAGAACTTCCCGCTTACATTATTTCAAAATTGCCCCTCTCGGCAATGTTTATCAATAGATTACTCAATTTTAGTATTCTGATTGATTTAGTCATTGTAATGTAAGCCGACGGTACTTTCTGCGCAACTGTTTTGAAATTCTTTCATACATTTATGATCTCAAAAACTACGCGAGTAAAGGTACAAAGTTTGGCATAGGTATTTGTGTGTTTTTATGTATTTGTGTCCTCGCTTATCTCAACCGTTTTTAGACTTTTTTTGTTTATATTAGTCTTTCTGTAACTTGAAGAGTCTAAATAAACCGAAGTATTTCAGTGCCTTTAAAGATATACGTAAGCTACCAAGTGTTATTCAATTGCAACGGCCTGTGTTTGCGATATTCAGCTCAATTTTCTGTAAATAAACTGTTCTAGTTTTGATTAGAGATAGTTCGCTATGGGCATGACTTCACTGTCTATTGTTCGCTGTGTATTGTTAGACGTGTTTATAAACGCGCGCAGCGGTCAATGGATGACGAAGCCACAAGATGTCATTTTGTAAATAGACTATTTGGAGTTTTATCTCTACGGTGTAACTTTTGTAAATAGCTTATTATTTCGTCTATAATAAAGGGTGCTTTTTGCAATAATACCTATGTCTATTTATTTGTATACACAATTGTTCTCAAAATTGAATGTCCTGCGAAAAGTTTAATTTATGTACGAAATATGTCAGTTTAGACGGATAATATCTATTTGATGTCATATCTGAGGATAACATTATCATAACATAAGTCAAAATAAAATTCTGCGATAAAACTACAAGCTACAAGCCGCAGAACATTATATTATGCAATCCTATCCTACTAATATTATAAAGGCGGATGTTTGTGTGTGTGTTTGTTACGACATCACGCAAAAACGGCTGATTAGATTGACATGAAACTTTGCAGAAATATAAAAGGGCATCTGGAATAACACATAGGATACTTTTTACCACGGAAAAATGTCTCATTCCCACGGGATTACGCATTTTCCAATATTTTTGAAATAGGTGGCGTGACTGAGCCGATTCGCGTTTTAAACGTTTTCGCCGAAAACTAACAGCGACATCTCTCGGCAAATAATGCTTTTTTCCCCGCGGAATAATAGGTTGCAGCGGGTGAAACCGCTGACGGGCAGCTAGTACAATATATTACACAGATTACACATTTTTATTATAAGTGACCATAGAAAGGAACAAATCGTTTACATAGGGGAGAGAAATAAGTATTCACAAGAAGAGAAATGTTTGTCTTGCGATCCCTTCTAAACGAGGCATGCTAAAATTATAAGTGAATTATCTCTTTCTTCGTGTTGGACACCGAGTCATCCAACGACCCGATGAGCCCGGGTGTCAAACTTCAACGGCTGCCCGAAACAGAAGACCCATCAATCAATACATAGTATAGTAAAATGAAGTCGCTTTTTGCATTTCTTTGTGTGTCAGTCTGTCTGCCGTGGAATTCGCTAACTCCTCCTAAACGATTTTTGTAATAAATATAATGCTTCAAGAGGAAGGTTTATAATTATGATGTATGAGACATACCGGAAAATTGAGTTGCAGTTGGGTGAAATCGCTAAGGGCCGCCGCCGACAGAGTGGCCACTTTTCCGCGCGCCGTCGCGCGACTCTAACAGAGAAATCGGAAAATGAACCGTACGCAACTGACGTAACGGCGATAATGGCCGGCGGCGGAAAAAGTCCGAGCGCCATTTGTTCGCGCGGCGCCGCGCGAATTCGCGCGACGCCGCGCGGCGCCTCTTGAGTGCGCTTGCGTCCGCCGGGCGGCCCAAGGCCGCAAGCGGACATTCCCCCGGTGTTGCCATCACAATAGAAATAAAAAAGATAATGTTTCTCAAAGAAAAGTGTCGATTACTAAAATAAATCAAAATAAAAAATATCTAAACATTGTTTTGAATAAATATTTATAATATAATTACCTACAACCTTGGTGTTTGTTGGGTCGTTAGGGTTTATTACGTGGGTCGTTGGTGTTTGTTGGGTCGTAAGGGTTTATTACGTGGGTCGTTCATGTTTGATGGGTCGTCAGGGTTTATTACGTGGGTCGTTGGCGTTTGTTGGGTCGTAAGGGTTTATTACGTGGGTCGTTGGTGTTTATTGGGGCGTAAGGGTTTATTACGTGGGTCGTTGATGTTTGATGGGTCGTAATGGTTATTTATGTGGGTCGTTGGTGTTTGTTGGGTCGTTAGGGATTACGTGGGTCGTTGAAGTTTGTTGGGTCGTCAGGGTTTAGTACGTGGTTCGTTGGTGTTTGTTGGGTCGTAGTTTATGTGGTCGTTGATGGTCGTTGGCGTTTGTTGTCGTAGGGTTTATTACGTGGGTCGTTGATGTTTGATGGGTCGTAAGGGTTTCTTACGTGGCTCGTTACGTAATAAACCCTAACGACCCATCAAACACCAACGACCCACGTAAGAAACCCTTACGACCCAACAAACATCAACGACCCACGTAATAAACCCTTACGACCCAACAAACGCCAACGACCCACGTAATAAACCCTAACGACCCATCAAACACCAACGACCCACGTAATTAACCCTTACGACCCATCAAACATCAGCGACCCACATAAGAAACCCTTACGACCCATCAAACATCAACGACCCACGTAATAAACCCTTACGACCCATCAAACACCAACGACCCACGTAATTAACCCTTACGACCCATCAAACACCAACGACCCACGTAATTAACCCTTACGACCCATCAAACATCAACGACCCACATAAGAAAACATTACGACCCATCAACCATCAGCGACCCACGTAAGATACCCTTACGATCCAACAAACACCAACAACCCACGTAATTAACCTTTACGACCCAACAAACACCAACGACCCATGTAAGAAACTCTAACGACCCAACAAACACCAACGACCCACGTAATAAACCCTTACAACCCATCAAACATCAACGACCCACGTAATAAACCCTTACGACCTAACAAATACCAACGACCCATACAAATAACCCATACGATCCATCAAACACCAACGAGCTACACAAATGACCATTTTTTTTTTCAAACGTGGCAAAAATTAGTTCAGTGACAGTCGTAACGTAATGTTCTTTAATTTTTAATAGGTTGGATTCATCTGAACCACCCAATTTATTTTTAATAAGATTAGCGGGCAACACTGTCTAGCGAACCGGCGGACGCACGCGCCACGTGGCGACGCCGCGCGGAAGAATGCCGCTTGGTGTGCTCCGCGACCAAGAGGCGTCGCGCGAAAAGTGTCGCCGGCGTCCGGTCTATGTGCGCCGGCCCTAACGGGCCGTTAGTTTTAAAATAAAGCGAGGTCCCAATCTTCATGTTGAAAAGAAAAGTTACCGTGCTTATGCTTAGGTTCACGGGAAAACTGAACAGAGGTTCACATGAGAACTATCGGCGTCATACATCATCGTAACATCAGAGTTATATGCACGCAGGTCAGGTATCTCTCTACGCACATAGTGCTACTAACTTATTCTTATTCCCTGGTAACCTAACGCCTTTATGCCGATAAAGCGATATCTTAGTCGTTCGTCGTACGGGACATCAGGTTGACGAATAACCTTATGTTCTTTTTATACGATAATATTGAATGATCGACTAATAACCTTTTGTTAATAATTTTGTGATTGTGAGTTAATGTCCTTTGACCTTCATTTTATACCGAATCAAATGTAATGAAACTTTTCAAATTATTTCCCGAATGAACCACAGAAGTCAAAACGTCATTTCGCAAACGATAAGTATTCCTCCCCTCGCTCGTAACTTTCTACGGGAAAACAAACCGAGAGTGGTTTACTTTTCAATTATTTAAATTGCCCTGAAAATGAGTTCTTACCTACTGACATCCTCAAAAAACGAGAAAGAAATCTTAAAATGTTCAACACCTTCACTTAGATTTTGCTAATGTACAAAATTCTAGATTTTTTCTGTCTCGTAAATAATTAATATAATTATATATTTATAAATAATAATTATATTATTTGCAAAATTTGATATTATCGACAATGGATAGTTTTTTTAAAGGGTATCTGAGTTTTTCAGGCAAAGACTTTTTTTCTTTATGCATAATGACCTTAAGCCAGGGATGGGGAAATACATTTTGGAAAGGGCCATATCAAAGAATCGCAACTTGTAAGCGGGCCAAATAAGATTATTTATTAAAAAAAAATGTACACGAAATTAAGTTTGTTTTGATGTGCTTGGTCGATGAGATAAATGAAATTTTGACTGTTCGTCTACAAGCACGTCAAGATTTGGCTTCAAATTACTTGACGAAACTATTAAAATACACTCAAGGTGTTCATCAGTCAATTTGTTCCTCAGTTTGCTCTTATACAGCCGAGTTACGCAGCTTCATTATGGAAAACACTTGCTCACAGATATATGAAGATCCAAACATAGAAATGATTTTCTGAGCTTGTTTTCTTAAATTGGGAACTTACATTTTGACAAAGACTTGTAAAATTCAATTTTTGTTGAATTGTTGTACATTTGTTTCAACGTGTTATCACACTGAAGCTCAATAATTTCAAGCTGATATTCTGCTGCTACATCCTCGCAATTAACTGCGAATGGGGAAGAGAACAATCGCAAATCAGTTTCTATACTTTTTTCGCTTGTTGGATTGATTTTCCAAGCTATTTAGTTAGCAAACGAAAAAGTTTATTTTGTCCGGTGTCAGTAGCTCGTAGGTCGCTCGCGCCAGTAAATACTTAACTACCTTCACCAAATAGGTACCTACTTATTAACGTGATTAATTGAACTTGAGGGCCAAACTTAATAAAAATCAGTCAGTGACCGCGGGCCGGATGAAATCACTCCGCGGGCCGGATTTGGCCCGCGGGCCGCCATTTCCCCATCCCTGCCTTAAGCGAATACTACTATTTATTAGAAGTCGTCTGGAAAGGATTATTTTAATATGTTAAAAGAAAGCTCACAGTTCAGTGAGTCAACTACTCTTCCTACAAAAAGCAATACATATGTACGTAGTTAATAAAGTTAACATTTGCATCAATGTTATTTTATATTTACACTTCAGGGTTATAAATTTCAGTCAGCTCAAAGGTTGTGGTTGAGCTACGATGATAATACCACAGACGGTCTAGGTTATAGGCGCCTTCGAGCATCTTCCGTCCCGTTCCGGCCCCGGGGGAGTTCGTGTAGTTACTTTACTCTATACAAATATTTCTGTCGTTTTTTGCGGGGGGGAGAGGTAAAGCTGTCAAATCAAGCTAGTGTTGGAATCGACAATATTGATACTTGACCTTTTGATTAATTACAACAGTCTACTCAAAATTGTGTCATTTTATTGCATTTTCAAAAGCAACTTAGTTCACAAGAATAGGATTTTTAGTAAATAGAAATATTGGCGCAATAACATCATTTTAAATATTGCATAAGGTACCCTAAATTAACCAAAATATTACATGCCAGCCGATGTGGCGCAGTGGTTAGTATGACTGCCTGCCACGCAAAGGTTCCGGGTTCAATTCCCGGTGGGGTCACTCACAAAGTTGATTTTTACCACTTTGTGAATTTGTTCCCAGTCTGGTTAGGACATTGCAGGCCTGACCTGATTGTCCGCAAGTAAGATGGCTCCGTGCTTCGGATGGGCACGTTAAGCCGTCGGTCCCGGTTGCTGTCTATGATGGCGGTCGTTACACAACCATGTCAGAGGCGTGCTACTTGCAGTAGGCGGTTGAAAAACTCTGACACCAGGGTTCATCGGGTCGTTGAACGACTCGGTATCCCACACGAAGAGAGAGAGAGAGACCAAAATATTAATTTCTTTATCCAAAGACCAGATAATACAATTATGTAGGTACAATCAATGCAATACCTAGGTACTATTTACTGATAATTAAGTATCATAGGATATTATGTAAGGGAATTTACTAAAAAATCACCTATACAACAAATCATATCCCGATGACGTAGTGGTTAGTAAGTACCCCTGTCTTCTGCGCTGAGGCTCGTGGGTTCGATTTTCACCGGACACAAATATTTGTAAAGTAAATTTTCAAATATTCGTGTTTTGTCTGAGCACTCTACCTGATAAAGGACCACCGACTGGACCGAAACGGTCGTGAAATCGCGATGTAATAAGAAGTAGGTAAGTGCGAAATCCTTTTTATATACATAATAATTAAAGTTAAAATGTCGCACTTAAGTTTAACCAATTTATAGCACACCAAGTCGTCCAACGACCTGACGAACCCTGGTGCCAGAGTTTGTCAACCACCTACTGCAGGCCTCTGACATGGTTGTGTAACGACAGCCGTCTAAGTGACCATAGACTCCAAAGCACGGAACCATCTTGCTTCTCGGCAAATCAGGTGGTTTAGCCTGTGTGGTGTTCTGACCAGTCTAGGAACATATTCACAAAGTGATAAATATCAACTTTGTGAGCGAAAGGAATTGAACCCGGAACTTTCTGCGTCGCAGGCAGCCCGACCGACCGACATTCGAGCCAGGCCGACAGCCGATGTCACCCGATCAGCTGAGACTGATATTAATTTTCAATGAAACTCGAACAAAATCAGGTTTTCCCAAAATTCATTGAAAAAGTTGTTCAATTTCATAATCTGATCATGCCTGCAAAGTTTTCGGTACAGACCGTCTTTACATTATATAGGTTTGAAACTATGGCGATAGAAAAAGTATCGACGTTTTGTATTAGTTGACTCACTGCACTAGCTTGGGTTCAGTGTGGCTCGATACTTCAAGTTAAAATTATCGTTTTTTCATTAAATATCGACTGGAAATGAACATCATTGAATAAGTAGAACAATCCCAAACTAACATTCTAATGTTACTTAGCAAGCTATTTACTGTTAATAAAGGCATCGGTAAACTAAGATCGTTAATTGCTACCATTTTATGGTGGAATATTATAATCTTCATTTGAAAAATAAACGATACTATGATGAACACTATTGTTCGACACAAAATAATAACAGAAGGAACAAAATACAATTATTTTATTATAGATCCACCTAAAAAAAACTCCAAATCAGTCATTTTGTACGACTTACTGGCAACACTTATGTACAATTTTGAATCGCTTATTTTATATATTATTTAGTGATATTGTACCGGAGGAATGCTTTCAGATGAAAAGTGATATTGTTCTGTTGTAAATTGGTATTTTTACATATTTTTTTAGGCATTATTAGCTCTACAATTCCGCTTTTTATCGGAGCTCATTTGATATGCGCGACTGGAATCGTTCTAGGAAATAATCTGACAGCAACTGGTTTTTGTAATAAGGTAAGCCCCCGTGGGCAAAGGCCGTGACAGAGGGGAAGTGCTTCGTATAGCGTCTCCCTACCCCAGTCCGTCCCGTTCCGGCCCGGAAGGGAGTGGGTATAGCTACTTTACTCTATACAATAATTTCTGCCATTTTTTGCGGGGGGAGAGGTAAAGCTGTCAAATCAAGCTAGTGTTGGAATCGACAATATCGATACTTAACCATTCGATTAATTACATCAGTCTACTCAATATTGTGTCATATTATTGCATTTTCAAAAGCAACTTAGTTCTCAAGAATAGGATTTTGTAGTAAATAGAAATATTGGCGCAATAACATCATTTTAAATATTGCATAAGTTACCCTAAATTAACCAAAATATTAATTTCTTTCCCCAAAGACCAGATAATTCAATTATGTAGGTACAATCAATGCAATACCTACCTACTGTTTACTGATAATTAAGTATCATAGGATATTATGTAAGGGAATTTACTAAAAACCATCTGCACAACAAGTCATACATAATAGATGACGTTGTGGTTAGTACCCCTGTCTTCTACGCCGAGGCTCGTGGGTTCGATTTCCACCAGACACAAATATTTATAAAGTAAATTTTCAAATATTCGTGTTTTATCTGAGCACTCCGGCTGACAAAGGCCACCGACTGGACCGAAACGGTCGCGAAACCGCGATGTAATAAGAAGTAGGTAAGTGCGAAATCCTTTTTATATATATAATTAAAGTTACAATGTCGCACTTTAGTTAAAACAATTTAAAGGACACCAAGTCGTCCAACGACCTGATGAACTCTGGTGCTAAAGCTTTTCAACCACCTACTGCATGAAGCAGGCCTTTGAAATGGTTGTGTAACGACAGCCGTCTAAGTGACTATAGACAGCAACCGGGACCGACGGCTGAACGTGGCTCCAAAGCACGGAACCATCTTGCTTCTCAGACAATCAGGTGGTTCAGCCTGTGTCCTGTGTCCTGACCAGTCTAGGAACATATACCTACACAAAGTGATAAATATCAACTTTGTGAGCGAAAGAAATTGAACAACAGGCAGTCAGACATCCGATGTCACCCGATCGGCTGAGACTGACATAAATTTTCAATGAAACTCGAACAAAATCAGGGTTTCCCAAAATCCATAGTAAAAGTTGTTCAATTTCATAAACTGATCATGCCTGCAAAGTTTTCAGTACAGACCGTCTTTACATAGTATAGGTTTGTAACTATGGCGATAGAAAAAGTATCGACGTTTTGTATTAGTTGAGTCACTGCACTAGCTTGGGTTCAGTGTGGCTCAATACTTCAAGTTAAAATTATCGTTTTTTCATTGAATATCGACTGGAAATGAACATCATTGAATAAGTAGAACAATCCCAAACTAACATTCTAATCTTACTTAGCAAGCTATTTACTGTTAATAAAGGCATCAATAAACTGAGATCGTTAATTGTTACCCATTATATGGTGGAATATTATAATCTTTATTTGTAAATTAACGATACTATGATTAACACCATTGTTCGACACAAAATAATAAAAATAGGAACCAAATACAATAATTTTATTGTAGATCCACCTAAAAAAAACCAAATCAGTCATTTTGTACGACTTACTGGCAACACTTACGTACAATTTTCAATCGCTAATTTTATATATTATTTAGTGATATTGTACTAGAGGAATACTTTCAGATGAAAAGTGATATTGTTCTGTTGTAAATTTGTATTTTTACATATTTTTTTAGGCATTATTAGCTCTACATTTCGGCTTTTTATCGGAGCTCATTTGACATGCGCGACTGGACTTGTTCTAGGAAATAATCTGACAGCAACTGGTTTTTGTAATAGGATAAGCCCGCGTGGGCAAAGGCCGTGACAGAGGGGAAGTGCTTCGTATAGCGTCTCCCTACCCCAGCTTTCCTCCAAGGTTGCAGCGGGTGAAACCGCTGACGGGCAGCTAGTACCTCTATAAAGAACCAATCAGAATACTTAATATCGCGATCTCGAAATCCTTAACCAATATTTATCACACAAATCACACTGTGTGTAAAATAGACGGATCAGTATGATGATCACAGTCAGTCAGTTTCATATTTGCAGTCTCATTGGACAAATTTTTTGTCGTTATAATTGACATTGAACTTTTTTTGCTTATAAACATGGTTTATTAAAATACACTCACATGAATTGTTAATAGTGCAACCAACCATCCTAAATCAGGCATAGTTTAAAAAAATGATAATGCCGACTTCTCTACCAACTGAGCTACCGCGGCTCAATCTTAGCGAATTAGAGCAAGTGTATCTTAGCCTCGTCACTCACAGGACTACATACAGGAATAGTTTTTGCAAGTATTTCCAACGATTATTTCATTTCGTCTTAGGGTTTCGTAGTCTACTAGAAACCCTTATCATTTCGTCAAGTCTGTCTGTCTGTCTATCTGTCTGTCTGTCTGTAAGCCGCGCCCTCATATCTTCGCCAGTTTTAGAGCTATCGAAATCAAATTTGGTGTGAAGATAGATTTCCTGTTATATTGAGTAGGATATCCTTGAACAGGTCTTTGAAAGCTAATGGGAGGTTTCCTTGAAATAAAGTCACTAAAATGTTTCTGTCTCGAGATGTTTGCTTTTAAAAGGGGCGTTTTAACCCATAATTTGTTGCAGCTGTAACTTCTAAAATAAGTTGAATCAAATATGGAATATATGATGATGATGATGATCTTTCCGGCCGGTTTCGGCCATGGCGACCACTTCTACTCCTAATCAAGTCGGCGCTGATGCGCTCGTAGGTGGCTATTGTAGCCTATTTTGGCAGTAAACTCCCGTGCACAGTGTGGGCACGTGAGTTTGCCATTGATATAATTGTAGTTAATGGCGGCGGGAGGACGGGCCTTCAGTTCATCGCGTTTAGCGTCAAGGTCTGCTTTACGCTGCTCCTCGAAGTCGCGGATTCGCCTCTTTACAAGACCGCGCCATTCTGGCCGTTGTGCTGCCAAAACCTCAAATTGAGAGGGTTCGATATTGCATCTTTTCATGTGTCTCTTCTGAACATCTTTAAATCGGAGGAGTTGACCGCCATGCTTTCGCTTGCCCTCCTCTAGCTCAGAATAGAAGATGCGCTTCGCCACTCGCTCATCCGCCATCCGGGATACGTGACCGCACCACCGAAGCTGTCGACGCATTAAGTAGGCTTCAATGCCACCAACATTGGCTCGTCTTAGAACTTCGGTGTTTCGCACTCGGTCGGACCATCTGATCTTCATGATGGTGCGAAGGCATTTGAGGTGGAATCGATCCAAAGTGCGTATGTGGTGACGATACACACACCAGGTCTCGGAAGAGTACAGAAGGTTTGGCAGTACAATCGCCATATATACAGATATTTTTGTGGCTAGTTTAAGGTCGTGCGAGCAGAAAACCTTGGAACGCAGCTTCCCAAATGCTGCAGCTGCAGCACTGATTCTGCTATTGATCTCAGCATCAAGGTCACACTTAGCTGTAATAGTGTTCCCCAGATATCGGAACTTGTCAACCTGTTTCAACATATCTTCACCAAGCTTAATTGACAGTGTCTCACGACCTTGTGTATCCAGGGACATCACTTCCGTCTTTTTGACACTAATCTTTAGGCCGAATTTGCAGCATGCTTGGTGAAAAACGGTCATCAGTTGTTGTAGGCCTTCTGGGGATTCTGCAAGAAAGCACAAGTCATCGGCATACATAATTTCAGTAATAAGTGCATGCGAGACTTTGGTGCGCGCCTTAAGTCTAGCCAAATTGAAAAGACTGCCATCAGTGCGGAAGCGGATGCGGACTCCTTCGGAGACAGTATTTAGGACCTCCTTGACTACTACCGCAAAGTATAAGGCGAACAGTGTGGGCGCTAGAACGCACCCTTGTTTCACCCCACAGGTGACGGGGAAAAAATCAGACTGTTCACCGTCTACAGAGACGCAGCACTGCATATTGTCATGCAGGAGTCTCAGGAGGCGCACAAACTTCTCCGTGCACCCCAGTTTTTCTAGCACCATCCAGAGAGCCTCACGAGGCACACTGTCGAACGCTTTCTCCAGGTCAACAAAGCAGAGGTACAACTGACGACCTTGTTCTCTGCTTTTTTCCTGCAGTTGACGTACCGAGAAAATAGCTTCACATGTGCCTCGGTCAGGTCGGAAGCCAAACTGGGTTTCGGGCAGAATCTTTCTGATAAGTCCTTCAAGCGGTTTAATAGGACTCTTGCAAAGGCCTTTCCGGGGACCGATAATAACGAAATACCGCGGTACGAGTTGCAGTCAGAACGGTCACCTTTGTTCTTGTAGAGGGCACTAATGCGAGACACTTTAAAATCGTCCGGGACTCGCTCCTCCTCCCACATTCGAACAAAAAGTTTCCATACCATCGAGTGCAGCTCCGCACCGCCATATTTAAGTATTTCGCCTGGTATAAGGTCAATGCCAACCGCCCGTTTATTATGCTGCTGTCTGATGGCAGTAACAACCTCATCACACGACAGGGGCTCGTCCAGCTCGGTGGCTAGGGGGAGTTGAGGTAATAAACTGATGTGATGCAGGTTGGCTGATCGATCTACGTTAAGCAGATCGTTAAAATGTTCAGCCCACCGTTTGAGCACATCCTCTTTGCTGGTCAAGAGTTGCGAGCCATCCAGAGACCTCAAAGGCACTTTTGCTCTATGGGGCGTACCTGTCAGTTTACGCACCTCGCAGTAGAACTCCCAAGCTGGTTTGTATCGGCAAGCCACTGCATCTGACAAGCTTTTTCCTGCCACCACTTGTCTTTTATTTGCCGAGACAGCCTACGTAATTCTTGGTCACTTTCTTTGACTGCCGCTACACTTCCACCTCTCCGATGATGCTGTCGCAGGAGCTCGATGTTTGTCGAATGCTGCCTTGAGAACTTCGTCATTGTCATCGAACCAATCTTCACTACGCCGGTCTTTTGTACCTAAAGTAGCGGTAGCGGCTTCTATGAGATGACATGACAAATTTCGCCAAGTAGCATTGACATCAACTGTCTCATTTGTAGGCAACAGATTTTCGGTTAAGGTTTCAGCATACTTTTCTCTCATCTCGCGATCTTGCAGCCTATCCACGTTCAAAGACGCAGGCTTTTTTATCATGGATCTACGAGGTCGACGAAGGCGGAGTCGCAGTTTTGTGACAATAAGTCGGTGGTCAGTCCAGCAGTGAGCACCGCGCATGACGCGGGTGACTTGGACTTGACTGATGTCTCTTTGCCGCATAATAGCATAATCGATCAAATGCCAGTGTTTAGATCGCGGGTGCATCCACGTCGTCTTGTGCTTAGCGGCAAGTCTGAACATAGTGTTCGATATCGCTAGATCGTATTGAGCACAGAGACTGAGTAGCAACTGACCATTGCTGTTCATGTTGCCGACTCCGTGTCGCCCCAGAACTCCAGGCCAAGCCTCATAGTCCCGACCAACTCTAGCATTGAAATCGCCCAGCAATAGTATCTGCTCTCTGGCGTTTATGCTGTCAAGGCATTGAGATAGTTCCTCATAGAATTTGTCCTTAATGTCATCAGACTTGTCTAGCGTTGGAGCATAGACACTGATAACATTAAGGTAGTTGTCTTTGTCCAAGTGAAGGCGCAGTGTGGTAACGCGGTCCGAGATGTGAACAGGACATTCTTCAAGTCGCTTTACTAAATGATTTTTGATGGCAAATCCTACCCCTGAACGTCGAGGTTCAGATACGGATGTACCTTTCCAGAAGAAAGTGTATCCCCCTCCATCTTCCACTAGTTCTCCTTCATCGGCAAGATGTGTTTCGCTGAGTGCAGCCACATCCACGTTATAGCGATGAAGTTCCCGAGCTACTATAGCGGTTTTACGTTCAGGACAGGCGTTGCCATCTCTATCAATGAGCGTTCTCACGTTCCATGCGCCAAATGTAATTAATTGGAATATATATTACAATCTGAAACTACAATGAAAACTATAACGGGTACTGTAACCGCTAAAGATTTCAGAAAATTAAAAGATTTTATTTGCGGTTGGTAACCATGCAGTTGCAAACAAACCAGCAACAAAATTAAGTTTGTAACGCTGAAAAACCTAAAATTTATACGTTGACCACGAAACCCTATTTTTGAGCGTGTCTGGCATGCTCTTGGCCGATTTTATCTTTATATTTTAGATTGAATGTAGACAAAGCGATGGAAACACACGAACTCTTTTACTAGCTCTTGCATTTCACCTCTGTTTCCTTTTTATGTTCTTGGTAGTTTTAATGAGGTGTTGTAGCGAGAATTTTTCAATGCACTGTGTATAATTATTATTTATAGTGCAGTAATGATGTAAGAGTGTGTTTGCGTTGGATACAGAGCAATCAAAAAAGCAAATCAACAATAGCAAGGTCACATATTGGAAGTTAAAACCGAGTTCCGACAAGTTGAGAACGTATTCGAGCCTTTACTTTTAAAATTGGACAACTTTTCTTAGTAACTTTCAACAAAATATTAATATTCGTATTTTTTTAAATAAATGTAAATTTTTCCACAAGATAGTATTTTTTGGAACACTTGGTGTTTTAATCAAACACTAGATATTGATATTAACTTTTGGTTACAAAGTTAATACAAATGAAGCGCGGAAATGCCTTGACTACACCACGGCGGGTTCTGCCCGAGGCGGCGAAATTGTGATCCACTTGCTTCGTTCATATTGCTTTGTCACTTGACTACGGAAATCGGAAAAAGCTCCATCTCTCGTCAACTTGTACATACGTAATGTTGTCAGTTGAGTGACTGTATAGTTCTACTACAAAGTCATAGATGGCGCTCAAGCTACCCGTGAGTAGTCAAGTGACAAAGCAATATGAACGAAGCAAGTGGATCACAATTTCGCCGCCTTGGGCAGAACCCGCCGTGGTGTAGCGGCTTAACACGTCTGACCCGGCTTGTCAGAAGACGTGGGTTCGAATCCCGCCGGCGGTGTGAATTTTTTCCGCTTGCTTCATTTGTATTAACTTTGTAACCAAAAAGTTAATAATACAACTATCCTCTTAATACTAATACCCTTGTATCTTACCTAGTATCTAATAATTACGTTGTCTTTTATTATTACAGGATGGAACTATGACAGAAATGGTGCCTGTAGACTATCAATTTTTGTACTATGGATGCCCTGTCAATGATCTTCTCTATCTTCTTTTTACCGCATCGGACCAAGAATTCAGGAAAAATCATCTCGAAAATCTAAAAAACCTGTACTACAATCATTTACATAATTTTTTAGGATATTTCAACCTGGATGTGGCTGATATCTATCCGAGAAAGGACTTTGAAAGGCAGTATACAGAGAGATTAGAATTGGGGCTAATATATGTGTTGTTTTATTTTCCGTTTATATTCACCAAAGAGGATGAGATCCCTGATCTTGGTAAAGACGACTTCCAAACACTTGGTTTCATTATGGACGATCGGTATCGCGAGAGGGTTCAAGGCGTTGTTGATGATTTTATTAACTGGACTGGGGATATTTGTAATGTAACGGAACGTTGCTGCAGCGGCCAGGAAAATATGGCTTAGATGGAAGAGTAATAAGATGTATTTCCTCCCCGAGGCTTACAAAGGGTATCTAGTACTCTTCCGAAAAACATTTAAAACATTAAAAGCTATTATTTTATACTTTATAAAAAGTTGTTTTTTATTTTATGTGCGTTAAAGCGTGTCTTCTGCACATATTTTTTTCTAAGTAAAACACAAGACGACGATATACATTGCAGCGTCATATAAAAAATGTGAATGACCATACCGCAATTCATAACTATGTTTTGTGTTGTGTTTGGAAAACACTTGAACATGAAACCCGGTTTAAGTTGAAGCAAGGCAAAACAAGCCATTATATACAAAAATGTAAGACGCTTTCCACGAAGTGAGGTCTTTGCTCTACCAAGCTTCCAGACAAATGTCCTAAAACAGCGTTTGTTTAGTTTCGTATCAAATGGGCGCGCGGCGCTGGCAACACTGTTTGTCATTGCCCCGTCCTGTGGCCGTGCGCGCGCGTCGTTGATGCAAATTTTAATTATAAATGGTGTAATTTAGTGTGCTTTCGGTTTTCTCGTGTGGTTTTCCCTGTTCGGTGGGGAAGAGAACCAAGTGGATTTGGTTCCGGCGCTTTGATTGTCAGTCGGTTCGATAACCACGCGGCCGTCGGAAAATATAACCTTACTTTTTAGTCACTCACGCGTCCAGTGTTAGCCACATATTTTTAAGTAATTTCTCCATGCGGGAGAAGTCCTTTGGTTCGCGTATTGTACAGTAAAACGTGTTGCTGTCGCGAGCAGTAGTGTGCGGGAGAAATCTTTGTTATTAGTGTGTTAAAACATTATTCGATGTTGAACTGTGAAATAGTGAACTCAAGTGCTGGTGAAAATTGTTGGACGGAGTACCACGCGAGCTGGTACCCGGGTGCAGTAAGTCTAGTGTCTAAATCCAGATCCAAATGTCTTCCTCCAAAACCTGATACCTTTTTTCCTGTCAAAAACTAGACTTACAAGGAAACGGCGGCGTCATGGTTCGCACGGTAAGCAATTCGCTGCTAGGCCCTGTTTAAGTAGACTTTGGAAACAAGAATTTCTCGGCCGGAAACTTTCCGGAACAAAATTCTCTCATTAAATTTATTTTATTTAGCTATAGTAAAGAGCACTACGAATCGTAGTCAAATGTTGTTCCGAGGCTGATCGACCATTTAGTTTTAGATTTTAAGATAACTTTAATTTGCTTCCACTGCGCTAAGATCAGCTTCGGAATCAAACAGCGTTACAAATAATGAACAAGGTGTCCAATGAGTTGGACTGGACAGAACTGGACATAACACCAATACTAGCTGGCAGGGTGTACGAAAGCGGTAATAGAGTATCTGACTACAGGACCACACTTAGCAAGACTTCGGGCTGCAGCTTGCTCTGATAGCATGGTTACCCACTCTTGCATCTCTTCACCTGGTTACTCTGTTACTGACAGTGAGTCCCTGCGTATAGACTGTCTACTCGTTCAGGTAGTAAGATCTGCCAACCAATAGGTTGACGAAACAGGTAACTATGCATTAAGCTACTACCGCCGCTTAGGTTGATACCCACGCTTATATGCCCTAGTAGCTAGTCCGTTGAGCGCTTGTTTCAGCAAACATCCCTGTCGTGCTCGATCCTCCCGGACTGAGACACATGAAGAGAATACGCTATAAATAATTTATTGTAATTTATTTCCTTTTTTAATTATTTTATGACATCAAATGATTGTAAATTTTGGACGAAATATGCTTGTAGTTTATAGGTTGACAGGATGATAATTTATAATTTACATTACTATATAATGATGATAATAATGCACAATAAAAATTTGTAACTAATTAACATTTGCACGCTTAGAAATAAGTAGATTTTGTAAGGAACGTAATAATTTTAAGAACCACCTCATATATGTACCCAAAATCATAGCAAATAAAGAAACATTTCATTTCATTTCATTTTGAGTAGCACGGTTTTTGGTCCCTTGACAGAAGGGCAAGAACTTAGTCTTGGACACTACTTGCGTCAGCTCTGCGGCGGCGCGCTTATGTAAAAGCTACCACTACTCAGAGCCTCCATACATTTGAAATAAGGTAGCTTTTTCGACAGCGAAACGCGAAATATGTCAACGGAAAACCTACCTGAATTCAGAAAACTGACGCCATTTTGAAATCGCCATGTCACATCGCTAGGACAAAGAGAAATCTAATTTCAAAATTACTTTCAATTTCAAGTACGAGTATATCTTGTTCAAAGTTGTAAGGTGTCAAATAAGTACATAAAACATAATCGTGTATCTATACAATGACAAATAGGAACAAGAAGTTTGATTCAAAGATAAAAGATAGTATAAAATCTCTTGGATAGCTTCGGAGTTTTTCCAGCATACAAGAACTACGATGAAGTCATGTTCAAATATATTTTTACTTTAGTGCATTTTAAGTTTTTTTTGTGATGCTGGCACCCCATATCTTCCCGTGGGTGTCGTAAGAGGCGACTGAGGGATAAATTCATCCAGGGGTTTAATAATTGGATGAATTTCGCAATCGCATTGCTACATTTTGCTGTGTTATATTTTGGCTGTTGTAGTAGATTTGGTAAGGTACCATCGGCAAAAGATCAACCTACCTATTTAAGGAATCAATTTGTACTGGTTTGTATGTTGCTATGTTACTGATAATACCTAACTACTAATCCCAGTATTTCGTTCTAGTCTAGTAATTTATAGAATAATCTTAAACGGCTTTTTCATACAGGTACTAAAGTTACCCAGTGTTGGCAGGTAAATCAAGGTGCTGCAGATAGTACCTCCACTTCCTACGGTCAAGCTCAGATATAAGGTGTAAAAGAATGAACGGCAAATATTTTAAGGGGTGAACCAGCCCATAAATTTGGAGCTCCCATACAAATTGACTCGGTTGGCTGGTTGGTACATTTTGTATGGGAGGTCCATAATTTGTTTTTATATTTCTATCTATGTTTCTTGGGGAAAGTTCTTCAGTTTCATGGGTTGGTTCAACCCTGAAAATATTTGCATTTGATTTTTTACATTCTATACGGGGTTGTAAGGGACGGTGAAATGAAAACTTTTCAGGCTTGCTCAGACCATAAAACTGAACAACTTTCCTCGTAGGACATATGGTGGTAAATGCAAAAAAAATTACTTCCTATACAAAGTCAGTCAGCCGATCTAAAATTGTGTATGGGAGGTCGGTTTTTTGATCGTTTACCGCCATATGTTTCTTGGGGAAAGTTGTTCAGTTTCATGATCTGAGCACGCCTGTAAAGTTATCGTCACACTTTACACCCTGTATAGTGAATCTATAACTTAGACTTAGAAAAAGGCTTCTAAAGGTTAGGTGTGTGTGAGGTCCGAGTTAGCGCGGAATACTCGTGGAAGTGCGCGGGATGTGCGCCCTACCCTGTCATTCAGAAAACGGTGTATCACCATAGTGACAGGTTGTCAGCTTGTCGCCTAAAATTACAATACACATCAACCCTCAATTCCCTTATATGGGGTGATGCAATTCTATATCGGCATCATAATGCATCTAAATAATAGAGCGATAGTCACGGTTTAATACTCTGTGTTAAAGTAATCGGGAGTGCTTATGAAGTTAACATTCGGTACCTGCTATTAATGGGAAAAGTCTTCTTAACATCGTCACAAACGCTTTACATTCGTTGTAACTCTATTTGTCTTATTTTCGATCATTAAATGTTTATAAACTCGTTATTATCCTAATTCGTATCTTATAAGGATCTGAGTAGCGGTAGGTTAAAAACAGTTCAAATCTGGAATGACACAAAGAAATTGCTTCCGCTATTCAGATTGACAGCGATCTGAGTAGCGGTAGGTATTACATAAGCGCTGCGGCGGCCTGGCATCTACAGAACCGGCGCTCGAATAGGCCATATTTGACAGATGTCTGACCAATACATGTCAACAAAAAAAAAACCTTATGTCAAAGCATTAACATGATTTTCACAGCTGTCAAATATGGCCATGCCAGTACTAAGTATACGTCGCACATCCTGCGTGAATGGGGCAGCGGCGCACTCCACAGTCAACAAAAAACACGCCAAATAGAAGGAACTCGCAGCGTATACTTTCGTAAATATATACCTACTATATGACATGCATGTAATCAGGCAACCATGACGTACGCCTTAGCACCCATGTCAGAAGCCTCAGCAACCATGTCAGAGGCGCCTAAGCCTCCCATGCCAGAGGCAAAGGCTAACATGTTAGTCAACTAGGCAACTATTACCGGGGCGTCGCTTTCCCCTTACGTCGAGCCTCTCTGTATCGGGCATCTTTGCGCCGTGCCTCGTGGCATAGTGCCGCAGCATCGAGTACAGGTTCACAACGAAAACTAGTTTTTCCGTATTTTGCAACCTATTTTAGGTCACGACAGCTGTTAAACTACTGACTGGGTGCGTGGAAGCGAAGGACTTTGTACGCGAGATTGGCGCTACGGTAGCTAATACATATCTGTACTATGGAAGACAGGATAATTAATAAATATCCCATCAAAAACATTCACTTGTAAAAAGAACCAAATCTCGCCACTCAGTTCTTCTACTGTAAAAAGTTGTGAGATCCATGAGATGCCAAGTCGGTTATTGATTTATTCAAGGACTACTTCAGGCACATCGCACCAGACCATCGTATCTTACAAGCAAACAGTGTGCGATTGCCAAGTCATTCTAGTTATTGTTAATATAAAAGTTTTTAAATATCGATATGGTTACTATAAGATGATGTCTGTTACCTAATTACGCAATAGCTTAAGATGAAAGTTCCCTGAAGTAGTCCTTGAATAAATCAATAACCGACTTGGCATCTCATGGATCTCACAACTTTTTACAGTAGAAGAACTGAGTGGCGAGACTGGGTTCTTTTTACAAGTGAATGTTTTTGATGGGATCTCATTTCTTTTTGTAGGTAGTAATCCTCTTTCTCTTTTTTGGAACTACTTCTTGAGCCTCAGCTACAGATTTCCTCAATGCCCATCCGCAAAGTTAACTTTGTAATCCTATACATTTGTATAGAAATACAAAGTTAATTATGCGGTTGCAACCGAATTTGCAGAATGTTATAGTTTTCCCTGTATTCATACACTAAATACAAGGTGCATTCTAAGTTTGAAGCTCCTCAGTCTGCTAGAAGTACCTTAGAATTTTGATGATCGGTCAGTCAGTCAGTCAGTCAGTCAGTCAGTCAGGCAGAAAATTAAGAAACTTTGACTTACTATAACTTCTAAACTACTGGCATAAATTAGGTGAAATTTGAAATGTATCGTGTCTATGTAGTGCTTGATAAGATATTTTGAAATGAGGGTTCTATCTTAACCTCTTAACTTATCAACAAGGGAGTTATGGGGGGTCGAAAATGGCCTGAACTGGTTCGAGAAAAGGATGGTACGGCCGTGCCGCTTTCAGCTCGACTTGGTGGGGGCACTGCCGTGCCCCCAGATTACGAAGAAGGAAAGAAATCAATAGACTTCATTAGGGTCATTCTTCAAACGGTCGAAAATTTCGGTCACAGGTTTGTAAATGATAAACTATACGGGCATTTCTACAGAAACAGTATTTTTTTTGTCTGGCTTCATAAATCGCCTTTCAGGACTAGATAAAAATTCCAAAAAAAATACACATACTTCCTTATGTATATACTTGTTGGAAAACATACAATTTTTTCCGTAGTTATATTCGTTTTTACAAAAATAATTTTTGAAGTCAAGAAATTGGTGAAATTTCGTTAGTTTATCCCTGTCCCGTTGCCGAAATTGAATGAATTTTGTTTTGTTAAATAATAAATCGCACAGTTTTCTTTAATGTTTTACTGTTCACGTATGGAGAGAAATATAGTGAAAAGGTGTAGTTCATGGAAATTTCAATAAATGTATATTTGGATATCCTTTCAGATATTCAAAAATTTGTCCCACGCGTTAGCTTTTTTCGGTGTTTTTGATATTAATTTGAATATTTCATGAACTATTTACAATTTGCATGTTGTCAATAGATTCACGTAAACTAGGCATTGTTCCCATGAGGTCTAATTGAGTAAAATTGTGTAAATTTACAGATTTTTACGATTTTCACTAGGTTGAATATGGTGCCGATTTTTGGTGCAGGGTGTTTTCTCAACTCCGGATCGTCAATATTTTCTAAACTATTTATGTTTATGAGTTTATTCTTTGCCTAAATATAGTTCGCTTGAATATATGTACAGAGGTCTTAATACGTTTGTCTCAAGTTAAAAAGAAAATGAGATTTTCCTGATAGTACAACATTTTCTCAACTCCGTAACCTCAACTCTGTGTACATTTTGTATCCGGAGTTGAGAAAATTGCACACGGAGTTGAGACTTTAAAACCTAATCTGGGGGCACGGCAGTGCCCCCACCAAGTCGAGCTGAAAGCGGCACGGCCGTACCATCCTTTTCTCGAACCAGTTCAGGCCAATTTTGACCCCCCCATAACTCCCTTGTCGATAAGTTTACAACCCTCATTTTAAAATATCTTATCAAGCACTGCATAGACACGATACATTTCAAATTTCATCTAATTCATACCAGTAGTTTAGAAGTTATAGTTAGTCAAAGTTTCTTAATTTTCTGCCTGACTGACTGACCGATCATCAAAATTCTAAGGTACTTCTAGCAGACTGAGGAGCATGAAACTTAGAATATACCTTGTATTTAGTGTGTGAATAAAGGGAAAACTATAACATTCTGCAAATTCGGTTGCAACCGCATAACTAACTTTGTATTTCCATACAAATGTATAGGATTACAAAGTTAATTTTGCGGATGGGCTTTGAAGAAATCTCGAGCTGAGGCTCAAGAAGTAGTTCCAGATAAGAGAAAGAGAAAGACTATCTACAAAAAGAAATGAGATCCCACCAAAAACATTTACTTGTAAAGAACTGTCTGCCTCTCAGTTCATCTACTGTAAAAAGTTGTGAGATCCATGTGATGCCAAGTCGGTTATTGATTTATTCAAGGACTACTTCAGGGAACTTTCATCTTAAGCTATTTGCGTAATTAGGTAACAGACATCATCTTACAGTAACTATATCGATATTTAAAAACTTTTATATTTACAATAACTAGAATGACTTGGCAATCGCACACTATTTGCTTGTGAGATACGATGGTCTAGTGCGATGGCCGGGTCATTCTAGTTATTGTAAATATAAAAGTTTTTAAATATCGATATAGTTACTGTAAGATGATGTCTGTTACCTAATTACGCAATAGCTTAAGATGAAAGTTCCCTGAAGTAGTCCTTGAATAAATCAATAACCGACTTGGCATCACATGGATCTCACAACTTTTTACAGTAGATGAACTGAGAGGCGAGACTTGGTTCTTTTTACAAGTAAATGTTTTTGGTGGGATTAAAGTTTTTTTAGCACTTGATATTCTAACAACGGTTTATATAGTATAATAATGCACTGGAATATACATTTGCCGTTTTCTGACAGTTAACTTCACGATATTACATAATCTACTTTAAATTAAAAAAACAGCAAAAACAATTAACTAAGTGTTTGCAAATGTGCTATTTGTAACTTGGCTTAATTTTTTGGTTCCTTTTCTATATTTTGAATATTTTTTTTACTTGATATTTTTGTGAAAACCCTGAAAAAAATAACAAATTTCGAAAATTCTCAACTCCGTGACCAATTTTCTCAACTCCGTGACCATACAAATTCTAAATCTGATTCTCGTAAAGCAATTAGTGGCAAATTATCACCATTTCATCAAACACATTTTTTGGCAATTTCTCAGTCTTGTTTACACCAGAAAAGGTGATAAAAAAAATTGTTCACGGAGTTGAGAAAATTCACCATAGCTGTAGAAGTGCCCATACAAGTTTGGACATATCGATCGATTGGACACGATTTAACACTTCAATACCTATGTGGAATCGATTAAAAAGTCTTATTTTATATTCACTTAGTATTTCAAAACCCAGTCTGAAAGTTGAAAACGGGAGGATTTTTGGTGTTCTCCGCATGTCACACCTCGCACAAACTTTTTACAAATTATGATTTTACTACTTTTCTTATGTTTTGTACGCATCTATTGTATATCAAAATAATCGTCATAAAGCAGTATATTAGGTGAATGATGAAGAAAATATGTAATGCGTGTAATTTTAAAATAAACCCGAATATGTATCGGTCACACGATTTCGGACAGTTAGCCCAAGCGTGGTAAAATCGGTCATAACTTCTAAGATTATTACCGTATCCAGCTGAGTTTCTGTTCCTTAAATTATTATGATATGCTTCAATAATCAAGCAGAGTGAATGGGCACCTCAGTGCCCAGAACTAAAAATATTTCCAAAAATAAGGGCTGACACAAGTTTTACTACCCTTGCATGTAAGTTACGTGGATTCAAATTTCTTCTAGAATTAATACTCTTAGAGATTCGTCTTTTACAGGGCTGATTTGTAATATAGTCGGGACTATTGGTCTATAATTTTATTTAGATGCAATAAAAGATGGCCGAGTTATTATCAAAAATGCTCTGTTTTTGTAATCTGCGTGGAGTAATTTGCGTGGCAAAATACCCACGCAGCTTACAATTCTTCCCACGCAGATTACACAATGATTCTAAGAGTTAAAAAAAGGTTGAAATAACCATTTTAAATACTATTATTTTACCTAATATTCATTAAAAAACACGTGAAAAGCATTCTTTTGGCAAATATCATCAAGTTTTTGAGTTTTCATATAGTTATACTTGGACATAGACTTTTTACCACTTTTGATGGATTTGAGTGCATGTTTTGTCAAAACATACTGGACGTTGGCTCTATTCAACCATTTAACTATGTCTCGCAGCAATTTTTCGATGCCAGTGATCATTGTCTCATAGGCTTGATGTGTATTTTGAGGCCAAAAGTCAAAATTGTAAGGTAGATATGCCAGCGACTGTATTGAGACATAGTGCTCCTGATTAATCTCTTGTGCTGACAATCTTGCTAAATTTATCCTCGCTTGCACTACCTATTTCTAAAAGAAGTACAATGCCAAAGCTCCCTCAACTTGCTTATGTAGGTATCATTGGTTCATAAACAGGGCGATAGCGTTAACTCGATTTACTGTTACGTCATGGTGAGGAACAAGGTCTCCATCAGACGCGTGTCATATAAGTCTAATGTGCAGCAAACACCTGCAGCTGACCTTTCTTTCTTGCGAATCCAGCCAGGGAGGCCGAGAGGGTCGCATAGGGCTTAGGCAACCCTGCGTATGCCATAACCGTGTCCTGGGCGACACAATATCTGTGGAGAGTCAAATCTTCCCGATATTATTTAAATCTACTGCAATTGACGGAGTTAGGCCATGGTGAGTTAACTTGTTAGTTGCCCCTACCAACTGCGGCCGTCAATATGACTTTCACCTGAAACTACTGGGAATCTTTTTGCGTAAGCTTGGGCAAACGTGGCAAACTTGCCACTTCGCTTGACATTTTGAAGGCTTTTAGCTGGACTAGGTCTGGCAGAAACCTTGACCTGACACCTCAGCAAGCTTCCTGTTTATGACAATCCAGCTGGTTTTTGTAATCAATAACAGCTATCTCTCTGACCTCATGTCCATTGATGCCTGAGGTCCTCAAGGTTCTAGTCTCTCGGCGATTTTTCCCTTCACAACAGCTTTCAACTACTTAAGTTTGGTATTCATAGGTATGCCGAAGACAGTGCCGTCACAGAGACATTGTCAAGTCCAAATCGGCAGAGCAGAAATTGCGTTCTATAGAGAAAGCCCTGGTCTCATTCAATGCTACCACGACACAGGAGCTTTATTGCATCTGAAAGTAGTCCTCTTGACTAGACAACTACTTTTCCGAAGTACACTTATTTCTGTCATTGCGTATAGCTTGACTGGGCATTGAGTTGTCATCAACCACCCTTCTAACTAAAATTAAGTATCACCAATTGTTATTTATTATGTTTGCATTAAAGAATTCATATAAAACTCAAGCCTGATCCTGTGTGTAGAAATCCAGCCACCCCTTGGATGACTTAGTCAATAAGTTGCTCTTGATTTGATGGAACTCAATACGACACATACTTATCTGGTCAATACCAATCTACACAGCCTTGCTTTTTGTCGCAAGATGGCCTGCCTAGCAGTCTTCATCATATTTTTATTCAAAATTATGCTGAACCAAGACCTCCACGACTTTATTCTGCCAGCTCCTTTCCACCATAGAACACCTGTAAGTATATTTGGCGGGATACCATCCCATCTATATTTAGTTGCCAATCCACGAATTCGGACTAAGCACTCTGAATTGTCTTTCATTATGCACACTGAAAGACAGGAACTAAGGTAATTACCTGCATCTGTTGATTCCAAAATCATAAAACCTTATAATCTTTTTATGGTAGTAGTGAATAAAGACTTATTTTCCATGACCTGTCTCCATCACAGACTCCATCTTTGCCTTATAACCTAGACTTAAGTCAAGAATAATCATGTTTCAAATAAAACAAAACTTATAGAAAACTAATGGAAATACAAAGATAAAATTGGCTATGTAATCTGCGTGGCTTGATTTGTAATCTGCGTGGCACACAAAATTTTAAAATTAAATTTCTCGAAAAGTAATTGTGCTAGCAAGGAGCACCAAACTGTTCTATAATCGTGAAAGTATACAGAATCATATTTCATTGTCATCATCTTCAAATTGCTTAAATTAAAATTTGCCACGCAGCTTACGCGGAGAATCGAAATCTGAATAATGACCCATTACAGTTTTATGATAATAAATGAGAGAAGTTTATGCAACAATTTCAGACAAATAATGTTTTTTAATTCTTATCTTTAAAGACAATGGATCCCAATGATATGTCATATATATAACGCCTGAATATTTTCTAACAGGTGCTTCACTTGCATCGTACCCAGAATCAACTAATAGGCTAACATTTTGGCAAAGAAGTACTCAAATGGTTCAATTATTTCGGAAAATAATATGGTCAAAACAGTATCTGACACAACTTTAGAATCGTCCAAAGTGGCATAAAAATCTTCCTAAAATTAAGGTAGGATCACTGTTGCTTTTAAGTGGTGATAATACTTCGCCACTTTCATGTCCAATGTCAAGAGTAGAGTGCACCTACCCAGGGGGTCTAAAACGGTAATTACGTCCTATCTCCGCCAGCATGTTTTGTATGGAAATCCATTCCGCAGGGCTTACGTTCCAGCTCCGTCCCGAGCCCTGACGAGATGTCAAATAGAGTTTGACAAGTAATTTCTATAGAAAACATGTAACGTCATCGGATTTTTTGTTCCTTTCTACGATTATTTTGACACTTTTGTCTATGCGAGCTATGACAACCGTGTGTACGACAATACTACGACAAAGAGCAGTCTCAACCATCGGTCGGCGCCTTGTTGATGTCGTAATTGAATTACTTTTGAAAAATATCGAAAAATAAAAACAACTATAACATTTTTGTGGGTTATTATAAATCTTTAGGATATTTGAGACCATGTGGGTACAATAAGTACACTTGAAAAAGTAGTTATGATAATTTATCAACGCACTAAAATTAGATATAAAAATTACCACTTGCTATCTATACTTGATCATCGATTAGCTATGCAAAGCACTTCCAGGGTCAAGATCAAATTGTAGATGTTTGCGCAAATAATCTTGAATTTGTAAAAAGTAATATGGTAATATATTTTTATTATATTGTTACTCATTCAGAATGATAATATTATTTGTTTTCGTTGTTTAGGTAAATTGGATAATATAAATTAATATTTAGGTATTAGGTATTTATTACCTATCTTCTAAACTTTTTACTTCTTCAGAATGTCGATAGATGGCGTTGCTAATCAAACTATTGGAACTAATATCACCTATTAAGCGACCGTATATTTTACTTTAGCTTGATATTATGATTGCAAACATCATCAAGGCGAGCCTATTGCCACGTGATATTCTCTATCAGTAAAAGCTATTACTAAAAAAATGATACAATGTACTTGGGTGTAAATTCCCCTTCATCATAACAAAATGTAACTATTTACCACTTTTAGGAGGTAACAATCATCACATCATACCCATCAGTGTAGAATGACTCAAACTTATATAAAAGATCCTATTTGTGCATATTTTTACAGAAATATATAACAGAATATTGTTGTTATAAATAAACACAACTTGTAATCATTACCACTATTTACTTCATATTTTAACATAAGCAGAATACAATTCAATTCAAAAAGTTAATTTCAGAAAGATTAGTTCCATAATTACATAATTTGATTTGTATTAAGCACTTGATATCTAACATTTTCTTAACTACTTCATGTTTAAAAATCTGATATCACTCCTGAGGATTTATTTTAATCTGAAGGTTTCTAGCAATTCTTCTTTGTACTTTGCATTAGTGTTTGCAACAGTTTTTCTTTCATCAATAAAAATACTTTTGATCTTGCGCTGGAATATAAACGATTATATAGAGCAGTACAAAATAATACAGTTATATCCATGAATGACGCCTTGTTACTTTTATAGGAGTGTGGGGATATAACATAAATTTATGGGATTTTCGATTATTATTTTCTGCCGGATTAGAATAGCGTCGTAAAAGGCAAATAAGGGATGAATCGAAGCCGGTATTGGATTGCTGTATCAGTACAACATCATAGGTATGTGATTTCGCAAAAAACATTGTAGTATAATAAAATTTTAAGGACTTCACATAAACAGGCATGCATAAAATCACGCCTTTTCCCCGGCAGGAAGGTAGGCAGGAACTACATCCTTCTACATGCTACGATCTTGACACACCACTTTCGCTTCCTCCATATTCATTAATCTTTTCATACATGCTCGTCGATTTAGGGTACTTACTCTTTAGCACTTGATTTGATCGAGGTTGGTACGTTTGTCAAGATATTCTCCTTCCTACATTCCCATCTACGTTTTCCAAATACTTGTTTTTTCATCAATACTATCAGGCAGAAATATTATTATCATCATCTTCAGCACAGAGTACCTTTTTATCTTCAGGTATGTACGTCAGCATGTAGAAACCAGCTTAGGAACTGAAACACTAGCAGAATATCGATTTAAATGAATTATTTTATATAATTATCAGTCACATATTTGTTTTGTGTTTGAGACTGTTTGAGGACTTGAGTCAGCTAATATATAAAAGGTACTCTTTGGACTTGAGAACCTTCAATTTCAGTGTCATTTTCGTGATTATATTAAATACTTTTTGGTGATTTTATACGAGCTACGAGTGACATGTGTTGGACACTAAAGCTGAACGCTCACTTGTAAGCACAGCCGCTCCGTACGCGCCGCATTTTGAATTATTTGTATGAAGTTCTACATGGTATCTAGACACACGGCAGTGTGTCCGCCAAGTTCGAGCGACACACCGGCCGTGGGTTATATTACACGAACCATTTCGGGCCAAGTTCGACCCACCTATAACTCAAAATCTATTTTATCTACGCATATGAAATTTCTAGTATCTGTTGAGATCTACTTACTCATCTAAAATACAAAATTTCATTAATGTACCTATTGTAGGTCTTGAGATATTGACGTCAGAAAATCGCTATTTTTACTATACACTCACTGACTGACTCACTCATCAAAAACCTAGACCACTTCCAGTGGTTGTATTGACTTGAAATTTGGCATGGAGGTAGGTCTTTAGGTCAAGGTAAAGGAAAAATCTGAAAATGGCCAAGTGTGAGTCGGTTTTAAAATAATGAAGGTGTAAATTCATACCCTAAGGAACTAATACAAAAAATTATCTATATCTTCCATTGGTCGTACCAACCTAAAATTGCAACCGACCGAAAACCTTACAAAAATAAATGAAATCCCACCCAAAACATAAATGTGAAAGGCTGCCAAGTTCGACAATATTGGAATGCTTCGCCTATAAAAGAAGTGAGATCTAAATAAGTACCAAGTTCCATACACAGACCTCAGTTAAAATTGAAACCTACTTTTAATGATATAACTTGGCAAGTTTTAATAGAAAATTATATACTTGACTCATTGCGTTTTGTAGGTTTATAAATAAAAAAGTGTGTGAAAACTTGCCAAGTTATATCATTAAAAAGTAGGTTTCAATTTTAACTGAGGTCTGTGTATGGAACTTGGTACTTATTTAGATCTCACTTCTTTTATAGGCGAAGCATTCCAATATTGTCGAACTTGGCAGCCTTTCACATATATGTTTTGGGTGGGATAATAAGATACTCCGCCTGGTTTTCCATTCCGAGACTCGTGAACCACGTGACTAACACAAGCCTACGTCATCATGCTTGTGGGTTATAGTACGAGTTCTTAATTGGCAGATTGTATGGAGGTATGGTCCCATCCGGCAGAAAGCATGAAACTTGGCATGTGTGTAGCTTATATGGGGGGCAAGTTCGCCAGTCCTCCAGGCAAGTTCGCCAGTCCTGTTCAACACGTATATGGATGAATTAAGCAAACAGCTAGAAGAGTCTGGAGTTGGCTGTCATATGAATGGAAAATGTATGAACGGCATGAACATTCTTGGCAGTAGATGCCACCGTAATCTTCTCACTAGCATTTTTTCGAGGATTTTTCCCAACACCGGCAGGAGTCCAATCGGTCGGTATGATTTTGGTTGGGTATAATCGGATTTTCCGGGTTTGCGGAGGACTATGACTGTCGCTTCTTTCCAACATTTGGGGAAATGGGAGAGTTGTAGACATTTGTTTAGAATATCTAAAAATACTTTCTCTTCTGCTACTATTGCCGCAGCGCAAATATCTGCTGTGAGGCCATCTGACCCCGGAGCTTTTTTCGGGTTGAAACTTCTCGCCGCTTGAAACATTTCTTCTCTGGTGAATTGGGGTTCTTTTTCTCCTTCGTAAGTGTCCTCCTCTGATTGCTTCCTTGCTGTTTGGTGTTCAGGGTTATCATTGGTGGGGTCGTCCTCAGGGAAGAAAGTTTGGGCAAGCAGTTCCACCGATTCCTCCGGGCTAAGCGTGCCCCCGTTTTGGACGAGCGCTTGGTTGTCGTAGCGCTTTGAAGTTTTCCTTATCACTCTATATATTCCGTCCAAGAAACTTTCACGTTCCTGGGTACTACAGAATTTCTTCCAACTTTCTGTCTGAGCATTTTGTGCCTCCAATTCATAATTCTCCTTTGATTTCAGAAACTCGTTTATCACGTGCTGTTTACGTCGTGGTGCTGCGTTGCGGATCCTTCTTTTCTTCGTTATCATTTCCTTTTTCATCGCATCCAACTCTTCGGTCCACCAAGGTAGTTTAATTGTTTTGTTTGTCTTAGCTTCCGGTATTGTTTCTTTGCAAGTTTGTCCTATAATATCTATGTATTCTTTAACTGTTTTATCTAGGTTAGGTTAGGTTAGGTTAGGTTAGGTTAGGTTAGGTTTTTTTTTTTTTGTACGTTTCGCTGTGGTCCTCTGACATGGAGATCAGAGACTTTGTATAGCTAGACGTGGACTTCGACGACTCTCTTTTTATTATTATTAGTCCTTTTTCGTTTGGGGGTGGTACAAGGCTCCGGGTTTTATGTTCGGGAGCTCTGCAGCCATTTTAGTAGCGCATGCGATTGTTTTATAGCTAAGTTAGTTGATATGATTATGCTTATGTAATATAGTCCTATTATTCGTTAATTTTAATTTCTTATAGCTATTACAGTGAAATTATCTTAATTTTTATCTTACAAGTGTTAATACCAACTTACAATAAGTACATATTCTTATAATATGTAGTATTGCAAGAATTTCTTATTCTCTAATTTTTATTGACTTTTAATTTTTATCTTATATCATACCTTACCTTACCTTAACAGCCACAACAGTCCACTGCTGGACATGGGCCTCCCCCGTATTGGGGGGTATTGCCATACTCACCACGCTTGGCAGGCGGATTGGCGAGCGCAGTGCAAGATGTTTAATTCACAGGGAACGCTGCTGCCCATTCCCTGGATAATTATCCCTTAGTCGCTTTTTACGACACCCACGGGTAGAATTGGGGTGATGCTATTCTAGGCCGGCATCACACGGCACACCTATTTCTTTATATATCATACCTATTTCTTTATATTTATTGACATCTTATATTTATCTTGTTTTATTGGACTTTATAATATGCGTTGCTACATTGATTGCGAACTTTTTGAATGGGATCATAGTCTTTTTGCTTGCCAAGTGATCTTTCAAAGTGTTTAATGCCAATTTTTCCTTAGTTACTATCTCATACTCGGTTCTTTGCCTTTCAAAGACTGGGCACTCTAATAGAATGTGTGGAACGTTTTGCTCTTTTTCCGGGTCACAGATGCAGCCTGCGTCTTCTTTTAGTTTAAACCTATTTAGGTATTCCGCAAAACCGCCATGTCCTGTTAGCACCTGCACCAAGACTGGATTGAGAGCCAGGCGTTTTATTATGCGGTATGCAGTTACTGCTTCAGGGAAGAAGACTTTTGTAGTACTGGCGGTGTCCCCTTGTTTATATCGATCATTCCATTTCCTAATCGTGTCCTCTCTTATCCCCTTCTTCACGAATGAGACTGGGCATCGATCGTAATAGGCTTTCGTCTTTAAACGCAGTGCTGCTTCTTTCACCAATTCGTCGGCTCTTTCATTGCCAGGCACTCCTACGTGAGCTCTTATCCAAAATAAGTTTACCTTTGCATTTTGACGTCGCAATTCAGCAATTTCTCTTTTAATTTCGAACGCCAATGGATGAAACGCATTTTGGTTTTTTAGCAGCTCGAGCGATGACTTAGAGTCGCTAAAGATATTGCTGACTGGATATTTCTTTGCTACCTGGATAGCCTGGTAAAGGGCATACAGTTCCGCCTGGAACACCGTGCAGAAAGGTTCCAGTTTGTACTTCCTACCCTCTTTCTCGTTGCCGTCCACCCAGCATGTGAGTGCAGCTCCAACTTTCCCCTCGATTTTGCTTCCGTACGTAAATATGTGTGGTCCAGATAGTTGGTATTTTTCCATTGTTTCAGGAAGCATGTTTTCGAGGCATTGAAATTGGATCTCGATCTCTGTGGCTGGGTGGGGTGCCTTTAGGAAGCATACTCTCTCTTCTATCTTTCTGTCCCCAAAGATTTCTACTAGAGGTCTTCCGCGTTTCGCCTCAAATAGCTGAGCGGCTTCTTGAACGCGAAGTTCCAGTGGCAGCAGACCAGCCAGTATGAGCGCGGCATTAAGAGACACGGTGCGGTACGACTTGCAGATCTTCTGTGCAAAGCCTCTTTGCACCGTATTTTAGCTGTTTTTAACCCCCGACGAACCAATCGGAGGGGTGTTATAAGTTTCACGCGTCTGTATGTCCGTGTGTCTACGATTCTTTGAGGCAACGTATCTCCGAAACGACTGAACCGATTTCAATGCGATTTTATTTATATAAAATCTAATAAGGTCAGGATGGTTCTTAGCCATATTTCATGACAATCTGATGATGGAGACGGAAGGTAGACTAGGAATCACACTACGCACGCACTATATCCCCGTGTTTGAGCTAATTTGACTCGGAGTTGTCATATCTTTAAAGTCATGCATGACATTATGGAGGCCCTAACTATATTAAAATATAGCAGCCCGCCCAGCGGTTTCACCCGCTGCTACTTACCTGTTTTCCTGTAGAAATTGGATCTTTTCCCGTAGTAAAAAGTCAATTACTCCGATCCAGCAGAGGTAAATATGCGAGCAGAAGCGGCCTGTCATGCTGAATAACTTTTACTTTGAAGTCATTACCGTATCTCTTATTGTTTATATGGGATGCTGGTGGTCTACATCAGGTACTCCAGACTCTCGTGACCATGTGCCAGCAGAAGCGGCCCGTCATGCTAAATAACTTTTACTTTGAGGCTTTTACCGTATCTCTTATAGTTTATATGGGATGCTGGTGGTCTACATCAGGTACTCCAGACCCTCGTGACCATTTGCCAGCAGAAGCGGCCCGTCATGCTGAATAACTTTGAAGCCATTATCGTATCTCTTATTGTTTATATGGGATGCTGGTGGTCTACATCGGGTACTCTAGATCCTCGATGACCATGTGCCAGCAGAAGCGGCCTGCCATGCTGAGTAAATTTTACTTAAAACCATTACTATATCTTTTATAGTTTAGATGGGATGCTGGTGATGTTCATCAGGTACTCCAGATCCTCGATGACCATGTGCCAGCAGAAGCGGCCCGTCATGATGCAAAACTTTTTCTATGAAGCCATGGCCGTATCTCTTATAGTTTAGATGGGATGCTGGTGGTCTTCATCAGGTACTCCAGATCCTCGATGACCATGTGCCAGCAGAAGCGGCCCGTCATGGTGAACAACTTTTCTATGAAGCCATGACCGTATCTTTATAGTTTAGATGGGATACTGGTGGTCTTCATCAGGTACTCGTACTCCAGATCCTCGAGGGCTGATAAAAAGTAGTCCATGTCCATTTTTACTATGCTAGTAATATCAGTGCCAAATTTCGCGAAGATCGGTAAAGCGGTTTGGCTTATTTGGGTAATATGCGCTGTATTTCCCGCTTTTCCTGCTGCTAACCGCTTTTCACGTGGAAATAAGGAATTTTCCCGTGGTAAAAAGTAGCCTATGTTACTCAGGAATATTGTAGCTTTCTAATGGTGAAAGAATTTTCGAAATCGGTCCAGTAGTTTCGGAGTTTATCGATTACATACATACAAAAAAACAAACAAACAAACAAAAAAACAAACAAAGTTTTCCTCTTTATTATATTAGTGTAGAAGTGTAGAAAACTTGAATGACCGTACTCGTATTTATTTGACTTTAAGAAATAGGTAGATAAAAAATATTTTACTTAAAACCTGCGCGTTAGTAATATACAAAAGTTATATGTAATACTTCTGTATGTACCTATGACTACATGACCGTACTCGTATTTATTTGACTTTAAGAAATAGGTAGATAAAAGATCTTTTACTTAAAACCTCCGCATAGGTGTAACATGTATTTACTAAATTAGTAATATACAAAAGTTATATGTAATACTTCTGTATGTACCTATGACTACCTGTACCTGTGCTTTATCCTGGGTGAATGAGGTATGTAGAAAATTTATTTAAAACTCGTACTCAGTTTTGCTCGCTTTGCTCGAGGAATGCTTAACCTAGCTTTCTTCACAGTTTAGCTATTATTGCCAATGTAGGGAAAGACTTTACAAACGAATGTACTTAATATTGCAGATCTATTTTGGGTAATATTGTACAAATTTGCGTAATCATCTAGAGTAATTGCTTGGCTTACCCCCTCAGAAGAAGATGTCAAATGTCTTTTGCAGAATTCTAAAGTGTTATTACCGGGGGGGTTGAGGGGGGCTTGCCCCCCTCACAGAAGAAGACGTCAAACGTCTGTTGCAGTATACTTACAAGAACCAAGTGTCATTACCGGGGGGTTGAGGGGGGCTTGTCCCCCTCACAGAAAAAGACGTCAAACGTCTGTTGCAGTATACTTACAAGAACTAAGTGTCATTACTGGGGGGTTGAGGGGGGCTTGCCCCCCTCACAGAAGAAGACGTCAAACATCTGTTGCAGTATACTTACAAGCACTAAGTGTCATTACCGGGTGGTTGAGAGGGGCTTGCCCCCCTCACAGAAGAATACGTCAAACGTCTGTTGCAGTATACTTACAAGCACCAAGTGTCATTACCGGGGGGTTGAGAGGGGCTTGCTCCCCTCACAGAAGAATACGTCAAACGTCTGTTGCAGTATACTTACAAGCACCAAGTGTCATTACCGGGGGGTTGAGGGGGGCTTGCCCCCCTCATAGAAGAAGACGTCAAACGTGTGTTGCAGTATACTTACAAGCACCAAGTGTCATTACCGGGGGGTTGAGGGGGGCTTGCCCCCCTCACAGAAGACGTCAACCGTCTGTTGCAGGATTCTTACAAGCACTAAGTGTCATTACCGGGGCTTTAAGTAGTTCAAAAACTACGAAAAATGTTGCTCGAAGACTTCTTTTGTCCTGCTTCTGCTCAACGTTGTTTTCTTCACCCCGCTTGCAGTTTTTGGCAATGTTGGAAAAGAGACTTAATAACGTACTCTACTGAATAATCCAGATAATTATTTTTTAGTAAAAATCGTAAAAATTTTTTGTGTTTCAATTTCCGAGCTTGTCGTTTTTTTAAAACTAAGTTGACGTATTTGGTTATACTTAATTTAAAAAACTCAATTAAAACACAAAAATCTTTGTAGAATTTTGCGCTCGATTCGCTCGCGGTCACTCTAGTTACCCTGCTTTTTATGTCTTGCCTATTTCTCTGTCCTATACGATAAACAAAAGATCACTGTGTCAATTTACACAAAAAAATACTGAGCAGCAGCGGGTAGAACCGCCGGTTACAATGCTAGTGAGGAATAGTAAGCACTTAAAAAAACATGTTGTATGTTGTTTGAAGTTAGAAACAAAATATAAATTTAAAAAGCCTTAAATAAAACTTACATTAAAAATTTAAAGGAACCCCCGACTTTCAATCCTTTAAAAAGTTAAAAATAATTTATTTATCCAATAAAATATTGTAAACCAATACTCCAACGCGTCGGGGGGCCGCTAAGTAAACAATATAAGTAAGAAGTTTACAAAGCATAATAAACATATTAGTTGCAATTGTCATTTCGTTCCATACAAGTATGTCTTACGATTTTATTGAAACTTCTTACTTAAATTGTTTACTTAGCGGCCCCCCGACGCGTTGGAGAATTGGTTTACAATATTTTATTGGACAAATAAATTATTTTTAACTTTTTAAAGGATTGAAAGTCGGGGGTTCCTTTAAATTTTTAATTTAAGTTTTATTTCACCGTTATCTTTCCAGCCGCTCCCGCCCACACGCTTGCTGCGTACATTATTATCGGTTCTATAACCGCCACATATATCGTCTTTATGGTCTCGGAGATCAGACCCCATGATATCCTCGCGGCTCTAGCTAACTGTTTGTAAATGTTTATGGCTTTTTGCAGATGTAAGTGACGTGGCTGTTGAAGGTGAGCTTTTTATCTATGATCAGACCCAGGATTTTGATTTCGTCTACTAGCTCTATAGAGGCCGGCCCCATGCGTATGTTTGGGGTGTCGAAGTTCAACTTCTTGGTTATGACCATTGCGTTTGTTTTGTGCGGTGCAAACTTTAGTTTGTTTTCGACTCCCCACTCATACACACGATCCAGTACCCTATTAGCCTGCTCCTGAATTTCCGTGGCATCGGTGCCGGAAAATATCAGGACGACGTCATCCGCAAAGGCCTGACAGTAGACATTTTGTTGTTCCGATTCGTCAAGGAGAGGGTCCAGTAGCAGATTCCAAAACGTTGGTCCCCCAATAGATCCCTGCACGCATCCTTTTGTGGTGTGTTCAAGGTGCTCCCGACCCATATATCGTACTCTTACTTTTCTGTTTTGGAAGTAGCTATTTACTAACCTTCTAAGGTTCAAAGGGCATGACTTTTCCAAGAGCCGGCACTGTACCGCAGGCCACCACGCACTGTCAAAAGCCCCCTCTATGTCTAAAGATACTACGACGTTAATAAGCTTCTTTTTAAGGTTGTCTTTGATGTGCTGTACTAGATCACAAAGGGAGTCTTCTATTTATTTTTATTTTATTTTATTTTTTTTTATTTCAAAAGGTTTAGTAACAGGTAACAGATTAAATATTTAAAAAACAATAAAACACATAGAAACATTCATAAATCTGAAACCCACTTACAACTAAACACAGCATTTATAAAAAGCAGTCTATGATTACAAAAATATATGGTACCTAAAATAAATTAATTATATGTAAATAAGTCATGTCAGAAAAATAAAAATAATTGAATTGGTTACATTTAAAATTAATAACATAGAAAAATAATAATTAATTACCTACTTACAATTTACTTTTAATTTTATAAATTAAAATAGAGTGTTTAAAACAATTAACATTCTTAAAATTAAATATGTCAGTGTGAGAGCATATGCTATTATAATATTTACACATTCTGATGAGCGGGTCATTTTGGGAGACATTATTGTTCGTTAATGGTATGCAAAACAACTGAGGAATTCGTACTGAACGCGTAGGAACCTTAAACGATATTTTCTCAAGAAGTTGTTCACCGAACTGACCATTGGCAACCTTGTACAATACACACAAGTCTGAAATCCATCTGCGATCATCTAGGCTGATCAGGCCAAACTTACGTAGCCGGTCATCATATTCGCTTAGCTTACGTCTAAGACCAAGTCTAGCACACAAACTGCGCATAAATCTGCGCTGGATAGACTCAATCCTATCGATGTGAATATTATAAATAGGGTTCCAAACTGAGGAGCAATATTCCAAAATGCTTCTAACTAAAGCGACATATAACATAATCCATGAGTTTGGATTCCTAAAAGGTCTCGAAACGCGAAGCACAAAGGATAGCATTTTGTTGGCTCTGCTACAGATGTACTCGTAATGTGCCCTGAAAGATAAAACAGAGTCAAATATGACGCCGAGGTCGCGCACAGTTTCAACTCGAGTCAGAGGTGAATCCCTTATAGAGTAATCAAACCTAATCGGACTTCTGTTTTTCGTGAAACTTATTATTTGACATTTTTTTATGTTGAGAGCCATGTGATTAAGATCGCACCACTCAGTCACAATCCGAATATCATCCTGCAATCCGACGCAGTCCTCAATGCTGCTGATAAGGCGGAAAATTTTAATATCATCGGCATAGGCAAGGCAGTTGCTCTTAATGAGATGCAAAAGATCATTGATGAAGATCAAAAATAATAGGGGACCCAAAATGGAGCCTTGAGGAACCCCTGACGTGGCTAAGAACGGAACAGAGTCATAGCCGCCAAGTGCCACCAGCTGGGAACGGTTGTGGAGATACGATGTGAGCCACCTTAAAAGATTACCATGTATACCCAAGTGATGTGCTTTTTTGATCAGTATTGAGTGATTGACGCGATCAAAAGCCTTACTAAAATCCGTGTAAACTGAGTCAACTTGAGACTTGTTATTAAAAACATGCCCCAGGAAGGTAGTATAAACCAAAAGGTTCGAAGTAGTAGATCGACCAGCAATGAATCCATGTTGGAACGGACTAATAATGTGTTTTACATGGTTGTATAGATGATCATATACGATACCTTCAAAGATTCTAGAAAACCAGGCTAGAATACATATGGGTCTATAATTTGTGACGTCACATCTATCCCCAGACTTAAGAATCGGGGTCACCTTAGCAATCGTCCATAAAGCCGGAAAAACACCCTCTGTTAAGGATTTATTGTAGATAAGTGCAAGAGGTAAGGCCAGTGCAGAGGCACAGAGTTTTATGAAAATCGGGGGAATGCCGTCGGGGCCAGCGCCCTTAGTGACATCAATCATCTTCAGCCTTGACAACACATTCTCTTTGGTAACCTTTAAATTGTTTGTAGAGTAATTAGAAGGGCAAAACTTTGGGATATAGTCGACCTTCGCATCACTATCGTATACTGATGAAAAGTATTCAGCAAAAAGATTAACTATGTCTGTCCCAGAGTGGGCCTCCTTGTTAAGATAGTGAACCCGTGTTGGTATATTATTAGTGATTCGCTTATTTTTAGTATAGCGCCAGAACGATTTAAGGCTGCAAGCTAGACCATCCTCAATACGAGAGATATATTCTCTGAAACACTTCTCCATCAGCACCTGGGCTCTAGACCTCAGCACCGAGAAAGTGTCATAATCACGAGGATTACCAAAGCGTTTATGACGAGAGTGATACTTTTCCTTACTCTTGAGTAGTTTTCTAAGATTATTAGGAAACCAAGAAGGGAAATCTCCGTTCCGATATTTGAATTTCGGTGTATATTTTTCAATTACGGTGTGCAAGGAGTTATAGAACAGCTGAACAAAGTCATTGCAGTCAAGGGACTCCGCATAGTGCTCCCAATCTATTTTAAGTAAGTCGATTACACAAGTTCTGTGCTACGCTGCGGTACAAATCCATATTGCCTTGGATTGGCCTTAGGAAGAACATGCCATTTGATGCGCCTGATCATCATTTTCTCCAAAAATTTTCCCATGACAGGTAAAAGTCCGATTGGTCTGTATGATTTGGCCTGATTGTAGTTGGTCTTCCCAGGTTTGCGGAGCACGATGACCGCCGCTTCTTTCCATAATGATGGAAAGTGCGACAATTCAACGCACTTATTTAATATGGCTAGAAAGATTTCTTCTGTTGCGGCGATGGCGGACTGGCAAATGTCGGCTGTGAAGCCGTCCGGACCGGGGGCTTTTTTGGGGTTGAAGCTATGGACTGCATTCCTTAGCTCAACTATCGTAAACGGAGGGTCGTCTTTATCTTCGACTCCTGTGCAGGCAGTTGAGTCCCTAGCTTTTGTCCTAGTCTCCTTGTGTTTTATTAAGTCATCATTTGCCTTGTCAGCAGGAAAGAATGTGCTCGCAAGAAATGCTGCAGATTCCTCCGGGCTCATTACTTGATCTCCGTTTATTATGGGCAAATCTTCATGGCGCTTCGATGTTTGGCCAATGACCCGGTATATTCCATCCCATAAGCTCTCCCTGTCTTGTTTCGTGCAAAATTCTTTCCAGCTTGATATTTGGGCTTTTTCAGCCTTCTCCTCATAAGCTGTTTTTGCATCTAGATAATCCTTGACTACAGTTTCCTTCCTGCAGGCCGCAGCGCATCGGATTCGGCGCTTTTTTGTTGCCACTTCCTTTTTGAGGTGGTATAGTTCTTCCGTCACCCACGGTAGCTGGGTAGTTTCTCTTCTCTTTACCTTTGGGATATTCTGGTCGCTGGCGTTATCTACACTCTGGGTATAATCTTTACTTACTTCTTCTAGCTCTTCTTTTGTCCCTATTCTGTCTACTGAGTTTTTGTCAATATGTTTTAGTTGTAAGCTCTCCTTAAGGGTATCGGCGAAGTCAATCCATTTTGCCTTACGAGTATTATATTTTCTGGTGGTGTTGCTAGGTCTTCCGGACCTCGGCGCGCCCAATTCTAAACGGAATGTGATTGCGTTATGATCAGAGTTGGTAAGCCCTTCCTCTATCTTCCAGTCATTAATTACATGGAGCAGATCATGAGAACAACTCGTGATATCTACATGGCTCTGAAATCGCTTACCACCTCTGATCGTATCGAATGTAGGTATATCACCCTGATTCAGAACATGCATGCCGAAGTCATTTATGGAGCCTGCTAGAGTTTCACCTCTATGATCCTCCTTTACGCTGCCCCACCAGGTGCTCCAGGCGTTGACATCTCCTCCCATTAGGAACATTGGTACATTAATTTTATTTTTAATGTTTTCTACTTGACTGATGTAAGGCTCTATAGGAAGGTGGTCCTCAAAGTAAACAGATAGTACTGCCAGCGCCCAAGAGTCCGTTTTTAAGATAGCTATTGCAATGTTCTCCGTGGTTAAAGTCGGAAACTCCAGGATCTCCAGTGAGTCATCAAAGACAACAATAGCCGCCTTTATTGGTTTGGTTCTGTTGTAGGTTCTTTGTACAACCCTCGTGCCAGTATGTCGTTTCATCTCCTCCTGAGCTCCGATATATGGCTCTTGTACCAAGGCGAAGGCGGCTTTGCGCTTCCGTGCCTCAATAAGGAGCTCCTGGGTTGCCAACTTCTTCCTCTGGAGATTCGACTGGATCACCCTATAGTTGCGCAGTTTTGGAGCTTCTTGTGTATTCCGAGTCTCTAAGGTGCCCTTAACAGTA